>JABUIW010000028.1:8720853-8735726 GCA_013363375.1 Menidia beryllina | reverse complement strand
CTCTCTCTCTCTCTCTCTCTCTCTCTCTCTCTCTCTCTCTCTCTCTCCCTCTCTCACACACACATACACAGCAACAAAGTTAAAGTTAAAAACACACAGCTCTGATTGCAGTGCCAGTGGCGTCGCTCAGAATAGCATCAGAGTGGAGTGTCTCTTTCTTTGGCAGCGTGCATGTGCTGACCTGTCTGCTTTAGTCAAGATTATTTCACCATATTAACCCTCGTATATCACACTGTCACTGCAGAGAAAACAAGCAAAGTGGAGATCAAACACAAGAGAGCTTTGTCTCTTTTAGACTGCTGCATCAGAGACTGATGGTGGAAAGGAGAGCTTTGGACCTGTTGCCTTTAGATTTATGTGCCCCCTTGAGATCAGGAGTATTTCACAATCATTTTTTATATAAGCAGCCGGATTGAGCGTAGAATCAAATATAAAGGGACATTTAATTCAGCCTGCGCATTATTATTTTGACAGTCACGGAAATAAGAAAACGGTTAAAGCGTGAGCAAACGTCTTTGCGGCTTGAGCAGATTTTTTTTCCCAGGAGATTCTGAGTCTCATTCCAAAAGAATTATCTCTGATGGAAGAAAGGAGTAATGTTTTGTTTTTGTTAGCTGAACATTACTAACACAATCCTGTTTACAGTCATGAGGCTCCCTCTTAAGTCCTTTGTTAGTCACTACGCTTATAAATGACCGGCAAAATTGAATTTTTTCAGTGAAATGTCGCTGGCGCAGCGTCTGATGTATAACCTTGTAAGCAGATTGTAGACAATTTAAAGGGAGAAAATAACTTCTGATCCATATGGTAAATGAATCTAGTGGCATTATTTAGTCTCAACTCAACTGAAAATAGAAAACCACTGTGCCCACTTTAACACAATCTCGTTCCTTTTCTCAAGACACTAGATATCCGTTACTAACTCCTCTGTGAGGATGACTTCTTTCTTCATGCTATGAGCTTGTCTGAACTCCATGGAAGCACACATCCCCACTTACTTATAACTGTCTCACACAAAAACGTTTCTCCACCCTTGCATCTTCATACCCTTACCTCATCCTTCTTCCTCTCTTGCTCTTTCTTTCTTTCATTCATTAATGCCCTTTGTACTTTGAGATGCAGAAGGGAAGAGGGTAGGTGAGGGACCTTTTGTTGGCTTTTCAGGTGGTTTCACATGAAAAGCCAGAGTACACACCTAGATTGCCGCCACCGGTGACCGGCGGCGTCTCTCTTGTTTCCGTTGGGTATACCTGAGTTAGCTTTCAATAGCCTTAACAGCCCAGGCATGCATGGATGCTAAATTGCATACAGACGGGCACAGAAACACACACCTGCTTTTGGTCCTTGACTTAGGCCGGTGAGGCACTGGTAGGCGTTTGCTATGCAGGAGATAAGTGAAGAGGATTTTTCATGGGTGTGTTGGGGCGGGGGGGGCAGAAGATTTGGGTAAGGGGGTGAGGTGATTGCACGGCTACTTTCTTTGTTCTCTCCCTGAATAGACATCTTTTGCTGCAAGGAGCTCAGGTAGCCCCGTTTGTGTGTGTTTCATTCCCAGGTAGACCACGCTGAGTGCTCTCAAGTTAGTGTCAGGTGTCAGGTAGCTACTTGTCTTTGTGTCTTCAAGGCTGCCGTTGCTTGGATAGTGTTTACAGCCCAGGGAGCACAGCAAAGAGGGTGGAAGTCAGGGGAGGAATGGGAAGGGAGAACTGGCTTTGATCCGCTTTGAACCGTTTGATAGTGTATATGAACACCAGTTTGAGTGTGAGAAAGAGAAATAAAGAGCTGCAACATGAGTGAATGAATGCTGTGGGACAAATGTTGACACATGCTAACCGATGTGTCTCCGAGTGTTTGTCAGTGTGTGTGCTCAGACATTAACTGCAGGGACAGATGAGAGTTTCTTTTGAAGTTATTGGACGCTTGTCAGCTGGTTTATCGCACACTGTTTAGACGAGCGCTGTTAACATGCCCTTTAAGGTAATCCTAACTCGATTTGTTAGTTCTACATAACTACAGCTGCTAATGAACCCTTTACACATTGACGTCTAATAGCTTCGGGTACATTGACATTACATGCACAATGGATACTAGCGTGTGCAGCACGTTTTGTTACCTGACAACCCTTCTGTTTAGGTGTTCAGTGATTAACACAGCAGAGGCAAAGTGGGGTTTAGTGTTCTGCCAAAGGCCCCTGTGGTCTGGGGAGGCCCGGAGTCAACCCACCGAACTTCTGACTGGCAGCATTCTGCTTTTCTCAGTGCATGTATGAAAACAATAAAAAATTGACAAAAAAGGAATAGATCTCAAAATGTTGGGGCAGGGGCAACAGAAGGCCAGAAAAGTTAAGTGGTTATACAGAGAAACAGCTTGAGGATCATTTTGCAACTAATTTGAGCAATTAGTAATAGATCAGACCACATGACTGGGTAAAAGAGCACCTTTGTTTCTTAGAAAAAGAAAACACTGCTACCTGTAAGCAAAACTTTCAAAATCCATTCCGTCCTGTTTATTTCTGATCAAAATATTAAGATGAATCTATAGACAACTCTGTGCAAGCAACAGTCAGTTCTGGATGCTTGTAATTTTTGGATATTCAGGCAGCATGCAGCAAATAACAAAGAAACAGAATAAAATAACTGCTGTTGCCTCTGGATTTAAAAAAAGAGACCATCTGACCTGCTGTTACAATACCTGCATATCTGATTTGATAGGTGTGCATCAGTGCTCCCTTCATATTTCAGCAAGACAATCCCAAACTACACTATATCCGTTAGACCACTAGGGCTTCATAGAGGAACAGTCCAAGAGTCCTTTCACAACAGAAAATGTTTTGATGCCTCATTCATTTTAAAAAATGAAAAAGAGAACTCATAAGAGGTCTGACAAGATAGGGACAACATTCCCTAATTTCCAGTAACTGATCTTGACAGACAATTTCAAACTGTATTGACCCAAACCATACTGTTCATATGTAATATACACCACACTTTCTTGTGAGTAAAATGATACTGATG
The DNA here is from genome assembly GCA_013363375.1 of Menidia beryllina. Taxonomy (NCBI): domain Eukaryota; kingdom Metazoa; phylum Chordata; class Actinopteri; order Atheriniformes; family Atherinopsidae; genus Menidia; species Menidia beryllina. Next base: position 8,732,712 of record JABUIW010000028.1, on the reverse strand, counting down.
CCACTTGCAAAGCATTGTGTTCCTTTTCCTTTCACATGTCAAATAGCATCCCAACTTTTTGGAATGAGTGTTGTGCTTTGGGATGAAAGTCAAAATCAGATGCAATTAATGATAGGCTTTGCTGCTGAGCAGACACACTCCTTTTTTAAGGGTTAACATTTTACGCACATGCAGAAACCGGTCACCTCACCTGCTGAATCGGCTCTGTTGCCTTTGATCTTCTAAAAAACACAATGCCGCTCCCCAAGAGACAGCCCACAAAGCATTGAGGTTTGCTAACAAAATTAACCGAACTAATGTATTCCTTTTTTGTGTGTCTCAAACACAGCCGTGTAAGAAGAGGATTTGAGATTTTTAATGAATTTAGAGGCAAACATGTGATGACCAGTTGATGGTTGATAAAAGTGCAACTTAGCTTAGTGTTAAAGAAAAAAAAAGTTTGGAGCATCATCATGACATTCGTTCGGAATATTTGTCATTATAGTAAGAAAAAGTCCCATATCACACTGTTTACAACTACTATTTCAGCCACAAATTCCAACTTTATTTTATTCTCCACGCAAAAAAGTTATTATTCTTGTGTTGGTCCTGTGAAATATTGCATGGACTTATTTGAAAACTGATCCATTCTTCACTCTATTTGAAAGATGAGCAGTGAAATCTGCTGCTGCCTTTCTAACCTGAATAAATTCACTTTTAATCTTTTACAGATTTTGGAAAACTGTGAGAGCAGGAATTATTTTGATCAAATCCTGACTGCAAGACGGCTATTTGAACATTAAAGACAAGCACGCATATTTGTGACAGAAAAAGGAGAGATAAAAACCAGAACAAAAGAGAGGCAACTAAGTGAGAGAGACAGACGGGGAGGAGACCAGTCATGCACTTGTTTTTTTCATAAAACATAGTTAGTGTTTTAGGGCACCCTCGGGCACCGGGGGAGTGGAGAAGTTTGCAGGTGTATGAAGAGCATGTGTATGTTTTTGTGGGTGTTAATAAGCCAGCTTTCCTTTGGACAGAGGGCACATTTTGTGTGCGTACAAGATGGGAGATCATGTACGGAGTGCCTGTGAGCAGAGTTAATACAATTTGTACTGGAGGTGTTGAGGGGAAAATGAGACATTTCAAAGGAACTTGTGCAAAAATGCAAAAACTGCCAGCAGACAGTGAGAGAAACAACATACATTCCACTACAAAGAGGAAGAAAAGAGAGGATGAAGAGGGAGCATGAGAGAGAGAGACATTGTGAAGAACGGCTCTGAAAGAGTTTTTGTGGGGCCATAACAAAGGGCCCTCTGAAAACACAGTGGCATAGGAATGTTAATTAATTAATGAGAAACTATTCAGGCCACAGAGGATTGTGGAGAAAGAAATAGAAGAGGAAAGATGGTGACTTTCATCTCTGCAGTTTAATATTTACAATAGTACATTGTGCATTCATCCAGCCTCCATGAATGACACCTTTTTAGGGGGTACGAACGTCATAAATGTGCACACTGCATCCTTGTAGATGACTTTGCTTGTATAGATTTGATGCACTTGACATTCTGCTGCTGAAAGATGAAAGTCTCACCTCCTCAGGCCTTAGCCTATTAAAAACTTAGATAATAGTTTTGCTTCCCATTTTTGACATCCAGACATTTTAGTTAATCCAGCAGCGTTTGAAAAGACTTTACGAGTTAGAGTGGTTGATTTTATTGGCACATGGGGTACCATATAATCCCACATGAAACTCATGAGAATTTGAGTTATGAGGAATAATCAGCACATCTTGTTTGGGCTGTAAAAAAAATGCTTTCCCTTAGTTATGTTTAGTGTTTCGGACCATGTTCTGGAAGAATTAACAAAGAGACAGAACAATGCTGATGCAGCTTTGAAAGCAAAAGTAACTAGCTATTATTATTTTTAAATGCTCTGATTTCTTTTTCAGTGGTAGTTTGTTGGATATCAACTAATTATAACCTATAATCTGAAAGCAAATTCATGTATTTTTACTTAGCTAAATGTGATGCTGTTAAGAACACTTTTAGCTTTTTGCTATTCTCTATATTGTAGTGATTTATTAACTTGTCATGTAATGCTTTTATAATCTGTTCTGTTTGTTATGTTTTGAATCTCATATTAAATAGAAGGAGCTCGGGTTTGACTTAATGGACAAAACGCCCTTGACTTGGATAATAAAAAAGAAAAATGGAATGATAGTATCAACATAGTTTATACAAAAGTTTATATAAAAGATTATAAGAATTTGTATAGTTTATATATAGTTTATAAAAAAAATCAGGAAAAGATTGATAGAAATGGCCAAAAAAAGTAAAAAAGAAACATAATTTTAAACTATTTTGATGGCCCCAATTTAAATTTGATCAGTTATCTTCTAAAGTGTTTTAAATTATTGTTTATTCTTATCTTGTTTATCATAGTCACATTCAACAGAATGTACATATTTTGTCTTGTGATAACATAGCCCAGTTAGTTCACAACAAGTTATGCATGCGTAGAAAATGTGTGCACGTTTTAGCAACATTGACAAACTTAGGGAATTAAATGATGAAAAAAGTTCAGTGAAAGATAAATAGGTTGACTAATACATACTGTTATCTCTGTTAACTAGTGTGAGAGAGTACTTAAAATGGGTCTGTGGGTTTTCTGAGCCGGTTACTCAGATAAAGCTATTTTTCTATGGCTGTCCGTGTACGTGTGTGCATGTATCTGTGTGTTCTTGTGTGTGTGATTGTGACATTCCAGCAGCAGAAACCTGAGAAGGTGTGACTTACGAGACACTGGATTCTGCTCTTTCTGGGGACCGAGGGGTGCTGAAGTGTCAGAATTCCAATTTTCTCCAAACAGTCCCTCCCAGTGACACACTCTGACCCTCTGTGTATCTTTCAAAGAGCCAGAAACACCCCGTTTCCTTCATGACTATCTCACACTTTTACTTTTACTCCCGTTTTGTTTTGATATAAACACTTGCTTTAATTTCTCTCAGTTGCATTCATGAGGCCCTTAAAGATTAAATGTCGCATACTATTGTATTGTGCTATCAACAGTGTTTTCTTTTTCCCCCTGTTTAAACTAATCACTAAGCCTCTCTTTTTACATTTATAAACCCAGCTTCAAAACAGAAAAGAAGGGAAGAATGGAGAAAAGAGAGGGAAGAGTTTGAGTATCGCGGGCCCCTCCCACTTTCCGGAGATGCTCCAGCCCATCCCTAAATTGCGGACCAATGACGATGGCTCATTCACAACTCATGCGTTCTTTCTACAATAGGTAAGGAAGGAGAGACAGAGAGAGCAAGAGATATCTGCAAAGAGAGAAAGACTGAGAGGGGGAGAAACGGTGAATGTGTCTGGGGGGAAAAGTGTAAAGGAAAGGCCAGAGTAGGAGGGCAGACAGGAAAAAAGGGAAAGAAGTTAGAGCAAAGTGGAACCCCTGGGAATGAAGTAAAGACTGAGAGACAAGCAGATGAATAGAGATGAAGAGGTACTCCTTGTGACAGGATAGATTTACAGCGTGGACATCCTAAACGGGGAAAAGAAGTTAGGTAGACAGGAGCACTTGGAGAAGAGGAAATCCTGCTCACAGCTGCCTGGTAACACATCACAGAGGACAGACGAAATCAAGCAGGTACAGATGCAGACAGGTGGAAGTTCAGCCATGCTGCTCGTGTTCCTGCTTCTCTGCGTGGTTGGAGGGGTTTGTGGGTCCACCTCTGGAGCGTGGGCGTTTGGACGGATCCAGGACAGACAGGGATCATCGGCACCTCTTTGTCCAGCTCCATGCCAATGTGAAGAAGATGGCATCTTTATCATGGTGGACTGCTCGGAGATGGGACTATCGGCTGTGCCAAACAACCTCAGCCCTCTCACCACGTATCTGTGAGTAGCACCTCTCTGTGACAGCTGTAACAGACTCTCTGGCATCTTATCATTTCTCATTTTCCTCAAACCTTTAACCTTCTCACTCGTGGGCCTCTGACTGAGTGTTTCCTTACCCCAATAAATCATTTTCTTGCGCTTCCATCTTGAGCACCCCTCTTTATCTTCTAGGCTCCTCAATTCTGCTGTCACTTGTCACAGCTGCATGCCAATTAGATTCAAAATACTGCTTGAAAAAAAAGACTGAAATTGCCGGTAGTTCATTTCTTTGTAAAAATAGAGCAGAACACAGCAGTTGGTCGAACATGCTACAAGCAAACACTGGCATATCCCACATTCAGATAAAAATGGACTGGGCCAAATGGGAACATGTGTATGAAAGAGAAGGAGAAAGTGTGTCTGTGCGTGTGTGCGCTCACCACTTCAGCAACATAACTGGACCACTTTCAGTGTCAGGTTTCCTGGCACCAACTGCTCAGCGTGTGCATGTGTGCGCACTTGTGCAAGGTATGCATTTTGCATACATGCACGTTTGTGCGTTTAAACGTGCACGGAAGCGTGCAAACTGCAGACACATCACAAGAGTATGAACTTTCCAGCGTGTAAAATGTAACAATCTGCTTTTTGTCAATAGCCCGTATCACATGTTTGGGGCTGCCACTGACAGAAACAGGGTAGAAACCTATGGGATAGAATTTTTTTTCTAAACAACTTGGCAAATGATTCCTTTATCTAACTTGTTTTGCGAAGATTGAAGAAACACTTGGGTCATTTTGAATTATTTGGCAGCATTTGTTTTGAAGGCAGCCAAAAGCAAATAGCGAATGCCATAAAACGCTATTTAAAACACAACTACCAGTCACTTACAGTCACTTTAGATGTATTTTACATAAAAATTCTGAGATCTTTCTTACACCTCTCTGCTGTGGCTTAAAGCCAAATCTTTCAAATTGCCTCACTGCTTAAGCCCTCAGAGGACAGATTAGAGACACACTGTGATAAATGATACAGAATTGATGGAAGTCGCATCGAGGAAACACAGTATTATGACATGGTTCCCACATGGGGATCTGCAAGTAGAATAAGAGCTAAGGGGGAGAATTAACAAAGATCAACAGTTAATGTGGCAAACGGCTCCAGAAGTGACACATAAAAGAACTCTACTTGAATGGTATCCGAGCCTTGCGGAGTCTTGGGAGCCCCTGATGGACAGATTTCACTGTGTTCCTTTGAAAGTTAAAACACATGTACCGTTTATGGGGGTGAAATATGGTTTATAACTCCATCCAGTAATCACTTCACACATGAGAGCATCAGGCTTTGGCCCAAGAGTGGGGCACAACTAAGTCAGCTCACACACTGAAAGGAGAGTGAATAACGTTAAAGACGTGTGTTGAGCCTCTGAGTCCTCTAAAACACAGACTTGGGACTTCAAGACTTCTTTCATGGAATACTTCATTGCTTTTAACTGTTTGACTACAGCCAAACGCAAGTCCCTACAAATACAAGGGTAATTGTTCATTTCCTCTCGTTACCTAACACTGGAACTGACCAATTAGTGAGTTTGAGGGCTGATTTAGAATGAGATAAATAAACTCAGCGACCAACCGCACGAGCCCACACACACATAAATATACACAAACATTACTTCTGATCAGGAGAGAAAGGGAATATGGGACAGCAGGAGAGATGCCACAACAAATTAAGATTCAACACACAAAAATGACAGATTTCTCTTTTGGTTTGTCGATAAAAATCATCAAAGGCAAACAAAACAACATCTCCTTGCTGATGGCGCCCACATACACTCGCACACAAACACAACTGCCGCCTCCGCAGCAGGCTACAGTTTCTGGTTTTGTTGCTCTGGAGTAGAAAGGGGTTGCGACAGTGGAGAGCCGGTCCAAACCCCACCAGGATCTGTAGAGTCCAGCACGCCCTGCTGGGCCGTGCAGGATGGATTAGCCTCCAAGCACATTGCGCAGGCTGCTGGGGTCACAGGGATTTGCTCAGGAACAGTCCACTTCACAAACCACATCCCCAAAACTCTATGAAAGTATATGACATCATTCACCCATGTCACCGGAGAGCTCTTCAAAGTGAGCCCAAATGTGAATAGTACAGTGACTGGAAGTGCAATCCAGTCAATGCATGATTCACACTTCTTCAATTCAAGTCTTCAATTGCACAGTTTCATTTCATTATATATATACAGTATATATATATATATGTCTGTGTGTGTGTGTTATCATATCATAATTAAATCTAAATCACCTAAATCAAGTCTTTAACAGGCATGAAGCCGGCACAGTTTGATTCTGCTAAAGGAATTTAACCAGCAAGAGGTGAAAGTGCTCCGAGCAACTCAGAGCCGAGTGGGCAGAGATTTATGACAATAATCGTTTCCGTGGGCAACGCATGAAATGAGCTGTCATGTGAGATGCTTTGAAAGACCTTCTCTTTGATATCAGATTAGGAAGGAAAGACAGTGCCCAAGGGCATGGGCGTGTACATGAGTGTGCATGGATGTATGTTGAGTTTGGGAACACTGAGTACAGTGGAGGAGTTTGGGGATCTGTGCCTTTTCATGTGTGGCTGCAGGGAAAGTAACTTGTCAGGGAGATGACTTCACAATGACAGAGTAAGTAGATTGTCTGTCACAAACTTAAGGTGAGAGAAAATGAATTTGTCAGCTGTCCCCCTGACAGACATATACGCATATATTCATAAAATATTAAAATGACTGAAAATAACTGACATGTTTGTCATCTGAATGGTGTGAGATCCTTCACGAGAGCTTGTCAGGAGCTCGTGTTTACACATCTCACACTTACTCAAGCCGGGTGCACGAGAGGAAAAGAGTGTAGGCCTGCGACTGGTCTGAGTCTGAAATTGAGCAGAGTTTAGGTGATGCTTTGTGGTAGCAGTGAATGCGGTGAACTTCTAACGGCGTTATGGCCAAGGCCAGGAAACCACAGCTAGCACATTACCAGACAGAGGAAAACCAAGGAGAGCATGAGCACGTGTGTGTGTGTGCATGTGTGTGAAGACCACCCACACTGCACAGGGGATTTTTCTTTTTCAAGTCAGAAGATGAAAAAGGTGAAAAAGGAGGATAAGAACACTGGGCAAATACGAAACGAAACATGAAGAAAGAGTGGGAGAAAACAATAAACTGGTGATCCTCAGTTGTGTCTTGAAAGATTATGAAGATCGTGGTCGGTGGCGAAGAAAAGACTGTACGTACGCAGGAGTGGGACGACATCATGCTTCTGTGTGTTGGCTGTGACAGTAACAGTCGTGTGCGTGTCATTTGGCCATTACGGTGATGGAACGATTCCTATCAGGAGTGACCAGGAGGTCACGCTGTAAACATCATGTCTCAGTTACAAGGAGAGAAATCAGAGGAACTCTATGTGATAAAGGGGGAGGAGGATTTGGAATAGGGGGGGAGAAAAATAAGAGTCCTGAAGGAAAAAGAAGGAGCAGTGTGAGTGCTTGAGTGTGTTCGTACTGACAGCAGAGGGTCCTCTATAGAGCAGCTATCAGCTCTAGCATCAGTGTCCTGGCTCCAGACGTCTATGGTAGACCCCCCGCCTTAACTACACTCCCCTCCCTAGCTGTCTTTGTTTGCCCCCCTCTCTGCCCGTACCTATTTTCCTTTCCTCACCTGTTTGCTCTGGTCCCCTTCAGGTTTAAGTGGAACCCATTGATGAGATGCCTGTGGGTGTGCTTGTCTGTCGGAACTGGTCATGCAGCACTAAGAGTAAATGGATGATCAGTGATGTGCAATGTGCATCCCAGAGAATCATTTTGAACATATAAAGCTCAGGGCAGCAGAATGAGAGATGGGAAGGGTGTGCATCCAAGTCAAATGGTGTAAAGGTTTCGCTGTGTGAGTGTGTGTCAGTTTGGGGAGGAGTTGCTTTGACTATGAGCCAAGAAACTGTCAGAGAGTTACACGCCTCTATACAGAAGTCCAAATCAGTGGCATGTACAACTGTGGTTAAGCTATTTGGCTAAAAATGGTTCTTAAAGAAGAAGTTATTCCTCTTTTCTTTTGTTCATTCTTTCCTTCCTTCACACTAAAATTAGGTGTTTACCTCAAAGTGTCAGTTCCTTCACTCTATGCTAGATTCCCTGGAGGCCCTGTGGTGAACACTGAAAGAAAAAGCCACTTCCGCCTGCCACAAAACAGGTATTTATGCCAGAGGGGTGTTGGATAGAACGGAGACGCAGTTAGCATTGGACAGTGCTATGATTTGTGGTTTCCTGAGAGCAAACTTGAAGGCTTTAAATGCTGCTCATGGACAGACAGCAGGTAGACAGGTACAGGAAAACAATGGGAACAATGATAATTCCCCTAGGAACAGCAAGCGGAGAAGACACAGAGGCCACAGTGTGCCCCACCGCTCCATATCCTGTCCTTTAGAAAAAGTAGAAAGCAATTCCGACATGAGATCTTGAGGGGAAACAGGGTGGAGGAGGTAGAGGTTGCTAAAGAATGTGTGTTTGGTATGCTTATGCACAATAGTCCATATTCTAAAAATGTTTGCTGTCTGAGCACAGCCAGTTGACTTAGTATCTGGATGTGTGTGTTTCTTATGTCAGCAGGGTGATGCAGGTATGACACCAGGGCTGCGACTGTGCTTCTCCTGATGCATGGTTGTCGGGTGAAGAGCTGCTTTCAGATTGAGAGATTTCAGATAGTCTGCGTGGCCCAGATTCCTATTCAGGCCCTCTCTAACCCTGGGAATCCATGGGAATGTTTGTTTGTGTGTGTCTGCCGGTGTGTGCGTGAATATGTGCATGAATCTGTGCAAATGGACCGGCCCTCTCTTTTTCACAACAGAAGAGTCATTGTTCCATCCTGGGACGGGTCTTAGTAAATGTCCCAAACTGTCCTGGAAGATGTGTCTGCATATGACATTTGGATCTATATATCAGAATGATACACCTGTGTATGCAGAGATTGTAGATTATTTGTGTCACTTTGGATCATCGAGTCCATAAATAACCATAACAACTAATAAAAGGTGTAATTTCCCAGTGCAGTGTGCCTGCAGTTTTCTTTAAAGAAACAAAAATAATTGCCTTTATAATAAGGCATAATGAGACATGAAGGGATTGCTAACATGAGTGCTGACAGTTGTGTGTGTAAGACATAGCTTTCTGAGTTCCCCATATACCTCAGCTTAGGTCTGTCTGTCTCTGTCTGCTATCTGTGTGATCACTGGCCAGGCCCGCTGAGTAAAGTGGCTCATGTGGGGCTGGCAGTGTGCAGGTGATGACTAGCAAGAGCTAATGATACTTAATGCCCTTTCCAACATGTACACACACACATGCACGCTTCCACAAGACCCTAAGATGCATATTCACACGGGGAAAGATGTTGCACAAGCCTGAATGTGTGTTTCCCCAAATACACGCACACGCGGTTCATGATGATTAAGGCATCAACATCCCAATTTCCCAGTTTCCCACAGAGCAGTACAGAGGGTACAGAAGAATGGAAATTACTTAAATGTAACCAAAATCAACCAGAAAGTGCAGAAAGATGCTTTCAGCCCAACTACTTTTATGCAAATTTTCAGTTTGTAAAGAAAGTAAGTGATAGAAATAGAAGTATTTTGGACAAAATTCTTAAAAAATGTTTATATTCTAAAGGGGCACATAGGTGTCAATGAAAGCTAAATGCAAAAAAGTTCAGGGATAAGCGCTGACATGTACAACTCACATAACTTTGAATGCACATAGGTGGAAAATTTAGATGGTAAAATCTTCAGTTCCCATGGTCCAGTTCCCATCATGTTAATCTATTCAAATATTATTCTCCTTTGTCTGAGGTTGTGCAGTTTTGGCTGGATGGCAGCTCCAACAACAACTCACAGCAATAAATCGCCTCTTAAAAATGATACAACAGTAGTGGATAGAAAGGGGAGTGATTCTGCAATGTCTATTGGACTCCATTCTTACCAACCTCCTCCAAACTTTTGAAAGACTGAACTTCTGGTCATTCCAGCCAATCCTTCCGTCCAACCCAATGACAGCCTAAAAATAGCCTTTACTCCTACAACTCAAATATGCTCTGGTGTAAACTAAGGTTGTCACCCATTAACTACAGCTGTCGGTGGGTCTGGTCTGATCTTCATGAGGTGCCATGGCTTACATGGCTGTCCAGTTTAAACTGAAGCCACTAGTGCTTTGATGTAGTACAACTAAATAAATTGCATCAATCTATCTAAAGTCAGCAATGTGGGCTCCGTTCTTAACCCCTTCTTTCCACAAATCCCAATGCACAGCTCTGCCTGAATCTCAACTGTTCTTATTTGTGGTTCAGTGATTATGCAAGGGGATTCCAGATGCTACCAGAGACCCAGAGACTTGGATTCCTTTTAACAGATAAAACCTACTTTCCAAACAGCCTACTTGCACATCTGTGTTTGTTTTACTTTACATAGGTTCATACAGATTTAGCACTCACTGTATCGATCACATTTGTTATTGCACTGAAGCTTTAATATTGTTTAAGTAAGCGTATGGTAAAATTTCATTTGGAAGGCTTTTCTGAAAATCTGGTTAAGATTATATGTGGATTTGGTATAATTAATGCCGAGACTAAACGTCACAGGTGACTTTTCCATCTGTTGTAAAAGGACTTATGCCACTGCAGGACATCTGCAACTACAGCCAGACTTACTCTTGTCTCTATTACATGTCTGAGAAGGAATAAAAGAGGAAATCTGGACTTTTACATGTGTGGCAGGCGGCCAACCTAAATCTCTTTAAACCAGCAGAAGCAATATTCCTTCACGGGCATGGAGTAAGATTTCATCGAGTGCTGATCGAAGTTCAGTTCTAGATGTTATCCAAAGTCACTGTTGAATATATGGAACAGATTAACTGATCACAGATCTGTGAAAGCAATAGCAAAGGAGAAGGGAGCCAGCAATGGATTTCTAGCTAGATCTGTGTCCTCCTGTTTCTGCCATTCAACCAAATGAAGTCATAATGGAGCCTGACACTAATACTCATCAGGTTTCATTCACTGTTGTAGGCTGAGAATCTGCCTTGAATCAGCATGCAGGAAAAACACCTCAGTAAAAGCTATCCTTTCAGGATGTGTGGAAAAGTGCTGAAATTTCAAACCATTTTCCACAGATCTTTGCCAGCATTTGACCAACTTTCACTGCAAATGATTTGGCCCTCATGTGATCTTTTTACAAACATGAATAAAAATCAGCGTACATGCCGGAGCAACAGGGCTGGGCTGTGAATGCGTCTCTGCCTTCGAAAGCTATGGCCTAAACACAACAGCTGCCTGTCAGTCCTGTCCACATGTTGAAGCCAGTTGTATGTTGTGTATCGCCGACTGTTCCAACACTTCCTGTTCCATTACTGAAGTGCTTGACCTTTCACCCCCCTCCCCTCGGTCTCATGACAGGGTGTGTGTGGGAGGACGGGGAGCGGACGTGGAGTGTGTATGCGCACGTGTGTATGTGCGTGCACAGTATACCAGGGTATGAATAAGTCCCAGAGGGCATGAGTATGTTTCCCATGACATGGCCTCAGACTAAACAGCCGCTCTCTCCACCCTAACATCCGCCTGCCATTCTCCTCTAAACCGCAGAAAGCAAGAGCACAAAACATGGAGGCATCTCCCTTTCTGTCTCTTCTTCCCTCCCTTTCTGTTTTCCTGCACTTTGTAGCCGGGTCCTCCCCGTGGCCCTCCTTGTCCAGGTGACAGACCTCTCTTCGCCCTCTCCGTCGCTCTTTGTGCCCCATGAATGAGAGAAAGAAAGAATAAGAGAGGGAAAGATAAAGAGTGAGTGCCTTTGCACACAAAGGGGAGTGCACCCCTCCCAGGAAGTCTGGGAGAGACGGAGAAAAAAAAAACACATCTTGAGAGGAAGGAGGAGGGAGGACAGCATTGTGCCCTTCTTCCTGACTCTTTGTGTGTGTGTGTGTGTGTGTGTGTGTG
>JABUIW010000028.1:8652158-8720843 GCA_013363375.1 Menidia beryllina | reverse complement strand
ACACACACACACACACACACACACACTGCTCTCTTTCGCACACACTTGTGCACACAGCTATTTAGATCCTATTAAAGGCGGCACCCAAGCACTGACTACCAGTCCCATTGTGAAGAATAAAAGATCCTTAACTGTTTCAAAGAGCTAAGCAGAGAGGATCAGACTGAATCCGACTGAAGACATTACTGTCACAGTAACAGTAAAAGACAGCCAAAGTGCGGATCAAGCACCCCGAATGCAGAACTCCTGCCCTCTGGGTAAGGCTCTGGCTGCTGATTTCCTCTAAAGATCTATTACTCTAATGTTCCTCACATATAAGCCGTCCTCAAAGGGGCTGAGCTTACTGCCATTACTGGCCATTTGTTTGGTAAATGTCTCAACCTGAGGAGTGGAGTAAAGAACAGCAAGGGAGGAAAGAAGAAAGAAATGGGAAAAGAGGAAGTGAAGGGGAAGACCTCAGGGTGTAGCTCTTGTAAGTCGATATGTTGTTATTAAGACAAACAAAGCTTAAAGGAGGGAGCATTGGAAGTTTTCACCTGTTTATGCAATTTTGTGCATAAGCAGCAGGCCTGAGTCACTTCTCCTAATATTGAACTTTTGGGTGATGGTGAGTGAGGATTTCAAACAGCCTTTAATGTCTGAATCGAAGGTTCAAAGAGGTTTTGTGAAAGCAAAACACAGACCGTCCAATCAGAAATCTTCAATTTCAGTCTTCTGATCCAAATGATCCTCTTGGTTTTCTTTGAAAACCTTCTGCCGTTGTATGATGACGGTTATAACCAATTGGATGGATTTGAACTATTTATTTTCTCTGCAATGTGCCCTTCGATCACTTTTCTTGTGGATTGGAGTTTGCGCTACCTTAGCTTTTCAGGTTTCGCTTTCAGTTGCTGTTTGGACAGATTTGGCCAACAAAATTGCTTGGTTTTGCACAAGTCATAGCATGTACGTTGAAAAGATATGTGAGTCTAGTAGGGTCTGTGGGATTTAAATGTCAACATTTGCGGATGCACATAATGCTCAGTGTTAGCAAATGCTTATGAGTTGCCATAGCATGGATTTAACTGAATATGCATTTGCTTTGAAGACTTTTCACAATTAATGCTGATCTCCCTGGTATGCGTAAAAACATGTTATCTAGGCAAACATGTAATGGATACAGTACTAATGACAACTGCTTGCTGCAGGTGTTCGAGTGTGGTATGCGGCAAAGTTTAATTGGGCCTTAAAATTCCGCCCTTTTGACAAAGATCTTCACATCATACACAATTCTCCTTTTTTCACAAGAGAAAAAGCTCTGTTTTCTGGGTTACCTAAGTGACACATTCAGCAACAATGATGTCAGTAGATGAGAGCATTTGGTTGCAGTCTCATGCCATCTATTAAAGGAATAAAATTGCTTTCAATAAAGTCTATCAGATCCCCCTACTTTTTTAAAAACAGGCTATTTGGGGTACCTTAAACCCCAAATGCATTAAAATGTAAGGGCAACAGTTCTCTCTCTAAAGCCTGTACGGGTCAAGCTGAAATCCAAACAGAAAAAAGACCCTCTGAAACTGGTTCTGTTTTTTTCTTTACTCTGACACAATGTATTTCCCCAAAGTGAAATGATTTCTTCTCAGTTTGCCTCTACCAGCTTTATCTGACTGACACTTTTCAGCAATAATGCCAGAAACAGACACCTGACTGCTGATAGTATCTGTACCGCTCTCAGGGTATATTCACTCACCAGGGTGGTCCGTCATCATCCTCACAAAAACACCGGAGCCTGAAGTGTGTGTACGAGTGTCTGTGGATGTGGGGTGGGTGTGTATATCTCTCAACTTAAACAGGGAGAGGGGTTTCATGTGATGTGGCCAGTTGTTTTGCTGCGCTAAATCACCAGCTCTTGTCAGAAATGCTCCAGTTTGAAACTGGCTACAATGGAGCTGGGGGTACATTCACACCCACACACACACACGTCCTACGATCAAAGGGCCGATAACATACTTCAGTAGTCCTGCTGACGGCAAAGTGGAAATATGATAAATCACATCATTGTAACCGCAGGACGGCACAACCCCATGCTCCAGTTGCAATTTAAAACACTGATACAGAAAGAAAGAGAGTGAGAGATGGAGCGAAGCAAGCAAATGGCTGAAAAGGCCGAAGCTGATGAATGGGAATGTACCTCTGCCTCTTCATGCTCCTGTTCCTCCCTTAAGACAAGCTCTTTGCCATGGATACTCTGTCACACACAGCATAAGGAAGTCAAATAATCAGCGTTTTACCTTTCTTCCCATGCCAAGCCTTTCTCTCATGAGTTTACACACACACACTGTGGAGACAAAAGATTGGACGATCTATCAAAGTACATTGTGTATCTGCAGATCACGGAACAATGGTAGAACAGCAATGGAAAATGATCAAATACATTCTTTTTCTGCTTAAATTGCTGCAATTCTGCTCTCACATGCTACTGTGTTTAAACACAGGAAAGTTGCATCCGCACATGCTGAAATCAAATTCATCTTTGGGAAAAAAAAAAGGCATCACTGGGTGGCTTTGTCGGTAGTTCTGGAGAGTCAGAAAGAAAGAGACTAAAAGTAACTGTTAGGAGGCCCATTTGGGAGTGTTTGATGATGAGTACACTCTGAACTCTGCTTTGTAGTCTTTAGTTGATCATTCAGCAGCAGAAGAAGGGGATCTCAGGGAGAACGGGAATATGGCCTCCACCTCCGTAAGATGAGAGACGTGTTGTCCAACAAGCTTCTGTCTCGATGCTGTGAAGGCCAAGACAGGGCAGAACGACTCCCTGCTGAGTACTTGTATAAAAACTGAAGAAAAGAAACCATATGTGCTTTCATTCTGTCCCTCACACAGCAATCTGCCTCTATAGCCCCGGCAACACTCTCCGTATGATGTGGTGAAAGCGCGACCAGGCACTGTACCCGCCACATCTGCAGGCTAGCTGGGAAACAATAGGGGTGTGAAAATGAGCGACAGACATCTTACCACACACACCGCAACCACCTATAAATGGCAGGAATATTGTATGGCATACACAGATGCAGATATTGACACACATATTTTGCCCCCATTCTCAATGTCTCTCACACAGCACCCACGCAAACAGACAGGCTGGAGATGCCCATAAAATGGAGGGGGGTGGGGGTGGGGTGGGGGGGGGGCTCTAATTGTGAAATTGTGAGCACTCCTCGTCTCATTTCTTTTTGCGGCCATTTATTTGCGCTGAAAATATCTGCACCTCACAGCGCCAGCCGACACAATGCACATGTGGTAGTCATCAATCATAATTATCATGGTTTAAAAAAGCCACAGCTGTTATTTGATTTTAAAAACAAGCCATAGAGCGATGCCTTCCAACGATACGTCAAGTTGTCAGAGGCCTTGGCCTGCACAGCAGAAATGTCTCTCTCTAGCTTCCCAGCGAGCTCGCTGGAGTGCACAGCCGAGCTGAGCTGCATTCAACCTTTCCCCATGACTCACCAGCGTGCGTCTTTATTCTTTAAACGCTTCCTCTCTCCGTTGCTTTGTGTCGATTCTGTGTACGTGAGGCCGCTGTTGTGGACTTCACACAACGTTTGTTTATGGCTCTTTTAATCAGGACCAGATAATGGAGTGCTGTCTCCATCTGTGGGCGCATCCCCAGAAGCTTGTTGTAGATACCCACATGTCTGTGTGTGTCTGTGTGTGTCTGTGTCGCTGCGTCTTAATTATTCCTGCTGACGTTCCAATAAATATTTGACTCAATAAAATATTAGAACACAGAGGATGAGTAGGATTAAGGTGTGTATGTGTATTGTTCGTGAGGCCACACACTTTGCGCTGTTATACATGATGTCACCCAGTCTTGATTAACTAGTCAACCAATTTTCTGCTTCCAGTGTAATCTCTATGGAAAATTTGTAATTACTTAATAATAACCTCAGGCGTTATTATTTGGTAAAGTATCAAATGAATTATACGCTTTCAGAAAAAAAATGTGAAAAACGTTTAATCTATTCACTTTTTTACACACATGCATAGGCTCTTTGTGAAACACAAAGGAGGGGAGTTTTAAACAAATAAGAATCTGTTTTAACGGAAACTTGTCTATCCACATGGAAGAGCTAACTTTCCTATTTGTCCACTGGTCTCTGAAATCATTGCTGAGATATTTGACAAGTTTTCCATGCAGAATTCCTTCAGTTGCAAGATGTTAGAGGATTTGATTGCATGTAATAATCATTTCACATCTTTCCACAACTCTTTTGATGGGATT
The DNA here is from genome assembly GCA_013363375.1 of Menidia beryllina. Classification (NCBI taxonomy): domain Eukaryota; kingdom Metazoa; phylum Chordata; class Actinopteri; order Atheriniformes; family Atherinopsidae; genus Menidia; species Menidia beryllina. The sequence goes on along the minus strand of JABUIW010000028.1, from coordinate 8,716,579 downwards.
CAAATCTGGAGCCTGACTTGGCTGTTCTACAATAATCCAACATTTCTTCCCTCTTGGTGGATTTACTGGTGTTTAACCATTATCCTGCTAAAATATCCACTTTCGGTAAAAGCCCAACCCGCAGACACATTATCTTCAAAAACTCATTAAAACCCTCCAGAATAATGATATACGAGTTTACTCAAAACCCTCTTGGACTATTGTAATACTATTATTTAATATTTCTGTGGATAGTCAATAGTTTCTCTGTTGTTAAAAATCCACCAAGACCAAGCAAAGTATAACAGAATATAACAGGGGAGTAATGGCAGTAGTTCTAGTTTTTACTGCATATTTTTGGTGTGTCTCAATATTGGAGTCATTGACTTTGACCGCTATATTTGCAAGAGTAATCTTAGGTCCTTAGCTTGCTTTTTTGATTAGTTTTTTTGGGAAAATGCATTTTAGTTGCAATAGAAAAGTTTATTTGTAGGAATCGCTTTGATATTTCAATTTGGTCTCGGGGACATTTGTTTAATCCTGGTATTATGATGCTGCATACTTCAGTGACAAAGAGAATAACAGACCAAAGAGTACATGTGTTTTAACACAGGTTTCATGAACAATTATATGTGGATGTTCTAAGATTTGACAACTATCAGCAGCAACCAATTGCACATAATGGTTTGTCAGGTGAAGTTTTTTTTTTCAAGAAGATAGAATGTTGAAAGAATTTGAAAGAGTCGACAATCTAAATGAGATTGAGTCGTTTTTCTCATAAGTGGATTCAAAGATGCAATCAATACCATATTCTTGTGGCTAATAATAGAATAGAATAAGGTAAATATTCATTTTCCAGGTGATTAATTTCACTGAAACATTTTCTGTGATACTGAAGGGAAATACTCTATTTAAGTTCTCCACATTTTTACAATCCTACACGAAAGTTTAAGAAGCTGTATGTCATCCATCTTATCTCTTACGTCATTTCATTCATTTGACAGCAACTACTTCATTTTCAGCATAAACTGACGCCTGGATAAGATAAGGAACATGTAATGAGGCAATAATATTTGAAGGTGCCTGGTTTCCATTGTAAGCAAACACAGCTAGGATTACACAAACACACTGAACAAGTATTCATTTTCTTCATAAATATTTGCAAACCCTTTATTAAATATTTCTGTTCCGAAATTATTTACACTGCCTTGTTGCCTACTTTGTCTGCTATTTTATTAGCCTTATCCTGTTTATCCTTATCCCCACTCTTATCCTCAAGTCTCAGCTGTCATCATCACTGTCACTCATCAGGCTAAATGTGTAGAAAAATGTACCTGAGATGTACGAGCAAATTAGATAATCCAAACGCTCCGGGCTGCTATGGAGATAGGAAAATAGCGGAACTGCAAGTACAAATATTTAGCTAGTAATATGATAAACCTGTGACACTGAAACAATAAGAGCCTATTTTAATCTATTATAGAATCAGTTCAAAGTAAATAAACAAAATAAAAGAAACAAATACAACAAAGTAAAGTAAAGTAAAATCGTTTGTGCTTGATGCCTTGAAACGCTCGCCCTGCCATTATAAATGTTGCGAATGGGGCGTTTAAAACAGGACATTCCAATACATTCCTATATTTCCATAAATATCATGACAAACAACAAAACTCCAAATCAAACAGTGAGATCACCCCTCCATCCTCCACTGAAAGTTGGAGACCACATCCACTGGTCTGATGTGAAATATCTGACATAACACCAACCCCTTGGTGTACTCGACTTATCTCATCTGCTAATTTTGACAGGAAGCTCAAATAGTTTGATTGGCTAACCATATTATTGCCATGCAGCGGTTTCCGTTTCTCGCTTGGATCTGGACATAGATCGTGCCTGAGGCGGATTCATTCGGCTTGGCCGATTTCGCAAACAAACAACCAGTGTGTCAAAACTTCCAACTGCAAAGAGCTTCTGAGCGCACAGTTTAGACTTGCTAGCCCGGTGGTCTGGCTTTATGAGCAATGGTTTGTGTCATACACACATACAGACACACACGCACGTATGAACCTAACTCCTGAAGAGTCATGCGAGACCCTAAGGACTGCATTTGCAAAGAAGGACTGACGTAACACCTCCTTGCTTTCATTGTGTTTATCAAGGAGATGACCTGACATGACTGGGGCCATAGGGTTATATATGTTTTATACCAGAGGTTGACACAAAACTTCTCTCCAAGTGTTAAAATGTTGTGTAGGTGCGTGTGTCTGCTCGTGTGTGTGTGTGCACGTGTCTGAGCATCCTTCACCTCTCCCTCTTTTACCGCAACCCAGCTGCATCAACACTCCCCACCCCACAAGAAAACCCTCTCACGACAGAGGCTGTGTCAGAGGAGCAGAGAAACGGAGTGTGTCTACGTCAGAGCCCCGAACAAAAGGCGGAGGAAGGAGGTGGACTCGTCAGAAACCTGAGCACGAAAAAAAAAAGAAGAAGAAGAAAGGACACTGAAGGGGGGCAAGAGAAAGAGAGATAGATATGAAGGGGAGGCTGAAGGGTCAGATGTGAAAGAAAGTGGAGTGAGACATCTGGAAAAGAGAAAGAGTCACTGGGACTAGGAGGAAATTACAGCTGCCCAACAATGATTCATTGGGGAAAATTCTCTTCTACATCTCCCTCTCCACCCTTTTGTCCTCCAACCTCTCTACCTAACCCTCTAACCTCTCCATGTCCTACTTCTTGCTCTGGGTGATTGATTGCCAAGTTAAAAAAACATTCTTGAGACATTTGATATTTTACGTTCTAAGTGCCTTCAAAGACCAACAATAGGATTTATGTTAAATGACTCCTTATTTTGATGCTTTCCATTTTGTGTCCCCAGGGATCTGAGTATGAACAACATCAGTGAGATCCAGCCCAGAGCCTTCCACCGACTGCACCTGTTATCAGAGCTGTGAGTACAAATTCATTCCGCTCATGCTCAGTTTATGAACCCCCCCCCCCACTGACACAACTCACACATGACAAGAAACAGTCATTTCCTGAACTGCTCATACGTGCAGACCTCAGTGATGGGGTTGATGGCTCTGGCCTGTGTCTAAACTCCCCCACCAAGAAACTGCCTGCAGTAATATGCAAGTAGATCCTAGGATGGCAGCACAAAAGAGGGAACAAAAGGGAACCTGATAGTCGCAAAGAGCGCATATATGCTCCTTAAGGTATTCGCAGAGTAGGGTGTGTGTTTAGCATCCAAGCTCCTGCTTTCCCCCCTTTAAATTTGTCTTAGATGGTCAACTCTGCAGGAGCAATGCCTTGCCAAGATGAACACATATTGCGGTGGGACCATGATTGTGCACAAAAAAACAGTTCAGTGAGCAGTGACCCTCACAAGAGGTCAAGAAAAGCCTGCATCGCTTGCCAGGCTGCTTGTAGTGGTTTCATTGGAGGTACATTGGGCCTCTGTCACCCCCAGTTTTATTGGTAATTTCTTCTGCTTACGTTCGATGGTGATTTTGTTAAGCTCCCTGTAATAAAATACAAATTCCTTTAAACGATTTCTTTAAAATGAAGTCACAGTTTCTAGCAAGTTCATCTCAGACAAGTTGAAACAGAAAATGTTGTGACTGAGAGCAGTTTTGTGGGAACACTTTGGCTTTAACACATGCTTTCACTGATGTTTTTGTAAAAATACGGAACTTAGAGTGCAGAGCTCCACGCTCTATTTGAATCTAGTTGAGCATATACTTGCAGGAGTAATCGGAACCCAAACTGCATTGTGCAGCTTTTTTCTTTCAGTTGTGTAAACATGCTCATTTGACACATTGGTTCAGTTTAAAGGATCATAAAAGGCACTTTTCATGAGTTGCGATGATGCTTAAGTCATGATAGAGTTTGTTATGTATAAAACATAGTAAGATTATGTTTGTGACTGAAAAAAACTGTTTCAAACAATACCTTAACTACCACGACTAATGATACTCCTTATTTTGAAACTTGATTTGAATTTGTATATCTACAAAAAAATAATTCCAGTAATTCCACAGATGTAGACACCACAACCATCTATCAATTGAGACTTCATAGTAGGATAGATTATGTGTAATGTTGGCACAACTATTTCTAAAAGAAAACATTCTCAAAAGTCCACTTGATTCCTGAGAATTGATTTTTTGTAGGATGGATATTTTTTAATATGTTCTCTTTTTACATATTATTATATGTCATTAAATGCTGTATACTACTCTTTGCTAATACAATCAAAAGTTGTTTTCAGTAAAAATATTAACAAAAAAGAGCCAACTCAGCTGCATGGAATTAAATTCAAAGTTAGCGTCATAAAGAACGGCGTAACTAATTTGCAGAATTTTTGTAGCACTGGCCTCATAAACTTTGAGGATATTTAATCCGAAAATTCTGCAGATTTTGGATCGGTTTGACAAAAGCTGCCAGCAAAAATTTGCCCCGAGGCGGAAAACATGTGCATGTCAGTCTTCACGTGATTATTTGCCTCTGATTTCGGCGCGGTGTTTGTCTACGCTGGGTGTTTGAACAGTCGGCTGTTTTCTTTACTAATTCTTCCAGCTGCAGCCTGTGAGGCGTGAGCTAATGATGATTAAAGTAAAAGGTTAGCTGGAACGGCGCTCCCTCCACTTTTCAGTCATGACCTCACGGTGCACGAACGGCACAACTGAGCCGAGCAATGAGATTTTGCGGCAGCTCAGGATCTGAATATTGAATCTCAAGCTTTGATCTGTGGCATGTCATTGAATGGCAGATCTTACATTTTGCAGATCTGATACTTTGCTTCGCTTGTAAGACCATTAAGGTAAAACTCTGTTGTGGGTGTAATAATGTGAGCCACGCAGAACAAGGGGATGCTGACATTGTACCTGCACTGGGGAAACAGGGTGTGGAGTCTTGGATAGAACACCTGCAGCATTTGCCCAGAGACAACCATCAAAAAATGTTACCACCCCAAGCAAGATGCTTTGTCCTTCTCACACTTTATAGAAACATTCTGCACAGTTGTACTTCTTCCGAGGAGGATTTGTCTGTCTTAAGGCCACATTGTGTTGCCTGTTGACCAGCGCTGAGATGATCACGATGCCGTTCCAAGACTAGGAAAAGTACACTTTTGACATTTGCCTCTTTCTACATGGTACTGGGAGGTAGAGCATAAATGGAAACAGATTATAATTACAACAAGTTATAGCTCTTAGAAAAACAAACCAAGGCTCTAAGCACAAACACAGTTGGTTTGAGACAGACAGCTTTTGATGTGGAACTGCCGCAATGGTTGGTAGCACAAGGAGAGGCAAGGGCCAGGCATGTTGTGACTAGTAGAGTGATAAATTGTTTGATGTTGGGCTCGGCTTCACTACCCTCTCTTGCTCTGTCTCCCTCCCTTCCAATTCATTTCTACAGCCCCCCATATACATTTTACCAGAGGCTATTGCAAGCAATAGTCTCTGCCTTTGATCGCTTTTTCTTCTTTCCCCCTTTTCGCTCTTTCCAGTTCTCTCACCAAACAAAACAAATCTGCTCATGGCAATAACTTTCATCCCTTTTTACACAACTGGGAGGAGACAGAATAAAATCTTCAGGGGAAGCTCTTAAACATAAACTATACCATACTACCTCTTATCTCCTGGCTCAGGTCTTACCTTTATTGTATCAAAGTGCAGACAGCTAATCCCTTTGAACCTCTGGCGAGGATATTGAATTAACTCACAAAGCAAGTAGCAAATCTTACCAGGACAAATCTGCCTTTGATTCACAGTAGTATTAATGTTGATCATAAGATGTAAGTGTAATCATTCCTCCCTCCAGCCCTTTTCTCTACTTCTAACTCCTTCATTTTAATCCTATTCTATTGATTGCGGATTCGTCTCATTAAGCCTTCATTTAATACTTTGATCTGTGAATGGCCCAATAATTTAAACACAAAACTGCACGCAACTGTCAGGAACATGCAGTCCGAGGGGAGGCAACAGAGAGGTAGACAGCATGTCTGTTGTTTAATGAGAGGGCAGCATCTTTTCAGATGTCCCGCAGTATTATCAAAGATGCGCTATCCATTTCTGGTCAAACAGCAGCTCGGAACTTGCCCTGGATGATTCTGACTAAACCACCCCCAACGAAGCTCTTCCTGTAAACCTCAAACAGCATCTCCAGCCTATCATCTTTATCAAAGTGAACGCTGTTTGTACCTTGGGGGATCGAATTTCACTCCGCTTTTCTGGCTTTTGATTCCCCACATAATCAAGCATTTGGGTCTGATGTCTCATACGCATCATTATCTGTAGACATCAGACACTTTGTGCCGGTAATTACAGAGCTGGAATGAGACCACTACAAGTAGCCAGATAAAAATTGTTCGCGCGTCGAGGCCTGGGTTTAAATGTTTTTACACATGGTGGGGACTCCTATAATATCGATCGAATACTGTATTCTGTAATGTGACCTCTACCCACTCTGAAATTGCAATTAAACCCTTGTCAAAGTGCTTCAAACATCACGGCTCATGCATGTAGACCAAATGTAATGGGAAGAAGTGCTGAAAGCAGGCCATTGCTGCCGTGATTATCTTCTTCACGGTGATAAGATTGTCTGCAGATTTGCCGGGAGAATGACGTCTGGGGCAGATTGGAGGTTGGAGCGTTGGCTGTATTAGTGCTCCAGGTGCACCCCACAGCTGGGACTATCTGGGTCAATTATAACCTCTGCTTTTAAAATCGCCAACACTTGTGTTGTCTCCATTTCTTTCTGTCTCCCAAAAAAAAAATCTGTCATTCACACAAACAAGACACTCCTTGCGTCCAGATTTTACTCCAGCAATTTCAGAGGTTAACGTCAGGTTAAGTGGTCGACCCTGAGGCTGGACCAAAGGGGTCAAACACTTAACCGATCATTTCTTTTGATGGACCACAGATATCAAAGGTCACACATGCAAAGGTACTAACAGAAAACACCCACACACAATTCATCCTCTCTCAGATAAGACCTGTTTATCCTCTTCGTCTTCTTTCATCATCGACTCCTATCAGCCACCCAGCCCCTGCCGTGCCTCTATCACTAAACCAGATTGCATCCCAAAATATGATGTTGGTCTCGATCTTTGTTCTTAGCTCTTGAATCCACCAGTTTGTTTATTATTCTGAGGCAACAGAACATAGTGATACATATGATAATCAGCAGTTGGTGCGCTTCAGTAAAGTCCTAACTGATTAGCACCAATAACAGGGTGGTCTCACCTTTGGAAACCACTCCTGTTTCTCACCCATATATTTGAAATACAAAGGTTTTTTTGTTTGTTCGTTTTTTACCTTTGAGTCCTTTTAATCAAAGATAATCGCGTTGAAGTGGATTTTTCTTTATCTAAGCACAGTCAACAACGATTCCGACAATCCCCAAATCCAGTTAAAAGAAAACCTTGCAGCAGCCATGGTTTGACAAGAGCAAGGCGCCTTTCATTAGTGTGAGATTGATGTGAAACGACTAGGAGGCTAAGTGTAGAACACTCAATCATTTACACACACGTACACACATAAATGCGCACACTGATATCATGGAAAGAGTTGGTCAATGGCAACTGTGCTGATGTTTATCTGGATTGTCTGAAAATGTCTTTCCTTTTTCAAAATCCATCTTCACTTTTGACAGAGCTGTCCATTTGACAAATGAAGTCTGTAAAGAAGAGGCAGATGAAGAAGAAAAAGGCAACTCCAGTCAAATGCTGTTTTGGCTCTAGCTCTGCAGCTATTACAGAGAAGCTGTGTCGGCAGCAGAACGCAGACATCACATTAATACCCAAACAGCAAGCTTTGTTCTCAAAATTTTTAATTTACTGGTGTTCCTCTTTACCTAAGAAAAAATATGTTTTTATTTGCTACCTAAATCATTTTTGTAACTCATCATTGTGCTAAAGCAGCAAACCAAAAAATATACTTTTGGTTGACTCAGCTCAGATATGGACTAAAATGTATTTTTCTTACATCCAGACTTAAGCAAAGCCTATTGAGACAGCTGGAAATATAACTTTTTAATTTGTGTCTCATGAGCAGCTTATGTGATAGCATAAACCGACTTAGTATTAAACCAGTCATCCTGCTTTATGAATGAAATCTTAAGAGCAAAACTGAACTCCTTCATCCTGACTGAAGAATGAACTTTGGAATTTATTAGGTCGCAGATCAGCTGTTAGCAATATGTGTCTCATTTTTGTGAAATATATTCTATGACTTCAAGAGGCGCAGTCAATGTCTTTTTGAGGCATGACTAAATAGTACCACAAGCAGTCCAGTCCAGTTTGTACTCCAGCACATTGATGTGCATCTTTGTGTTGAAATATGTGATCTTTGGAAGAGCACTAGATTGAGTTGAGTGTGAAACTTGGCCGGCATGGGTGGGGTTGTGTGGTTTGCCACTGCACAGTAATATGACTGAGCCGTGTTGACATGGGTGTATGATGTCAGAAGAAGTTTTCTTGGAGCTCTTGTCTATTACTGTCTTGATGACGGTGACTTGGAAAGGCAGTTTACACTCGACTCCAAGTTTTTTTTTCATGCTGGCACTGAGGGTACAATTTCACCGGGGGCAGGCTGCTTAGCATAAAGCTGAGATGTCACCTGCAGAGTGGTGGTGTGAGGTGGAGGAGGGTGCCAGGGACTAACCTTTTTCGTATGTGTGTTTAATAAAAGTGGGTGGTCTTGGGCCGTGATGACCAAATCTGTGTTTAAACTGCACTTCCAACTTGTGACCTTGAGAGTTAGTCTGTTGGATCAAGTGGTATTTATTTGGACATCTTATACACACTCACAAATGACCATTAGGTGCTGTGTTTGATAAACAATCTGATTGGATTGCTTGTGTGAATGTGTGTGGTTTCTCTCCTCTGCTGTCCTCAAGGACCCTAAGAATAAGCCCAATTTTACCTCAAGGACGTGGAATTTGGCCACACATTCACACCGCACATGTGTTTGTGTGGACATCCATAACATATATAATACACTCTACACACAAATGTACTTATGCACAGCACTTATTGACCCAATCTTGGTCTTTACTCACTCATGGGAGCTCCAAGGATTGGTTAAGGTTTCAGAATGTACGCAGGGCCAATAGTAACCACAGTGAGGGGAACTGAATATTGTTATTTGCATACTGCCCTAACAGTAACCCCGAAGCAGTAACTCGGGGATGAAGTCATATCACAGCCTCATCCAAAAACACTGAATAAAGTAAATGGCAAAACTACTCCTGTGAGATTTGTACTTTTTTTTTTTGTCAGTGTAATACAATTTTAAATTTGACTTTAACGTCCTTATTTTTCTTTATTCATGCTTCTCTTCTAGGCGTATCTCAGGGAATCAGCTGAGGTATATTTCGGGTCTTGCTCTACATGGTCTCCACAACCTAAAAGTCCTGTAAGTAACTTCCTGTCTCCTCTTACCTGTACTAAGGTTAGTAAGGTCAGTTTTTCTCCATACAAAGCTTAGCAATTATGCTCTTTTTCAGCTTTCAAGGAGTCAAACCTTTAATAAAACACACAGGGTGCACATCATTAACTGCAGTTAAAGTTTATAAGTTGATGGGGATATGCTCAGATTGCAGCTCCTTTGAGTCCTAAACAAGTATCAGCTGCAAGCATATAGGCATTGCACACCTTCACAGGTGTAATGCAGATATTACTCACTCACAGCACCGAGCTAGACTTTAGAAGATTTCAAAACCGATACTTTGGAACTCTATTCTGGTACTGTGTTCATAGCCTTATGATCCATGGCCACCAACTGCTGCTGCTGTAAAGTATTGAATTGGGAAAAAAAAAGAGTGAAGTAGCAATAAAATACACAGCACCTTCTGACTTGTGGCATTTAATGAGTTGTGGCCATATTTCTTGTGGTGCAAGACAAGGGTTTTAAGGAGGTTTTCATGAGCATTGGCAACCAGCTCAATTTCTTTGGATCCTGGCTGAAAAATGTTTTAGAATCTATGCCACAGAACATAAACTTAGCTAGCGAACTGTGGTTTGTAATCTGAGAAAATCTGGAGAATAACCAAGAACACGATCTGATCCTCTGAGACCCTGTATTGTGAAACTCACCAAGACAAAACGAGGTAGCCATCCATGAATCATGGAGTATTATGCAATTAATGTAGCCTAAATTAATACACAGCTGAACACATTTATGGTTTCCACAATAACACTAACGAAGGGTATCTTTGGCCTCATAGTTGTTGAACATTTGGCTCGCTTTCTTAACATATAGGTGTAAGTTAGGACATGCCAGACGTGTCTATGCTGTCTATAATGAACACAAATAACTTTTAATCCAGATCACTACAGTTTTATTACAGTAGAAACATTTCCCTGCTCCTCCTAAATAAAGCTGTTAGTTTTTAAGCAGCCACGATTATTAACGGAGGCCTTCCATGAATAATACGAGTGCCATCCAAAAAAAATATGTGGCGCAGCTCTTTATGTTTTTAAGTGTTTTGTCATGGGAGGCATCAAGGTTCTTCTGTTTTGTGAAAATGATGTAATCATTTTTGTATATTAGACATTGATCTGTTGTTTTGAAGTTAGATCCTGTACACAAAGGCTCATAATGGTAGGCTTACAAGGCATCACCAGCACTGTTGGGCACTGGCATTCACATGCACTCAGTCAACAGCTGAAGTTCAAAATTAATGGTGAGAGAAAGACAGAGAAAGAAATGGAGGGCGAGGAAAGAGAGAAGGCTATTGTTTGCCCCCACTTCTAATTTTTGCTCCATTCTTCTGAGCATGACATCAGCAGCCCACCCAAGGAGGTTCTCTTTTCCTCCAGCCTTCATTCTCTGCTTCTCTTCAAGCTTTCCTTTGGCCCTCTCCTTCTTTTGTCAGATTTGCCTTGTTATGGAATTATTTGTTCTGCTTGATGTACACTAACACACACTAAATAAATGATAGACCTCATGCCTGTCGTTGAATCATCTGTCTGAATCATCTGCCTTATAGGATGCTTCAGAACAACCAGCTGGAGAAACTTCCTGATGATGCTCCATGGGACCTACCCAACCTCCTATCCTTGTGAGTCTTGCTATTACACATACACACACTAATCATGTTACTCTACCTCATCCAGCGGGGAATGTAACATCCCCACGACCACCCACACCTCTCGGCTTTGACCGCAACGCAGGTATAGAGTACCACTGACAAATTACAGACCATAACCCAGTGCTGGCTGCAACTGTTGTACATTCAGTGCTCCACAGCCTGACGGTTGGAGTCACAGCCCTGATTGTATCAGTGCAGTTCATGGTAGCATCTGGAAGCCATGAGGGAAACAGCAGACACTGAAAGCCAGGGAGAGCATCTCCAATGAGCTGTGAAACAACCCCATTTTCCATCAATTCCCCCTACTTCTTCCTCCACTCCTACTCCTCCGCTCTTCTTCCACCACCCACACTGCTATCCCCCTGGCTAATGAGAGTGTTCAGTGGCTTAATTGTCTAATCTGCGGGGTCAGGGTATGTGTGTCACTGTGCATGTTTGGACTAGTGCATGTGGACCACCTTATCTGCAGTTCCTTGGGTCTGCTCATGTATCCCAAACTTTGCACCGTACACGTCCTTCATTTCCCTGCGAATTATTACCGCTTTATAAATAACCATAGAGCCACTTCCCTCGTCTAAAGTTGTGATTTATTTACCACCTACAATGTTTCAGCGTCAGCAATAAAGCAGGCTTGTGTTCCCTCAAGATACTGCACTTACACACACGTGTGTACGCATAGAGTACATACAGCCAGACGTTTCAACCAAAGCCTTTGTCCCTACGTCGAACTTAACCTGTTCCAATTGTTCAGCTGTCATGCTTGTGTGTGAATGTGTGTGTGAGGTCTTCTCTATTTTTCTGCTCAGACTGAGATCGACTCATGTCATGAAAAAGTTGCGTACACACATAGAATACACACACACAGAGACAGTGTATAGAGACGCACCTTGTCATTATAGTAATGATAAGCTAAGCGGAGAAAGATTACTGGAAGGCTTTGGAGAGTGAAGCTCGTCGGCGCCTCTCATTGGCATATAACACACCAGGTAAAAACACTGAGAGACAGAAAATGAGTCAGCACATAGATTTTATATCAGTATAAATGTATAAAGGAGGCTTTCATCCACAGTAAATCACAACCTGATCATAGACTACACTACTTTTTGACTCCACAAACCAATTAGAGAAATTTATCTCACTATTTGGAACACGATAGTTTCAACAAAGTGCAAATGCTGTTGTTTAGTTTGGTGCCATCGTATGCAGACAGACATGTTTTGGGCCTCATCCTACTGGTTAAGTAGCATAATCACCACTGATGAGTTTCAAAAGCACTTTTAAGTCAGCATAACCCTGTTTTTAGAGATTTGGCAGTGAAACATGCCCTTCACAGTTCCCAATTGTATTAAAGTTTAAACATCTGCTGAAGTGAACCAGCAAAGGCAGGTCCCCGGATTTCCAGGATCATTTAAGAGATCTTTGTCTTTCTTACTCTACTTTTTGCCCATATAATCGTTTGTCAGTCTTTGATGTGATGGGCAGGAAATAGCCTGCTTTATTGGCTTCAATGGAACATTCCCCACTCTGTCTGGGCCTTCTGGAGACCTGGCAGGTCTACCCCAAGGAGCAATTATAACTTTGCCCAGAGAAGAACCCAGACAGTCGAAGGGCCTTCCGCAGCTTTCATCCCCTGACTTGGGTCAGGGGAAAACGATGTCCTCAGTGGAAGCAGTAAGTTTATACGAGGACGATGTTAGCACTGTAAGAGAAAAGAAATGTGCAAAGAAAGCGAGCACCAGGAAATTTCTCAAAGCTTTTTCTGACTGGGTATAGAGATATTCAGCATTAACATTTACGATGGAAGATGTCTCGAGTGCCTATGAGAGTGCGTGTCAGTGTATAAAGTTGCTTTTCTAATGGAAAATGTAATTTGGGAGAAAAGTCCAGAGTTCAAGTCCAGATTTCACTTTGACGATGCTCCATGTTTGCTGTAGCCTCAGAGAGGCAATGGGGGAGAAGAGGAAAGAAATCAAAGACCCCCAGAAGAGGATTAATAAGAAAAGCTGTTTGAAAGACAAACAAGTGTTAAGGACTGTTATGCGAAGGGGTTCACAGCGGCTGGGAGTGCATCAGTGAAAACAAGTGTGTGTGTGAGAGAGAGAGAGAGAGAGAGAGAGAGAGAGAGAGAGAGAGAGAGATAGAGAGAGAGAGGCCGGAGGGAGGAAAAGGAGATTAATGAATGAATGTGAAGGGCCAAGGAAAGAAGAATAGCAGGAGGAAGTGGTCTCAGCTTGTCAACCCTGCCTTGAGGGGATCATTCATCACTATCGACAGTGTGTATGCACGTGTGTGTTTACGTGGGGTGTGTATCTGCACTCTTGGCCTGTGGGTTTTGGGGCCTTTTTTTTGGGAAATAGCTAAAGGTTTATTAAGCTTTGAAGGGATGAAGACATGAAAGTCCATCTGTGTGTGTCCAGTGTCATAACTTCATTAGATGAAAGAAGTTGTGTTTGTGTCTGAGATGTACAACACAAGACTCTGATGGAAAGAATGAAGGAGGGAGGGACAATTCAGGACGTATCTTAAACTGTCAGTCTACCCCTTTTTCCAGACATGGACCAAAGAAAGCTGTACACAACAAAAATAAATTCAGGATGAATAAAACAGGCTCTCCATAATCGTTCCTACATGTTTGTGTTTTTCTCGTCTCACATTTCACATTTCACACATGTCTGTGCTGGTGAGGTTTGACATGGCTTATTTAGCATGAGCATAAATCATAATGAAGAACTTCTAAGAGTCTGCAGCAAAGATCAAAGAAGGAGTATAAAAGGCATGTAATTCTTATAATAACTCCCCGTAAGCCAAAGCGTTTCAATGCTATGACACATTACCTCTAATGCACACAAAAACAGATACTCCTGCACATAAGCAAAACCAGTGCACCCAGAGTTGGTGATTGTCCAGCTAAGCACAGTTCCTCTCATTCCTCAGGCGTCTTGATGCAAATCTGTTGTCTGAGGTTCCCGCTGAGGCCTTCAGGGGTATTCGCTCTCTAAGGCACCTCTGGTTAGATGACAACTCTCTGAAGCAGATCCCAGTGATGGCCCTGGATTCTTTGCCCTCCCTGCAGGCCATGACCCTGGCCCTCAATCAGATCACGCACATCCCAGATTATGCATTTGCCAACCTCTCGGCTCTTGTCGTGCTGTAAGTGACATCTCAATTTTTTTTTCTCAACATGCCGGAGAAATTTTTCTGGCATTTGCCGGTCTAACGACGTTAACAGAGTGAGGACAGCAGTTTCTGATTATTATTTCTAATTATTTGTGGTCCTTTTCCAGGCATCTCCATAACAACCACATCCAGAGCATGGGCTCAAGATGCTTTGAAGGTTTACACAGCCTGGAGACCCTGTGAGTATCTCCCATGCATTCAGACACGCAGGTTCACAGGCACATGGTTTTGGACAGCAATCTCCATGAAAAATATTCCACTTTAAGAAAATTATGCATACACCGAGTCAGCGTGCAATCATCTAAGTGATATCATTTCATTAGCCTAAATTAGTACCTCTTTGTTTCCCCAAGCACTCATGCGTACGTTGTGATGATTAAGTATCAGTGAGTATCAACATTCATTTAGTGTGCCACTGTTTACAGCAATCACATTGCCTTATAGCAACCCCAAGATACACCAGGTACTCACTGAATACAATCTCAAAGAGGTAATACATCCAAGTCATTTCTTCTCACACCGTGCTGATGTGTTTGGTGGGTGTTACTATGAAAACGTGAAATTAATGTGTTTTTATAAATCACACACGGCAAGTGTGCCAAAGAATTCTGAGCCGTAGCGCTAAATTGTAAAGTCATAATGATTAATGTCCTGGTAATTTCAGCAGGTGCTTGAACGTTTCTCAAAACCACAACCAACAATTCAACGGCAGGAATGTGAGGATGAAAAGATCCTCTTTGATTACCTAAAAGTATCATCAGTGGATTCCTCTGTGTTTTGTTAAAGTAATTGCTTAGCAGTGCTTAGGTCAAGACCAGCACAGTGTGGCTCTGGGAGTTTTTTGGGAGTACGTGCCATAGTTTCAACAACTAAATTCTAACCACACACAAAAATGGAAACCACAGAAAACTGACACAGCCTTATGAAAGAGGTGGAGAAAGAAAGCAGGAGAAACTGACACAGTTGCAACTTTGTCTCCTGCGCAATTCATGGTGGTCTGATGAAAACACATTTTCTGGCATGCTGCTTAACAACCTGTTGAAGTGTAAAAAATTATGTGTTCCTTTTTATGAGCATGTGTGTGGGCACATGCATGCATGTGTCTGCATATATGTAAGTCCTTCTGCCTGTGCAATCATAAGCGTATGGCCAGCTTTACACTCAACTTAAAACCCTTTAAGCATGCTGGGAAATGTGGGGGAAAAGGGTGTAAGTCAGGCTAGCTACAGTTTAAGGGGATGAAGGGAAACTAGAGAATGTGAAAAAGAGGGATAGTGCTCTCTGGACCAGAATAGTGTGTGTTAAAGTGTTTGGGCCGTCAGCAGTGGGGAGAGACAGATGATTCAGCGGGATAAGATGACAGGTGTCACTGACGTGGGGATTGTGCTGGTATGAGGGGTTCATCTCTCATAGCGGCCTTGCTTATGAGAAATACGAGAGACCATCTGTATCACCCCATCATCCCCAACCCCTTGTGTGCATTATAAAATCATTACTGAAAGGAGCAATCCAACTGCCTGCTGAAAAATTCAACAATAAATGCAAACAACAGCAGATGCAGACAGGGAAATATTGCAAGCAGAATCTTTAAAATATGTATAGCTGTTGCGTTGGCCTTTGTTAAAGGCACCTGGTTTTCTGGATGGTATGAAACTACATTCAGTCGGATAGAACATTTAGACATCCCTCCGAGAAACCTAAAACAAATCACTTCTTTTCCCATGAGCACAAGTTAATCTACAGTTTATATAATACTTACAATGGCCGACCACAACATTAAAACCCCTTAATAATGTGTAACGCCCCCTCATTCTGCAGAGGCAGCTATGACCCATCAGGGCTTATAGACAGAGCCTATGGGTGTGTTTTCTGTGGTGTGATTGTGCAGTGGGTCCGACTTGTTCTAGCTCATCTTGTGGATCTTCGATGAGGTTTATTGTTTTTAGCTCTTAGTTATGTTCCTGAAGAAGCTCCAGAGGGGTTTTTGTCACTGGTTAACCAAACTGAGTTCTCCAATGGCCCACTATGGTGGTCATAATGGTGAAAGGGTTTACGTCATGTCATTAAAAAAAGGAACATTTGAAAGTTACATTTCAATACGATTTTAAAAAGTTCCTTTTCTGAAAATTTTACATTTCATATCATTCATTGATAAAAAATATAATAATAGTTTTCTTTAAATTGCTTTGCATTTATTCATTTTCTGCTTAAACTCAAATGCATATGCAGGCAAGCAGAACCTTTCTACACATTAGCAACACTTACAGGTTTTCTTTCATGACTTTGGCATGAATTATTTTTCTTTTTTTGTTTATGAGGTGAGTCAGGCTCCTGTGCTCGGGGACTGTCGTAGCCATTTGGGGTTATGTTGAACCACATGTTTGGAGGGGTTCCGCCACCAAGGGCGGGCAGCAGAATGTGACACTCCTAAAATTATCAGTACTATTTCTTTTATCTGTGAATTGCTTTTAATAGTATTACTGATCCCTGAGACCCATTTTCTGGCACCTGCTTGTGAACTGTGCATTGACTGTAACTGCAATGTAAGTGTTTTCTGGCAAACTAATGAGGAAAACAGCCTACATGATTATGTCAGAGCAGCAAAGTTCAAGAGTCAATCCTAAACTTCCTGCCTCACAGTGCCGAAACAGGAGAAAATATTGCATTGCGTACGTATGCAATCAGACACTAACAAAAAAACAGACCATTCTATTTAGATTAATTGCTGCCTCAACAGCAGAGATTAAAAATAAAGGACTGAAGGACTTCATTGTATTAGATATACTTTAACAGTTTATTTTGCTTGCAGGGATTTAAACTACAATGACCTACAGGAGTTCCCCTTGGCCATCAGAACACTGAGCAAACTCCAGGAACTGTGAGTACGCATATGCACGCACATTCACGAAAACACACCTGCCCGGCATGACTATCATGGTTGCGTTATCCCGAGTAATCCCGTTAAGTGATTTTAATGTGGCACTCGGATACAATCTCTCTCGCCCTAAGCAGGTGTTGGCTCCACACCCACGCAGCCGCTCGCCTGCACATAAACACAGTTGCACATGCACATGTACACAAGCAGTGTTTTTCCTCTGCTTCAGCAGATGTTTTGCAGCGTATGGGACACAGATACAGCTTGTGTGTGTGTGTGTTTGCATCTCGTGTGTCCAAAAATGTTTTTCAGCTGTGCAACGGCAGGTGCACCGAGGACATATGACTTGCCTCTCACTCACAAACACAAACTGTCACTTCTCCAAATACACACACACACACACAAAAACTCATGCGCATTGATTGGGGGTCTCACTAACAGTCTTTTTATATTTGAAGGGGCTTCCATAACAACAATATCAAAGCAATCCCTGAGAGAGCGTTTGTGGGAAACCCTCAACTCCAAACCATGTGAGTTGGATTTTTATTCATAACATCATGAAAGTGTATACGCAACATAAAGACAACATATCCTTTTTTTTCTCTTTTCCTTGCAGTCATTTCTATGAGAACCCCATCCAGTTTGTTGGAAAGTCTGCATTCCAGTTTTTACCTAAGTTACATACGCTGTAAGTATGTGGTCAGTAAAAAACATTCCCATGAGTTAGCACAAAGGGAGTTTAAATCATACCCTCTCCATGGCATTGAAAGTTGGGTGGACATGTGTAATTGCTTACTGAATGATGTTGTGATAGCGCATGGCTGTACTATGTGCTGATGTGGTAAGAGAGAGTGTGCTGTGAGAACCGGTTGAAGGCTGTGACTTATGATGTCTGGTGAGAAGGCCAAAACAGCGTGTGTTGATGTTGGAGCAATAGTTTGATGGCTGAAATTAGCTGTTCTACAAGGGTCTGTGTTCATGGAAGGAGTGCGTCACTGTAAGGGAGAGAAACAAAGAGAAAGATAGTTGTCTGACACTTTTCCCCCACTCATTTGACTGCAGGTCTCTGAATGGGGCAACCCAGATTCAAGAGTTTCCCGATTTGAAAGGAACCACCAGCCTGGAAATTCTGTGAGTGTCATACATGCCCACGTTATTTCCTGGGTTGAGGACAAACATGTTCGTTTAAGGGCTCTAAAATACATGAAGAACATACAGAAGGATAAGAAGGATGGGCTAGTTATGCCAGCCAGCGACACTTTCAGGGAGCCTGCACAGCTGTCTGTCTTCCAAAGTTAGACTCACAGGACGGGGGCATCCTTTCGCTTGTTTGCACTCCAACAATGATCAGAGGAACCGCTTTTTCTCCACAGGACGCTGACTCGGGCCGGTCTCACAGCTCTCCCTGTGGATCTGTGTGAGCAGCTGCCTCGCCTCAGAGTTCTGTAAGTACACACAAAAGCACGCACACATGTTGAAAAGGGGGTGAGAGGTGCAAAAACTGATATACAAAACCCAACTGTGGAGAGTTGTACCCCCAAGCAATCATCCACACAATCACTTTGCTATGAAATCCAATCACTGTGCCCCCACACATCCCCATAAAAAGAACACTGACATGCTCACAGAGCTGACACTCAAATAATCCTGTCACCCCATAATTTCCCACACTACAAGTCCACAGCTGGTCACTGTGCTCCTCCTGAATGCTTTCTGAGAGCTGCTTTTTGTGGTATTGTAGGGAGCTGTCTTACAACCAGATAGCGGATCTTCCCAGCTTTTACCACTGTTCAGCACTGCAAGAAATGTGAGTACTTCCGCTCCAAAAGAACAAATCTGTGAATGCCACATGGCTGTTTCTCTTGTATCCATTGTTCATAAACTCTTGTACTGTCGTTGACAGTGGACTACAGCATAACCAGATAAGGAGGATAGAGTCCAGCACCTTCCAGCTACTCACCTCACTTAGATCTCTGTGAGTCAGCCCTTGTTTTAGCCCTCTTACCTTCTCACATGCCACATGTGATTATCTTTTAAATCACTGTCTGGGGTAGAATGTGTCATTTCCTAATCAACAGTGGGGTAGTTTAATCCCCAGCTGCGCCGGTTCACGTGACCGGACCTTAGGCAGGACCATGAACTTTAAATTGTCCCTGTGTGTCATCTGTTCATGAGTGTGGTCGTGTCAGGATAAAGCCTTTGTGCATTCGGTACAAATACTGGGAGAACCCAGCTAGTAGTGTAAATCACTTTAAGTGGTCAATAAGACTTGAAAAGCTCAAGTCTACACAATTACAGTCAATTAATCATCCTATTTATCAGTGGCTCCCAACCCTGGTTTCAAGGCCCCACCCAGGAAGTCAAAGAGATGTGAGGCTTCATTGAATAACGACAAAACATAATTGTGTTAAACAAATCTCAGCTTTTTTTTCTCTGGTAAAGAACTACGCACATTAACTCTGAATTTAACTTAACGTGTGGAGGAGATGTTAAACACCAACAGTAGGAAAAAGTAGAAGTAGACGCTGGTTAATTTTAGGGACTCATAAGATTAAGAAAATTCAGAGGTTTTGGTTAGGTTCCACCTGTGGAAGTGGATGTCCTGATAAT
Organism: Menidia beryllina; assembly: GCA_013363375.1. Lineage (NCBI taxonomy): Eukaryota > Metazoa > Chordata > Actinopteri > Atheriniformes > Atherinopsidae > Menidia > Menidia beryllina. The sequence goes on along the minus strand of JABUIW010000028.1, from coordinate 8,696,841 downwards.
GACACCCAGTGGTGAGGTCCACAAAGTCACGTGTGGACCTGGAACTTGTGCAGGTTTATTTCAGTTCACCTTGTGTCTTTCTCTTTTTTTCCCTCCCGACAGTGATTTGAGCTGGAACATGATAGAGTGGATCCACCCAGATGCCTTTGCCTCGCTCCACTCTTTGATCAAACTGTGAGTAAGAACAGATACTAAGTACTAAGTAAGACCTTTCAGCTGATCTTTCATCAGCATCTCCCTACTCCCCTTGAGGCATGATGAATTTGTGTACTAGAAAATTAGCAGTATGTAAGAGCCCTGGGATTACATAAAGACTTAGGTTTGTCTAATCAAATGAGGGCACCCTCCACATCTGACAGTAAGCAGAATCTGGGGGAAATCTGATACTGTGCCTTGTCTGAACAGGTTAAAATATCTATCACACAATATTAACCCTCCCCCCACGTCTAAGTAGGTATCTTAAAAATAAAAAGCTACAATGTAGTAAATGCTATATTCTGTTTCCCTCTTAATTCACTGTAGTGACCTGACAGAAAACCGTCTCAGCTCCATACCCGTTGCAGGTCTGGGGGGCCTCACCCATCTCAAGCTGAAGGGGAACCCAGAATTATATCAGGCCTTCAGCTCTGATCAATTTCCCCACATGAGGTAACGCACAGACACACCATCTATTCAATGTTTTCTTTGAACAATATGGTTCCCAATGTGAATGGACCAATCATGTATTTAATGATCCAGGTGTGTATCCTGTGGCTGCAAATGATGCATCCCCTCACACCCCTTAAATTATGCCTCCTTTTAGAAAGAGCTATCAATATCAGTTCACCAGAAGCAGCCAAGTCTCTAAAATGGCTGATTACTGCATAACCCTGCAAGCTATTCCTGAGCTGAACTTCAACAATGAGGAGGGATTTGTTAGCAGCAAGTTAGCTCTTGTTGCAGACACCCCTGAAGGGCTGGAAAGGTACAGTGAAGTCTAAATGCAGAAAAAGCTTCAAAGACAGACCTAATACCGGCATTACTGTAGACCAAAAGTTCTGGTAGAGAGCCAAGATCCATTTGGATACAAAAATAGCATGGTGAATGGCAGCATACAGCCATCCACATCAAAGATCATCCATCCTCCCTCCAGGTTGTTTGCATGGATGGGGATAAAGAATACATTCAGAGGAAGAAAGCCTGAAGAGGTTACTCTTGGCAGAAACTATTAACTCATTAAAGCTAACAATATTTTATGCATTTACTTTGTTCCATTTTGCCCGTTGTGAACACATCTGCTTTTTACAGGGTGGTAGAGATGCCGTATGCCTACCAGTGCTGTGTGTACGCGTCCTGCGATAGCTACAAACCAGCCAGCCAGTGGGACACAGAGCAGAGCAGCACTCAGGAGGACCTTCACAAGAGGACTGCAGTCATTTATCCCATCCACGCTGACACACACTGTAAGCCAGCATGCATTAAGCGTCTAATTAGATACTCCTAGAGCGTTTGGTTTGCGTTCAGTTCTGAGCCTGAAACGTGTCAAAGCCTCACTGAAACCACTGTTGTTTGGCACCTGACACTCTTACACCTCCATGCAGCGCATTCCTGTGGTCCCATAAAAACATAAACACACAAGTAATCCAAAATTAGCTTGAGATAAAAACCATTAAACTCACACCACAAATACAGAAAATAGACAATTGCTGAGCAACGATAACAAAGAATAATCATATTGTGACATAGTTGGGATTCAAATTGATCCCACTTTGATTAACACATAAACCTGTCATAACAATTAAACCTCATGCCAGCTTGCAAAAATTCACCCATCAATTGAAAAGATTGTTTTTGGAACCGTCCTCGACAATCACAAGAGCCTAACATAGCCAGCACCACATTAAGTCTACCACACAGATGTCCATAGCAGGCATGCGTCTCGAATAAAGTGTGTATTAACAAAAAAAATCTAAATCCTGCACATACAACTGACTGGGGTCCAAATTGTTACCGTGTGACAATGTTGTCTTTCAGATGACACTGACCTGGAAGAGTTCCAACTTGAAATCGAAGAATCCAAACTGCAGACCAGTGTGCAGTGCACACCCATACCTGGTAATCTAAGTTCAAGTTCAACTACAATCAGTGATGTAAGGCCAGGAATTGTCCATTTTTCCACTCATGAGCTTTGCCTTTTTTGTTGTTACAGGCCCTTTCCGTCCCTGTGATTCACTTTTGGGCAGCTGGCTTGTGCGTGTCGGCTTGTGGTCCATCTCTCTTGTGTCGCTGCTGGGGAACTCCATCCTTCTCCTGTCCCTCTTCGGCTCGTCCGGCTACTTGTCACCACTTCGCTTCACGGTGGCGTGCATGGGCGCCTCCAATTTGCTGACGGGGGTGTGCACCTGCACCCTGGCCCTGGTGGACGCTCTGACTCTGGGCGAGTTCAGCCACCACGGAGCGCGCTGGGAAGGAGGCCCTGGCTGCCAGGCGACCGGATGGGTGTGGGTGTTTGCCTCTGAGGCCAGCGTGCTGCTGCTGACTCTGGCCGCCGTGCAGTGTGGCGTGAGCGTGACCTGCGCCCGGGCCTACGGCAAATCCCCGTCGCTCGGAAGTGTGCGCACGTGCGCGGTTTTCTGTCTCGCTCTGTCCCTCGCGCTTGCCTCTCTCCCTCTGGCTGGAGTTGGAGAGTACGGCTCCTCGCCTTTCTGTCTTCCCTCACCCCTGCCACCGCCGCCCTCTCGCCTGCCATCGTCCCTTGGCTTTCCCTTAGCTCTTATCATGATGAACACCCTGTGCCTGCTTATAGTCACAGGATCATACATCCGTCTTTACTGGGAGTTACTGAGGGGGGAGTGCGAGGGCTTGTGGGACTGCGCCATGATCAAACATGTTGCCTGGCTAATATTCACTAACGGCCTCCTCTACGTGCCAGTAGCTTTCCTTTCCCTTTGCTCCCTGCTGGGTTTCCTGTCCTTAGGAGAGGAGGTTCTGAAGTCAGTCCTTCTGCTCCTGCAGCCTTTGCCTGCCTGTCTCAACCCGCTCCTCTTCCTGCTTTTCACAAGAGACCAATCTCAGTTGTTCTTCTGGCCTCGCCCCAAAGCCCGGCCGCAGCTGCGCCGGGGCCGTACCCTGGACTCGCTGGTCTCCGTGGAGACGGAGAAGAGCTCCTGCTCCGACTCATCGGTGCAGGTGTCACTCGGTGAGGCGGATGCCATGTACAGCGGGGGGTCATCTCCACAGCCCCGACTGGACCCAATCAGATTCTCCCACTGCTCCTCCACGTCCTCAGTTGCGCTCATCCCCTGCCAAATACCCACTCTCACAACCAGAGAAAGGGAGAGAGCCACAGAATGAGGGAGGAAGAGCAACAATGAATGTCCGGAGAGCTTGGATCAAGACGTGATTCATGACACCTTCCTTCTGTGTTGCGCTATCATGATTCACCTCCCACTCATGAGCCACTAAGCTAGCTGTCAGAAAGTCTGGGCATCATGGACATTAAGGGACCGTCATTGTGCTGCAGCAGCAGGACCACCTCTGGATTATAGGTTAATAAGCTCTTAAGAATGGCTCAACAGAAAATGTTGTGGACTATAGAGAAGTCGATGAGAAAACCTCTACAATGAGCCTCGAATAAATGAGGGTGTGACTTGACATGGCATTCATTGAAAAGACTTTTTAAAATGAAAATGCCAGTGCTGTTGAAATTAATCACAATCTCAGAGACTTTTCAGTGGACTAAGTCAATGTTGGACTTGAACAACTAAGAGATAACTGGAAAGTTGTCAACTACATTGAAAAGCTAAGCATCAGACAAATCATCGGTTTACCCAGAGCAAATAAATATCGATTCTGAAATGTGACAACAGGACATGCAAGAAATGATCAATTGTCTTTTTTTCATAAGTCATTTTAAATGGAGTTTCTTTTTAATATTAATCTTATGCTATCATTAGGATCCTGTCTACCGAAAAGGGACTTCTTGTTAAAAAAAGATTTTAAAAAAACAACTGGCCAATTTACCAGTGTAAGCTAGCTGTTTTCATCAACATCCATGTTACAACTGTTATAAAAGTGTAATTCTTTAGCTGACAGCAGAGTGAAACAGATGAGTTGCACATTCAGCTTCATTTGGTTTACATGTTTTTGGTCTTTATTATGCAACTCTGCCGAACCGGGGGCAAGCAGACTTATGAGCTGAGTGGGACATGGTTATCTTCCTGCAGATTTTGTAGTAGGCAAACATATATAAATATATATACCTACAATGTAACTACCTCTAACTAGAATGGTATCGCCTGACTACAGCCTTATGATGTTTGTCTCCTTTTTATAAACAGCAAATATATAATTTTATATATTAAGTAAAATCTTAGTTTGTAAAAAAGAAAAAAATGTACCATTTAGGTTGTAAATACTTTGTATACGACTGGTAAGCATATGTTTGAATAAAATCGTCTTCATACTGTACACAGATGTAGCCCTCTGCTTATGCTGCTGCACATGACTGGAACAAACTGTATACAAGGCTTTGACATGCAACAGTTATAAATTGTAATTTTGCTACACAGACACAATACTTAGAAACATGAATATTTTAATAAAGAATAAAGGACACAACGCCACAAAATAAAAATGCAATTTTTTTACAGGTGTGCAACACATGGTGGTTAGCGAGAGAAGGTGCCTCCAAAATGTGAGCTGCAAACTAAACAGAGCTCCTCTTCGCTGGCTCTCCTGGCACTTTGTGGACGCTGTCCACCTTCCTCTTTTGAGACAGTTCTTTCTGCTCCTGAGTATTTTCTTTGTTGTTCTCCATCATTCCCTGAACACACAAAAAAAAACGTTAGTCCTTCTCGGATATACCCTTCTGCATGAAACATTAGGGTCACAACTGGATCTAAATGACAAACCTCATTTACTATGGTAAGTGTGAATACCATGTTCTGTAGCGGGAGCACAGCACAACCTTGTGGCTAAAAGGAGCCACTACACACAATTCACACCATAATGAGGCTGTGTTGTGTCAATATTTGAAAAGAATGCACCATCCCAAGTAATGAACATAAAGTAAGGAGAATGATTAGGCAAGCTTTGAAGAGATTTTGTGAAAGAACCGCAGTGAGTGACATACACTATTCCTCTGAACTGCATGCTCCTGTGTCCACTTCTTGGCTTTGTCCACGAACAGCTGTTTGTTGTATTTGAACTCTGATGACTGCATAAAAAAGGGAAAAACAAAAAGTTTGACACATGGTTAAAAGGCTACATTCAAACAACCAAATGTTGTAAGTTCTGATCATTTATTTTTTTAAGGGAAAGCATCAAGTTCCAATAATAAAAAAGCTAGAGAGGAAAGTTACTTAGATTCTTTTCCAGTTCCACAAAACTCTGCAGACACATATCCATTCAAAGATTGTTAAAAAAAAAAACACAGAAGTGTGATAACATATTCAAGTGAAGCCACTCAAACAGATAGCATGTGTGGTCTAAATAAGAGGACATGAGACTTACAATGTCAGCCATAAGTGGGTCATCGGGATTGGGTTCAGCCATGAGCAGCTGAATGGAGGTGAGGACTGTAGAGATGTTTAGAGATGGCCTCCAAGCTCCCTGACAGAGAATATGTTTAAGGTTTTACTTATAATCATGTTTGTGAGAGAAAAAAAATAAAAACAGGTAATTTGGTTCAAAATCAAAGAGCCCTCTTTGGCTGATATTTCTTCCAACCTTTGGTGGGAGTTTGAGAGCATCGTGACAGATGCGTCCTGAGCTGTCAATGTTTGGGTGGTAGATTGGAGTCAGAAATCGCATTTTTGGAGGTTCAAACGGGTACCTTACAAAAGGAAAAGCGGCTCAATTAGCATGAAGCAAATGCTAGCAAGCAGTAAACAACTGAATGGATTTCTATACCTCTCTGGGATGTTGATTTCCAGGGTAAAGAGGCCTCCTTCATAGGGGGTTTCTGCTCCCCCTAATATTTCTGTCGGACAGAGGGAACCAATATACAAATTATTTCTTATATTCCACAAACATTATAACAGAATATAAAACAGTATCCAGTGTGTCCTAATCGAATCTGTGTCGGAACCAAAATCTCAGTTTATGATTGATGTAAAGTTATAAGTAATACTATAAATTAGACACTTAACAGATTAAACACTTTTTCTTCCATGTGAAACTGTCCCAAAATGAGAAACAAATATTTGAAAATTGTATCTTTTTTTATTAATTTTGTTTTAAAAAAATAAATACATGTCTTTCCCATGTAGTTTTATGTTCACAGACATCTGCAAATTTATTAATTGATGGACAGAGCAGGAGAGTAGAAAATCTAAAATTTATGGCAACTGATTCAAACTGACATTTCCTCAAATCTGCTTTGCAAGAAATATCTCTGGGTTTCCTCTAATATTGACAAACACCACTTCACAAGTGTTTACAGTACCCAAGCTATCTGTATTAAGCTCCCCCCTGGTTTGTTTTAGCTATACCAAACCCAGTGACCTGACACGTACGGGCTCGGAGCTCGTCAGTGCGTTCCTCGTTCTGCCAGCATGTAATCCCCGGAGGAGGCTCCGTGCTCAGCATCTGAAGTTCACGCTTCAAACGGGAAGCCCTCTGCATTCTGCAAAGTGGAGAGTTACGCAGAGAGACGTGGTCATGGTTAATGTTTTACACGGAGAACAGACTGACAGCTCCACGCGGGAGCTGCTTTGAAATGACTAGCAGTGTCTTTTTCTGTGAGTTCCGGTCTGCGTTTACACCGGTTACCTTGTTTACAGCGTCAGCTGCCTCGCTGTCAAACAACTACGGGACTAAAACCAAATGTTGCCAATATTGTCTTTAATTCGTTACTGTAATTTCACCTGCTGTCGACTTTAAACTCCCGGTCTCTTCTTACACTTCCAGTTTACGTGAACACGTCCTATTCAGGTTTGGATTTCCCTCTCGCGCACCTTCCTTCCTCTTCTTCTACTCTTTTAAAAAGGGCAGAACTCAAACGGAGCGCGATCGCCACCTAGTGTTAACGTTCTGTTACTGTTGATCTCAGCAATCGAGGCACTTCATATCATGAAACGCTTCGCTTTCGATTTGCAAGATTTGCTTTTACTTAGACTTCTATCTGTTTCAGCTTAAGTTTAATTGGATTATGTCATATGCAGCCTGCATCAGAACCTGGATGACTGTATAGTGAATGCAAACCATGATATCACATTATTTTATTATTGATTGATTTTCTTTAATGCATGTGAGTTACATTTTTCTTGACAATCTTATGCTTACATTCATCCAAGCTGAAGCCTTCGACAAATAATACTCTGAGATTCACCGAGCAGAATTAGAATATTAAAAAATACATATACTTAAATTCTTAAAACATATAATTGCAATCAAACATAATATTTTTTAACATTAAGACAAGATTTCAGAATTTTTTTTGTCCAAAATACCTTTAAACTATATTGGACAATATAGAGAAATCCCCTAAAATTAGGAGAACATATTAAATATGTTCTCAAACTTAAAAATCAGCTCACACTCCTTTAAAAGGCATACTGTGAATAACTGGTGCAAACAAAACGTCACAAAAGCATCTCATTTTAAAGCAGTGGCATAGATGGCCTGAAAAGTTAGGTCCTTGCACTGCTTGTCTTCCATCCTGACACCAGTGAAGCCAGAGTCTCTCAGGGCTGCCATATAGGCCTCTGGGTGCCAGTTTTCCCCCGGCATCACTCGCTTTGACGCCAGATTAGCCAAATGGAAATACCTCAGCGTGGTCACCATAAGGCCTCCTGGATTGATAAAAAAAAATTATCACAAGGAACATGTGTGGCAGGTTATGGTATGAATGACAACTAAATCTTGAGGATGTCCTGATTTCATGTTGTTCAAGGATGTTCAAGATTACCTGGTTTCATTACACGGTGTATTTCTGTAGCTCCTTTCCTGAGGTCCGGCCAGAAGTAGTAGCAGTTACAGTGAAATACTTTATCCACTGAGCTGTCCTCCAGGGGCATTGCAGCTACATCACAGTGGTGTAGTGTCACTTTGCCACTGGCAATAAGTTCCTTCATTTTCTCCTTTGCCATCTGTCAGAGTGGTAAATAGTTTATGCTTTTAAAAGCAAGTTAGGTCCTCGATTTAGAAACAAATGTGATCCCAACTACTGATTTCTCAGCTTTTTACCATATTTTTTCTCTGTTTTGTTTGAATAAGTATTACTTACTAAACTGATTTCAGTGTGCAGCTCATTTAGCTTGGATCGCCACATAAAAACATCTTTTTGCTGGTGGCCTTTTGCTGTTCTGACTTTTTAATTGTAACCATGTGTGACAATAACTAATAAATCTAATTTAAAATGGGATGAGTCGTGTTCTAAGTTCACCTGATGCATGTACTCTGAGTAATCCACCCCTATGAGGTGACCTGTAGATGCAGTTAGCATTTTGGCTGCTGATTGAAGACCTAGACCTGGACCGTGACCCAGCTCCAGCACTGTGTCCCCCGGCTGGATCCCGCAAAGCTGCACAGCGTTCTCTTCAAGGACCTTATTCCGGACTGTCAGCAGCTTGCTGACCAACCATCCCAGCATGGATCGCGAGGGGTTACCCAACTGTCTCCCCAATTTTTCAGCCCACATCGCTGAAAAATGTATGAAACAAAAGATAAAGAGAGATTTTTATGCAGCCTGACAACAACCATGTAACTACAACCAATTACTACAGAAAAGTATTAGTAGAAGATGTTAACATAAAAGTGTTGGTTTTATCTCATGATCTAATAATAGAAATGGTTTTCTTTGAAAGGGTAGGTTCAAATAGTAATGAGGTTTTTTTAATTTAGTAAAAAAATAAGAACTGCAAGCATTATTGAATACACTTAAAGGTGAAATCATGAGGATGGTAAATACCAAAGCATTTGATATATCCAACAACTAACTCTCTCTCAATCAGGTTGTAGTATTTGTCTTTTTTACAGCAAGAATAATTTTAATCTGACAGGCCCATGCTCCCGCAGTGTTTTCCAGCTATGTGTTAGCTGTGTTATCCACTTTGACGTGGATAATTCTCACCGGCGTTGCTGCTGCCCTTAGACCCTCGTTTCCTCCACCCAAACGAACACTTGACGACCTTTTAGAGCTGCGTAAAGCTGCGTAAAGCTGCGCTCCGGCCCGCGGCCGCTGGCCTGAGCGTCCCTTCCTGTTCGGAGGAAGAGCTCCGGTGCGCATGCGCCGCTCCCGTCTGTGGTGTCATTCAGCTTTTCTAACTCCCACAGGTTTCAGAACACCCTTTTCTCGCTATTTTCAGTTATTTCTGCAAATGCGCTCTTCGCACATTCACTTATTTAAAATCACCTCCACTGCCCTCTAAACCCACACGCTCGTGCCATTTGGCCCACGGGGCTGATTTGATCTTCTGTCAATGGTTCTGTTGTGGGATCGTCTTATCAAACGCTGTCAAATGTTTTGGAAATGTTCTCCGCCGCTGCTTCCTCCAACTGGCCTGACTTGCGCACACCCCCTGCGAGGATTATGTTTCTTTCGTTTTCATTTCCCGGAAGGATCGATGTCAAAATAGAATACTTTTTATTTAATCGAGGATAATATTGTATTCTCGCGTAAAATGGAGTTTGGGGAGTTGCGCTTTTGAGCTTGTTTGTTGTACGAATCGAACTGTATATTTGCTTAAGAGGAAATCGTTCTGTTTTTTGTGTAGACGAACTGATAAGTGGCTTTTCCATGGCGAGCGTTTCCCCGTCACCTTTGATCAAGGTAAGTTAAACTCACAGGGGGTTACTAACCTCCTATAATGTTGTTCTTCTCCTGGATTTCAAAGCACAGACCCAAATGATGTCCTCTTGCTGACAGAAGATTTACATTACATTACATTCGATTTGCCTTTCTTTTTAATTCCAACACGAGTTAATGCGCGTTAGCACAAATGTCTGGCTGGATGTTTTGTAGCAAGAAGACAGAGAAAGAAGTCCTTCATCCATGATGCATGGACGGCAGGTCAGCCCTCCTCCAAGTCTGCCTCATTCACCCCCTAACCGAGTTCCTTCGGTCGGTCCACCCACTCAAGAAGATCTGTGGCATCTACCAGGAAGGCTGAGTGAGTCAAATTCTCCTCTCACTTTGACATTTTACACCCCAACAACTACGATACATGCCATGTGTACGTGGTATATTGTCAAACAATATGCTTGCATATTGTTTTGTTTTGACTTTTTTTTTTTTAACCCCCCCAGGAATTAACCCTTCTCTTTGGGATAAGGAGGATGTTGCCCACTGGCTCCACTGGGCTCAGAAGGAATACTCGCTGAGGCGACCAGAGAAAGGGCGTTTCGAGATGAACGGCAGAGCCCTGTGCCTTCTCACAAAGGAAGACTTCAGACGTCGCTGCCCCAGCTCAGGTAGAAAGGAGTGCCGGTGACAGAGGAAAGAAAAGGAGAGAAAAACAAACAAAGCTGATGCTGCTTTGAGTAGGTTTACATGTTCTCTGCTGGCTCTTTTATAGGGGACGTTCTGTATGAGATCCTTCAATGTGTGAAGCAACAAAGAAGGAGTGTTGTCTGTGAGCTTCCCACTTCCTCTCACTCTGTGGCACGTGGGCACATTCAGGGTGTGGTCAGCTGCCAGGTACCCTCTCACTCCGTCCGAGAGCAGCAGTCTGTGGCACTCAGTGACCCGGCAGGTCAGTGACTAAGACCATCCAGGGTTCTTCCTTTTGATTGATAGCTATTAGCTATTAGGAGTGTGAAGGGGTTTATGTCCCCACATTTTCAAGCACAGCGTAACGTAAATGTTGAAGGAAGAAGAAGAAAAAATGAAAAACAGTGATGAAAAAACTTCAATGTTTAAATGAAATGAATATGCCATATAAGTTTTTGTTATAGCAGTATAAATGTCTGCATGCTGTTTTTTTTAGGCAAAGGACACCTTAATAATAGGACAGCTGATATTGAGCTGATGCTTTCTTTTTTAGGTCATCCAATACTTTACAGCCACAAATTCTGACCATATGTCTGACTTCAAAACCTTTTTTCCCTCTTATTCTGTTATTTGGGACAATTTAGAGAATTGCATTGGATTTTAAACTCTTGTTTTTGCCACGTCTCAGTATGCTGAGTATGCTCATTGCATTTTCCAGCATTAGCTAAATGTGTTGAAACAGAAACCCCGGCATTTCTCAATAAAATAAAAAGCGATCACAGTGCCAGAACTGGAAAAGGGTATGAGCACGCTACAACTGCATGGAATCCCTCACTTACATCTACCATGAAAATAAATTTGAAAAAAATCGGTGCTTTCCATGATAGGAAGTAGGATTAGTGCCAGAGGGTTGTGGCTACCGGGACAAAAGATTGTAAAACGCTAAAGTCCAACAGGTTACCTTTGTTCAGTGCCTTGTTTACAAGAAGTACACAAAGCCTCCCTTCATCTTGAGAGTCATATCAATCTTTGACAGACATTTTAATCTAAACGATTAACTTACTTTCACTTTCACTTCATATTTCCTTCTTTTTCTGTCCTAGTGACTACCGCTGTTCACGCAGCAGTATATCCAACTGTTGTAGCTGCTGTGAGCAGTCAACACAAGCTCCAGTCACCTTCGAGAGATCGCTTTCATCCCTACTCTCCTGTCCTCCCTCACAACAGTGGGTACAAAATGAAAACGAACAGAAAGCCAGTCTTACTCTGCTCAGCATGTCTCACATAATCAGTGATTATGAATTTGATGGCTCTTTTTTTTCTTTGCCCTGTCTTCGATGGATCAGCAGCGCTCTCCACGCTGCCACAAAACCGAGTTCAGTGTACTCCTCCAGCTGAGAGCGTCATCCAGGAGCCTCTCAACCTGTCAAGCCGAGAGAAACCAAGAGGTCTATTACACCATGCCAACGGTCGCATCCCAGGTATTGTTACAGCCAGATTTAAAACAATGATTCGCTCACAGAATCCAATACATTTAATCACAAAAAAAGCTCACATGTATTTATATTTTTATGTAGTTCAATATATATGAATATGTATATATATTCATTCTGTTTGTTTCAGAGTGCAGACTGCTCTGGGACTATGTTTATCAGTTGCTGTGTGATGATCAATACCAAAGCTACATTCGGTGGGAGGACCCAGACAGTCTTGTGTTCAGGGTGGTTGATCCCAACGGGTTGGCACGTCTCTGGGGAAACCACAAGGTGAGTGTCCTCAGCCGTGTGTGTCATCCGGCAGGGAAAACAAACAATCATCGAGTGTGTTTCAACCAAAGCTGGAGGTGTGGAGGGCACGGTAAAACTAAATCTGTCTTTCATGCTCTTCATGACTTGTATTGTCTTTATACAGAACCGAGACAACATGACCTATGAGAAGATGTCCCGCGCCTTGCGGCACTACTACAAGCTCAACATCATTAAAAAAGAGCGAGGACAAAAGTTGCTCTTCAGGTATCTGTCCCTCTGATTGGCTCATTCCTTTATTTTTGTCATGCCCTCATGAAAAGAAAGCAGCATTACTGTTGTTGTCTTGCCTCTGGATGTCCTCAGGTTTCTGAAACTACCACAAGACATCAGGAAACAGCAGGTGGAGGTTGCTGGGTCTACTGAGCACAGTCCACTTCTGGACAGGGACCCAGACAGCAGTCCTATGCACGAGTTGGGTGAGGACCATTTTGAAGTGTCACCTGATCGGGCTTCTCCTCAGCCTCCCTCAGCTGGTGACCCAGTCAGATAGAAAAACAAGTGCAGATTGTGTTTTTCATATCTCACATCTGGAGCCTTAAAAATGAACCAATGCGCGTGTCCAGGCTGAACAAAATGCAATGTCTGTTTTGTTTTAAAACATTTTTTTCAGTGGTACTTCTTCTGTTCTGTTCTTCTGTTTGCTGTTAATCAGTATGAGTTTGATCCGAATGAACACTAATTACAACGGACAACAAATCTGTGACAGGAAGCAATATCAATAGATAATAATCATCAAGATGTAAAAGTCAACGAATGGTTTAACATTGCATGTATGTTAAAACACATTATGGGATTTTCTTTGTCTTAGACAAGAGCCGCAGGTACCTGTTGGATTTAACATTACTTTATTGGATACTTTTATCAGATTGTTGAAGTAGTGCTTACAGTTTTATAGGAAACATTTGCGTTTGTTGAATTGATGGATTTTTTTTCTGCTTTTTGAAATAAATATTTTTCATGTGGCAAGTGAAACCAATCATGCATTCATATGTATTAACAAGGCAATGTAAAAAGTTAATGAAGGACATTTCACCATGGTGAGTCAAAGTGCTTCCCATAACGATCTTTCATTTGTATCAATACTACAACAAAAAACTAAGAAAAATAGAGGTCTAAAAGGTAAAGCACAATAAAACATGAATTTATATGATTTGAGTTATTTAAATCAATTGATAGAAAACTCAAGATAAACAGAACATTATCCATAAGGCTTGTTTGTCGAAGTGAATAATACAAAGGCACCATCTATGTACAAAATGCATTAAAGGCAGGCTCCCACAGTGATGGTGCTGTGTTCCCTAATGAAATGTCAGAGTTATACCAGCAAGGGGCACTGTGGTGGCTTTGTGGCCCAGCTGGTTGCTTTCTTGGCCAAAATCTTAGTGTCTCCAAATAACACTGTAATGCATATTTATATATGAAGTGATACAGCATTAAAGTAGTAACAAAGAAAAAAAGACTGAAAAAGGACCATAGTATTTTCTTTAATCACATTTCCCCTTGACTAGACATCTTTTAAATCTAACTGGTTTAAGGTCAGATATTTGTTTTACATTTGTGTACTCTTTCCATGTAACACTCAATAAACTGAAGAACTTAAAGTGCTTTGTGTAAAAGACAAGCAGTCTTTCAGGCTGCCCCCTCACATGAGCATGACAAATAAGACATGTCTAATTGAGAAGTCTTTAAAGACACTGGCAGCGCAGTCCTCACAGAGTTCTCACTGAGAATCGCTCATCTTTGCCTGACTAAACGTGGTCTTTTTCACTTGAGTTTCGCACACAGCTTTTACGCTTTTTGTGACTTAAAATAACCTGACAGATCATTGACAAAATTTTAAATATGGCTCCTGGTTTTCCCACTTGTCGCAACTATGAAGTTCCTCAAGACATCTCGTTCTCTGGATCAGGATTCCTGTCCACCTATCAGCTTGGTGTTGCCCTATGCTTACTAAATCACGCAGCCTGGATACTGCGCTCAGCCCCCTGCATACTTGGCTCATCTGCGGGATCTCTGATAGCAGCTGCTGTGGTTTGTGAAATCAACCTACGTAAGTGAACGTGTATTCTTTGTTTCTACATTTGGTTCAGTTGTGTTCCAAATAACTCAGTGTCCTCCTGTTTTACAGTTACCATTCGGGATGAGATCCTCCTTTTGACCAAACAAGTGGTGACTCTCACACTTGGGCCATTTCATCCAGGGATGAATGTTTTTCGGTGGCTAAAATCCATTTTGGACAAACATCTTCCACCTGACGCACACCGTCTGGCCAGTGGTCGTCTTGGTGTTGCCATGACCCGTCTCACAGATGGAAAACATTTTATTATGTCTGAGTTCCAATCCAGGGAAGATCTAATACAGGTAAAAACTCACCTCTATTCATTGCTTTAGCTACTAGTTACTGTAAAAAGTAACATTTTTGTGCAAAACGACCTAGAAACGCTTGAGGAACAGAACAGTTTTAATAATTATTAAACCACCCTCTGTGACAACTACCCACACTGTTCAGAGCATTTCCACACGTCAAGTTTCTGTTACCAAATCAAACTACCAAGCATTCAGCGATGAGAAAAACTTTAGATTCCCATGTGTTACATGATGCATTTACATCATGAACACACCAACTTTATGTTAAACTGTCACTTCAGTAAAAGACGTGAATCTGTGTCAGAACAGTAATGTTTCTGAGCGGTCTAAAAATCTTCCGCATTGTCCACAGGCCCTGCTGTGCAGCTGTTATGTGCCTGGACACAGTGGTTTTCGTCCTCCAACCTTTAAGGGAGTTGTGAGTAGCTATTCACACTCTTTTACAGATCCCTTTACCAATCTTATAGGGACAGTTTATCCATGTTTTTATTCTTACCTGTCAGCATTACATCGATGGCGGTTTGACAGGCATACAGCCGAGACTGCCTGCCGCATCCAGCCGCACACTGACGGTGTGCCCCTTCTCTGGAGATGCTGACATCTGCCCTGCGGACCCATCTTGCGTGATGGAAATGGTAGTGGGTGGGGGCATACTCAAATTTAACCTGGCAAACAGCTACAGGATCCTCAATGGTCTTTACCCCGTGGCTTTGGAGGTGAGATACCTGTTGTGTCTGGCTGATGCAAAACTATTAGTGCTTTGTATATGCTGTACTGTTGATACTATGGCATGATGCATTACTTTCATCTAGTCGCTCACTTGACTTTTTGATTTTTTCTCACTAAACTGATCATCCTGCCTGTCATTTATCATACGCCCTTTATTTTCAAGAAGTCATCTGATCTTAGCCTCTGCCCTGCAAGACACACTCTCATTCTCAGCAGTAGAATTTTGTAGTGTTATACTGGATCAGTGTCCATGTTACATTTTTCTAATCAGTGCAATTTCCATCCCTACCTAAATTTTGCTGGGGTAGATGATCTAGGCAGTTCTTCATACATACTTCCCATTATCCAGCTAAATTTAGATCATTATGTTCATGACCACTCTTGTTGTTCTAAATTTTAAAAAGCCCACAGATCACAGCAGTCCCAGACAGGATTTAGTTTGATTCTGTTGAGATAAGACTGAGGTCTCTCTGTTTAGTTCCCGAGTTATGTGGGTGTTGCTCTTGGCAGTCGATCAAATGATAACTCACAAACTGGGTTTCTGTGTTTGTATCTCAACAGTCTTCAACACTCTAAAAAGATATTTGAGCTTCTTACTTATCACCAGAATTTGGGTCAGTCAGACATGACATCATGTCCTCTGTATAATTTTACATTTAGCTTTTCATCTGTAACTTTGGATCACATTGTTTTTATATATGGTGGTCCTGAGCAGCTATCAACTCATAAAGAATTGCACTGGTGCACAGAAAGCAAAGTGTAAAGATTAAGAGTTAGTCTGTAAATGGGTTTAATGTGTCTTGGGGCAGCATACATTTAGCATTCTTGTCATGCTCACACGCTGTGTTGATCTTGCATTCTGTAGACTGTAGAACAAGCTTTCCACTCTGGCTACGAAGATGGCATTGGTTTCCTTAGGAGCAATTGTGAGTCAAACGGTGACACACATACCCTTATTTTTTGTTTGTTTGATCTTACTTAAAACTGTTCTAAATGTTTTTCATGTTGTGCAGATCTTGTCAAATCTGTGGTGTCCAACACATTGTCCCAAGTGTCACTAAAGTGTGACCAAACAAAAACATGGGTGCCTCTGGAGACCACACAAGTGGAAGAAATGGAAAAGGAAACCAAACTCACTGACTCAGAAGCCACCAGAGATTTTGATGTAGTAAATAATGGTAAGGTTGTTCACATGTGCGAATGCAGACATAACTTTGAAGTAATAACTACGGTATTAGCAACCTCCTTTAGGTTAAACAGAAAAAGCTTGAATATTAATAACGTTAAAGGGATAGACATCAGCGGAACATGGCAGTATTACCCACTGCTTCACACACGTATAAAAAAGTTATGACTACAAAAATAAGTAGGGAGATTGCTCTGGATCACTTGGACGTTATGTCACAAAGACCGTCTTTGAATGGACGTGTTAAATGAAAAGGCAAGATACAGACCTAAAACTTGACCTGTATAAAATTTAGCAAATTTTCTTTGGGCTCTTAAGTTTAGGTCAGTAAATCATCAAAAATGTTCTAAATTTCAGATTTAGTATAGTATATGTAGAACAGTCTGGAAAGCCAATGTCATTTTCATGTTCAGCTGCCTTTGTGTTGATGATGTTTGTTCACATTTGTATCACAGCCCCTCCGACAACTGATCTGAGTGAGTTTGGGCCATATAAAAGAATAGTATACAGCCTGCTTCTGTCCCTTATGGTGCTGTTTAATGTCCCACTACAGACCAGGAACAGGTAAAAAACAAAACAAACACTCAACATACAAAAAAGGACATTTTTATTACAGGCTTAGAATATAATTTTGTTCACCAAACACATATGCAAAGAACACTTATATGCATTCTTTTGCTTTTTCTTACCCTTAGTTGTAACGTAGAACACATTAACTAAATTAAATAACACCATATATATATATATATATATATATATATATATATATGTATATATATATATATATATATATATATATATATTTATTTTCTTTCTATTTTCTCCAGACTGGGGTTGCTCATCAAAGAGATGCCGGATTTTATTTTTTGGACTTGGCTTTGCCTGAGACATTGTAGCGTATTCTTTCTTAATATCATCATCAGTACCATCAAGAAGAATGTGACAGACAGGTAAACTGATCATCTGATTGATTATTGCTAATGGAAATCAAGTTTGATGCTATCAGGAATATTATTTCACGCTCAAAGTTAATCTCAATGTAATCTGATTTTAACTGACTTACTTTGTGTTTTAGGGTCATGCCCATCATGGTCCTGTTGCAATGGATAAAGGTTCAAGAGCTGTAGGAGGCTTTGTGAGGGGGCGGCACAATGAATGGTGAATCTACCTATTTTGGGATTAAGAGTAGGCCTATTTGCACCTGGGGGCTTTTTTAGTCAGGATTTCCATTTTTCAAAAATGTCCCTTTTTAAACATGTTTTCCTTATAATTGTTTCTATCTGTCACGTCTGGTGTCTCGTCATGTCATGATTACCTATTGTGTACACCTGGGGTTCCCTTCCCTCATGTGTTCAAATAGTCCTGTTTCCCCTTGTCTGGCGCGAGTGCGTTCTAGTCTAGTCGTTCTTGTCTTGTCCTTGTCCCGTCACGTCGTCTCCCCCACGCCAGGTTTGTCTTTGTCTTAGTTCTGCCACAGCCACAGCCTTAGTCACAGTTTTGCCATAGTCTTGTTTATCTTTATTTTGTTACTTTGTCATAGTTTTACCACAGTCTTGTTTGCTTGCTTTGATACTTTTGCCCTCAGTTTTCCACAGCTTTGTTTTGTACTTTGTCTGGACACTTCCCTGTTTTTGACAATAAACCTTGTTTTCCCTCACTCCGCGACTGAGTCCTCCCGTCACCACCAACCTCCCTGACACTATCATTTCAAACATACACATATAAAGTCCAATAAATCCATGGACAGCACCATTGCTTGGTTTTTTAAAATATTAATCACAAAATAGATACGTAGATGTATTAATTTACACATAAGGTTATTCGTATTTCTAAATAAAGACAGCTGGGAACCAAAAATTACTGATGAAATGATTGGATAATAAGAGACTGTTGCTTACCTGTGTTTATGCAGTGTTTTCTAAGTTTAACTTGAATGCAAAAAAAGTCAAATCTGTCCTTTTGTCAACAATGTATTATTTCACATAATACATTGCACACTTCACTTATTGCACACTTCTTATCTCACTATGACAGCTCATCAACCATATGGTGAGCATCATGTCTCTCTTCTGAGCCCAGTGAAAGTTGCGAGGGAAAAGTAAGGAATTCAGACAAACCTCTGAATTTAGTATGATCAAAAATTAATGTATGGTTATTCCATCTGTACAATTGCAAATAAATAAAATCTGTTGCTCTATGTTGTATTTTGCATTTCTGCTATCTTAATGTACAATTGTTGACATTTGTAAACATTCAGCCGACAACAACTTCTTCTAAACTCAATTTCTGTAAAGAATAGCTTAAGCTAAGCAGTTTACCCAGCCTTGGCTAAACTAAAACTCAAAGTTGGCTAAACTGAACTTTTAAAGCTTGACCATGACCTGGATGACTGACAATCTTCACAGATATGTAACCTACAAAAGCATTTATCACAACAAGCTAACTCTCAATACTGAAGATTGTTGAAGTTAAAAAAACAAAACAATGTTCTTTTAAAAAAAAGATTGGAGAGATTTGGTCAATGCTTTACCAAAATGTATTGCACCATTTAACAGTTCCAGGAATCTGGAATCCAGTTGAAAAGACCAATTTGCAAATGACCCGTGTTCTCTGAAGCCTTAGATGATACTGCGTCATGAACTGTGATTCAACGGATATAAATTCTGGAAATACAGAACCACAATGAAGAGTTTAATTTGTAAATGCCACTAATAAACTGGTGTGCAACAGAAGCCTGATGTGGCATTGACCTCTATGGACACAAGCATCCGGGATGAAACATCACATAATGTAAATTTCCATTCATCCATTTGTAATGGAACATAGTTATTCTAGGCCTGAGCCTTTCCCAGCTATCATTTAGCAAAATTTGGAGTACACCCGGGACAGGTTGGCAAACAATATAGAGATGAATAAAGAACACAACCATGGCCACATGGTCTCCAACAGGTTGGACTACTGTGAGGGCCTTCTCACTGGGCTCTCTAGACGAACTGTAAGACAGCTGCAGAACATCCAGAATGCTGCTGCTAGAGTTCTGACCAGAACCAGGGAGTAGGACCTCTGGCTTTTGCTCTAGCTTCCTGTCACTCAGAGAATAGACTTTAAAACAGCTTTGCTTGTGTACAAGTCTCTTCATGGTCAAGCGCCAAAATACATTTATGACATGTTAGAGCCATATAAACCAGCTCAGACTCTGAGAACCTCCGGTTCTGGTCTCTTGGTGGTACCAACAGTCAGAACTAAACAGGGAGAGGCTTCACTTAATTTTAATTTTGGTAGTAAGAACATGAAATGCAAAAGACTGTGACACTCTACACGAATGATAATGCTGCCAACATTTTGACAGCGATCACTGACCTGGAGGTGATCTTAACATATGGCTGGGCTCAGTACCTGATTGTATAAAGAAAATTATAGGGGGTTGAGTTTTGGATGCTGTCTTTGCTACATGTGAAACTGTATTAACAAAAGACTCATGAAAAAGGTCAAACACTTATCCGCTTCTGGGAAAATGACAGACATAACAGATAGACATTGAGTCTCTTTTGGTGGCTATAATTCCATACGCTCATATATTTTCCAATCTGTGAAAGATCACTATGTTTGACTTCGAATATTTTATTTACAGATGGTACTTAAAGCCCTCTGGACAAAACATTTACATGAATGCAGTCCATTTACAACAATTTCATAACATACAGATGGAAATTTTTAAAGAAGCATAACTAAATTGGATGTTTCACACACCCCTTTCCACAATTCTCAGAGACTCCTTTCTTCTTTCTGGAAGTGCTTTTCTCTGGACAGCATGCTTCTTGTCATATCTGGAAAGTTGTCGAGGTGGTGTTTTGGTGTTTTTGACAACAAATTCATGCATAGCCGTGCAGGTGGCGGGCTCAGACTAAAATGGGCTTTTATGATCGTAGTGTTACAACTTACAACACTATAAGTTATATTTATGTATAATTTACTACTCATTTAAATGGATATGGATGCAACATTTAAAAAGTATAAATTTCAAATTTGCTAGTAAGTAGCATCCTCTCCTCTCTAACGAATATATGTACACATGTATGGATTCATATATATGTAAAAATATGCACTGCATAAATGAAATACTGCCCCATATCATCTCTGATCTTACCTTTCATCTTAACAAAGGTCTTGCATATTTATTACCCCAAAAGGGTTTATAATTTTTACAAGTAATGTCGTTTTCTGTCAGCCTTTAACATGGATAATCTGTTGGATCAGGAAAGGACAATTTAGATTAATTCCCTTCATCCAATCAACAAATGTAAGCAGATGTCAGGTTTTACGAAGCAGGGCTCACATGTTTTAATGAGTCAGCTTTGTGTGTGTGCATGTCTGCGTGATCTCTTATATTCTCTGTTAGATTTTGGTAGTTTATTAAATTCTTTTCAATTCTTACCAATTTTTTTTCTGCATCTTACATTTCAGTCTAGTTGACAGGCTGAATGGGGTCTAAAGTTGTGGTGATGTTAAGCACTGGGAATATCGTAAAAAACAACAACAAAATAAACAGACAAAAATCCAATTGATTAAATCATGTTACCTTTTCATCTATTTATCTCTTTGGTTTTATGTTTGTAGAATGAAAAATATTGGTGATTCTTTTTCTAATCATGATCTGCTCCTGTCTCATATTTGCGAAAAAAAGATAAAGAATCTATATTTGCAATATGTTTCAGATTATGTTAACCATTTTGGAGGTTTGATGAAGTAATGGATTTTCATTGGTTAAATTCAAACAGTGAAATCATTTTTAAAATAGTGATTACACATGTTTATCATGTAAGTAAAGAGGACACCAAGCCACTGAAAATCAATCATCCACAACCTGCAAAACGCCCAAGAAATTTGAATGAGAGCAAGAGAACACGTCATGACTTGCTATACTGAAATAAGCTTTTGTTCAGAATTTGTTTCACTAGAGTGTGGTTTAACCAAAGACATTCTTATTTAACCATCATGTTGGTATTTCCTCTTATGATAACCGGATAAGGTGGAAAACTTTTAAGAGTGCACAGTCGAGGTGATTGTATTTCGCCTTGTTTTTCTCTTAACCTTATTTGACCGGGCAATGAAGTTCACTGGGAGGGAATTTTTTCTCTAACAATTTCCTCCCTCTAACCCACATATCACAACCTGAAGTGTCTGCCTTAGATGACCCCATGGAGCCTCAAGGACTGTTGGCAAGCTCTAACTTTTCATTTCTCTACTTGCAGTTTTACTATAATGGTCTTGGTGAACATATTACTTTTCTTTTATAAGTGTTTTTTCTCTTTTAAAAAAACACAAACAAGGATAAAAAATTGTGAGAAGTGTTTTGACAGAACTTATTATGCAAGATGGCTGTAAGGAAACTTCTTGTGAAAACAATCTATAATTGCAATGTTGAATGTGTACAGAAAGTGGTTCCCACATCTTTCTTCAGAATCATTCCTGAACTATAAGGAAACATTCTATGATGGCCTATTTTCACTGAACATATCTAGTAATAGATGAACACAGAGACACACACAAACAAACATGATTCTTGAGGAGATGCCCGCCTCATACAGAAAGGATTATGTTTCTTTCCCCTGCGTCATACAAAGTCTCCAGACAAGGCTTCTTGTATCCTCCCTTCTCTTCTGCAATTTCCCTCGCTCCTCATATCTCTTCCTTAGTTGTGGAACTTTCCTTTAACACATCTTGTTAATGATGGAGCACTCTCATGCATCTTTAAGCATTTGACAGGGAGCTCTTGTTCTGCAATTTCAGCTCATTCAAGAGATAAACTCTCACACCCGTAGTTCTTTAAAAAGTTAAAAGTGTTGCTGAATTTCTTTTACCTTTTGATTTTATTAAAGTCTGTAATGAATTAATGGCATATTCTGGGTAAGTTATAAATGAGTCAGTGGCACATAGGTGCACTATGGCTTTAAAATGTATTCATGCAATAAGCAAATACACAAAAACCTCTTTTTTGTTTTCTAAAGAGAATATAACTTTAAATAGTTAATCTAGTGTGTGATGCTCTTATTCATGAAAAGATGTACAAAAATAAAAGATAGAAGTTAACCCATATAAAAAGTGAACCATCACAATCTCATTGTTAATGTTCACCATTAACGTTCCACATTTATGGTGAGTGCGTTTAAGAAATTATAGATTTTTTATGTATATTGCCAGTTTCCGTCATAAATCCTTTGATTACATTACCAATTACAACTTTGATTAGGTTTCCAGCGGCTGAAATAGAATTAACCTGTAGTAACCTAATAAAACTTGTGTAGGATACTTTTGGACTGACTGGATGTGCTTAAAGGAGACAGAAAAACATCCAAAAGACACAAATAGACCCACAAAAAATCTACATCACATTGTGATGCCACATTTGTTCACATTCATTCTCTCCAAACTGATAGACAGATAAAGGTCTAATATTTTTAGTGTCCTCTCTTTTTGGCCTGATCCATTGTAGATCTCAACTAATTCCTTAACCTTTAATTGAAATGGTTTGCTCCCGACACTTCAGATCATTTAAATTAATGCACTGGCTATTATGTAACCTTTTACACTGTCACATTTTTGTGTCAAAATGACCTTGAGCAGATAAGTTAGCGTTATTATATTTCAACTTGAACTTTCAGTCATGCCAGAAATATTTTTCAGTCTTACTGTGACTTTTAGTATCAGTAAGACTCGAGCCTTTTTACTTAATTTCTATTTAAATGCCTTAAGCATTGTCTTTCACACGTTTGTATTTATCATTTTTGCCAGGACTTCAGCATTTGTTTTTAAGCCATTTTTAATAAAGACTTCACCTTATTTGAAGGAGTTCGTTTAGTTTATAGGAAACACTTTTTGGCAGGAACAGCTTTCTCCAGGTGGATTCAATATTTTGAATAGAAATATCTTGTTCATATTGAGTTTTAATCCCCGTGATCAATAGCACTCAACTGGGCTTCTAGTTAAAAGAAGCTCTACTTTCAAGTTTAGAAACTTGAACCATCTTCAAAGACATAGATCTTAATTTGAACACAAGCCTTGTCTTGACCTGATAAGCTGTGACAGCAAGTCTTAAATACTGTCCAAGGACAGCTGTATGTATTCTGCAGGGCACGACAACAGGATCCAAATCTGACTCCAACCCTAAAACAATGCTTGGGGATAAAACAGAATTGTGTGCAAAAATGAGGATGTCACTGAAAATGAAGTTTTATGTTTATTGAATGTTTCTTTTAAAAATGTATGGAATTTTAGTGGTCTTTATGTGCTTGCAGTGTTCCACCTAAATGTGACAAGACAGGATAGAGTACCCATTTGTGAGACAAATATAGTATGCATGGCAATTTATCCATTACAGAAAAAAGATTTACCTAAAATAATATGTAAGTGAAAATATAATTGGATGCTTTGGTTTGTTTTTTTTATCCAATTCATTTTATGATGTTGTTGATTTCACCCAGAGAAGTTGGAATCACGTCTGGACATGTTTAACATCAGTCTTTTTTTGTTTTGAATTCCACAAGTTGGCCCTTACCTCTGTGGTCATATCTGCTATCTGAATGTTCTGTTAGAATGTGTTGGACATGTACTCCAAAAAGCGAAAAACAAAAGAAAAAACAAAGTTGGTGGGATAAATCTTAAAGCTGGATTGAAGCCCGGAATAGAATTTATATGAGAACAGAGTTGTTTGTTTTATTTGTCTTTATATTTCTCATTTTCCAAACCATAGCAACTCAATCAGGAATTGAGTAGTATCATGAGCTCACAGTCTATTCCTCTATCAGACAAAAAGCATGGAGATGTGAGGTGTGTGAGCTTATGTGGGGAGTCCAGAGTTTAAGCTGTTTTGTATTAAAAGTATAGAATCAGTGTAAGCTTATGTTCAAGACCTTTGACTGTATCATTGAGATACTTAGATGAAGATCTCTCTGAAAATAGAGGCTAATGCAGATATAAGCAGGGAGTAGATCTTATACAAACATGTAACTGTCATATCTCTTCTTAATGACCAAAGCGGACCAAAATGCTGGACGATTGTACTGGAGATATCCTAGATGTTAAAAAGAGCTATTGCAACAAAAAACAAAGAAACAGCTGTTGTACTGACCACAGAAGACTTCTGGAGAAACACAGGATCACAGCATCCATCTGGCACTGAAAAAAGGAAAACCTGGAGGGTAAACTGAGGGAGCGAATAACAACTGAGGATCATGTGCGACAGTCAGAAACTGAAGACCAGGAATCAACTGGAAGTAAATGCACACTGGGTGAACTCTTCTAAATAAAATAGGAAAGAAAGTACATTTGGGCAAATCAAATAAAAAAAATAAACCAAAAGACAAAGTCAAATCACAACAGAATATGTCAGTAATTCTTTATCATACTATTCTAGAATTTAACATTCAAGTTACATTAATCCATTTTAAGGAACTAGATGAAATTCGGCAGAATTATAAAATTAATGTAATAAGTGCACATACTACACTATACTACTGCCACAGATCTATTTCCCTTGTAACCTATTTCCGCACCAACTTGTAATGTATCTCTATGGCTGACATTTCATTACCATGAAACAGCTAGCGTGTGAACTCACAGCTACTGTTTCTTTCCAAGTGTCATTTGCCTCTCCTTTCTCTCCTTTCATTTGAAGCTCTTTTTGCATCAGTATGCTCGGCTGTTGTTGTGGACATAATTTGGGTCAAGCCTCCAATCAGTTACAGGTCCGTAAAAGAGATTTATCTTGAGAAAATACCATCTGTTACTACAGCAAATGAAAAGTACTCTGTCAGATAACATTTTGCTGTTTTTGTTCTGCAGCATTCAGGCTGAAATGTGTGACGCTTCTAAACCCTGCGTGATAATACAAAAGAATGGCTGAAAATCAATGTTCCCGTGAGTTTGTTTTAATTCACATTTGAATCCGTTTTCCTCAATAATTGTGAAGAATGTGTCATTAGCGAGTCTAATTCTACTGACAAATCTAATATTTTTCTTCTCAATGAGCAAAGGCAAACGCCATTATGTGCTTCTCAAAGCGACATTGTGTAATGCGAATAAGTTAATAACAAAAAAAAACATTTTGTTTCCAAAGTAACTGAATTTGTAAAAATAAAGAAAAAAGAAGTCCACATTAATGTGTGTATGCTTTTTTGTCGAAAAACTTATCAAGAACTTGCTGTTACTCAGGAAACTACTGCGTGTGACACAGCAACATTACGTAAACCCCAAAGAAACCCCTCCATCTGCATTGTGTTGTTTTGTTGAGTCTAAAGATGGGTATCAGGTTAAACTAGTGAGCATTAATAGATAGTAGACTATGTTAACCAGAGAGTGGCATCCCCTTGGTGTCTGGAGGACTTCCCAGGATAGGGTACCTCGCATGCTTATTTTATGTGCCCTCTATCTTTGTGTCCATGGCAGTAACACTGCAGTGAAAGCAGAGACAGGTTAATGAAAGTAATGAGGATTTTCTTACCTGAAGGGGATCACCAATGGAATGTAAGAATGTTAACTCTTTCGTTCTATTACACTTTATGTTTCTCGCAAACAGACACGCTTACACATTTGCATACATCTTCCCACTACTGCAGAAAAAAGTGTAAAACATGACAGGACACAAATCAAAATCCCGAAATGTATTGAAGTAAGGTATATTAACGAATGTTATCATACACATAACTACAGTGTCATGGTCTCGTTGGTGTAATAAACTTGCTCTCTACCTCTAACTTTGTACAGTGGAGCAGCAACTTTAAAGAGCGACTAACTTCACCCAAAAACATAAACGAAAAATCCAGACACTATTGCATGCTGGTTGCCAAACACAGGAAAAACATTCACATAGTCATGGTGGCAAAAAAAAATGTTGCTAAGATATTTTGAATTATCAGTGTTTACAAATGTTAAATACATTTTCCAAATAAATTGATCTTGATTTTAACCAGGCTTTTTTAAAAATCATCAGCAAGACCTGGACTTCAGTCAATTAGATCAATTTACCATGAACTGTGCATCAAAGGAAACAGATCATAGATATATAAAGAACAAATAATTTAAATTAAGTGTACATAAACTGAGTATAATACTGTGGCTTCTCAGATTTCCAGATACAATTACTACAAAGGCACTAAACACTGTTGAAAGTAAAGTAATAAAACTTGAATCAGACTCCACATGGTCAGATATAGTAGTAACAAAAAATACATAATAATAATGATTAACTAGTAGAAGAGCATTTGATGAACTCAACCTGAGGAAACAACTGTCATTGTAAATGTTGACATAAAAGCTGACATCTGGTTTTTCTGATCAGCAGCAGCTTCTGTGTACTAAAGTCACACAGTTCCTATTTATTGCCTATTTAGTATGTCAAAATGTAATTCTGTACTTTGCAAAAGAGTCAAAGTTACTATGAATCAACTCAAAAATCAAACATCTTAACTGTAAAAATAACAATTCAAAAGCTTTTATGTGCCTTTTATGTTATGTAACTGTTTTACAAGTGTTTTCATGCGTAACTTTCTTTGTTTTATTTGGTTATATGAAAAACTGAGTCTTTACATAGATAGAAAAATATTTTTCAGATATTCTTGGATTGTTATCCCACTTCCATTCTAAAACCTATTTGAAATAGGAAACCCAATTAAAGACCAACTTGGTCTTAGTCTTGGAGTCAT
The DNA here is from genome assembly GCA_013363375.1 of Menidia beryllina. NCBI lineage: Eukaryota > Metazoa > Chordata > Actinopteri > Atheriniformes > Atherinopsidae > Menidia > Menidia beryllina. The sequence continues at coordinate 8,669,637 of JABUIW010000028.1, read as the reverse complement.
CAGTAGGTCCCACTCACACAGCATACTTTACATTTATTCTTGGAAGAAAAGATGGATCATGGGACATTTTGGCTATATGTCCCTATATGTATGAATTCCCTTTATTCCTCTTGATAAGCAAAAACTTTGAACTTTGGCTGCTTTTTTCTGTCATTCCATTCCTCAATGTTGTGCTGTGACCAAAGGTGACCAATAAGCATATATACATCATATATATGATATTATATGATACATACATATGTATATATATATATATATGATATTATATGATACATATATATATATATATAGGTATCAGGTATGAACGGCATGTGAGTTAATCACAGCGGAATAAAAAAATTGATCATTATTGCATAATAAACACAGGTATCACATGGGTGATTATATATGGCAAATTCAGCAGTATACAAACATTGTACATTTTAAGGCACTCCAGTATAATACATAAGGTGGAGTAAGTCAGATGTTCTATTTGAGATATGTCATCTCCCTAATAAGAGCAAAGTGTTGTATAAAGAAAATAGTTAACACATTTTCAAATGAATAAATAAAACAGGTCTATAACCAACACATTATGCACTAGTACTGTTTGAAGATACAATTACAATATTGTTTTGTGTGTTTTTGTTGTTTTTTTTTATCTTTACAACCTTGGTGTAACTTCTTTTAAAGTTTTCATCATTCTCATTGGTTCTTTAGCAGGTTTGTTTAAAAAATTTAGGCGAGAGATTAAACTAATATACTCTTAAAATTAAGAATCGTTTCTTTGGTAAATTTGTTACAAACGTGTACTTAACCTTAAACACACATGCCCGTGGCTATATATATATATACACAAACACAGTGGGTTATCGTTGATCCAAACTAAACTTTGAATCAAGAGGGCAGAATTATGATTATTGGTCAAGATAATGGCAATGAGACACATTAAATAAAAGAAATTAGTTCAACATAAACTATGTGTTATATTATAGTCCTGAAGAATTTGATTCAGTTATTATGCATCTACAACTACAACATAAAATAAAAATTGAAACATGCTCACAAACTTCTTGAACATACATGAAGAACTAATCCATGAGTATTGTTTTCTTATTAGTCTAAAGAAGAGGTAAATGTGGTGCAAACAATACAAACATATTTTTCACATAAACAGTGAATATATATTAATATCCCATGAAATCATTCATCATCAACAAGACAAATCTTTGTCTGGTTCCACAAGCATCTCCCCTCATTCTGTCAGATGCCATTGATTTTATTGAGGGAAGCATTGCTTCCCTGTCTGGTACTTGTCTCAGTGCTAATGGCTTGCTCAAGAGCATCAACCATAGGTAGTTTGTCCTCTGCTTCTGTCTCTCTGTGGTAGAAGTAGTTGAAGTTGGAAACAATTACAGGAACAGGCAAAGCAATGGTCAGCACGCCTGCAATGGCACACAAGGTGCCCACGATCTTACCCCCCATGGTAATGGGACACATGTCTCCATATCCTACGGTGGTCATGGTGACCACAGCCCACCAGAAACCATCAGGTATGCTGACAAATTGTGTGTTAGGCTCATCTACCTCGGCGAAGTAGATGGCACTTGAGAACAGAATGACTCCAATGAAAAGGAAGAAGATGAGTAAACCAAGCTCACGCATGCTAGCCTTGAGAGTTTGTCCCAGGATCTGCAGCCCCTTAGAGTGACGTGAGAGTTTAAATATACGAAACACCCTGACCAGGCGGATGATACGCAAAATGGCCAAAGACATGTTCTGTCCTGAGCTTTCCACTGGCGTTGTGACCAATTCTGTGATCAGAGTTACAAAATAAGGGATGATGGATATGATGTCAATGACGTTCATGAGGTTGTGGAAAAAATCGCTTTTGCTAGGACACACCACAAATCGAATGCAAAGCTCAAAGAAGAACCAAGTAATGCAGGTGGTCTCGATGAAGAAAAAAGGGTCAGAGAAGGTTGTGAGCTTTACACCAGATGGAGGCGTGGAACTGTAGCCCCTGGATTGGTTGAAAGGTAGTATTGCTGTGGGTACAGCCAGCTCAGACTCATCTCTGAATTCAGGCAATGTTTCCATGCAGAAAATAATTATGGATATTACAATGACCAGGACAGAAACTAGAGCTACACCACGGGCTGCGTTGGAGCTCTCTGGATATTCGAACAGCAGCCATAGCTGCCTGTATATATCTTTAGTAGGGAGAGGAATTTCCGCATCTTTTATAAAACCTTCCTCTTCTCTGAACTGTTCCATGGCTTCATTTCCAAGTTCGTAGAACACAATTTCATCAGCAAATACATCCAGGGGAACATTAGCCGGTCTTCTGACTTTACCCCCGGACTGATAATAATACAATATTCCGTCAAAGCTCGGTCGGTTCCGATCAAAGAAATACTCATTCCTCATTGGATCAAAATAGTCCATCCTCTTCAAAGAGTCTCCTAAAAGTGTGTCAGGAAACTGGTCTAGTGTTTTGAGCTGCGTCTCAAAACGAAGTCCGGCAATGTTGATGATGACTTTCTGGTCTCCGTCGTCAAGCCCACGTTTATCCACGAACAGATCTTCACAGCACTCCTTGGCGAGACGACTGAAGATCGTCTCACTCTCCTTGACTCCCTCGCTGTTTAACAGCAAATTCCAGTTGGAAATCATGCTGGCACAACTACTGCGGCCTTTTCTGTCTGAGGATGGCATTGCTGGGGACTGGGGCACGCCCAGTCTCTGTGATTGTGGAATGGGTGAGGAAGAGGTGGATTCCCATATGTAGGAAGGCACGGGGCTGTATGCACAGGGTGTAGAGGACAGTCGAGGGGCTTGCAGGAGGTAATTGCTGTCTTGGTTGCTTTGATCTGGGGGCATGTCTACAGTGAGAGCTGTGGTCTCATCAGTCTCATCCTCAAGGCTGCCATCAAGGTCCTCTAGGCTCTCAAAGTCTACTAGGGCCACCTCCATGGCTGTGGAAGAGCCAACTTTGCACCACCAGGTCAGCACAATCACATGTAGTGACTGACAGATGGAGGCCTTAATAAACAAAATTTGCAAGACTCACAGGACCAATTGAAAATCTCCGTTATGCTTGGAAACCTGTAGAATAAGACAGAAAAATAGTCAGTGGGTTTCAGCTAGTAGTTCTGGGAATATATCTATGAGCAGTTTCTGCTTGACAACTTACTACTGCAAATTGTTTCCCAGTTTCAAAATGGTATGAACAACAGAGTGTAACATATATACTGTATTTCTGTACGGGCAAAATAACGCTGAAGATACATTTAAAGTCTATTGGAGGGTGGTCTGAAATGCACTGTTAAAACACAATCCATCTGTATTTGAACAGTTTGATTCTATTCTGAAAAACTTTGATAGTAAAGTTAAAAAAATTACCATTATTATTGATTCCTTGTTTTTATTTAGGCTTTTTCTATTTTATTTAATCAAATATATTGATATATTTGATATTATATTAAAATAGTATGTTTTATTATTCATTCATTCATTAAATGAACAAAATTTTATATTTTCTTTCATCCAGATTTCCCAAATGTAATTGCAGGGAAAACTTTCATTAAATTCTGGTGAAGCAAGATTTTCTTATTGATTTTTACTTATTAAGAAATGCACATTCACTGTAATGACCCTAATGCTGGCGGTGGGGGGATATACTAGGCAGTGTAACTAGGGCTGGGAATGTGTTAGTGCATAATTAACTTGTTGTACATTGATAGCTTAGGTCTGGGTTCTTCCAGACACCAGGATACACATTTAAAGAGCACTCAGCCACAATATCCTTAGTAGCTAATCGACTGTTCTTACGTTTGCATATTCAGGTTGATCCTTTAATCACTGTGGACCGCATGAAATGGTAAACTGTTCAGATGTTTCAATTAAAGTCATCTGTGTGTGTTTGCTGTACGAATACACTTGAACAGAATAAGCACACTGTCCAAGTGTGTGTGACCAAGTGGTGACGCCTGCAGATGTTTAATTAAAGACTATACAGATGAGTCACCGGCTATAGCCAGGGCCAATGATACCGATCCTGCTGGGAGAGACATAGAAGGACAGAAACAGAATCAATGAAAATGAAAAGGAGGATGACATGAAAATTGTTGGGAAGCCAGAAGTGGGTGAAAGCAATGAGTGGGATGAGCACAGTATTGAAAAAAAAGGAAATGAAATGAACTGGGGGTTTTTAGGAAGGGTGGATGAATTGACAGTATGATGAGAGAGGACTTCTGCAAAGAAGAGTGATTTATCATGAGCAGGGGATCATATGTCATCCCCTATGACATATGATCATAGAAAAATTAGACTTATATCAATAAAAATAAAATGTACAACCGAATTAAAATTCAAATTTAAAATTCAACAACCCATTACTCACCTAAAATTAAGTGAGGGTGAAAACTTTTTTCTGAAGAACAGAATTTCAACAGATTTATCAACTCACCTCTTATCATCTTACTAAGGAAACCCCAACTTTTGTTTGGGGTTGTACGCTCTACGAGAACCCACACTACTTGACCGGCACAATGAAATGAATAGTGCCTTGTCCCAGAAATGACCTTGGCTTGTGATGGTTGACACAATCAGCTTTCAAATGAAGGGGCTGGTTGTGTCAATATTTGATTGTAAAAATGTGAATCAGGATAAATCAATAGTAAAACTTACATATACTTTAAAGTGAAATTATCTTGTTTCCTATTTAACACAAGACTGGATTAAGGTTATTTTCACCTAATGAAAAGTTTTTAAACAACTATAGGCCACTGTAAAGATACTTGGACTAAGATTTAAGGAAATGAATTCAAATGCCCTGGTTGACTTAGTCAACCAGTTAAACCAGTTATAGTTTTAAAAAAATTAGGCCACTGTAAAGACACTTAGACTTAGATTAAAGGAAATTAATTCAAATGCTCTGGTTGTCTTATTCATAATGTTTATCATCAAAATGATGTTTCATATAATTTGTCCACATAGAACTAATGAAAATATCCTCCTTGATTCTCTAAGAATTGACTGAAAAGCAGGCCAGCACAGTAGTAATGATTAGCTTTAGTTATTTGATGAGAACAGAGCTGACAATAACATTCTGCTTTATCTTAAACAGAGTGAAATCTCACAAATTCAATATAGCATCTGCCAAATTTGATCTTTAGACCTTTTATGTTAAAGAAGGAAACATATTTTTTTCCCAGATGACTTAGATATAGTGGAGAGCTCAAGCATCACAGATCTTACCTTATCTTGCAGGAAGCTTTTAGACCATGTGCTTACAATGTGCTACAGCAGAAGAGAAAATAGGACAAGGAGGCTTTACTCTTTACAGGGTCTGCTCCTGCTGCAGCTTCCTGCTACATTCTCATTTGGGATGCGAATGACTCTTCTTTCATGGACTACATTGGGTAACCTTATGCTGTATTAGAAACTGGAGCTGTGACAAAGGCCAAATGCGCAAACCCGCATGCATGCAAACACACACACGCACACACACATACACAAACCTGTAAACACAGATCTCAGAAAGTCAGAGTCAAACACTAAAACTAAAGATAACACATTACTAAAATTGTACAAAAATATATGTGGGTGCCTGCATGTCTGAGAGTGCGCCTTTTCCTGTGTGACATTTGCTGCCTCTCCGAGATCTAAGTGATGTGATTAAGACCCTCTGGACTGGAATGGTGTGATTAGATCCTCAGATTTCTCCGTGCATGACTCACTTACATTAAACACACCAATGCACACATGTGCAACTAACCTCATTCCTTTATTACAGTAAATTATTCAAAATTAACAACAGTTTACTCGTTCAACCTGGCTGGGTAGAGAGAATGCTCTTCACATGACCTTTCTCTTTCAACTCAACAGATCTCTTTTGGTATCACTTCCTTTTAAGTCTCTCTTCAAATCTTGGCTTCCAGACTGGGAACATTAAAATTGAATGACTCTCAGTCTAAATTACTCTCGAAAACGTTCAATCATTAAAGCAGAAAAACAGGATATTCGACCTGTCCTTCATGCTCCCCTTTATATATTTAGCAGCAAAACAGATCACAGATCTCAATCCTTTCTCACCTCAAAATCCTCGTACACTGACACTTAGTCAGGAGACCACTGTGTCCGTTTTAAATTCTTATCTTTTAGACATTCAAATTTCCTGTGATCGCACACAAGAATACTGGGACATGCTGTCAATTCAAAGATGAATATGAAGCCAAGTATTTGCAGCTAAATGTATTTAATTGTGTGTATGAATATCTATCCATTACATTTTTACCAAGTACCTGGTATTTATGAAACTACATTGTCAAAAACATATTACAAGCTTGGAAGTCAGACTGCTGCTACTCCTACTCCTTTCAAACCTCTTTACTAATAGTTTTGTTTGTTCACAACTGTACAATTATGTTTTGCTCTTTTCTTTACGTTTGGACCAACCGGCACACGTCCCTTATTGATGTAAATGACACGTGATTGTAGTTTTCTGTGGCAGTCTTATCGTGTCAGCATTGCATATAAACATGCTTCCTCTATAAATGTTTGTCAATGTTAATAGCACTTTTTGTCCTTTTAGAAATTGCTGGGAGGAGGATATTCAAATTCAGTGTAGTTTTTTTTAAATCTTTTTCTGAAAATATGGACTTTGATTAGCTGACAATCATGTAATTATGGTGCTATTTTGGGATTTTTGTAAAGAGCACATGAATTAGAGGAAAAATTTTCAAAGATATCCACGTGTTCTGAAGGCATGGCTGTACAGTGTACATATATGCAGATGCTTTTAAATTTCGAAAGCTTTGGCACAGAAGTCTCATTTGGGTCTTTGCCAAACACTCGTGGTATGTTTATTCTTGTCATGCTATTAATGCTCAGAGAGCCACCATGAGTGAAAACCATGAGATAAAATCTCTCACAACATTAGATGCCTTAATACTCAAAAACACAGGCAAGCAGTGCACAGAGGAGGGATTAAAAAGATCCATGTACACAGCAACATAGGCAGCTGTGACAGGAATACAGTAATGCACGCTGAACTGAGATGTGCATTTTAGTAAGATGTCCACAGTGACTTTATTACATGTGTGTAAACATGAGCAGATGTTCAGGCAAATCTAACTTAAGCCAATCCTTTGCTAGGATGTTGCCAGGAATAACATGTATCTGTTCAATACTTAAGGCAAAGGCCAAATATCGTGTTGCAACATATTCAGAAATACCATTTTCTGCTTTATTTACCATAAAGGAGGATTTGTGATATCAACCATGGTACACCTTGGAATTTATGTTCAGAAAAAAATGGGGGGGAAAAATTGGATCAAACGTCAAGAAATCTGAATGAAACAGTAATTCAAACACTTAATTAGAAAATCAAAAATCGGTCGGGTTTTAAATGTCCTATTCCTATTAAAAATATTATTCTTATTTAATCCAAATGACATGTTTAAAAATACATGCGACATGGCCTTGTTCATGACTCTAGAGGCTGATATTACTGATCTGGCTTTAGGTAAGAAATAGACATGGACTTTAAATAATATGGTCTATTTTTTTACTCATACTTTACACAGTCCCAACGGTTTATGTTACAAATTTGTAATGTTTCTGCATTTCAAAATGAGAGAATTTCAATATAGGCAAGTTAAGGAAAGAAATAAAAGCCTGCATCGCTGATATGGGAGCAAATTCAACACCATTATTAGCTTTACAAATGGTTTATGAATAATTTAAGTATTTTTTTAAGCTGTAAGTTCGGTAAAGACCTTAAGTTGCAGGGTAATATAAACCCATAAGTCTGATGCTATGCTAGAAAGAATATTTCTCTAAATTTTTCTAGAATGATTATATTGAAGTATCAGTGTGGTCAGTGTCTTACTTTCTGTAGGCAGCTGAAAGAGTGCTCTGAGTATTTGATAGCTTACTATTGGTCATTACTTTAGCAAGGTTTCTTTTATGGTAATGGTACGGTGTAGTTGAATGTATGTTGGGTATAGACTCAGGAAATGTCAGGCTGTAGGAGGATATTGGTATGGAGGGCTCAGAATTTTGACTCTATTAAGCAGATTAATGCAGGCTGGGCAGCTCAGTGCTATAAGCCGAGGAATCTCTTCCAGCAGATGATCATAGATACACAGTCACAACAGATCTGCACATAAACTGAGAAAAAAAAGACAAGTGTAACGCACGCACACGCATGTTGGGAGAGAGGCAGGGTAGAGAACAGGATGCCAGTCCATCACAGGGCTAACGCAGAGATCACAAACCATGCAAATACTTTCACTCACTCCTTGAATTTACAATAACTAACTAATCTAACGCACCATTAAAGAAAAGGTAACCCAAACCAAACAGTTTGGATTTTGTTTTGTATTACTGGTCTTCCCCATACACTTGGATTCTATCAGACATCTATCACGTGGGAATTGGGTTTTTCATCACAGGTTCTATTACAACAGGTCAACCTGTTCTTTTCTTTTAACACTTTTCCAAACTTAAATGAACTTTTCTTAAAATCAATCTTAACTTTCAGTTAACACTTAACTTTCCAATGGCTATAGCGAGATGATTGATGTATGAAACCTTCCGAAAAAAAAGGTCTGACAGATAACCTTCGAGAGTAAATTCAACTGAATATGCTTAATGAGCGCTTAGCACTCAAACGGGAGCACTGCACTCCTGACCCGGACATAGCCATAAAATGGGTCATATCTACTGATAAAAATAAAATAAAAAACAAGACCTGTAAACATTTTCAGACAGATGGCTTTAGAGAAAGTATTTTGTTTTCAAACATCTGTAATCCAAAAAACAGCTTAATAAATAGCCTTTTCCCTCCCTCTTGAGCTTTTAAATCACTTACTCAAATATGAATAACAAATGTCCATTCGTTAATGCAGTTCTACTAATCAGAGCCAAATGTTGCTTCTCATCATCTGTGTTAAAAATAGATGCAAAATGGACCCTCAATAAATGTAATGATCTAGCCTGTCCGTGTTAAGTGTTACAGGTGTGAGCATGCATCGTGTTTCAGCAGAAGAAAAATGGATGTGACAAACTGAATCATTTCAATAGCCATTCATTTTTCCAATATCACCCCCACCCTCTCTAAATGCCTTTCTGTAGCAGACTGGTTGCTTTATAAGGCAGTCATGGGATGTAAGATACTGATGCTGACATGGGTGTGTCAATAGGCCCCAGGCCAAGTTTCAGCAAACAGCAGCTGGGGTCAAAATCCTCCACTGGCATTTTGACAAGGTGCACACATGCCAGTAACAGCAGTAAAAAATAACCAAAATCCCTCCCTAATACATTAAAAACTTCCTGTGGTTCATCTAAAATAAGCCCATAGAGGAACCACAGTACAGTGCCACTGGAGGCAATTACATGGGCTTAACAATAGGCTCTCTGCAGGCTATCGTTGCTCTCTTAAATAGACAAATTCATCATCAGATGAAATAGACAAGGACGAGTTTCTATTTGGACCTTGTATCAACTTAAAATTGTAAATTTGTTATGAAGACTTTGCTGACAACTAGTTGATGTGACCTGGCAAAAATAAAGAAAAAGGAATAAAAAACATCCATGCAACCACTAGCTGCGCTGGCAGAGCATCCTATATTACAGCCAAAAACATGTGCCTGCATCATTGTGTCTATTAATACACTTGGGATACATATGCAGAGCAACTGCTGCAAATAATAACAATGCTTCCACACTTTATGTAATTTTGGGGGGCTCTGAAGGAGCTGTAAAGACATATCAGACCCGTTGCATGGTGGAGTGATACTGGACTGAGTATGGATATATTCTATTCCAATTTCAAAAAATGATAAAGTCATATTTATCTAAATTCATACATTTTTTCTGTTAAGCCCAGCCATCATAAGAGAAGAAAGAAGCTTCACATCCTCTTGATTCTTGTCTCACATCCACCAGCATTCATCTGACTTTGTTCACAGAGCACATCCACATGATGAGACCATAAAATGCAGTTTGGCCAAACGGCAATAAAACCGATGCTCTCTCAATCCTTCCACCTTGTACCCCGGAAAGCCACTTCCTCCACCCCATGGCATTTGTCCTCCACAGAGGGGATTATTGCTGTGTCATTTACAGAAATATTACATTATTTTGTAGAAGCCTTTTTAGTGCCAGAGCCAGACGGAGAAAATATGGCCATCTGGTCTAACTCTCTATTACATATCACTAATCTCAGGTGACGTATGAGCAGGCAAAAAACATTTATACACGGGGCGCACACACAAACGCACAGGCTTTGCACATGGTGCATACACCCTGCATAATGAGTGAATCTCTACATCTGCTCAAAAGATGAGGGCATGGCATATTATGTACTATCCCAAAAGATGTCCTTGTTTAAAAAAATGAACTGGAAAAAAAGACCTTGGATAAATGAACATATACAGCAGTCAATGTGAATCATATCCTGTAGTTGATGTAGTGTTTGCACTCTTAAACTGTTGTAATGCTGGATGTAGTCTAACTTAAGAATGTGTTACAGCTGTTTGTCTGTCTGTCTACATCATTTTTCCTCTTTAAAAGTTAGCAAACATTTGCATAAAAGTAAAGATCTTAAAAACAAATATTTAATAAGCATTTTATGACATCAAGAAAGAAATATTATTTAATTAATATTTACCATTTTGCTGGTCCAGTAAAAGCCTGTCCTGTAATGCATGTAAACATGCAGCTCTGACAAAAAACATGAGAAATCTAAGCTCTGAAAGCAAAAAATGGTTGGGTGTCAACACACCTTAAACGTGATTGCACTCATGTCCTGTACATGCTCGACTGTAAACGTCCAGTGTGAACAGGGATACAAAGCCAATAACAGCGAAAAAGCAGAATGGATAGGGTGCATGATTAGGAAATCGATCAAGCATGGTGCCGTAATGGTGCTTGGCTTTCTGTGCGTTTTGGTTCTGAGTTTCCAGGCAGGGCTGAGCAGGTATCCATTAAGTCTGGGGTGGAGTCTGGATGGCTCCTTCCAGCACACCTGTGGCATGGTCTGTGCTCATTTGGAGCTTTTTCTTTCAGGATCTGTGGGAGCACCAGCCTTCCACAGATTGTTTCACTTCCTGTGTGTTACAGGCCAAACCAGTGAAACTCTCTGTATTCGAAAGCCTTCATTATTTAACCGTGCCACTCCATGTCTCCACTGAAAACCTTGTTTTTCTGAGATCCTGTTAAATTGTGCTGAATTTAAATCTCCACCGACAACTACAGTAGGCTCATCTTGCGACCCACTCCTCACATCATACTGGATTTTTCTTCTGATCAGCTGTGTCATTCTTCTTCTGGGTTCAGCTTGAGTGTATCAGCTCATAGCCATGACACATCAATAGTATTCATACTGCAAAAACAACCCCCTCAATCATATTCTTAAAAATTACTGATGTTGTGCTTTAATATGTTGATTTTTAGAAATAAAGCCTCCATAAAAAAAGCAATAAAATAACTTAAAAACGATTAATTTCTCATAAATTTTCCAACTAGAAGTAACAATGTCTTAACATTTCTACAGTCCATAACATATGTATTACTTGTTTGTTATGTTTGTTGATTAAACATTTATTGATACAAGAACAGTGATCCCATCAGTCGGTTTATTTTACCTTAGATCATGGCAGTCTTTTTTCAGTGCACGTTTTATTGAGACTGGTTTCCTTTTGCAACCCTAAACGATGACAGAGGGTGACCACTATATACGCAGGGGCTACTTTGATATTGGAATATGTCGTTTCTCTCAAGGGAACCTGTAGCAGCTACAGCAGCCTGAACCGACAGCTAAAGATCGAAAAAGTTGCCTACCGTCAGTACGGTGACGATCCGGGAAACTTCAGGCCGCCGGCTCTGGAGTTCAGAGGTCCAGGCCGGGCCGGAGGCACCGCGGGGCTGTGCGCTCTGGACCGACTGACCACGTCGCGCTTCTCATCTCCCCCCAGCTGACCACACAGGCGGGGGGAACTGGCCGATCTCCCAGGGCCAGATGTAGCGGATATAACAGCATCATGATCGTGTTTAATTTGGCCAATTCCTTGGCACTGCAAAATCCAAAATTTCCGTCGTCCTCCAACCAAAGCTTTGTCATTATCACGAAGGGAGGGGACGAGACAGGCACAGGGAGAATGGGACATGGCTGTGCCCTCACATCTGTCATCCTTCTGCTCTCTTGGATGCATCATCACACTGAAAAGCTCCCCTTAGTTAAAGGGTAGTGATTAGTTAAAAATTACTACTCTGTCACCAAGAGTAAATCAAGATTACAGGATTTCTGAAGTCTCTAAAAAGGATCAATTATTGTCCTGTCTATGTTTAGGCTACCCTGAGATATTGTTTTCATTTTGGATTAGATTAATATCAGACTTTGTGAAACTGAGTGGGTACCTGCAAAACAGTATTTTATGCACAAGACTGTTGTTTCTGAAAACAGGCTGCATGACAGAGTGTTTTAAAGTAGCTGTAAAACAACCTGAGGATGATTTAGCATTGGCCTAAATGAAAATAAAAAGTTCAATAATATGAAGAAAGGGCCGGGTGTTTTGTGGGAAATTGAAATGATAGAGTATTTATGATAATACACTCCTATCATTGATTTTTCTGGTATAAAAAGACTCTTGGTGCTGCATCAGACTAAGGTAGAGGGCCAACTGCCTGCCACCTCCTGACTGATGTTGGACTTTAAGTACAACTGGTGTGTATGGAGAGGAAGCCCCCTTCAGGTTATTGATGGAGCTGCCCTTTGGAGTACAACTTTAACAAGAAGTGTCTACTGAATTACTTTATATACTTTAAAGTCAGGTGAGAAAACCAACTTTTGATGGTTGTGATTCTCTGATTTACCATGGCGGGATTTTCCTTTTCAACACATAAAACCTTTTCTGTCTGGACACTTGCACTCTAAGTCATGTATATCATGGTTATTTTGTTTTTGTTTTGTTACTGACCAACATTTTTAAACTGATCAAAATTTTCATTTTGATCAGTAGAGTTACATTTCTCAAATTCAAGATAAGGAAAACGGGGCTCGTTTCTTTTCAAGTCCATTGTTATGAACGCTCAAGCTCGTTTTCATTCAGCTCAATTTGCATACGACAACATGTATCTCAGTTTTTCATCACAAGCTTCAGACTACACACATTTAAATAGCTCAGATCATTTCAGTGCGTTTTCTGTCAGCTTTTTCCATATCAACCAGCAGATCATTCTTCTACCGGGAAGCCTCTGCAGCATGTCTCAACAGGTTTGGTTTCCAGTTTCAGTCAGTTCGTTCCAGTCAAGCTTGCTGATACTTTTATGTCTTATAAGTAGACCAGAAAACCTATTCATCCACCAGGGTTTTTCATTAATCCAGGTTGTAATGTTGAGCAGCATCACATAACTAAAAGACCTATGGTTTATAGGATAGGTTCTTTGAGCATAGCGGACCAGGGAGATAAAGTCAGTAAATAAGCAATTCTAATATTGTGTAAGACCCACAAGATATGAATGCCAAAAAAGATTAAAGATCATCCAGTATATAAAAAAATGTGAGAACCCTTCATATATTTTATATGGAATTTGCCCATTTAGCAAGTCAAAGGGCTCTTTGTATTGCAGAGTAAAGATGACAATGGTGAAAAAACAATCCCTAGATATCTATTTCATATTTCAATTTTAGTGCAAAAATACACACACAGACACACAAACATATATATATATGCATGGTAAGCAGGTGTTATTTCCAGCTCACAGTGGGGTTATTCCCTCAAAAAACAAAGCCCATTGCACCACCTAGTGCCTGCAGGCTCCCACATCCCATGGCCTTTCAAAAGGAAATCACGACTAGAGAGCAGCACTGATTTCTATAATAATGAGGGAAAATATTCAAATCCTTCACTTTTTCAGTTAGATATTAATATTTCTCTATATGTGTTTGTTTTCGTCTGCATCTATATTGTCTTTTTCATGGACACTGAGTATAAACAGAAGGGAAATGTCGGGAAACTACTACAACACCAAGCTTCAACCAAAGCTCTTAAAACCAGCACAGTAGGTACGTGAATGTCCAGCGAAAAACGTCCACACATCAATGACAACCATTCTCTACCTCACCAGTTTATGGTTTCCACCTATTCACCTGCCAGGAGAAGAAACATGCTTTTTCCATGTTAAGACTATGGTTTTTTTGCAATGTTGCCATGCTTGATTATAGTACAAGAATGACAGCTGAGGTTTGACAACTAAATGATGGTATGTGTGTGAGACCAATTTGGAATTATGGTTCAAGGGGCTTCTCATATTAGTTGATGTGGATAGGTTTCCAAGTGTACACCCCTGGTGAAAAGCCAGTATAAACCAGAAAAACAAAACCAATGGGAACTAAAGGACGTTGTGGAATCTTAAAACCAGAAGGGGGGATTTTGGACTATATTTTCTGAGCTCATTAATTATTTATCCAAGCTAGATATTTTAAGACCCCTCACATTATGTCTGTGAGTGATGAGTGCTGAGATGAGAAGAGCGGGTGGATGAATTTGCTATTGTCTTGGGTGACTCTTACTGTACTTCACAGCTCACTAAGAGACACTAAGAGACATATGTACAAAGTACAGAGAAACTGCAAATAAACTATAAAACTATTAAATGAAAAGAACACATATTTTGCTTTATTTAACTTCTTAACTTATTTCAGTGTAATCAGAGGGCAGTATTATGCACTATTGTGAAGTTTGAGGTTCCAACAATAAAAATATATATGAAAATACTTAGAATAAAGTGATTGAGAATATCTCACATTTTGAGATCAGAACTGCCTAAGAGGTTCCATACATATTGCACAGCTTGCCGTACCTTTCAGAGACACATGGGGGCAGAACTAACAATGATAATGTTGAATGGGTAAGGCAATGGTTTCATTGTGAGCTTGAGACTCAGGTTTTCTGTGAAATTCCTCGGTTTAAATGGGTCAAAACTTGAAAAGTAGAGTGTTTTCTCTTGGCTTCATTTAATTTCACTGCCAACACACACTCAGTTTTTCCCCTCGATATCATTTGGTAAAAGAGCACCCTTTTCCCTTTGTTGGGATAATGATTTGCAGGTTTACTTGGTTATTCCTTCTGTGTATGCTCAATAGATTGAACAAAAGTTAAATACCAACAATTAAAGCAATGCATACATAATCCCCACATCTATACATATTGCCCTGCAGCTTTTAAAAATTATTTGAAGAACAACAAGGAAGTCTACTGTTATCAAATGATAGTTGTGTGATCTGAAAAAGGGCATCCCCATCTCCACCATGTATATACAAGTTCACACAAAAAAGATGCTTGTTTCCCACTCTTGGAAAGCTCTGTGCTATAAAGAAAGTTCAACTTGACAGGCCATTAAGCGTGCTTTGTATTAGGTTGTAAATCAGCTCTCACTGGAGTGGGAAAGTAATCCTAGCATCTCTCAGATAACACACAAGCATAAGTGCACTTGTGTTAATCATAATGATCAATGGGGAGGAAATCGAGCTGAAAAAGTTATTGGAATTATTCTGCAGGATTTTGAGTAAATTAAGTTAAATTGCACTGGTAGTGAGGAACCTCACACATGACTAAAAATTCAATTAGTCTCAAATCAATGGTTTAATTGGGAAAATTTTCATGTAGCTGGAAGAGTTGATAGTGTACCTCTCTGTGTTTTTAGCTTTAATTGCATGAAGACAGTTTGCAAAATACCACAACCCATTCTCAGTAAAACACAACCGATGAGCTACTGCCTCACACTCTATTATCAGCGGATCAATCAGCGTTTTCAGAGCTACAAGTTAGAGACACAGAAGTTTCCAACTAGGGAAGGATAGCGCTGTGGCACTGTGGACACTTCGAAAAACTGTGTTTTTGGCATAATGTAATGTAAAAATAAACTGATGACCTTGTGAAGTGTAATTTGATATAAGGTTATTGTTACAGAAATAAAAGTTTTTAACGAAAAAAAATATGTTGCTGTTCTCAGGTGAACGCTGGAGGTCAGTCAGCAGAGGGGTCCTGAGCACTACATGTTTGGAAGGAGAATCCGATCACCAGCTGTGTTTTAATTTGATGCTTAGAGCTGCTTCAGAGGGAGTGTGATGAATGCAAGGGAAAATGCGTTAGAAAGAAATATGAGATGAGCACATAATGGAGAAAAAAAAAACAAGACCAAACCCAGATGGAGTGAAATCAACAAAAGCATAAATTAGGAGAGGAGAGAGGGCTGATGGGAAAGTATTGGACCTCACTAAATGGCACCGACATAGAGAAATGTTTTTATTTGTCCCACTTTGAGTTGTACCACAAGTCCAGAGCTTTCTCACCACTCCCCCCGCTCTGTTTTCCTCACTTCACTTTATGGTTTCTTAAATAGGTCACTTTCCTTCTCACTAATCGACAGAGAGTAGAAGATTCTCTTACTGGGAGATGTGGGGCACAAAACCATTTAGAATGTTTGGGCTGATGCTAATGTTAAATGCATGGGTTGTAATGGAGATGAGAGCAGTCATTCGAGGAGTGTTTTCTTTAGTGTATACTGTATTCTTAGTTTGTTCTATCCATCTATTATCTATACTGCTTATTTCCAATGGAGTCGGGGGGGCTGGAGCCTATCCCAGCTGACAATAGGCCAGAAGCAGGGGCCACCCTGGACAGGTCACTAGTCCATCGCAGGGCCACACTTTATTTGTTCTCAGTACTAAATTAACTAACCCTTTAAAATCACTAGAAAGGCAATGCAATGTGTTCAAAACAGACTTCACTCACGGATTATCCATATCGTGAGATTCTAAATATGAATTCAGGTCATGAGAAACGGACAAATGAAAACCTTGAAAAATGACAAGACTATAAGATCAACATAAAAACACATTGATTTAAGATTTTTGTAAAGTTATTATAACTGTTATAAGAAGAAGATCATCATTATTACAAAAGTTTTATGATTGAGGAATTTCTTAAATAATGACACTTATCTCTGAAGATATTACCAACTGATCATTTTTATATAGATTGGATATGATATCCTTGTCAAGAACATGGCAAGCATTTAGATCCATGATGCTGTTGTTAGCATTAATATACACTTCACCTGTTGGCTCAGTCCATACAATGACAGAGAAAAACAGTGATAGCAGAAGTAGCTGAGTGTAGACAGCTAAACAGTCAAAGAGAACAATATTACTCACAATTCATTTACACACAGTTGTGAGTTTCAACATGTTGACTTAAGTTACAAAAGTAGAATGGAGATGGAGATGTTTTAAAACAACATTAACAAAATCTATATTTAGCAAGGCCTGCATGTGTACTTTTAATCAAACCTGCAACTGTACGGAGCTCAAAGTTGACCCAAAGATAACATTCACAGAGAAAAATGTGAGGGTACCAAACAAAGTATAACATTGCATGTAGATAGATAGATAGATAGATAGATAGATAGATAGATAGATAGATAG
>JABUIW010000028.1:8630977-8650106 GCA_013363375.1 Menidia beryllina | reverse complement strand
TGTGTGTATATTGCTCGAAGCAGAAATTCAAGCTTACAGTGGCCTTAAACACTGATCTAGTTCTGTACACTTAGTGTAAATCAGTAATACAAGGCTTTGCTGACAAATAAAGTATCTGAATAATCTTAAATCAGGTCTTACTTTGGTTGTAGCCGTATCTGAAAACCAGTGAATTCAGCTTGCAGGGTTGATGCTTTATAAAACTTGAGTAATTGTACATTAGACCCGTTGACTTTGCTGGTAAAAGTCCTTACATGTGTCGACATGGGCTACACATAAACATACAGACATCTTGAAATTCAACTGCCCCCTAATCTCATTTTACCGAGGAATGATGTGAAGTCAATATTTATGCTGGGCAAAAATCCGACTTGAAAGACACTTATAGGTACGGTTAAAGAGAGGATGGCAAAATAGGCACTCTGAAAGCTATAAAGAAAATAATACCTATCATTCAACATTAGCCATTATAACCATAAAAGATATGTATTTGTGATTTGTTTAAAAAAAAATCACTCTCAAAAGAAATAACAAATTAAATAAACATATAAATAAATTAACAAGACATTTATGTTCAGAAAGACATTACTTTTTTCATCGGATATTTTGCATTGGTTTGAAGACAAAAAGGCAAAGTATTGGTAACAACAAATGCACTGTAAATTCACATTAGCTTCACTGTGAAGAACTAAAACGGAAAAACATTCATATGGTGTGCTATGGATTTTCAGCACTCCACAGTCAACTAATTCTTGATCTCTACGGAGGCCAATTGATGTACTGGAAATGATCTACTGAGGGACAAAGAATCAGTTTATGCCAAAGTGCATTTTTTCTCCAACATTAAAATGAGCAAATGTCCATTTGGCCAAAAACATATTTGAATCCCTTCCTCACTGTCTCTCTTACTCTCTCACTCTGTTGCTCAGTTCCCTTGCTTGACAGGACAGCTATGGTCATAGTGATTTTGTCTCCATCTAAATAAAGACTGGCAGTTTGAGCGACAGGTTAAAGCTACTCATGAATGCTGACAATATTACATGTTTGATCACAAGGTAAGTTACCCTTCCTTTGAAAAGGCTGGCTGATCTCAGTAATTGTTATTGTGCATCTTCTTGGCAGCAGTTTGAGCAAAAAGATAGAAACTAGTGGTCCCTTTAAATTGTCACAAATAATTATTATTGATTTGGCTACTATTTGGCTACTGTTGCAAGCAGGAAAACTGTATGTACTTTGAGTCTTACAACATGCAGAGACATTCACAATGTCCTAATTATGATGGGTGTCAGTTTACTATATGCACTGATTAATTCATATTAAGCCAGAGAACAGGATTCTTTCCCAAAGTTAATCTCCCTTTCTCTATGTTCTGTACGTACTCCCGTACCGAGTGCCAAGCAATGGGCAAAATATTGGCAAAATCCTCCTGATACTGTGTAAATCTCAGTAGATGTTGACTATCTACAGTAAAACCTATCACACATCTGTACGCATCTTAGTCATGTTTACGTAGTTAGTGTTAGCAAGAGTGCAGTTTCCTGTTTTCATGCCTTCTGGTCTGAAGTCCTCTGTGCTATGATTTACAGCCTCCTGTATCTCCACATAGTCAGACTTGCTGAGAGTGGATCCACTGCCACTTTGACCACTCTTCTTCAAATCGTCAGCTGAGCTGGCTTTAGGCACACTTGGGATATTCAGATACTGTGCCTGCTCTTCACCTTCCGTCTCTCTGTGGTAGAAGTAGTTGAAATTTGACACAATGACCGGAACAGGCAGGGCAATGGTCAGCACACCGGCAATTGCACAAAGGGACCCCACAATTTTTCCTCCAATAGTTGTTGGGACCATGTCTCCGTAGCCAACAGTTGTCATGGAAACCACTGCCCACCAAAATGCTTCAGGGATGCTGCTGAACTGGGAATGTGGTTCATCTGCTTCTGCAAAGTAGACAGCACTTGAGAATAGGATTACCCCGATAAACAAGAAGAAGATGAGGAGTCCCAGCTCACGCATGCTAGCCTTTAGAGTCTGCCCTAAGATCTGCAGTCCCTTAGAGTGACGTGATAATTTGAAGATACGAAATACCCTCACTAGTCGAATCACACGAAGAATAGCCAAAGACATCGCCTGCTGTCCTGCTTGGCTGTCCTCAGGCCTCTCCGCAAGCTCTGTACCCAAAGTTATGAAGTAAGGAATGATTGCTACGATATCTATAATGTTCATGATATTGCCAAAAAATCCAGCTTTGCTTGGACAGGCAAAAAACCTTACTAGGAATTCAAAGGAGAACCAAATTATGCAGAGAGTTTCCACAATGAAGAAAGGATCTGTGAAATATGTTGAGCTGTCATACGTAGAGGTGGAGTTGGACATGGGCTGGAATGGATAAGAGTAAAGTTCCTCTTCCTCATTGCGGAAAACTGGTAGTGTCTCCAGACAGAAGCTGACAATAGAGATGAGGATCACCATGACAGAAATGATGGCAATAATACGTGCTGCGCCGGAGCTCTCTGGGTATTCAAACAAAAGCCAAACTTGTCTCTGAAACTCATTCTCTGGTAGAGGTCGCTCCTCTTCCTTTATGAAACCTTCATCTTCCCTGAAGATTTCCATAGCTTCCTCACCCAATTCATAAAATCTGATCTCCTCAGAAAAAATGTCTAGGGTCACATTAACAGGCCGGCGCAGCCTCCCGCCAGACTGGTAATAATAAAGAATAGCATCAAAACTCGGTCGATTTCTGTCAAAAAAGTATTCATTCCGGAGGGGATCGAAATATCTCATCCTTTTCTTTGGATCACCCAACAGCGTCTCTGGAAACTGTGAAAGTGTCTTCAACTGAGTCTCAAAGCGTAGACCTGAGATATTGATGACAACTCTCTCACAGCACTCATGGTCCGGTTCTTGGTCGTATTGGTCATGAGGCTGACCTGGATGTGCCGCTGCTTCATCTGCAGGGTCATTGGTGGCAACCGTCATTGTGGAAAAATAAAATTGCAGCTTTCAGACAGGATGGGGCCGCAGGATGGGGCCACGTTGGGCCACAAGGTTATGAAAACTCCACACCTTTGTGGGTTCAGATACCGACAGATCTGCTATAAACAGGGACAGAAAGCAGAGGAAGGTTGCGTTTCAATACAATTATTGATGACTTCATGCCCAATTTCATGCAACAAGCAATAAAACTTAAATGTATCATACATTTTTTTAGAGTAGAAAATAGACATGTACCATTTCTGATAGAAATTCATATTAATTTGAATGTTCACTTTTTGCAAGAGAACCGGTGTTATTTTGGCCTCAGTGCAACCACACAAGAGCAGAGCCTCTGGACTCTCACTGGCTCCATTGCATCTATCTGTATTAGGTTATGAGTTCTCTCTCATATGGGCACCCTGCAGGATCAATACACTCACCAGTATTACTGCATCTACTCTCACAGGGTGCAATTACAACCAACAGATCTGATTATATGCTGAGTGCTCCATACAGTATTTGAGATGAATCTTCTGTCTTTCTGTGTGTGATCAACATTCCTCTCAAATACAGAAATAAGTCAGAGAAGTTGATTACTCAATTGTTTATAGTTGTAATTAAAAATGGCCATAACACACTGCATAATTGTAGAGTTGTTTAAACAATATGATTAACAAAATGCATCTTTGGCATACTGAACCATTTAAACCATTCAAAATCTGATGCTCCTACCTATTTGTACCGAGACTTGTAAGACCTGCTTGCAATGTCTCCTCTGGTAGTAAACGAGCCCAGCTGCGGTGTCCGGTCCCAAGTCAGTTCCCCAAAAGCAGACTCTTCTCTCTCAGTCATGAATCACACAAGTCTGCGGCTCTGCAGCAAGGCGGCAACGGGATCACAGGGGGAAACAATGTGTCAACGTGCAGGATGAGCCTCCATCGCTCCGGTGACGAGTAGAAAACATGCTGCCATGCTACAGGTTGAAGCAGCTTTGAGGGGCAGTGGTTGCAAAATGAGTGTTGCGTAAAAGCCATGCTGCCATCAAACATGCAGCACAATTTGACACCACAGGCTACTCCGGAGCAATAAATCGCCACTGGTAGCCACAGCAAAGGTAACCCTCGATCGTCATATCTGCAGACTTGAGCGGAAAGAAGGCTGCAAGGGGAAGCGCAACCAGCAGCGTGTTTGCTCACAAACACCGACATTTAACCTGA
Organism: Menidia beryllina; assembly: GCA_013363375.1. Taxonomy (NCBI): domain Eukaryota; kingdom Metazoa; phylum Chordata; class Actinopteri; order Atheriniformes; family Atherinopsidae; genus Menidia; species Menidia beryllina. The sequence continues at coordinate 8,645,913 of JABUIW010000028.1, read as the reverse complement.
TCAGCATTCGTTCACATTAAAATAATAATTCTGATTACCCCACCCACCCCCCCTCAATTATCTAGATGGCAACACCAGCTATGCATGTTACCAAACAGATTCACAAACGACGTTTCTTGTTTTAGAATTAGAGCGCAAATGCATAAGGAATTTGGGAAAAAACAGCCAAGCTCATGTATCTGGATAACCAAACGCCAAAATACATTTTGATTTACAGGCTCGATGTAGTTTGGAACGACAGGTGCCAGACTCAATCATGCCATTCGCTGCCCCTTGTGCGGATCGTGCACAGCCACAGCATTCTTCATGCACTAAACAAAGCCACATAGCATTATCTGTAGGACCATATCGCTGTTTTTCAGACAGGCTATTTGCATGCAGGAATACTATCTTGTTTATCTTGGCGCGCGGAAGCGTATTCATCCCATTTCTCTCATCCTTTAACTTTCCTTCTGGTCGTTCGTCTATACCTTCATATCTGTTCTTCTTCCTCATTTGACTAATCAGCGGCTGTGTCATCTCATCACGACTCAAACTGTTTGTGAGCTACCGGCTCTTCTCGTATATCTCATATTTCACCATAATTCACTGTAGTAGAGATGCGTGGGTTGCAGTTGGGCATTGCAGCGCATACTAAAAGCTTCTCGTGCGCCTCGCCCCATCCCTATGCCCCCTCCCCTCCCCTCCCCAGCACTCCTCTCCTCACTGTTTTCACATAAAGAGAAAGCATCGCTCAACTAAAAGTGGAACCGTGATGCCACAACACGGGTTCTTCTCGTGAGAATATGAACGGTACATAAACAATATTTTGGAACAAGATGGTCGTCAGATAAATATTGTGTGCAGAGCAGAATTAAGTATCTCTTTTCATTTTTTGCCTGCAGATATGTGCTTTCAAGTTGAATTAGAACTGTAAATAAAATGTATGTGGAGCTTATGAAATGTAATTTAGTCTAGACAAGTGTCACTGATGGAACCACACACAACTATAAACTAACTGGAATCCAGATCAATGAAGTACATCCACTTTTGAAGACTAAAGCTATGCTCTTAAAAAGGTCACAATCCAGATAAAATTCATACCATTCCAGCAGCTAGACACGTTTGTTTCCTGAAGGATCATTTCCATTGCTTCCCCTTGGCTCTTTTTCCAGTAGTTCTTGAAAGTGGGTCAGGTAAAAGCCCAGATCTGTCTCCAGGAAAGTAGAGCAAGAACCGCACATGAAAGGAAGATATTCCTCATCTCCCTATATCGTCCTGAATGTGCTCTACTTGGTCTGAAATGGTCTAACATAGATTAGGAAATATATGCATTCTCAGTTGAGGTGTTAAAATACTGATTAATATGAAGATATCAAACAAAAACTGGGATAGCTGCAACAATCATTCTGCCCAGAATGGATAACTAGTTTATTCTTTTGATGAAGTCCCAAGACAGTTTTAATCCAGCTGATGGTGACAAAATTTAAATCCTCATCATCTTTGAATGTCAGTGAAGAAGAAGACCAAATTGGAAAAGCTTGGAAGCTGAAGGGCAAGAAATAACTTATGAATGAACATACTGCCTCATGCCCCCTTTGCACGTAATGTAACTGTCATTTGACCTTAGCACATGTTCTATGTTTATGTTTTGAACATGTTGGTTGATATGTTCATTTAGAGTTCATCTCTATTGCCTGAATAACAAGCATATAAAAGAACACAAATGAAGTCTTTAAAGACACACATTCACACACACACAATTAAAACATCCCCTCAGAGAGGCCCCAGCTGGGATTATAAACAGGAACCTACTTGCTGTGAGATAACCAACTGTACGTTTATGTGTGATCACTTTCATTGTATATTTTATAATCTGGCTTCAAGCTACTGTGGCAGACTGATAGTTAAACAACTATAAGGGCAACAAAATTATGGGACTATTTAAGTAATTATGATTGGCTGGCTTTACCTTGACTTCCAGAGACTTTAACTGCTTGAAACCTTGGATTATTTGCCTGCCTATAAAGACTAAGGAAAGACAACTATAGATACATTTACAGTGCTGCTGCACAGCCTGACTCTTCCTTTAAGAACACAAAGTCCCATTACTACTACAAACATCCAATTCTGTCTCCAGTTCACCTTCAGTTTGTGCCAAGTGCAAACAGAATAGGCCCATTGATTCTGTTTTGTGTTCAGTCGCGCAGACCAAATTTACCCTCATGTAGAAACTGTAGAACGCTTTTCAACTATTGACTCTTACTTCAGCAACCATTTCAGGGCTCTAAATTCTTGTAAAATTAATTTATATGCCAACCTCTGCAGTTATTCCATGTACGAGACCCCAGACTAGCTGATTAAGCTTCCTGTTAGTCACATATGAAGAACAACCAAATGTCAACACAGAAGCTGGGGGGTTAAGACCAATCAAAACTCTTATTAATGTATCCACCACCGTTACAGGGACATTTGACTAGTTAAATCATGCAAATTGCTGTTTCACACAAATTCTGTTCAAGGAACTCTTCATACATATGAGAGAGGATCAAAATGTTTGTGTAGTTTTGCTCACATTGAAAATCCCCTCCCCTTGTGGTAGAACATGATGAAGTGTCAGAGGGAGGGAGAAAGTGAAAGAGAGACGGAGTAGAGCAAAAAGAGAGCGAGCTGCAGGGGAGGAGCTTTGTCCTGGTCGACCTCTGCTGGTGCTGCAGCAGGTGATGGCTCACTCACAACTCTAGGACAATCAATGGATATAAGTATCAACTCGCCTATAGAATACTCACTCAAATACATTTGTTCAAAGAACAGGTCAACCTTTAGTATATTTAAAGTTGCAAGATCACACTTGTACACAACATCATATGATGTAAAGAAAAAAAAAGGTTTCCAGAGATGCTTGTGTACAATCAGACAGCTGGATATATATGTCGAATTCGTCCAGTGACACTGTACAGAAGGACTTCCTAATGCCTCTGATCAAACTACCATCCTCAAATTCTAAGACAGAAACAAGAAGCTCGTGTAGAATATCAAAACATGTACAGATATAATAGCAGGGCTACATCTTCAATACTTCATATTAAAAAGGAAATTACCTATAATAATACCTCAGTATTGAGAATAGCTCAACAGAACGTGTCCTTCTGTGATAAAACTAGGGAATTAAACTTGCCCGTCAGCTTCTTTGTCACCTTCGAAACTCTTTTCTCACTCCCTTTTTTTCTTCCAATGATCCAGCATGTACCCCCCTGGGGAACCTCTGTAATTAGAGATTGACCTTGGAACTTCTCTACCTGCTTGTTGAAGTCAGACAGGCGGATCACAGTCACCGCTCTCATAAGCTTACCTTCTGAGTGGAGTACTCCATTATTGATTTGGTTTCACATTCTCTTGTTTTCTCAGCCTCGGAAAACAAGGAAAAATCAATAATTATCCAGACGTGTGGCTTGGCTAATGAGAGTGGCTTATAAATAATATCTTCTTCAGATAGTTCATTTGTATCACATGATTTTTGAGGCTGTGTGTCGGGATAATTTGTTTAAATGTGTCTTTAGTGATGAATCTTACAAACCAGACGGTAAAAGTGAGTGTCTTAAGTGACTGCAACTTATGGAAACAGTGTCAGAGACATTCACCACTGGGAAAAACACATTCCCCCAAAGGAGCAACCGAGAGAGGACTTAGGTGGATGGAAGAGGAAAGAAAAGAAAGAACACATTTGAAATTCTGTCCGGACGCATTGTGCATGCATGACTGAGTGATGCCACGAAGTGGTGAGAAGACCACCACGGGGGGATGGAAGTATGCAGAAAATTAAGATGAAGGGAGGAGGTGGAACAAAAGAGGTGGAGAGGGGAGTAGATAAAGGTCACAGTGACAGTGTGATGAGTCATCTTGTGTAGAGCACAGCAGCTTCATCTCGGTGTTACACTATCACCCTCTCCACCATCTGTCTGTTTGTTTTGACAGAGAAAACTGAGATGACTGACGGCAGATCACTAATTCTGACAGCTTGAGAAACAAACCAACTCTGTCTTAACATCAGGTTCTGAACAGAATGGTCTGAAATAGGGATAAATTACAAGTTTGAACATGCGTGTATATCTTGACATTTATATGTTTGTGTGCATTAATGAGGATTTCACCGTTTTGTTTTGTAAGACTGTATTTAGATCAGCCGTCTGGATAGGGAATCCTGCCTTGTTGGCTGTGCATAGTGCTGATCAGCCAATGAGCTTCAAGAAATAATCTGATTTTTGTGGAGGCACTAGCAACAGCATCATTATCCTTAGCAACCGTCTTCCCCTGCTCCACCAGTGGCCGGTGAATATGTAAATATCACACAGGAAGTCACAATCACTTCAGTTTTGTAGGTGTGGCTTTGTGTTTTGTTATTCAAATGAACTCGGAAAGAATCTTAGCTTCATTGAGTCAAAGATGATCAGTGTAATGGTGTATTTGGTTTGCAAAAAACCCTAAAGGATTTTCCACAGATGTGGGTACGTTGTTCCCATACCTGGTCCCTTTGGGTCATAGCAGTATGACAAACCTCTTTCCACTTTTTTCCTGTAAATTTTATACAACTGGATTTTCTGAAAACAGCAAATGCTCTTATTAAGGTCAGGTCATTTGTTTTATCCCAGCATATTCTTATAAGTGTGCCATGACTGGTTAAGATATTTTCATCATATTACCTGATAAGAAAATTATCTTATGGCAGTTGCTTCTTGAATTTCTTCGACAGACAAGATTTTCTTGTGTGGTATTTTGCAAACAGAGAGCTGAACATTTGTGTCATTGCAAACATTGTAGGTGAGAACAATACAATGTTTGTCAGTATTCGTAAATGATCTTAAAGGGAATGCCATTTTTGACACTAATGCCCAATACTCGGCTTCTCTGTTTTTAACCTCTCTTTAAAAATCTTTAAAATGTTTTAGTCTTTGACGTGCGCTTCCTCAGATGTTGAAACATGCCTCTATGCATGTTCGTGTTTTTGATAAAATTGAATTAACTGAAATGTTTTTGTCCAACAGGGAAATTATTTCTTTGATAAATGGTGCATGTTGCTTGTGTGCACATGCAATCTAATGCTCGCTGAGGATACTGACATAGTCCTGACTCATATTGAACATGCTGTCCAAACAATAGTTCCTGCAAGGTGAAAGCTGACCTGCCTGTGGGACAATGCACTGATCTTCTGCCAGAGAAACTGATTCTCTTTCAGTCCCTTACCTCTCTCTTAAAAGCTATGTATACAGTCAGTAAATTCTGCAACAATTGGTACTACTGCAGACAGCTTAAGTAGTGATCCCCACAATGCACCTGCAGGGGCTAAATCCACCACTCTCTTCATCTCACCAGCGGCTCTCCCCTGTTACTATGGAGATTTCCTGCTGTAGGACTTTGGCTGGTGGTGAGCTGTGATGACATCATGTGTATCATCAGATGCAACAGAACACCTTTGTTTAATATGTTTAGTCGCAAACCCATGAATATTCAAACACAAAAAGATGTGAAGGAAAAATCGAGGCACCGCTTTTTCAATTTGCCTTACATAAAGGTGGTTCAACTATCTGGACCACACACTAGTCACCACAGAAGATGACATTAATCTGTGAAAGGCGAAGACCTGAAGCAATAAAATACACTTGCTCATACACAGCATGGCAGCATGTCTGTAAACCTTTCTTAGAATGTTAATATTTACCTCTTTGGCAGAGAGATGATATTAAGTTTTCCACTGTGCTCCTGCTTAGTTCAGTTCTCTTTTCTGTCCAAACACACAACCCCGGCAGCAGGGAATCACTATCTCTTTTCCAAGCCAAGTATAACTACCTAACAGGCTGTTGTACCTCTCATGTCGACAGAGCTTGAGTACCAGTGTCTTTGTTTTATGTTATTTCCTTTTTGTTTAACTTATATTTGTAGATGCTGTGCTCTTTCATAAAGAGCTAGTCTGGTCCACTTGTCTGGTCCAGGGACGTAGCCTTGTTCTGATATCTGCTGTGTTAATGTTTTTTTCAGGAACCTGGCTTTCAGGTTTTTACTCAGACTGAAGGGGTTTGCCATTCAGCCTCTGCTATATTTGAACTGGAGAGTATATTTCAAATACTAGATGTAGGTATCACCGTACTCAAGCCTGAAACGTTCTCCAAGTTGTTTTAATTCAATGACTCATTGCAGCTCTTCTCAATGAAAACAGTACACATACTCTCTTTATATGAGTCATGTTTAAGACAGTTCACAATAACACAAGACAAATACTGGGATACACAGTCTTTGTTTGACAAATTTCTGTCCCATTCCCAAAATGAAAGTGTGCACACTGGGACAGAAGACAGTCGTCACCAGGCATCTGCATACACACGTGTGCACGCTGGTAGGTCTGTGTCTGTATGTGCATGACTTTGTGCTGTACTGTTTGTGATGTTTATGTCCAGAGACATGTGTTTCACGTCACATGTTAGCAACACAGAGCACGAAGAGCTAACAAAGGCATATGGCTAACAGTCTTTGATTGGTATCACAGTTTCATAAGTAAATCACAGATGGCATTTTTTTCACCACTTGTTTACTTGTTGTCCAACTCTGTCAGGCACTCTCCATGATAGGTACCACCTCCTATTCCCATGACGGTTTATTTAAGAAATACGTTTAAGTTCCTGTAATGTGAATAACACAGTTCCAGCAGATTAAGAACAATCTGAATTATGATTCATCCTCTGATAGATCATTCACAGAGAGTGGAGTCCATAACACAATGAGTTACAGAACTGCAGCTACAGAACTATCTATGGAATATTTGAACTGCTTGTTATATAAGGATTATATGGCATTTTGAACTGAATGGTGTTCCATTGCTAGGCATCGCTTGTTAGTCCATGTTATAGGGCAGCAGTCGAAGAAACAGGATGAGGGGAAGAAGAACCGATCCAGTGGGACTTCTGTCTCAGTTTCTTAATTTGGCCCATTTGGCCATAAAGGAAGACCGATGTCACTGCATCCCTGAAGGGAAAAGAGGGTGACTGCAGGTTAGTGGCTAATCTGCAGCATGCGGCCCTAAAAATTGACATTTTCTTAATTAGCTTTACAAGGTCATTTACATTCCCATTCAAACCAGTGTAATTACCTAAATGAGAAGCAGTCTAAATGGGGTCATCAGGGTTTCCAGGAGGTCTAAGAAGAAAAAACCTTCACCTGAGAGAGTCAAGGGAGGTTGGAGAAAAGAAAAAGCAACATTGTTAGAAGAGCATGGCCACCTGACCACTGGTCCATTCACAAATTGACTATACACGTCTTCTCTATACTTTCTCATCAAGCAAAAACTTAAAAATCAATTCCATGATTTCAGATTAAAAATAAGAAGAAGCTAGGACTAGTGTTATGATGTTCTGTAAGAGCATCGAAGATATAATCAAACAAATTAAAAGATTTAGCAGAGTTAAATGGAGATTATGATGAAAAACACAACATCCAAATTTGCAGATTTACAAAAAAGGGAAAACATAAACACCTGCTGTTCTTAAACATGTTGATTTTGTTCTCAGAAAATCAGATTTCTGTAATTATTATAATAATTAGTTATGATAAACATGGAAGCCAAGTCCTAGGAAATATATACTGCTTTTTGATCAGTAGGCCAATTTTCACATACTTGGATTGTTTTTGAGATGGCGATGCCATTCCAGTTAAGAAACAAATAACACACAAGAAAGCAATTCCATATAACTTTTCAGTTTCTGCTACAAAATTTGATTACCCTGGTGAATACATATTACACACATCATTGACAAAAATGTTGAAAAATCACAGTACATCATTGAAGCTCATGCAATGCTCAATCTTGTGTATTTCCCCTGCAGCTCTCCTCTGCTTTAATGAAAGCAGCCCTTGCTCGGGAAGAACATGAATATACAAACACATCTGCTAGCATAGCTGTCCAGCAGTCTCACGGACTGGACTGCAATCCAATAAATAAAAGCAAAAGATATTTTTTAGAAATGACTCTATTACATTATTACCTTCCATTTTCTGATGCAGTCAGGATCGAGGCAGGTCACCACAATCATCATCTTGCACAATCATCCAGACATATGAGACAGTTCACACGTGCGTCCGCACACACACACACACACACACACACACACACACACACACACACACACACACACACACACACACACACACACATACACACACACACACACACACACACGTACACGCACACACACACTAGTCACACTAATTTGTTTAAGGATATATACTATATATGACCTTCAATAAAGGTATGCATTTAGACAGATGTGGCTTTTAGACAGAATTGGCTTTTTATAGTTCACGTCTGTTATTTCAAGGTTATTGGACCTCTGTTCCACACATGTGAATGTCAGAGGGGAACACTGCTCATGTGGCAGGTACAGGTCACCTGTTCTGTGAGCAGAGGAAAACGGCCACCAGAGGGCAGAGCTCAGAGGTGCTCATTTAGCATGCTGTTGCTGATCTTACTCATTCCATAGACAAAGTCAGCTGAAGGTGAAACACAACCTGGGCACACAACCACAGCAAGAACATCACATACGCCACACGAAGCACACAACCAAACTCACACATAATGTGTTCCGAAGATACACATATGGTTGGTTGAATCAACTAAAGGATGTCAAACCTAAGCCCCTCTTTGCCTTATCTGAGGCGGGGTCTGAAATGCTTGTTAGAATTCTAAGGAGCTTTTATTACTTGGACCTGCGGGTTATGTCATGTAACAGCAACAGACTGACCGATGGACCAGTGGGTTGCTGTATGTTAGCGGGACCTCACTGACTGACAAAAAATCAAAAGCGCTGGCTTCTTTTGTAAAGTCTACAAAGTGTAAAAATGCTGTTTTCTGGACAAAGGCACTGGAAGATAAGAGGCTGAGAACTTACCCTTTGTTCCAGTGGGAGAACAGCAGCCTCTGCTGAGCGCCTGCGGTATGTGCACTCAGGACAGCTTTAGGAAGGGCTCCCCGTCCATTCATAAATCCTCACACTCTGCCTCCTTCCGCCTCTCCCAGCACAGTGCCTCTCCAAGCTGTGCCCGAGTTGTGCGTGGCAGACCTCCTCACTAGATTTGTTTTTTTCTGTTAAGGTTAGGACCTTGCCGATTAGCTGTAGAAGCGCTGGACGAGTTTGGGCGTCTAGTTTTACACAAAGCGTGATGACAAAAACAGTCTTATTAGAGACCGTAGACAGGTCACATTGATGAATCTTCAATATAGCTTCCAAGCCATCTGGGAGGTTACTGTGGAAACAGGGGTGCCATGGCAACGGTGACTGGGGTTACCGGGGAAACGACCGTCACCATGGAGACTGCATCACAGCGGGCTATATTTGAGGCATCCGAAGACAAATACGCTCCATCTTTGATCACTGTTTGAGCGGACTCTACGTTTGTCCACTCGCGTGTCTTGCACTGATAATGAAATACTGTCTGTCTGGTCCCTGGTGTTTATATGGCACCATCCACGCGTTAAATAGCTTGCCGTGACGGTCCGTTTTGACAAACTACAGGGAAATATTTTCAACGACATAGCATTCGGACTAGACTTTAACGCACAATAAAGGTATAGCACAAAACAGTCTAATTGAGATAATATATGCTGACCTGTGTTTTTTAGACACTACATGTGTTTGAACACACTCATATTTAAATGACTGATTATTATACACAAGCAGTGACAGACGGATCACGACTCTTAACGCATGATAATACAGTGTGAGTGTCCTTCGACGAACATACATTTGTTCTGATCGTTCACAGTTATAAAGCTTCTATTTCTACCTGTTGTTGTAATAAACTGGCTTTCGCACATTGCACAACAGGTTTGATTGCCTCGGTCTGAGGGGAGCATTTGAAGAAATTATTAGGAAGAGTTCTTTCTTTTTTTGCGAGCGCGGATGGAACCACAGGATTATGAAAATTCATGTAACTAAAGTGAAAAAATCCCGATTCTTTGAATGGAACACGAAGCAGCATCTCTGAACAGACGGGAAGAGGTCTGTCTTTGTTTGTCTCTTTTTTCTGATCTGATCTACGGCTGCTTCCACTCGCTGGTGCGTGCCGGCGCATCCAGCTCTGTGTTGACATATTTCTCTCTGTATTGCGGGTCATAACTCTAAAGCCGGGCTACACGTCGGTGAAAATCTTTTTGTTTATATTAACACAGTTCTGTGAGTTGTTCTGGGGGGTGGTGGGGAAGTTGGGCTGCTGCTTGAAGGCGCTGTTGATCCCATGCTCCTCTATCACCATGTACTCGCTCTTGCTGAGCGAGGAAGACGAACGAGTCTTCCTCAGCTCCTCTGTGTCTGCCAGCGGTTGACAGCTGCCCACGTGCAGATACTGCGCCTGCTCCTCACCCTCCGTCTCTCTGTGGTAGAAGTAGTTGAAATTTGAGACAATGACCGGAACGGGCAGGGCAATAGTCAGCACACCGGCTATTGCGCACAAAGAGCCCACGATCTTCCCCCCGATTGTCACGGGGTGCATGTCCCCATATCCGACGGTGGTCATGGTGACAACAGCCCACCAGAAAGCGTCAGGTATGCTGCTGAAACCCGAATCGGGGTCGTCCGCCTCGGCAAAGTAGACGGCACTGGAGAAGAGGATGACACCAATGAACAGGAAGAAGATGAGCAACCCAAGTTCACGCATGCTGGCCTTCAGAGTCTGTCCTAAAATCTGAAGCCCCTTGGAGTGACGTGACAACTTGAAGATACGGAACACCCGGACGAGCCTGATTACGCGCAGAATGGCTAACGACATGGCCTGCTGTCCGTTTCCCTGCCTCTCGGCCAGCTCCGTGCCAAGGGTGATGAAATAGGGAACAATGGCCACAATGTCAATGATGTTCATAATGTTTTTGGAAAACGTCGCTTTACTCGGGCATGCAAAAAAGCGCACCAGCAGCTCAAAAGAGAACCAGATGATGCACAAGGTCTCCACCACAAAGAAGGGGTCTGAGAAGGGGCTGATTAGATACGGGAGAGTGCCGTTTATCCCAGGCGCAATGGTGATTGGATCCCTGTTCTCGTCCCTGAACTCCGGTAATGTCTCTAAGCAGAAGATGACAATGGAGATTAGAATGACCAAGACGGACACTATTGCTATCCCCCGGGCGGGACCTGAGCTTTCTGGGTACTCAAACAACAGCCACACCTGTCTCTGAAATTCATTCTCAGGCAGTGGGCGCTCCTCCTCCTTTATGAAGCCCTCATCCTCTCTAAACTTCTCCATAGCTTCCTCGCCCAGCTCATAGAAGCGGATCTCCTCCGAAAAAATATCAATGGGAACATTCACGGGTCTCCTGATGCGCCCGCCGGACTGGTAGTAATACAGAATGGCATCAAAGCTGGGTCGGTTGCGATCGAAAAAGTATTCGTTCCTAAGAGGGTCAAAGTACCTCATCCTCTTCTTGGGGTCCCCGAGCAGCGTCTCTGGGAACTGTGACAGAGTCTTGAGTTGCGTCTCGAAGCGTAACCCTGAGATGTTGATGACCACCCGCTCGCAGCATTCGTGGTCCGGCTCGTATCGATCCAGAGAGTGGTGGCCCGGGAGCGCCGCCGACTCCTCCAGCATGTTGTCACACGCCACAACTGTCATCACGTCAGTGTCCGTCTCAGTGTATCCGTGGTTCACCAAATTGTCGCCCCGGGTCTTGGTCGCGCTCGGCGGGGGTGATTGCAGGAGGCTGAGGTGGTCGTCCATGCGCGGTCGAAGACGCATACAGGGGCGGCCGCCTCGCCCCCTCCGCAGACCCCGGTCAACCACGGCCGCCGCCAAAGCCTCGTCTGCTCCCCGTCTCTCTCTCTCTCTCTCTCTCTCTCTCTCCCTCACTTTCACTCCCTACTGTTGCTGTTCCCGCCCACGGGGAGAGATCTGGGTTTATAAACAGGCGTTCCACCCGCCCATGGCGCGCCACCGATGGGCACCTTGGACTGTTTCAGGCCAATCGGAGGACGCACCGATGTTTGAAAAAGGCAAATGACGGGCGTCATTCAATGTTTGGGCGTGCCCGCCTCCCTGCGAGGCTCTCCCCGCCTTGTGGAGACAGGCTGAGGAGAACTCTCACACGTACGCGCACGCATAGACAAGCACTCCTTTTAAAACAAGGTCATTTATCACAGATTGGACGTTTTCAATTAGGCTACTCATTATTATATATTAGAGTCTAATCTTTCCCCCTGAGAAGTTCCAAAGATACCTTTGCATACACCAATTTTCTTGACAAGAAAATAATACGAATCATTCATCATAAATGGGGCGAAGCACATTACAGAATTGTAATTGGGTCTCCTGTTTCTGAGTTTGTTTTAAATCCACAACACCACCACAATAAAGTGAGTTTACTGTTTTGTTCAGGAGTAGTGAGACTCATGGAAGAGGGCATAGAGTCTGAAGATTCTTCATCTGGCTTGTCACATACTTTAAATGAAGTTTTTGGAGATGGAGGGTTAAAGTGGGGGGTTCTCTGCCTACTTAAGAAAGCCCAAAGCCAAAAATAATTATACCAGAGAGGAGGAGAGCATGGTTGATTGCCTAAATTGTGAGTGATAAAGAAGAGATAAGTCATAAGCAAAGAGGAATCGTAAGTGGCGGTGAGAAAAAAGGTGATAGGATAGAGACAATGACTCCAACGGTGTTGAATAGAAGAACCAGGTGAAAGAAGGTATTGTGATGAATAATGTTTAGGAGCTGCTCAGGTCTTTAGCCGATGAGGTAACAGGTTAACTTAATTTCTTTGGGGCAGTGGTATAGAACAATTAATTGTCTACATTTAAAATTGTGGATAATTGTTGTTTTGTTTGAAGGTGCTTAACCTGTTTACCCACCGAATAATATTTAACAAGTTACTTGTATTTTACTACTCCATAATCAATAAAATTCATTAAGTGCAATTCACCAGTCAGTGAACTCTTCTGCAGTCTGTTCTGCAGAAGTTCTGCTGTAATTTCTCAGAACTTGTGTCCTTTTACAAGGTTGCTGTCCGAGGTGCTGAAAGAAGTGACACTTTTAGACAGGAACAGAGCAATATCCACACGACGATGATGATAAATCTAGGCCAAAAACACTACGTTTAATCTGCAACTGAATAATAGATAAAATGTCCGTTTTTATCAGCACTTTTGGCATGAATGTTTAGCATTTTTCAGTCAAACGATTTTCAGTGTGTGTGTGTGTGTGTGTGTGTGTGTGTGTGTGTGTGTGTGTGTGTGTGTGTGTGTGTGCGTGTGTGTATGTGTGTGTGTGTGTAGGTGGGTTGAGACTGAGCTGATAAAAAAAAACGAAGTGACAGAATCAAAGTATTATAGATGTAGCTGAATCTATCAAATCATTTTATTAAAATATCCAAAAACTGTATAGCCCTGCTGCCATTTTTTCTATTGTCTAATTATCTTAAATGGACTCATTTGAATGGGCAAAAGTTTACACCCCATATCTTAATCTTCAGTGCGTTACGTTGGTGGGAAGGCACAGACTCCATCAACAAGTGGAAGGAACAAAACACAAAAGCAAGGAAAGGAAGAAGGGAAACTAATTGTGAGAGATTACTGTGCTGCTCACAATCATCTGCTTCCTCCTGATTAAATTAGCCATGCCAACTTTATTTAGAAATGAACCACTCATCAAAGCTCTGAGCATAGGAACAAAAATGTGTTTTAATGTGATAAATACTATAAAAAGATTTGAATGAAATCTTTAAACCTCAGGGAATTCATAGGAAAAAATTATGACAAATAAAGACATGGGAGGAAATAATAAAGTCTTTATACACACTTTTTACACTGGGTTGAAATCCATGCAGAACAGTTAAATGGGAACTGGATAGTGAATTATTTTGCGAATGCTCCAATGTGCAACATGTGGGAATCCCCACATACTCACACACACTCAGACTTGTATTGAACAATACCAGCCTGTTTAATTAATAAACATGTTGTAGGTGGTCAGACTCATTCAGGATAGGATGAGTCTGCTCATGGCAACAAGGACCTGAAATTGGTAGAATGATGTTCTGCAAACAATCGAAATACCACAAAGACAAAAGAAACTGTACATAGACTTTACTAAAGGCTGCTTCCCGCTATAAATCGTCACAAACTGTGAGGGAAAGGCTGATAACATTGCATTCCCTGGGTGAAGCTCTTAGCTTAACATTTTCAGGGCTCAAATATTGCTATTTTGAATTAATCAGTCTTATTTCCTTTGTGCACCGGGCTTGATAAAATATATCAAACTTCTTTCAGGGAAGTTAATTACAAATATTTATTACGGAATTCAGATTCAAGCAGCCCTGGCTGCTAAAATAATTTGCACTGTAACTTAAAGTACTCACGGTAATGGAAAAAAACAATAGTTCTCTGAAAGTCTTTCTCAGTCAGATTTTAATTCTAGCTTTTATCTTCCTTTATAACGATTAAGTCCTAAAAGGATATTTCTCTCAAAGCTTTCTGGCTTGATTGAACTGAGCTTGACCTCCGCAGCTCCTTTTAACTTATATCTCTTAATTTCATTGCTAAATGAGAGACTGAGGTTTGACAAAACGGTTATCTCCAGACAGCTTTCTTCTGGTTTATTGTCACGTCTGGTGTCTCGTCTTGTCTTGATTACCTATTGCGTACACCTGGGGTTCCCCTCCCTCATCTGTTTAAATAGTCCTCGTTTCCCCTTGTCTTGTGCGAGTGCGTTCTTGTCCGTCTAGTCCGTCTTGTTTCGTCTTTCGTCACCCCCACGCCAGGTTTGTTTTGCCATAGTCTTGTACTTTGCCATAGTCACAGTCTTGTCACAGTTTTGTTAATCGTTATTTTGTTACTTTGCCACCGTCTTGTTTACTTATTGCTTTGATACTTTGATCACAGTTTTCCACAGCTTTGCTTTGTACTTTATCTGGACTTCCACTTTTTGTTGCAATA
>JABUIW010000028.1:8544467-8630967 GCA_013363375.1 Menidia beryllina | reverse complement strand
TTGAAAATGTCTTGTATTAAAAGGGCCAGTCAGCCCATAGGGGGAAAGCTTTGGGACAGCCAAAGGGCTTTCTAATGTGGTTTCCACTCTCCGTGTTAAATTTAGACTCACCCTAACTCCCTTAATAACCTACGAAATTGGGCTACCTTGCACATTGCTCTTGAATTCGTCAAAGTATCGAGTGGATGACAGAGAACTGTTGAAGCATACCAGAGGAACATGTGAGGGGGAAGTGGGTCACATGCAGGAGGAGCAGCTCTGCTGGCAGAGGTGGTGACAGCTGGTTACACTTATGCTAGTTTGGATCTGTTATATGGGACTGTAGAAAAAAAACTGTAGCATCCTTTCAAACATCCTTTCATTGAAAGGTGAAGTGAATGTGGTGGAGAGAAAACTACAGACCGGGTTTTGCAACTGGCAGCCTGCCCCAGCTTCTGGCAGTCGACAGTAATGGGAAATGTTAACCTTTGTCCAATGTTCACTGTTGCCACAGCTGCAGTGAGGTAACCTATTTCGCTTCTTTTTTAAGCTTTCTTTCTTGCTGGAGAAGCCTTTCTTCTGATTTTTAAAATATTACATACATGTGCCTTTTTCCTTTTAATTCACCCTGAAAAATCTATTCCCTAAATAGGCTTATTATTATTGCCTCAGTTTATCATAATACTATTTCTAAAAGACAGGCCTAAAATGTTTTCGGATAAATGTTCCACAATGGCTGTGATGTGATGTTGCAAAGACATTCCAAAAGAAATGTCACATGATCGCACATCCACTCTGAACTGTGGAGAAGGTTAATATATTTTACTGGTTATTGCTTCCATGGGATTGAGGAGAGATCAACGGGCAAGGGAAAGATTTATGGATTTGTGTTAAGTACTTCCATTTGTAAAGTAGCCTATTTAGATTGCTATGCTTCAAAAAAGAAAGAAATACTGCTCTGAATTACTGTTATTTTTGACAAAGTTGACCAATGCAACAACATGTTATTGTGTTTTGCAAGGCAGACCTTATTTATGAGTCCTTACTTACCCAAATAAATGCACCAGCAGTCCTGATTAGAACACAGCTCTACAGCATTTTCTAGGCAGCTCTCTCATACATGGTCCCGCATCGTTTTGTTTGGATACACTAACATGAACCCTAAAAACACACAAGTAATGTTAGTTTGATATTTGGAAGTAGAAGGGGACCCATTTGGACTTAACACTTGTGCCTGTGGAACAATTAATCTGCTGTTCACTTTAGCATATCCGGGGGTATCAGGGCTGGAGTGCACCTGCACACGACAGAGGGAGAAATAACAGATGGAGGAGGAGAGGACACGGCCATCTCTAGAACAAAGGATGACTGGCCAAGAGCCCCGTCAGGTCCTGATGTAACCCCAGCAACAGTGCAGTAGATGAGGGAGAGATGGGGTAAGGAGAGAGGGGGACACAGCTGAAACAAGGCTGGATGTGGCACTTTGTTTTTTGAACCTGGTCATCTTCTCTGCATGCAGAGTGGAGACAAGGAGCTAAACAAAAAGCAAACGTCCACATAAAGCATGCATATGCACCATCATACATGGATTCACAAACGCCCAGAAAAAAAGATCAGACACTTGCTGAAAATGTTAGTCTTCTCTCCACTGTGCTTTTTCTTTTTCTGGAGCCTGGCTTTTTGCCTTGAGGGCATGTGCTTTTCAGGTGAATGGGGTCTCTGGAGGGTTGCAGTTTATGTTTTGCATAATAAATACGAAGACATGTCAGAAGGCAAAGTGTGTGTAATAAATACAGTCCACCAGAGGAGATCAGCTGCAGAGAGAGGGGATTCCCAGCATTAAATACCAAACATCATCTCTTTTTATACATAGAATGAAGATAGAAACAGAGAGAAATACTTTATTTTCTGCAGAAACAAACTGCAAGTTCTATCTTGATTGAACTGAAGTCTTGTGGGGTCTACACATTGAATTTTAAAGTGAATCCAAAACCTTTGATAAAATTTGTTCTTTTAAGACGCTTAATTTATATTTAGAACCAAATACCACAGAGCATGCTCAGCTTTCTATTGTTTACAACAATAATGAGACAAAAATGGTGAAGAAAGGAAAATAAAAACAATTTATAGAAACAAAAGAATAGCCAACTAAGAAAAACACTATAAGCACACAAAAACAAAAACAAAAATCTAAATGACGAGAAAAAATCAAAACTGGAAAAAGCAGGACATAAAAATACAGAAAACATTAAATGTCACTGAATAACATTAAATCATGTTGCATCACACGTCATATTTTTTGGTCCTTTTGTAATATGCAGAATGGTATGAATTTAGTGCTTAAATGGACTTACTTAATTATCATGACTTAACATAACTATTAACATATGTGTACGTGTGTGTATGAATGTAATAATAATGACTAAATAAATAATACATTTAGCTGTTAATGACCTCTGTTGATCCTGTCTATAAAATCCAGACCACAGTTTTCTTCCATGGCAGCCACAGTAGTAAAGACACCCGGAAAAAATCTTCATGGGAGTCGTGGGACTAAAAATGGAACAAATATGTGAACATCCATCATATTCCTAGCCCCTGTTTGCCCCTGGCTGTCTCCTCCTCAAAATGACATTGCTCACACCTTGCCATGTCTTCCACTTCTACATCCCATGTAATAGTTGTATCTTCTGCTCAGCCTTTAGCATTATGGCCTTACAATTTGAGACACAGAATTTATTTTTCACTCCCAGGAGAGGAAAGACATTTTCAGTAAGAGGACCTGACTTTCACCTTTTTTTTCAGAGAAAATTGCGGCATATGTAGTGGGTACGGAAAATATTCATACCCCTTTAAATAGTTCACAATGTCCCTAAGCACACAGCTAAAATAACATTGGGTCAGCAGACTAACAGTATATGCATACAGTGTTTTTTTTTAAGGATGCGTCTGCTGTGTCTGTGAAGTAGACTGCCACACCAACCCATGGGTGTTGTCTTCCTTTGTTGCCATTTTGTTGCACAAAGATGATTTCACTGAAAGCCACTTAAACAATGAGAGCTGCATTACAAAGCCTTGATGAATAACTTCATTCAAACTTCAAAACTTCCACCCATCATCTCCACTTCCATATCTCTCTTCATGTCCTCCTCACATTGTGTGTTTTTTTGTGATACTGTACATGAAAAAATAAAGATCAGGAGAGTGTCTGTCCCTCAGGACGTGTGTGTGTGTATGTGTGACTGCATGCACTCCAGTAGTGGCTCCATGGGTGGTCCGGTAGCTTCCTAAAGCAAGCCTGAGATGTAGAGGGAGTTAGTCATTATGGACTGAAGTTGACACACACACAGAAGCACACATACACACACATAAAGAAGTACTCTCAAGCTACAGCTCCTTGGTGGCCTTCCCAGGTCCCCGTATACATTCCCTCTCAAGCAACACATCCATGTTAAGTGGGTCAGGCTGTCATTGCCAATAGTAACAGAAAACATGCGTTATTTTTCCCTTTTACTCAATTTCTTTGTTTCTTTAGTGTCTGCTTAATTGGCAAGCCTTTGAGTACAAGGTCAAGTGAGTCATTATTCATTTGAGATTTAACAGTCTGTTTTAGAGACAAATTACTTTTATAAGCACAATCAGCCTCTGACATACTTCTGAATATGTACTGTTCTTTTAGATGGCTTTGCTTGTGTTCAGTCTACATTCAAATTCAATTGCAGCTTCCTTTTGAATTGTTGAATGTCTTTTCTTCTTCTGGAACATTATAAGTACATCACAGACTGATGCTGTCTCCAAAGAGGGCTATATTATTACTGAGCTGTTCATGTTCATTTCAAGAATATTTTCTCCAATATTGTATCAACATCAGGGACAGCACTGCACAGAAGTCCCACATATTAAAAAAGCAAATGAAAGTGTGTTTCACAGTGCTATCAATTTGCTCCCTTTTTGCTCCCGCTTAAGCTGAGCTGTAAGAGATTTGTGTTCACAACATATCAGTAGTCACAGGTCACATTAACACACAAACGCAAGTACAGTCCACATGCATTAGTAAAACTGCAGTTCCTGTTTGCATGCACAAATGTTGTCCACTGTCCTCCCCAGAGTGGTTCCATCGCTTCTCTTGTCCACCACTCAAAACACTCTACTTTCCTTCTCTCTTCATCCCCTGTCACTGGCCTCTTTGAAAGGTGTTGCTTTGATAAATTATTCAGTTCTGCCATTTAGAAATCTCTGCTCTTGTGAATGGAGAACACACACATTTAACCACGGGTGTCCTATCAACCCTGCCCTCATCATGAGTGACATCCTCCCTCCACTGTGATGGTTGTCTTTTAAAAAATCAATGCATTCATGGTCAGACATCACCTGAATCTTTTTTTTTTGGGAAGCTTTCACACTTGTAAACCTTGACTTTAAAGTCATCAGCTCTTTTTTTTCTTTTGTCTGAACAGAACGTTCAACTTGTGCTGTTAGTGCCTGTGAGAGCTTCAGCCAAACCTAAGCTTGGTCACCCAAAGAACATTTAGTGTATTTTGTTTGGATAATTTGACCAGTCCCTTCTTCTGCAAAACAAAGAAAATTGATCCATCTCATACATAACAGCTGTCTTTGTGGTAAAATATTCAAGAGTATGCTTTACAGACCAACAGGAACCATCAAACAATCCAGTTACTTTTTTCTCTTTTTTCTCTCTCTATTCTTTTCCACCAATCCAGTTGAAATTCTCAAACAGGTATATCAGTAGCTGAGTGAAAACTATCAGAAAATACAGCTATTTCTTTAAATTCTTCTGTACACTGAAAATCAGTTATTTCATCCATCCAAGTGCAACACAACAGCTTACAGAAAACTGAGACTGATGAGTTGTGAAAATTCGAAGTATTCAAAGGTTGCTAAACACCTGGACTATATGAGTTGGAATTTTCTTTTTTGCACTGTTCAGATTTATTGAGTGCATTAAGTGGTTGTTTTGCGTGTGACGGAAGTTAAAAGAGTCTGGAGCTTGGCACTAATTGCTCTAAAACAGGGCCGTTGTAACATATGGTACTCTCATTTGAATTAAAAAGAAAAACATTAAGCCATCATTTGCTATGGTAACACACCTGATGTTTTACTGTTTTCTGCTTCACTACTTTGCAAAATAGATTTCAAAAGATAATTGTCAGCTTTTTTTCTCAAAGATAGAATAGAATACTTTAGAAAATAGTTTTAAGGTATTAATGTCAATTTTCTTTTTACAGTATTCTTTGTCACTTCACACAACTTTGATACCATGTTTGGTAATTCCAACATTTGATAAAAAGGATGATGATTATGTGATTATCTCTACACACAATTACATTTACATTCATACAAACAAACATAAATCCCCTTATCAGCATGTGACTCAATTATATTTTAAATATGCATAGAAAAGAAAACACTTTTATCTGAGGAAAAAGTAAGAAAAACTTGTGTAAAAGAACACTGCTGCAAAACAATGAGCTTAGCAAACTATTTTAAAGCATAACGTCATTAATAGATAATAAAGCCAGTACATCATTTAATTTTACCTATCTGTGGTCAAGGCTGCTTACCAAGGAATCAGTGCTATTTCAGTGCTTTTAAGAAAGGAGAAGAGAGGATAACCTGTTAAAAGGAAAAAAGTTATTGAAAGGACATAGGGTGTTTTGTTCTGCCTTCCCCTTCACAACAGGGTAAAAGGCTAATAGCACTGAGACTGTCAAAGGCCTTAGCAACTGAAAGAATCAGGGCAAATAAAAACTGACCCACTAAGACTCTCAAAGACACAGACATTTTGGAAAGAGATGGTCTCTTTGCCTCAATCCACCTCAGAAACCTACTTTAATGGGTGATTTCCTCAGATGTCAAGAGGATCGAGGCGATTCAGATAAATTGAAACAAACCTACACACGCACACTCAGACACAGAAACACTTACATAATCCACAGTATTGGCAGTGTTCAGTCTGATACACACTCGTGTGCGGAGCTCTCAACATATATCAGTAAGTTAGTCTAACCTCATTATCTGTGGTGCACCCAGTTTTCACCCTTTGTCCTTTTCAATCTTTGCCTTATATGGACTTATTTGGGGATTTTGTCCATCTGCAAATGTTCATATGCAGGTTTAACCTTCTGGGAAAGCATTCTGTTTTCTAAAATAGAACATAGGGACAGCAATCTGGCATGAAAAATGTGAAGCTGTTGTTTTTGTGGATTCATGTTGGGTGGCATGGGCAACAAGTGCCCATGCTGTTGTGTTGTTTTCAGTTGGACATCACTGTATCTCCTTGAAGTATGTCCTGAAAAAGTTGGAAAAGCGGGAATGAATGGAAAAAGAGATGTTGGAAGTTTCTGGGGTCATTCTTTTCAAACTGCTTCTCCCCTCTGGCCTGCAATGGCCTTTACCTTGGCAACAATGCTTGATAGAGGTGTGTTAATAATGTAACAGACTGGAAAATAAAACTGCCAATCAGAGTTTCAGTCCCCACTGCACTGAGTGAATTATTCACCACAGGCACTGATTAGAACAGGCAGACAGAGCAAAGGAAAGAGACTGACAAAGGTAAGGAGAGGATGACAAAGGATGGGGATTTGACAGGGAGAGACGGGGAAGAAAGAAAGATATTCATGGGTTATGTAACTTAGGGGTTGGGAAAAAGTTATAGTGAATCGTGGTTTATATCAAACAGCTTGAGACCAAAAATATTTGAAAGAGAAAGTTAAAACCACATGGCACAATAGTACCCTGTCTGAGGATTGAAAGAAGCAAGTATGCAAACATGGCATCTTCCAGACACCAAAAGGAATGTGGTTCTCTGATTATTCAATGC
This sequence comes from Menidia beryllina, assembly GCA_013363375.1. NCBI lineage: Eukaryota > Metazoa > Chordata > Actinopteri > Atheriniformes > Atherinopsidae > Menidia > Menidia beryllina. The sequence continues at coordinate 8,624,147 of JABUIW010000028.1, read as the reverse complement.
AAAACAGACAGTACAATGATAACTTTGTCTATCTTTATATATATCTATTCACTGGAAGAACACAAAGCTTGATTGGGATAATAAAACAAAAATTATAAAGAGGACCACCTTTTATTTAATTCAGACTTCTCTTCCTGTCGATGACTGTTTGGGCTTAGGCAGAGCACCACTTCCTGTCCTTTAAATGAGTAATGTTGAGACAAAGCCCTTCCTGGCAACCTTTTAGTCATTACAATGCAATTAGTAACTTAAATACACTGAGCTCATGTGTAAATTTAACTTTTATATGATCACTTCATACTTGCAAGGCAATGCAAGAAGCATGGGAAGAAGCCGGTAATTAGAGGCCTTTGGCACAAAAGGAAATGTGCCACATACAGTAATCATTTACACGTGCATGCACACAAAGCAGACGAGCTGGTTCACACACACATGAAAGTGTTTTCCTAAGAGAGAAGTTAACAGCTCTGCAAAACCGGACAACAATAATTTGCAGAAAGTTTGAGTTTGTTTTCAGTTTTATTTATTTAAGAAGTAGATTTATTTCTTGTCTGGCATTTTAAGCTCAGGTCTGCACTCTGTAACCAACGTGGCTTGTGTGTGTTTGTGAGTGTGAGTGTGTTTTTGTTCCATCCCTTGCAGTGGGGAACAAATTCACCAGTCTTTCCCTAGTATTGCAGTTTACTGTTTTTCCAGGACTGAGGGCAGGCCTCCGTGATGGAGGGTTGTTTGATCAAATGGCATCTTTCCACATACTGATTGAAGGAGCATGACCATGTGTCTGTAACTCACCGCACATCCCACATGAAAGTGTATTTAAACAGTGCTGATGTGAGGGAAAATGTTCAAGATTGGGTTTATGTTAACACCAACAAAAGGTTTTAGTTTCCCTTCAAGATGTTGTTGTTATAGTTATATATTTAAGAGATGAATTCAAATCAATTTAGTCTGTGTACACTCTGTGTGTGTGTGTGTGTGCGTGTGTGGGTGTGTGTGTGTGTGTGTGTGTGTGGTTGCATGTGTCTGTGTGCGCTAAGGGAGGGAAGACGTTGTTGAGTTTTGTTTTTGTCATGATTACACATGGTGGAATAATGCTTCAGGCAACCAGATGGAGTCTCTCTGTGTGAGAGCTCCATAATCAGATTCATGTTTGCAGTCCACCACTTATTCACTGTGTAAGAGCAGGCGTGGGCCTGCAGCAAATAAAACGGCTATGAAGCAACCCCTTAAGTCCTACTTTTCACTTTTTTCAATATTCACTTTTTTTTTTTAAGATTGTCATTAATTCTATTACTTTAGGTTATTACATTTGTAGTCTTTTAATCTTTTAAACATTTATATGTGATGCATGAAAACAATCATGTGATGAAAAAAGTATAATATGTGCTGGATGATTATATGAAAGAATGAAAGCAATTAGATTAAAGTCATATCTAACTCACAAGTGTATGGATGTGTTCTTCAATTTACTAGTCAGCCCTATTTGTCTTTTAATTTGCTTGGTGTATTCCTGTACACGATCCAGATCATCCTCCCAATGTTTTCTTGAATCTTTGTTGTTTCATTCTTCATAGTTAACCTGACAAATTCCCAGCCTTCTCTCTCAGCTTCATGTTAGAGGGTGCTGCACCTGGGGTTCGTTAATGGTTTGGAGGTTTCTTGTCTTGATATCAGTGGCTTCTGTCTCATCCTCTTCCCTGCTTTTTTAATCAGTAGGGTATCTGATAATTCTCGGGGCGAACATGTTGATGGTTCAGACTTTTATTTCCTTCTTAAGATATTCATCACAAAGTTTCAGGCTTTCCAGTGTTCATCACGGATGATATTCTGCAGTCTGACTGTATTGTTTCAACTACTTGTTGGTGTTGGCTTCCATATTTACTTATGTACTGCTCATGCACTGAGCGAAGCTCCTATTCGTCTCAGCCCTAATAGAAGCTTTCCCATTTTACAGAGGCCAGTACGTCCATTCACTGGCAGAAATAGATATGCACTTTGCCTGTGTGACCTAAGACTATCATATCATCTCCAGAGTCATGAGGTATAATGTACATATATTCAATTACTATTGAGCCAGGGAGCCCCAGTTAGAAATGAAAGATACTTAATCTAGTCTTATTTAATCTAATAAATCTGTGTATCCAAAACAACATGCTAATTGCTTCATGAATCTGGAACGTTTCTCCTATCAAAGAGGAAACACATTGAAAGAAAAGCCAGCTCCCAACTCCTGATGCTGTACCACATGGTTTATGTGGTGGATTGGTTTCTGTGAAGCCTGGCCTTTTCACACCACCAACAAGCTGGACCACCATTTTTCAAATCATATGTTTGGCAAATTTAGACTTTTGAAAGATTGTATGAGTTCAAGTTGTATCATGACAAGGACAAATGGTGGAACATATTTTGTGGTTTGAGATTGTAAGTCTCTCAACAAAGTGTCATCATGATTAGTATAAACTTTTAGTATCCAGTATTGACTGGCTCAGCTACTATTGACTTGAATAACACCCAAATTGCATTGTTTGTCCTAAAGAGTATATCCAGCAAAAGCAAATAAGATTGAACAGAGGAACTTGCATAAATATGATACTGGTGGTTTGTCGCTTTATGGAGAGGTTCTCAGAGTGACATTCAGATAAATGGTTAACAAAGTTCCGGACCAGCCACCATTTTCCACTCAGATCAGCAGTAGCACTGCTGCTCCCCAGTGGTTAGTAAAAGGAATGGAATGAAGTTTAAACCAGAAGATATCAAGTGCAAAGTAATGTACACATAGCAAAAAGAAAAAAAAAGTGAAAGCAAAAAGAAGCTTAGGGGGAAAAATTCTTATAAAAGATAAAACTGAATGAAAACTTGCTAAGTGAGGGAAATAGAATTAAAGGGGGGGGGGAAACAACAACAAAGGACAGTAGATGTAGAAAGAGACGGCCTGCCTTTGTTCCCCCATACAAAAGGGCAGACACAGAACCATGGAAACCTGATCACCGGGGCCTTGGACCGGAGTGAATGAGTGAAAGGGAATAAAGAGTGAGACAGATGAGGGCATGAGGTACATTTGAGTAAATGCGTGTGACCATGTGACTGTGTATGTGTTGTGCAGGGAAGGAGTCAATGCCAGAAAACAGGTCCCCATTGTGTCGCTCAGAGTAATGAGGGGGCTAATGAGGGTTTGGGTTTCCAGAATTACCCCTTATAAGTGCACCATGTCTTAGCCCAAGAGAGCCAGGGGACATAGTGAGCAAAGAGGGGGTGGTGGGCATCAATGAAGATAGGGTTGTTTAATTCTGATAACGCTGAAAAGCCGGCAGTTTCAAATACCACACAGGGGATAAGTGACAGAATGGTGCTTGAATAACTAAAGATAATCACAGTATAGCAATAACTGAAGCCTAATACATATCAAACAGTTTATTTGAAATATGAAAATCAAGAGTTGTTAAAGAATGGACGGGTGTCTGTAGTTTGAGTATTGACCACGTGGGGGCAGCAACCAACCCTGCAGCTTTGCAGGACCAGAGAAATGTCAGGTTAATGGATGAAATATATTAATTATCAATACAATTAGATAGAAACAGATCAATTAAAATGAGAAAATTATACAGGACATCCATCAAATTTAGTACACAAATGTGTAACTAACCCTGTGGTCATTCAAACTAATCGAGATGTAATGGAGTGTGGCACGCATGGTAAGCAAGCAAGCATGGTAAAGTGTTGAAAATTATAAAAGGTGCAGCTAAGCCGGCAAAAAAAAATAAATGAATAAACTTTAGACTAAACTTTACCTCAAAATTGTTCAGGAAAGCGACAAAAAACAGACCAAATTCATACACATGGAACCAAAGAAGCAAAAAAAGAAAATGGACAAAAACTGTTGGTGCCCGCAATGAGGATCTGACAAACAGAGAGAACTTACAGCGCTTATATACTGATGAGGATGAATAGTGAGTAGTGGTGGCTGAGGATAACTGACACAGGTGAAGGAAGTGGGGCTGATCATATCAGGAGGGAAGTGGGGAGCATTGCATGAACATGTGAAGCAAAGCAGAACTGAGGCACAACACATTAATCTAATTAAAAGAAAAGCTGTGAGCCTAACCATAGAACAAACAACTAAAGACTTCAGACCAATACAAACTGAAGACACCAGATACCAAACCATAAACTAAGAACAAGCCCTGAGATCCAAGAACGTAAAGAGAAATTGAGACTAGAGCAATACAAACTATCCTAATAAAGAAAAACAAATGTGTGAACAAAAAGAAAATATATATTAAACACTGAGGAAGCAAGACATGAAAAACCAAAGTCCAAAAGAAGCCGGAACCCATGACACTGTGTTCACCAACCCTGACCTGAACATTTTACTTCAATTTTATTTCATTAATTAGATAATTAAACGTGTGCCTGGCTTATATAACTGATCAGACTGACATTATCCTAACTGCCCCTTACTTTTATCCCCGGTTGATTGTGGTTTACTGTTTAGTTCTTATAAATACTATAATACACTAGCAGTATAACATACATTACAATTTTTAACTCAAAAAATGGTTAGTCGGGTGACAAATGAATGCTGGGTTAGGGTGAAGGAAATAAACACAATCCTAATTAAAGGGAGCAAATGAATAGAAACTGAGTGTATAGGAATATATTATACAACTTAAATGTATTGTTAGCATTTCCATTGTGAGGCAGAGACATAACTTCCTTTTCCATTTTACTAGCCAAACAACCCACCCATAATGCAAACAGCATATACAGCCACATCTCACTGCCTGAAAGGCAACAGCGGAAAGAAACCTTCATTAATGGCCAGGTGAGGAGCGATTTACTGTATTACTCACATGTTCTCATTGTATGTACACAGTGAAATTGGGCTGTCATCGTTAAAAAGCAGGTTCATCAGCAGTTGGCCCTGCTGGCTGGAAATGAAAAAGCTTCTGTAGAGATGTAGGTTACTTATAGAGGTTTGTTTGATGTTTTAAGAAACAAGTCCAGGGAATTATGTAGTGACTGAAGCTTTAAAGTCTTCCTCCCGCCTGTTTCTCCAAGATGAATGTCTTAAGAGAGCTTTAGTGTCCCAGCTTCCCAAGTATTTGTCCTGAGACACAAATATCACTCGATTCTTCTTTGTTTACATATCCATGTGAGCTTTAAAGCCTTCGGATGCCACCTTGTCATTACCCTTGCTTAGCTGTCAGGCTGTGTAAACTCAGGACACTGACACTGGGACCGGGGTAGGACTAGTTGGCAAGTGGAATGTAAGCATTTTGGAAATGTGAGAACTTGTATATGGTCTGCAGTCTGTGTGCAGACCAAAGCAAAGTTACAGTCTGGGTGAGAGGTCTGAAAGCTCAACTGGTAATTGACTTGCTTTTTTAAAGAAAAGAAAAAACAGGTGCTTCTGTTTAAAATGCACACACAATACAGCAGTGATCAGTAAAATAGTCTGAGTCTTTTGGAAAAAATCTAAACATGACAGTTATTTATCTGGTATGACTTTACAAAAAAATAAGTTGAAGTTTAATTCAAAATCGAAAGGGAGAAAGTGCTGAATAAATGTGACCAGAGGATGGGCAGTTGAAAATTGGCAATAGCTTTACGTTCCCTAGCAACACCATTAAACTTTAGAAAAGACATGTGACATAAAATCAACATATCATCAGTGTAAATGTAAATATAGCTTGCTACATGCTGTGAAGCAGGTCTCACAGGGATTGATATGTGTCCTCAGATGTTAAACACATTAAAAATTAAAATTCTCTGTGTAAAACTGTAAGAGCTATGATTTTGTGGTGGCTAAAGGATTATAGTTTCTGTTGCATTTCACTGCGACTGTTTCCACAGCTGCAGCATTTTCCTTGAACAAAAAACTCTGCATCAGTAAAGGTGACAAATAACCATCCCCAAAGACAAAATTGTCATTACTTTTGGACATTTTAGTTCTTTTGACTGCATTCTTGGCTTGTGTTTCAAGCTGGTTTTTCTTGGATTTTTGGTTCTTTGTTCCCCCCCCCCTCTTTTTAGTATCAGTTCTGGCTTGTAATCATTTTCACCCTCGGTCTCCTAAGTTTTTTTTTTCATTCTGGTCATTAGGTCAGCTCATCTCACCTGTGCTCGTTGGCTTCAGCTGCTTCATCGACCTCCTCTGTATTTAAGCTCTCCGGTTTCCATCGTTCCTTCTCACACATCGGTCCCTCGGACTGTCCTCTGTGTCACCCGTCTCCCGTGGCTCTTTCTTGTTCTGGTTTCTCCCGTAAAATCTTCCCTGGGCTCATGTTTGCTCCTCAGTGGCTCCCCAAGTTAATTTTTCGTCTTGAAGGTTTCCTTTTTCTTCTTAGTATTTTGGCTTCTTGAAGTGTATTGTTTTCTTTTTCTGGCCTTTCTGAGCCTTTTGCAGTTGTCTGTTCAGGGACTTGGCCAGAAATGTTTTTCATTATGACTGATGAAAGCTGTCTGAAACAGAACACAGATTACTATGTTAGGACTAACACATAAACCATAAAAAATCAAATCACACTTAACGGTAATCCTCCACTTTTGGCCATAATATAGGGGGATTAGACTTTGACTCAGACAGCAGAGAACTAATATCCCTGCCCACAGAGAATATGATACGCTTGTATCACTTTATTTTACCGCAGATGTAATTTACAAAGTAACATGCCAACTGTAATTGACCACAAAGATAGATGAAATTATACCTTAAATAAGCAAAAACATTAGTTCAGCAGAAATGTTTGAAAAAGCCCGGAATGTCAAAATCTGAAAACAATTACTGCTCGCTGCAAAGGGACCAGCGCAAAAAGAACATGGATTTCAAAATATAATTGTTCAGCTCTTTCGGCTGCTGTCCATACCACCCATATTTTCTACTGTGAGTTGCATTTACATAACTCCAGCTAAAGAGTGAATGGTTTTGAGATATTTTTCTACTGTTTGAGCATGGGTATTTGGGGTTTATGATCTAAAACACGGTTTAATATAAAAGAAATACATTTTTGTTATTTAAAAAAAACAAACCTTTCTTTATGAGATTATCTAGATTTCTGTCTTTTAGATTAAAATGGCATGCTTATGATGGCAAAGGTTTATTAAAGTGTGAAATCCACAATCAGCCAATGCACTCCAGATGTATGTTTTCCATTTCAGCTTTTCCTAAAATTAAGGATAAAAGAAAACAGAAGCTCATGTGTCGTACCTTTCTTCAGGATATTATGTCCCAAATGTACCCAGACATGAAAAACACACACCACTGTGCCAGTCTAAAGCTACTGGTTGAATGCTTCTCTCTTTCTCTCATCTTCACATCAGTTTGCACACAGCATTCGGACCAGGTCCAAGTCATGCAACTCATTTTTGGTCCTGGGGGAGATGGGACCGTTCTATCAAATACGTTCTCCCTATTTGATCCCATCCTGGATTTCAAAGGCTGACACCTGATCCGTGGCCTGGGTGAGGTGGGTGAAGTCGGAGGGGGGGTGGGCATGGGGAAACACACTGGGAAGTGAGTATAGGTAGAATTCTGGTCCCATCTTCCTCGTTTGTTGTGTCTCTATCTATCCCTCCCAAGGATCCAGTTTCAATGGACAGGTGAAGATTAGAGGTGAGTTGGGGTGGTATCAGTGCTTCCTCTCAAATGTCCCATTCTCATTAATTACAATTCCAAAAAATATGCGACAATGAATAATAGGAAAAGAATTACAATCAATAAAGTTCTCATTAGCATTGACTCTTAAAAGTGAGACAGTTTATAATTGACTGAAAATTACAGTTCACCCTCCACTTTCGAGTCAGCATGGGGAGAAATAGTCTCTCTGAGGTGTAAATAAGTAGACATTAAACGCACCAATAAATTGTGGGTCAATCTTCAGTGCAAAACTGCAATCATTTCCACTATTTACAGAAAATAACATCATAGAACAATTCAGAGGATCTGTAACATATCTACCCATTATCAATTATCACTTATCACTTATTCCTTGTAGGGTTGCGTGGGGGCTGGAGCCTGTGTCAGCTAGAGACAAGAAGCAGGGTAGCATCTCTGTTTTACACTGTTTTGCACTGCTCTTTTTCAGCTATTCCCTTTTGCATAAATAGTGTTTTAACTGAAATTCCTGTGTAAGTACAAGGTAATGTGGGACATGTTATAAACTTTGACTTTAAAGGTGTTCCGGGGCATTGACAGGAATTTTTATAGTTTTAAAGGAGGCCCAATCATGCATTAAGCAGTTGGAATTTCTGCTTGTGCTTTCAGCTGTTTTGCACTGGGTTTTTGTTTTTTGATGTATAAAAAACAGCCTTGGAGTGCTAGGGTATCACAGGAAGTGTTGGCTTCTTTTCTAAGAAACAGACCACAAATTGATAATATACTTTACTTTGTGAGTTTCTGCACCTGTGTTAAGTGTTATTTCTTGTTTTATTTACCAGATGAAGAACTAATTTTCCTGCACTGTTTAGACACTGAGATCAAAAAGTTGGAATTGGGAAAGATGTAGTACTGTCAATGCAATAAAACTATCAAATAGTCAATTTCAAATAGAAATGTTTCTCTGGACAGAGAGAGATTGTTTATCTCAAAGAGTCCATAAAATTAATCTCTATCTCCATCCAGCCGCTAAATCAGAATGAAGTCATAAACACGTCTCTCCCTACCTTTTATAAAGCAGTGAAAAAAACTGTTCACTTTGTGCAATGTTGAAAACCTAAGCCAATTGCTCTATCAAACCATGGCCCTAATGGTCTTTTCAGGGCTGAAGCCAAAGTAGTAAAGCAATACTTAAAAGAATGTGTGAGGCACTGTGGCATACACACACTATACAAACTCATCCAATAGTTTTATGAAAAGAAAAAAAATAAATGTGGTAAACTTGCACCCAAGTTCACATTTAATTTGGGTTTTTGTCAGTTTGGGTAAAACGATTTTAGAAACTGAGTCCAATAAATAAATCCCCGGTGCATCAATAAATGCCAAAGGCAACCAGGTGATGTAAGATTCTGCCGTGTGGATACTTGTGTGAATTTGTATCTATAAAAGGTGACTCATGGTGGGTCAGCCCTACACGCTCTGTCTGGGTAGGCTACACCACTGTCTGACAGAGAAAAACAGAGATGCAAATCATACATCTGTGTCTGGAGCAGTGCCAGTAATGCCAACCTATCCTTTCACTCATAAAAGTGCTGTAACTCTTAATGCTAAAAGGAATTTTGGCAATTGACTTTTAATCCTTCGTTCATGGGTAATTACATACGAAGGGCGGCACGTTGTGAAGTGGTTTGCAATGTCACCACAAAGCAAAAAAAGTGCCTGTGTCAAATCCCTGCATGGGTCCTTTGTGAATTTTGCATGTTACTAATGAGCCCATGTGGATTTTCTCCCGGTGTTCCATATGCATGATGGGTTAACTGAATTCTAAATCTGTGAATGTGTATAAGAGTATCTTCTCTAAAAATGCTCTCTTTTAGATTAAAAATATCTACTAAATTGATAGATGATGTGTCCTGCCAGGCTGACCCATTGCACAGTCATAGATTCTAGCCGCTATTTGGTAGCTGGCTGTTAAAATTGTTTTTTGTGTTACGTTAAAATGCAAAACTTTTCCACAAACACTAGCAACACTAGGATCTTTTTGTAGCTGTTAATTCTGGGTGTCAGTTGGGTGTCTAAGAGCCAGGTTCTTTCTTATTGACTAGGGCTCTGGCTTTACCCTGAGTCTTGCCCACTGTCAGTCGGGATAACCTCCATCCTGTGAATGGAATTAATTAATTATGTACTGTAAAGAAGTCATTTTACAGGTTTAGTTAGGTAGCAATCAGCAAGAAGCAGCACAGGAAATGGGTGTGAGAGTGTAGTTTGCTCACGAAGGGAAACAAGTTTGGATCAGTGGTGGTCTTTCCTTCTCTTTATGAGGTGAATTAAATTAAACACACTGTAGGTCATTATGGGCAGCAGTTACTGCTTACCTTCTTGTTACTGTCTGCATGCACTGTGCATGCATGGAGACATTTAATCCCCCCTCCCCAACACACAGACCAGCACACACGCACATTTATCACACAACTTCCCGAAAGGCAATGTAATTATCCATGTTTAAACAGTGAGAAAGTTCAAGCGGTTGAAATATATTGTTTTAACAATTAACTTGAACTCCCACCAAGCAATTACACCCTTGCCATTTCATTTAATTAAATAAATATAACAGTCACTTACACTGTTCTCAATTATTGTTGTTTTAGCAGGAAGTCTCCTCTCATAATTCCAAATGTGGAAAAGTTGGTAAAGTTCAGTTATCCTGGGTTTATTTATTTCTTGAACATAAAGAGGGTCTCTTTTAAGATTTACCTGGCAAGTGTATAGAACAAATTCTGCAACAACTATTTTGAAAAAGGTAAAGCCTCTTGAGGATGCTGGCTACTGTACAATTACACATGTTTTAAGGTAAGAGCAGACATCTGTTATCCCCTCTGTAGTAGAGGTGTAATTCATGTATTACGACCACCGGGGGGGAAACAGACCTGTCTTGCTTGGTGTTTTATTGTGCTGTATTTAAACCCTTGTAACCTGTTTATTTATTGAATTGAAGCAAATGAGCCACTCTAAAGAAGGTGGGGCGGCTTTTCGCAAGCAGATCTTATAATTTGTAATTATGGAAAATGTTTATGTTCAGTTTCGCCTTGCAACCCTTTCAGTCTCCCCTCATCGCCAACCACATTCCTCCAGATGGAATGGTGAGTACTGAGTGTGAGCGCAAGGCTGCAGTGCAACTGAACTCACATCACCTGGTGACTTTAAAAGTGAGTTTTGCGTTGTTATTTTTGCTCTTTTATTGATTCAATGCTCTTAATAGATACTGACAAAATATCCCCAAGTGAGAAAAAAAAACATTCAGTTCCATCAGAGACCTATGTTATAGTTTTAAAACAGAAACATAAGCCTGCAGAATGTCACACGGCAGCACAATGCACCGTGATGCCCATGCTGGGCTCAGCATATGTGGGCAGGATTGGTTTACCAGGTTCCAATGTTTTATTTAGTATGTGTCAAAGTGCTTGTGTGTCTGCCATGCGGTTATGGACCTCTGCTTAAAAAACTATCAACGAAAACTAACGATCAATTAAAAATGTGACTGATGAAATTTGGCGAACAGTGCAATTGAATTTAGTTGCTTTTGTGCGCGTGTGTAGGTGCTTCAGTGTGAGTAAGTTCACATCTGTGTATCCATATGTGGATTATATTTTATTCAATAGATGTCATTGCCCCTGGTCACACACTTGTGAACATGAAGACACATAGATGCAACCTAAAACCGTATGCCTGAGTGGATCTCTTGTAATAACCCGGACAACATTAAAAATAAAGAGGAAACATGACAATTACCACCTATTAGAGTCAGTCTTGCTTTGCTGCACACAGTCTGCAGCTGAGTATCCAGCTTTGGAATGAGGTTCTTTTCCTCAGACGTTGTATACATGGATCATTGTGTGAGAAAACTACTTTTGAAATGTCATCTTTTCTCGTCTTTTCAGAACAGTATATATAATCAAACAGGTTTGATATTATTGCTGGTTATTGTACAGACATAAATTTAATTAATTCAAGCTGTAACCTGGCCATAAATCTGCTTTTACAAGCACATTCTTCACCAACGTGTTAACTGGCGTAATCAGGGAAGCAATTCACCATCGGGTAGCTTGAGAGGAAGGAGGAAGTCATTTTGAGTGAAATGAGGGCTTTCTGTCCAAAACACCTCTTGTTGATAAATATCTGGGTTAGTTCAAATCTGATGGTTGTCCTTATTCACTCTCCAAATCAACTTCAATTATTAAAAATGTATGCTTCAACAACATATTACAGTTTGAATTAAACTGTATTGGTAAGTTTTCTTTTTTCTTTTCTTTCTTTTCGGTTGTATATCTTTTTTTTTTCATTTCAAGGCCCATTTACAAAGAAGCAATAAATCCAGGCGTAAATATTTTCATGATTCCAGGTTTATTTCTCACCTTGTTTGGGAATACTGTCTGACAGGAAGTAAACTGAACCCAAGGAAACGAGTGCACGGTTCCAATGAAACTCTTAAGACATAGTTTGTTGTCAAAAAGCACAGATGTCTAGAGTTGCAGTGATATCTCAGTCCTCACAACACAGGGATATCACATCATCAATGAGGCCCCTGTTCGCTCTCATCCAGAAAAATGTTACTATTATGTCTCTGAAAAATGTTGCAGCATTTTTTTCTCATAGCTGTAAACCCCTCCGCAGACATCAAGAGGAAGCCTCCACACTGAGAGCATCAGACAGAGCCATAAACACACGTTAATGGCTATGGACACCTATGAATTCTTCAGTGTTCCTTTTCTATCTCAAGCACATACACACGTTCATGTAGTTATCCCAGCTGCCCAACTCTCATTTGCATCTGCCGGGGTGGGTGTATCTAGTGAAAGTTGGTGGTTTTCCATGCAATTATTCATTCTATTCTTTGTGAGTCATCTCCATGTGCGTGTACGTGCGTAAGCATGCGCACAAACGCAAGCTTTTCCTTCGACAAGCAGTTGAGACCACCTGGTCACAATCAGTCAGGGCCAGGGGTTAAAATCATAGTGTCTTTAGTGCGGTGGAAAAGACTCACGGGGGGACTGGCAAGCAGAAGGAAGAACTTAGTTGGATTTGGCACTATGATACATCCACAGCAACTAAGCCTGAACACCTTCAAAACCCATTCATCTGTCTTTTGAACCCACCTCAGAGACTTGCCAGACTGTCGGCCAGGACCAATGTGGTTTCTGTGTTATGCTAGCTCAAATGCAAAGAATGTCTGTAAAGACAGTAAATCCACACATACGAGACTTTTCAAAGTGATGGTTCCTATTAAACATTGCTCTGATGTGTTAAGAAATGTTATTGTTGAATATAGGAGAAACCACATATGTCAGAAAATGCTCCCCATTTAAGAAATAAAGGTCATGTGAAAGGTTGACATATTACATTACATCATGCTGACATGTCACAGCTATCATCTTTACGTTAGAACTTTAACCATAGAAGCTACATTAAAAAGAGATCTATCACATTCGTTTTTTCTTGTAAAGCAAATTCTTCAGAGTTTTTACTTAATGCCACATTTAGTACATTATTAGGGTTCGACAGCCTTACGCGCTCAACCTCCAGGTGAAAGCTGGAGCTGATTGAAGCTGCAGAGGAACAAAGATGGTGTTAAACGGCTTGTTTTCTTCTTGCTCCTATGAGATGATGTCCCTGTCAAGTGGAAAAAATGCTACGAGAATCAGTGATCTTTTTTTGTAAAATTATGGACATATTTTCCCAATTTTTGCATTGGGCATTGTCTGCCCAATGAATCAGGATTCCTTTTGTCATGAACTCTATATTTCCTTCAGACACTTTTACCCAACTGGACCTTTTGAACAGTTTGGCGATGACCCATTATTTGGTTTTTGGTTGCTCATTTCCTTTTAGCTCAAAGCAGAGATTTATAAGTAGATGAAAAAAGGACAGTCACCCTTTCTGCCTGTTACATCCTCCTGTGTGCCAGACAGAGGCTCAGTGGTGACAAAGCCGGTCGGAAATAAAGATGGTTTAATGGTCCTCTTGCGTCTGTGCCATGTCATTCTTTCCTAAAGTGTTTCTTCCTGTTCGCCCTCCTCCTGTCATTCTCTCTCTCCTTTTCTTGCTTCATTTTCTTTTCATCTTTGCAAAGTTGGATTTGAACCAGTTGTCCCCAATGGCAGCACACAAGAGCCCCCTTTCCCTGTTAAAAGCATCTCTAAACAAACAGAAATAGATTTGTGAAAGCTGTTTGTGCCCCCTCCCCATGACATGTGGGTGACTCTCAGCAGACCTTTTATGTAGCGGAGGGACCGTGACCCATCTGTAAAAGGTGGCAAAATGTAACACAAACAAGACATTTGTCATTTAGACACTGTTTTGTCAGGTTGGTATGGACTGAACATCATCCATTCATTCTTCCGGGTATCCACATTGCCTCATTAAATGAAGTTTAACACTTATGCAACTGTTGAGTCGATTGTTAAAAAATCATTGCCTAAGCAGTTTTTACTGAGATTAAGTTTCAGTTTAATCTTGGATCTAAGCACTCAAAATAAAATAAATGGAGCTATGATTGCTTACAGGTCAGCCCATGACACCTTATTCCAGAGAATTTGTCACTCTCAACTCTAGTTTACACTGGCCCTATTAGGACCAGCTCACTACCAGGAGCTGAAGTCATCAGTTCATGATATGATTTTAGTGCATTTTCAGACGACTGATGTTTGTTTGTAACTTCCATATTCCAACTTTTTTCATACCAAGAAACTTTTCCATTCTGAAGTCTCTGATGTTTATTCTTGTCACGACGGGCACAGCAACATTATGCCTTTTGCTTCTTTTCTTAACTTTTGCTTCATCGACTTTGAGATGAAGCACAGATGTTGTGTTAAACCAATAAACAAGGGTTTGTTGTGAGGTGGAAGTCCACTTCCTGATAAGTGAAACGGAACAGGAAAGAAGGCAAATTGCTATATTCTGAATAAAAATGTTTATCTCTGTTTGAGCTAACGATACACAGCCATTAAGTTGATAAACGAGCTGTTGTTATTGAGTTTTTAACTTTTTTATGTGCATGAAATTTCACCATGATTAACTGATCAATTTATTGTCCAGATTTGTTGTTGATCTGAGCACAACATTGCCTGCATTGAGCATCAACCTCAAACCCAGTGATGCTGAGTTTAAAAGGAAGTCAAAACAGTCTATTTCTAATTTGTGCACCAGACTATTCTGCTGAGGATGTCATGTAAACACGCTTAGCCCTCCAGTTTTATTACTGATGGAAGCATTCCCTTTTTCCATCTCCCGCTTTTCATAACACGCTTGTCCTATCAGAGACACATGATAGGCATATGAATACACACTATGTAAGATGGTTGCATTGAGTTTGGTTTGGTTTATGGAAACGTCATGTTGCAAACAGAATCTTGTTTTGTAGAGACTTTGGCAATGAAAACACAAACAAGCTTTAAATCTTGCTGATAGCCATAAAGGCTGGCTTATAGATTTACAAATTCGTCTCCAGATTGCTTCACATATCCAGTGACTATCTGGTCAGGCTCTAACAGCAGATGTTGGCAATCATGATACTCAGCCTGGACTCCTGCTGAGGAGTTTGTTTTGACTCAAAAATTCTTTCTGTTTTGACATATGCACATGATAGTTTTATGAAAAATCCCCGTTTTGTGTAAAATCCCTGAAAAGATTTGGTCTTCTGAACTAAATGACCTTCATCATTTGCTGTCGAATGATAAAACAAACAGATGTGTTAATTCTATGAACACATCACTGCCTTATAACCCGGCCTTTTCCCCAAACAGGTGGCATGGGCTCAACAATTTTCGGAAAATGTGAGAGGCATTTTGCTTTAAAGAATTGTATTAATACTAAACTGACATATACCACAGCTATATGTTTCACGGACTGGAAATGTGGAGGTAATATTATACTTTTTAGTTGTCTGAAGCAATGATCTTACAAGTATTCACTGTCACATGCACATTACAGAGGAAATCATTATTTGTTACTCAACATTAACACATACAATTACTCTTTCTTGAGTTGTTGGATGTGTTTCTTGGCAGCATGTCTGCGCATTTCTAATCCACCATTAAATGTGTCATTTTATCTATCTTTATTTAGATAGATTACAGCATTCCATTAATGATTTCTCTTCTTCTTTATTTACTTTTTATAGATTGATAGCAAAACAGATCAAAAGTAGATGTTATTTCTTAAGATAAAATTTTAATATTTACAAGCATTGAAGCTGATATAGCCAAATGTTGAAATGAAACTTTTCAGTTGGTAGATGACTGATGGAAAGCAGTGTGGGCAAGGGATGTTCAAGGATTCATCTTTTGTGGTCCTACAGGATTAGAAGTGAGTTTGTCACAGGCTTAAAAGTGGAGGGTGGGAGGCATCTTAATGGTTCTAAAGTTTTCTTTCTCCAAGCCAACACTAAACAGAACATCCACTGCAGGTTGAGCGGACCACTTTAAACTCAAAGAGCTGAGTTTATGGATGTAAATGTGCGCGTGCGTGACCTCCCTTACCCCAAGACCAGAATCCAACAGCAGCCACTTGTCATCTGACAACAAGACACTTCCAAATGCTTGAAAAATGGAATGGCTTTTTTTTCTGAACAACTCCTGTAACTGACCAGCATGTTGTGAATTGGGTGGGAGGTGTTGCTGTTAGCCACTTCTAGTCCTCCACACAACAGCAAAGAGGATAACTGGCCACCAGTCTCGTAAAACATTCTTGGCATGGGCAACCACAGAAAACAATGTTTGCCATAGCCTTTTTTGGAGATGTTAAAGCTGTTCTTGGTCCAGTTTATTGTCAGTGAGCACACCATCCCTTCAGAGGACCTGTTCAGTGACATACACTATATTGCCAAAAGTATTTGCTCACCCATCCAAATTATCGGAATCAGGTGTTCCAATCACTTCCATGGCCACAGGTGTATAAATTCAAGCACCTAGGCATGCAGACTGTTTTTACAAACATTTGTGAAAGAATGGGTCGCTCTCAGGAGCTCAGTGAATTCCAGCGTGGAACTGTGATAGGATGCCACCTGTGCAACAAATCCAGTCGTGAAATTTCCTCGCTCCTAAATATTCCACAGTCAACTGTCAGCTGTATTATAAGAAAATGGAAGTGTTTGGGAACGACAGCAACTCAGCCACGAAGTGGTAGGCCACGTAAACTGACGGAGCGGGGTCAGCGGATGCTGACGCGCATAGTGCGAAGAGGTCGCCAACTTTCTGCAGAGTCAATCACTACAGACCTCCAAACTTCATGTGGCCTTCAGATTAGCTCAAGAACAGTGCGCAGAGAGCTTCATGGAATGGGTTTCCATGGTCGAGCAGCTGCATCCAAGCCATACATCACCAAGTGCAATGCAAAGCGTCGGATGCGGTGGTGTAAAGCACGCCGCCACTGGACTCTAGAGCAGTGGAGACGCGTTCTCTGGAGTGACGAATCGCGCTTCTCCATCTGGCAATCTGATGGACGGGTCTGGGTTTGGCGGTTGCCAGGAGAACGGTACTTGTCTGACTGCATTGTGCCAAGTGTAAAGTTTGGTGGAGGGGGGATTATGGTGTGGGGTTGTTTTTCAGGAGCTGGGCTTGGCCCCTTAGTTCCAGTGAAAGGAACTCTGAATGCTTCAGCATACCAAGACATTTTGGACAATTCCATGCTCCCAACTTTGCGGGAACAGTTTGGAGCTGGCCCCTTCCTCTTCCAACATGACTGTGCACCAGTGCACAAAGCAAGGTCCATAAAGACATGGATGACAGAGTCTGGTGTGGATGAACTTGACTGGCCTGCACAGAGTCCTGACCTCAACCCGATAGAACACCTTTGGGATGAATTAGAGCGGAGACTGAGAGCCAGGCCTTCTCGTCCAACATCAGTGTGCGACCTCACAAATGCGCTTCTGGAAGAATGGTCAAAAATTCCCATAAACACACTCCTAAACCTTGTGGACAGCCTTCCCAGAAGAGTTGAAGCTGTTCTAGCTGCAAAGGGTGGACCGACGTCATATTGAACCCTATGGATTAGGAACGGGATGTCACTTAAGCTCATATGTGAGTCAAGGCAGGTGAGCAAATACTTTTGGCAATATAGTGTATTTGTGTACAATTACCCGGCAAAAAACACAATGAACGACAATGAATAAATTGAAAAATTAAATGATGGTCCTGTCAGTGAGACAAATCTAAACATGCATTTAAATAGACCATTGCTTCTTTCTGCATTTTTTATTGCCACTGATCGACTCTTTGACTCACCCACACTTTCCTTCTGTGGGTGTTCAGATTGCTTTCTCGTGTTTTTCTTTCCTCATCAAACCTTTCCTAAAGACATGTGAGTAACCAAAAGCAAATATTATCTCAGCAGTGATCCATGAGTTTTCTGTTCACTTTGCCATGTCCTGAATAGTAATGTCTTAGCTGCCTTATTAAACCGTCTAACCTTCCGTCTCATTTTGACATGATCATTGTTTTCACAATGTCTGATCAACACACCACTTCCTTTTACAAGTGTGACATCATCATGTTTCTGAGTTTTTCCATTTTTTTTGCGTCACCTTGCTGGTTGATCATTGCATGTGTGACATATGGGACTCTTTGTGCGGACACTAGCTTCTTTGAACTATGAAGTTTCCAGGACATTAGAGTTGCTCAGCACTAACCCTTAAGTGAAATGGTGTCGCTTCAGAGTTCATTTTCTTTTCAATCCAAAGAGCTTTTCAAAGTTATAGTGAATTCCCCATCTTCACTTTTCCACTCCTCTTGACTAACCACTCCACCTTTCAGTAAGGATCTTTTTTTCTACATTTAAAAAATAAACAGATTCACTTTTCTGAGAAAAATTCAATTACTCACAGCGTCTTATTGTTCTTGGAGGCTAATTTACAATGAGATCACTCTGGATCGATGCTCCCTTCGAATAAACATCTGTCTATTTTTCTTAATCTGACCCATTTAGTTTATCTGGCCATTTTTCAACATTGGATTTTTATGTCTTAAAACAATCCAGGACAGAATGTCAGAAAAAAAACACAATGGTAAATCAAGGGGTGAAAAGTGTTAGAAAAAACATGGAATGATGGAATGAGTGAGGTAGGCTGAAAAACTGCCATCAATGGAGTATCAGTGTAGCAAGTTTCAGTTGGAGAGTGTTGTGGAATACATCATACTGTCTGAGAAAAACTTTGTCACCACAGTGTTTCACAAGATGCTGCTCAAAATGTTGAATCCCATGTCGAGCAAAAGAAACATCAGCGGAATGGAATGAAGCTCCTAATTGATCCTGAATGACTGGAAATGATGAAGAGCCCAGACCCACTCGGATCTGGAACTGCCCTTTTAGGTATGAAAAAAGAAAGGGAGCAGACACATTTTCATGAGGTCAGGTTTGACTCCTACAGCTGAGGAAAAATGCACTAAAACAAAAGTTCTTTCTTTTCATTAAACGTGTCTGCATTCGTGTGGGTTCATTTATTTCTGGAACACTGTTCTTGGGTGGTTACAGTTTGGCAGACAAACCCGGCCTGTGTGCCAGACACTTCTCTAATCAGCACAGGTCAGTGGAGCTCAGTAGCTGCTCTCTAAGCCTCCTTAACTGAAATAAGATGTTGTGGTTCATCCTCCAATCTGCAGGGCTGAGATATTTCTTTCAAAGATAGCGACTGTTTTATAATTATTTCAGTTTTCAATATCCTGTGTCTTTGCAGTAAAGGTGCTTGAATTAACCCTTCATGCACAGCTCTGCACAACAAGTAACTCGGTTTGGTGCTTGTTTTTAAGTTTCAGTCAGTGCTGCTCTGTCTCCACCCCCTCTTCGCTGTAGAGAACATACTTGGCTCTCTTTGTCAAATTCTCCAGTAGCTGCCTTTTCTCTGCCTAATCACAGAAAGGCAAACCTTACCCCAGGTTTCGTATTTATACTGCCAGTTGTCCCCCTAAACCCCTTCTTAGTTTATATTTCACCACCTCACCTGATGACTTTAACAACTTTTTTGTCTCTTTGTTGATAAGATGTTGTTGAAACGAGTGCTTTCAGATCAATAGCAGGCACATAACTTATCTCCCCTAGTGTTTCCTGTCCCGTTTTGCCAACCACGTTCAATCATATCTTGAAACTAGATCTGCTGGATATTGTTTCACAGTTATGTCCTTCATCATTCTATGCTGACATCAGTCCTAAAAAAAATCTTGAAAAGGTCCTGCCAGTCCTTTCCCCTTTCTCCTCTCTTTCATCCAGTCGCCTCTCTGTTTCCAGACCCCCAAACCTCCCTTGCTTGTCCTACATGCAACAGATTTAAGGGATTCCGAACCTGTTTCAAAACTTCAATTGTCAAAGGTTAGGTGAGGCAGGACCCAAAAGCAAACACAGAACTGGAGGATGAAGGATGTAAATTAATTTATTCAGTTAGACTGGAAGAGGAGGTAACAGGAATTCCAGGGGGCATTCAGGAACCAGGTGGGGGAGCAGGATGACGAGTCCAAAGGGTCCGGGAGGGCAGGACTCGAAGGAGGGCGGTTGAACTTTCAAGGCAGGGGCGATCAAGCAGGCTTCTGAAGTCATGCACGGCAGGCCATTCTCTGACAGCGGGCTTCAGCATGGTGCAGACTTTAATCCTTGCCTTGCCTGATTGGCAACCAGCAGCAGGTGTGCTGCTGGCAGACCTACACACAGCCCCGCCCAGCCTGAAGCACACAACACAGCAACCAGGAGCCAGAGAGCAGACACACAACCACCACATTAATTATCATTGTCTAAAATCTTAATAGATACACTATATTGCCAAAAGTATTTGCTCACCTGCCTTGACTCACATATGAGCTTAAGTGACATCCCGTTCCTAATCCATAGGGTTCAATATGACGTCGGTCCACCCTTTGCAGCTAGAACAGCTTCAACTCTTCTGGGAAGGCTGTCCACAAGGTTTAGGAGTGTGTTTATGGGAATTTTTGACCATTCTTCCAGAAGCGCATTTGTGAGGTCGCACACTGATGTTGGACGAGAAGGCCTGGCTCTCAGTCTCCGCTCTAATTCATCCCAAAGGTGTTCTATCGGGTTGAGGTCAGGACTCTGTGCAGGCCAGTCAAGTTCATCCACACCAGACTCTGTCATCCATGTCTTTATGGACCTTGCTTTGTGCACTGGTGCACAGTCATGTTGGAAGAGGAAGGGGCCAGCTCCAAACTGTTCCCGCAAAGTTGGGAGCATGGAATTGTCCAAAATGTCTTGGTATGCTGAAGCATTCAGAGTTCCTTTCACTGGAACTAAGGGGCCAAGCCCAGCTCCTGAAAAACAACCCCACACCATAATCCCCCCTCCACCAAACTTTACACTTGGCACAATGCAGTCAGACAAGTACCGTTCTCCTGGCAACCGCCAAACCCAGACCCGTCCATCAGATTGCCAGATGGAGAAGCGCGATTCGTCACTCCAGAGAACGCGTCTCCACTGCTCTAGAGTCCAGTGGCGGCGTGCTTTACACCACCGCATCCGACGCTTTGCATTGCACTTGGTGATGTATGGCTTGGATGCAGCTGCTCGACCATGGAAACCCATTCCATGAAGCTCTCTGCGCACTGTTCTTGAGCTAATCTGAAGGCCACATGAAGTTTGGAGGTCTGTAGTGATTGACTCTGCAGAAAGTTGGCGACCTCTTCGCACTATGCGCGTCAGCATCCGCTGACCCCGCTCCGTCAGTTTACGTGGCCTACCACTTCGTGGCTGAGTTGCTGTCGTTCCCAAACACTTCCATTTTCTTATAATACAGCTGACAGTTGACTGTGGAATATTTAGGAGCGAGGAAATTTCACGACTGGATTTGTTGCACAGGTGGCCTCCTATCACAGTTCCACGCTGGAATTCACTGAGCTCCTGAGAGCGACCCATTCTTTCACAAATGTTTGTAAAAACAGTCTGCATGCCTAGGTGCTTGAATTTATACACCTGTGGCCATGGAAGTGATTGGAACACCTGATTCCGATAATTTGGATGGGTGAGCAAATACTTTTGGCAATATAGTGTATAATAGATCGCTGAACTGAACCCTCAGGAAGCACAACCTATTCCTCTAATTTTATTGCTCTCCCATTGTTACATTATTTGTCTGCATAATCACAAATTATGAAGGTATTTAGTGGATGGAGAGAGGAATAACTCTACTCCATCTAATACTTATTAACTGAATTCCACTACCATTGACCTTAGTGGGCAGGAATTAAAGGAAATCTCAAAATATTCAAATTCATTATGAATGAAAATGTTTGTCTGCTTAGTAAAGCAGCATCTACAGCAGCACAATGTAAATGACATTTGCCTGTGGTTAACTTCAAAGTCCACGGCATATTTAGGATATGTCTTTTATGGTTTTGGGATTCCTTTGGCCCCCTGGTGAAAAATCTGTTACCTAAGGTCTTCCATCACTGCTCTCATCACCTGTACTTCTTTCTTTCTTTCCCTTTTCACTTTTTCTGATACTGTCCACCATTCCTTGGAGATCTTGATGAAATTGCTTTACCAGATATCTTAAAAAAGCAGATCAGAGCTACTGTGTGGCAGCAGATGTGTCTTGTGTTCTGGGATTTTGTTTACGACTTCAACTAAGCCTCAGAGGCCACTACCAGCCCTGCTGTCTGTCACACATTCACTAAGAGCTGCCACACACAGACGGCCGGGGCTTAAGGCAGAACACATATAGCACTTTGTACAACCACTTTGTAATTACAAAGTATTTGTAACTCACACTTTCTGTGGTTTGATCACTTAGAATATACTGTATACTGATTTTTAAAATTACTTTCATTTTTTTGCTCCTTCAAGATGAGCATTAGAAAAAAGTTGAAGAGAAAACTTCTGCATACGAAGTTCACGCTACCCCTACTGATGCAACCTTACAATGTGTAAGTACAGTAGTACAGAAATGGATTGTCGAAATTCAAAGGTTTGTCAAACTTTCAAAGGACAGATGTTCTAAATAATGCTACTTAAAAGAATCTGCCATGACAGATTCACTGGAAGAGTTATGCAATACCATGTAGCAAGAGTTTATTTTTTTCAGTGTTTGGAAACATGTAATAATTTTTTAGGAGTGTTTCTTTTTTTTTTTTAAGAGTGTTTCTAAAGCAGCACTGACACGTGCGCGGAGCCAAAGACTTAAGATAAACTCTTAATCATCCGGATGCCACTGTTTATACCAATAAGTTGGAGTCCAGGATCTTTCCAGTGAACTACGTGCTTTGATTAGATCAAAACAAATTATGAAAATGGTCTTGGAGGATCATTTACAGTTTGTCTGGGTATGCTAGATCTGGTGTGTGTCTGTTTCAGTTGTGTTTATGTATGCTTGTGTGTAGGTGAATTATTTTACCCAAACCATATTTAATCCCAGAACACTACCAGCTCCAGAATGAGCTTGTGAGCTCATCTCCATTACATGTGTGTTTTTTGCTGGTATTTTGTATCTAATCCCTTCTGCAGGCTCAAAATGACACTGATCTGTTTTTGTCAGCGCATACCAACGATCCGTTCAAATGAACAATTCTAAATGTCCATAAACACATCAGATCAAGGACTCATTTAATTATGTTTGTGCAAGTGATGAAAGTCATCCTGTGACCTAATATCTTAGTTTTGAGCAACTCTAATCATGTGACACAAGTAGCCTTCGTGCCTATGTGCATTTTTACCATAGCAGAGGTTACTGCAAGTCAAAGCGCTGAATTCATATAACTGATAAGCAAAGCACTGATTTGCTTATGTTTAATTTATATGAATGTTGATGGAATTTAAACTGAGTGAATGAAAAATATATTTTCTGTAGTTCAAAGGTGAAATCACTTTTTTGCAGTGTAATGAACTCTTGTATCATTCTATGGAATGTGTGCTGTGTTGTGTAGTTCTTCATATTCATTCAATAGTGCACCCTTTCTCTTTACATGATCAGTTCTGGATTATCCATAGCTGTCCCCAACAATGAGGCAGCCTTCCATATCTGTTAATCCAGTCCCAACAGAAGGCTGTTGGGACTCCACTACAGTCTCCACTTCAGATTTTGAAAACATGCAACATTTTGGTTCATACATTCAAGGACTTTGCTTCCTCAAGAAGCACAGTCTGTCCTCTCTTGTTGCTCAGCCTCAGAGCTGCATTTCCAGGTCAGTCTCTTGTCAAGGTAGACTCTCAGGAGTCTTTACTCTTTGAATACCTCCACCTCTTCACCTAGGATGGAGACAGTGTATGGCCAGTGTACACCTGGTACAACACACTGCCACAGGATGATTGGCCACAAACTGATACAACCAAAAAGTGCTTTAATGACATTCCATCGACAGTAGACCTACATGGTAAAAACTTGTAATTGTATGAGTTGCTTTAATATAACTGCTGGCACAGCTCACCCTTCACTTGTCAAAGAGGGACAAGAATGTCAGGTCATTTAAAGTCCTATCATTAAAAGTAGGGTGAAGAAGGTAGGTCACAGGGTGATATCTGGAGTGTTGGCAAAGCTAATTAAATCGCTTAGATATATAACACCTCCCAAACAGGTGGCATTCATCAAGCTATGAGAGCCACTCAGTATGGCTCATAAGAATACACACGTGTTCTTGCCAGAACCCCTTTGTCCTTCCTGCATCAAATGACATTTCCTCAAGGAAGAACCTTCTACACTTGTGTTGTAGCACATTTTGTTCTCAGTCCTTAAACATAACAGAAATAAATGCAGTAATAAAACATGTAGAAAAACACTGTAATCATGTGTCTGCCCTCACAAAGACAACTATGATTTGATTTATGTTTGGAGATGTGGGGCCTTTATGTCTAGATTATTATGCTGGTAATGTGGTAATTGAGGTTTTCCTAAACAGAACAATCCTAATTGAATATCTACCACAGTAACTTTCTCTGCCATGCATTCCTATAATGTACAGTAATCGCCTTTGGGCTTCTGACGTGCCTTCACGTGGTTCTTAAACTACTGTACAGTGGTTAGACAAGATTGAAACACATTGGAATCGCTTTAGTGTTGTGAGGTAGGTCATCTGTTGGGTTTAAACAAACCCTGTGTGTGTGTTTTTTTAATGACCCCTATTTGTTTGTCTGTTATCACTTTTATAATTTTGAATTGATTTAAAAAAAAACGTAAAGGGATATACCTGAATGTGTGTCCCTGATTGTCATAGTTTCAAACTGCTGCTCATACAGATAAGCTCAGTCTTTGCTTGTCATAAGCACACTTTACATTGGTACTAATGGGAGGCCTGAAACATTCAATACTTTTCATTTCATCTACAGAAATATAAATTCTCATTTGACAGGTTGAGTTTGGATCTGCCTGAGTCTATGTGTGTATTGAGTGTGTGAGGGTATGTGCAAGAGCATGTATATTGACCCAGTTTAACCCTTTTCAAAGACTCTCTGTGGGGTTTTCAAGACGTAAAGCCAAAACAGCTGCTTCTTTGTGCCGTTCCCAGGTGTCTCTTTTTACTCACCCCTCGCAACTTGCTCTGGCTCTCCAATTCCCACTCACCTCTCCTCACTCATACCACATCCCTTCATCATCAGTGCTCTTCGATGCACTTCGAACTTACCTATTTCTATATTCAGTCCTGGTCAGAATGATTAGCATCTGAATGAGTTATTACAG
This sequence comes from Menidia beryllina, assembly GCA_013363375.1. Classification (NCBI taxonomy): domain Eukaryota; kingdom Metazoa; phylum Chordata; class Actinopteri; order Atheriniformes; family Atherinopsidae; genus Menidia; species Menidia beryllina. The sequence goes on along the minus strand of JABUIW010000028.1, from coordinate 8,598,897 downwards.
AATTGGATACTCCTGAGGCATTACATTAGATTAATATATTTTTTGTAATCCGATTATAAAACAAAAACATAATAAAGTGATCAGAGATTTTCCAAGATGTTTATGGTAGTCATTTTTTCTTCGGTCATGTGGATGATTTCTGTTTTGACATACCCTTTTAATTAAATCTCCTGAACTGAAACAGGGGCTGCACGGTGGTGTAGCCCTTAGCCCTTCTGCCACACAGCAAGTGGGCTCCCGATCCTAATCCTGGTTTAGGGCCTTGTGGGGAGTTTGGCCGTTCCCCCCTCATTGTTTCTCTCTGGGTGCTCTGCCAAGTCTGTGTTGGCAACAGCAGAACAGATACCTGTCTGATTGCTCAGTTATGCAATCTGAATGACGAAAAACCTGGCATTAACGTTTATATTATTTTTACAAATCGAAAGAAAACAATTATGATAGGCAGACAGTAGAGAATGCTTTCTGGCGTATGTGAAATGAATCACCTGTATCTAATGCTGGGTTGAAAGTGATGGCCTTTGAGACTTTGGGGCTCATATTGTGGAATTCATGTGAAAAGTGAAAGATGTTTTATTTTCTTAAAGATTAAATAAATAAAAGAAAATTTAACAATAAGTCGTGTGGCAGAATGCCCTGAAGCTGTTTTCATTATGCTGTGAGGTTGTTAGTGGAAAGTGAAACCACAAGATAGATTTTGTTGGTGAGGACAAGAGCCAAGTGATTTTCTACTTAGTTTGGGTCTACTCACAGGTTTTGCTACTTTATTGAAACTGCACTTGCGTCCCGCCTCATGCATTGGTCTGTATGTGAACGCATAACACAAAAATAAGGCTTGCCATAAGCGCTTTTAAATGCCAGCACAGCAGCATGTTTAAGGCAGAGAGCTTCAACAGTTTTTCTATTTATGATTTGTGAGCTGTGAAACAGCAGACCCTGAGGCTGGGTTTCCATTACAGGATACAATGTCCCTTGTGTGAGTTAGGAACAACCAGCAACTGAACAATACAAAGGAGACTTTGGATGTATAGCAAAAAAAAAAGAAAAAAAGAAAAAAATGTTGCTGACAAAATTAGATCATTCATCTTAGATACATCCTGCTTTGTTTACAACTCCAAATTAACAGCATTGGCCACTTTTTTCCAGGCCTGGTGCATACATCTTAAACAAAACTTTTGTGTTACGGTGGAAAGACTGAGTGTCCATGGAAAACAAATCAATAACAGTGTCTTTCCCTACAGTGGGATGTTCAACAATACCGAATGTCAACATTTGCTCTCATCCCTTTATAACTTGGCATAATCCCAGATGTGAAATTAACACAAGATGTGGGTAGATTTAACGTTTAGCTTAAATCTCTGGGAATGGGTTTCAGTAGCATGGGGCATTTCATAGAAACAATGGTGAGAGAGGCTAAAGGTTGATTCACTTACTTACCAAGTATGTAGAACCGCAGTAACAGACAGCGGCACATGTAAACACACTCACAGACTTTTGGGTTTAACAAAGTACTTGGTATCCTCTGAGAGAAGATTAGGGTTGGAGGACAAGCTGTGGGAACAACCGGAAAGCTTTTTATCTTGTGAGGAAATTCTTGAAATCATGTAGCAGAATATGCACCCACAGCTGGTTTTCTCCATATGTTCTGGCGTGCTTTGTTGTGGCTCTGGATCCATCTGTACATACTGCGCATGATGTGCATGAGTGTGCGCCTGGCTGTTTGCTAGCCTGTGTACAGCTCGGCCCGTCCTTGGCGGGACAATGGCGGGATTCTGCATAGTGAGGCAGTGGGAGGAGGGAGACAGAAGAGTCAATGAGTGAAGAGGCCTCTGAGATGCATCAGTACAAGGCCATGATGAGGGTGTAGGAGGACGAGCACTCCGATTCAACAATGCGCAGAGGAACAGCTATTCAGTTACCTCACAGAACAACACGCATGTATGTATGCAACCATTTGTACACACGGTCAACAAAAGTCCAGGTGAAATGAAGCCATTCATCCATTTTCACCATGAGATATAGATAACTGGGACAGGCAGTACCAACCAATGACTGATTCTTTGATGTCTTTCACAGACAATCGAGGAGCAGAAAAAAATAAATGCCATGGAAATGTAAGAGGGAAGACTAGTCCTCATTTTTTCGCTTTATGAATGAATGCTGTTAACATATTAGATTTCTTTTTTTGTCAGTTTCAAACTTTTGGAATGTTAAAATTTGTAACAGAGTGGTGTGCTTAAAAACTTTTAAGATTGGACTGAGTTGTGTGGAGTGTTGTTTTAGCAGCTGGATATCAGTTCAGCTGATGGTATCTTTTTCGGCATCACTAGATTTCAAAGGTGAGCAGTCGAAGTGGAAAACATGGAAAGAAGTCTCTGTCTGCCTGAAACTTGAGCAGGAAACCATTTGTCAATCCTGCACATGTCAACAAAATATTTTTCATACCAATACACCCTTTTTTATCTCATTCCTTCTAGCATATATAGATAGAAACAACTTTGAGGTTTTTTTTCAAAGATCAGAAAATGTCAGCTCTAAGGATGTAGTGTTTGGGTTTTACTTTTCTTACCCAAGTCAGCACATCTTAGATTTAATTAAATTAAACTACTTTTATCTTTTACACTTATCTAATTTATCTTTTATCTTTTTTATAGGATTTATACATTAGAAAAGACAGTTCTCCTTTAGGAGCTTGGCAGGTGATGAGTGTCACCATCTATAGAAGAACAAAAATTTGTCACATGATGAATCATCACGTCCAGGTTACATTTTCTTTCTTAATTCTTTCATTCCTAATGCTTATATTTTAGTATCCATCACTAAGATATTTTTTCACTTAGACCAAACCAAATCAAACATGAGAATGGAAGTCAATTAAAGTGAAATGGCACAGTTTTAGTTGAGAACCTTTAAACTGTACATGGCCTGTATTGACAAAACATTTCCAACTTTTTCTAATTCTACTAATTAAAAAAGAATCAACAAATCTTAACCTTATCTTTAGTAGTGAAGGGGCTGGGGAAAAAAAACACTTGCCACTGGCTTGTCACATTTGACTTGCTTTTTCCCTGATCAAAACAAATGCTGAAGTTCTAAGAAGTATGTGGTAAGAGCTGGTATTATGCAGACGAATGGGACTTTTTTTTGCCTCACAGAAAAATGTGTGTTCAAGACCTTTTGACAGCACCTTTGTTCCGTATAGAAACTTCCCCAACCACCCATGAGATTTAATTCAGAAACACATCTCCTGTGGCTAACGATAACTCTGTTGTTACACACTTGCCTGAAAACTGTAAGGGTATTTTGATATGGATACAGATCTTGTGTTGGCGTTGTGCAGCTAGCATTGTGTGAGGTTCAAACTGTCCGAACAGGCTCTCAAGTCTTTACAAGCTTTTACACATTTAACAACAAATGCACACACAGTTGTTTATATGTTTTGTTGTCATGATTACCATAAAATCCTGACACAACAGCAAAAAAATCATTTTAAGTCCAAGAAAATTATGATTTTGTGAGTTTTTTATACCATTTGTATATATTTGCAGTTTATAAATCTTATCCTGAACCATGGTCATAGTTGTATACATCGGTCATCTGCAGCAACCAAACAGCGTCCAAATGCCTAAAACATGAGGATATTGGTGCACTGTTGACCTTCTCTCCACCCTCTGAGTCAAAGTGCTCACCCCTTCTCAGCATTTCTCACCCTTATTCAACCCCAGAGTGGGGTGCAGGGCCAGAGTTCGCTGTCTGGGGTTTCCCCTTTCAGAGTCTTGATAACAAGGACTGCAGCAGTTTTGACAGTGACACAAGCTTGCACATACACATTTTGGAAAAGGTTCCACACATAGTCTCGAAAAGAAGACCGCCCCTCTTTAGGAAAATGCCCACTTGGGTTTGGACTCAAAGAAAGAGGTTAAACTTCTTTGGCAGAAAGGTCCCTCTCAAATTTTCACCTGTCATTTCTTCCAGGGCCCATTTGCCGAAAATTAAGCTGTCTCCCTTTCATGCAAACAGCTATGGCTTTTCCTCTGAAACTGAGGGAATTTAATTTTTCCAATAGGGACAAGACATGATGACAGTGACACACAATCCTTCTTTTCTCTCTATTTTTTTTTCTGTCTGTTGGAGGACATGGGTGGGTTGTCTGTTCAGCGCCAGGGGCTCTAACAATGATACATTTCAGGTCAGGGGAAAGCCACAAACTAGAGAAATGCGCAAAACTATTAATTTACAGACAGATAGACCAAAAGATAGCCATAAAAATTAATAAATAAGAAAGGGAGAAAGATGTCAGAGAGAGAGTGTTGTGATACCAAAGCCTAAAGGCTTTACTGAATGCAGGGTGTGGCTACCAGGGTGAGCGGATATCATCGTCATATGGTTTGACTTTCTGGTTGCTCTATTTCTCCTTTTCTCTCCCAATGCCATTGACAAGTAGCAGAGCAAAATTCCTAGTTGCAACAGACCATCAAAGGTATATTGTTGTTAGTGCAAGAATTTCACTGAACTTTACACATTTTATTTGTTTAAACTGCAGAAGTTTATCAGCTTCCTTATTATGACGGTGTGACTTTTTCTGAAAAGGACATGTTTTACTGAGGTGGCCTCAGGAACCATATCGATGCTGATCAATCAAACACTCATCAGACGCATGACAGCTCTAAGCCTACATCCAAGAATAGGCATTTATTATGAGCAGCATTTTCTATTGTCACGGAAGCACGTGGAAAAGGTAGGCACTAGGACCTGCTGCGAACCACACAGAAGGGAGGGAATAGCTTTGAGACTACTCTGAAGTTTTAGAACAATCCATTTCCCAGAGTGTGGGAGGTAGGCTGACAGAGGTGGATAGTCCAAGACCTGCTGGATGCAAAATTTTAAAAGCATTAGTGGGATTTGGAGTTTGGGATTATTCAACCCCTGACTTTGGAGAGCGTGAGGTGGAATATAACAGACTTTCTGTGGAAGTGTCCCCTTACTGGGAAGAGTGGAGAAGGAGCATAATAAGTAGGTGAGTTAAAAAAAAAACTTTTAAAGTTAAAACTGAAGTTACAATAAGTATGAATATGTAAGGGTCTGAATAGACTAAGAACCTCCGTTTATTCAAGAGTCTGCTTTTTTCCTCCATACCTGTCATTAAGTGAAAGTGGAGCCTCTGAATTCAGATTGGGTTAAGCAGCCAGCAGTCGTCTGCAGAGGGGAGAAAATTATAACCGGCCAGAGCACATAAGAGGTGCCATAAAAAAAAGTTTAACGAGATAATGTTGCTGACAACTGTGATGCTGCGTGCTGAGACCATTTTGAGGCAGATACAATCATTTCCCACCTATATGCATACAGAGATAACATGGAACAGGTCAAGGTGCAGGGAAAACAGAGACCAGAGATGAGGATTAGGGAAAAAGGGGGATTCTCCAAACTTCAATGAGAATCCTCTTACTGTTCAACAAACTCCTGGGACATCAGGTTACCTTTACTCTCCCTCTCTCCCCTTTTTCTACCTGTCTTTCTCTCCACTCATGTTACACAACCCTCAAAGACTTGTAGATTCTGATGAGCTCCAATGTCTAACATGAAGTTTGTGGGTTTATCATGGGTGGGGCCTGGTTTTTGTATGGATGTGCTTATTATCAATATTTCTTACTCTGATATATACATTTCCATTTGTGTATGCGCACACAAGCGTGTGTGCTAAACACAGACCTTACACATGCCACTCCTACAAGGGAATTCCTTTCAGGCTTTGACAAGGAAGGAATGTCATGGTGCACAAACTTTAACGTGCACAAATCAAGATAACGCATCAAGATCTTCAACATTGTCAAATAAGCGTCTCATCTCTTTAATTCAAATTCATAATACAAAGTAGAAATCTTGTAAAAACTTCATATATGAGAAATATACTGATGACAAGTCATGTTTCCCATTCATGTATCCATAAAAGGTGTTTCACCAGACTGCAACGTTTAAGCTGACTTGTATATAATACAAAAATTTATTTAAACTGTGTTTGAGCAAGGGAGCAAGAATCAATAAAGAAATGGTGCGCTTATCCATTTCTAAATTAGTTTTTTTTATTTTGCTGCTACTGTGGAGATGAATGTGTTCATCACCTCTCTGTTTGTCAAGAGGAAGTGGAAAGACAAAGCTAAGCAATCTGGACATGCCTCGGACATGACAACTCAACATGGCCTTTGTTTGTCCTTGTTTGTTAACACATGACAGTTTAAAGATGTTTTTTAAATTATTTTACATCTTTGTTTCTTCCATGTCATTCTTTAGAAGTAAAAAACTGTATAATTTGAAAATGTATTTCTTATATTAAACATTCCAAATATGTATGCATTTAAAGCCATATTAGTTTTGTTTAGAACAAATGCTTTTCTTCAGTTCTGCCCATGTCATTTTACCAACCCTGTTTCTTCTCTTGTAATACACCACTCTGAATCTTTTTTTAGTGTGTATTGGCAGGGCTGCTGTCCTGAGTGGTGTTTATCATACATGCTCAGTTCCTGTTTCCTGGCTATTTGTTCAGTGTTTCCAGCAACAAAGTAATTCCTTATTCATCTCTATAAGGATTTTATCTACACAATTGAATTATATTTGTGGAAATGCTCCAACTTGATGCACCCTTCCAACTGAAAAGTGTACCCAGTACCCAGTATCTAAAAACAGCTTAGCGTTCGTAAGTGTATGGAGGGCAGATGGACAGTGCTTTTTCCCCTGCAGACAAAGATGTCTGTGATTATTCATGACCCTCTCAGGTTTCCCTTTGAAGTTGAGTTATAGCTTTCCCTATGTTAGCACCAGTGTATTTGTGTGTGCAAATGTGTATGCGTATATAAGTCTGTGTATTGAGTATGTGTAAGACAAAGCCACAGAGAGAGAAAGAGGGGAAGAGAAAGACTAAGAGAGAGAGAGAGAGAGATCAGCAAGAAATACCAAGAATGGCCTTTTTCAACATTTGTATAAAATCTTAGGTCAATACTCTAGAACGAATGTTTTATAACCTGCATGGTGGTACAATGTAACCACACACTGGGTGAAGAACATGTTGGAGTGTTTTTTTTTCCCTTGGAGTTACAGCAGGAGTAAGAAAAAGTTACTGTTTGCAATGGTGTCCTCTTTGAGACTATATTTATTCCTCTGGTTAATGTCACTTTTTTAATGTCACAGTAGTATTTACGTTTTTTTAAGCTATTTATTAAACTGATTGAATAAAATTCAAATCTGAAATTAAAAAAAAAACTTTTAAAATGGTAGTAAGTTAGTGCAAGCTGCCACTTGGGCTTTAGAATAGTAGATTGTGTCAGTGTCATAGAAGTATTTTAAATGTTTTAGATTAAATCTTCCAGCTTTATTTCTTCTCATTTTTATATGATCATGAATTATCCAAATTTTACACAATAGATATGCCATATTTGTTACATATTTACATAATTATTTTTACTAATATGTTGGATGTTTTTTGGGCAAAATACACTGTGGTTTTAAAGATTGTATATGTATATATATATCCATCTCATCTTCAGGATGAGTTTTTTTTTTTTGCCAACATGCTGCTTTCAAGTTGTGTGCTTATTCCTCTGCCATTATGTTTGTTGTCCTCCCCTGTGGAGATGTAAGATAACTCCAGTGTGCCATCAAGCATATACGTTCTCAACAAAAGTATGCCTGCTCCGTTTATGGTAGGAGAAGGGTCCACCCACTAAAGACATAAAAGATGGAATGATGTGAGCTGTCTAGACTGCATAGCGCTGTACAGGACACCTGGGCAGGGGAGAGGCGGTGAGAGCACACCTGGGGCCAGAGTCACAGTTTAAACTGTTTACACACTAAGAAATCTACAAGTAGAGTCTTTTTGTTAAATCTATAAAGCTGTGGATGTGGTCGTTCAGCCTTACTCCCACTTGTTGGTGAAAGTAACAGAAAAATAATCACAGTTCATTAAATGTGTAATTCAGATAATCATTTGTGATGAGCAGAGAGCATTTGCAAATCACAATAAAAACTGTAAAAAAAAAAGTCACTTCTTGTTTCCTTGGCATAAGGACTCAAGAATTGCATAAAAATGAATCAGCTAAACCCTCAACATTCTACAGCATCACATGGAGTTACTATCATTATGCAGAACCACAAGAGTTTAGTAAACAATAAGCTAAATCCGTCAAAAGAAAGAGGTAGACCTGAAAGATTCATTTCCCAGTGGAATATTTGCAAGGCAGTTTGCAGTTTGTTTGTGTATGTGTGTGTTTCTGTGTATGTTTCAGAGCGGAAGAAGAAAGTTATTTACTTTGAAACCAGTGATTTGGAAGGGCGTACAAATTTGTTTTATGCAGTAATATCAATTTTCAGAGAGGAAATTAAATAACAATGATCAACACTTTTGTAAGGAATCTTTTTCTTAATTGAACCGAGGTTAAGAAGGACTTTGTCCTGACTATAATGATGGTATAATTTGTTGAGAGTCCTAAAGGTATCCATATAAAAAGAAAACAAAATATCAGATAAGACTTTATGGTGTTTCTGCAGTTGATTTTCAGAAAAGATCAAGCACAAACTATTTACAACTCTGGGATGATGCCAGCTAGCAGCACACACTTAAATACTTAAAAGCAGAGGAAAATATCCTGGAAGTGTCACTCAACATTTTTTAACAAATCGACAATCTTGATCTTACACTTTACACTTTGTCAAGATGGTTTACACTTTGAAAATGTACTGTGTGTTAATCAAAAACTGTTTTAAACTTAACTTTGATCATCAAAAACTTAAACTCAAGTTATAAGCAAAAAATAGGATAGAGCAGAAGAGTCTTGCTTTTACTATGTGAGATTAGAAATGTAAGAAATATTTGAAAATGTAAAGAAAAACATTCAGTCTTCACAAAAATCCAAAAGTAAAGAGAATAATTCATGGTTCATGGTCATCTCTTGAATAAATACACAGTCTCATGGAAGAACATGAAGAAACCATTTGAAGGCTCAGTCTAGAATCGGTTGGAAAGGCAAAAGGTCAGAGTTCATCCTTGGGATTTTACATCTGCACCTGTGGAGGAAAACGGGCATCTGGCGGTCACTGCAGGTCAGAACCTTGAACCATTAACAGGAGCAGAGCAGAGCAGAAAGTGATCTTCAAGGATCAAGAAGGCTTATTTTTGGGGTCATTTGTTTTTAGTCAGCAGTATTTCCCCTCTCGTTTCACTTACCTTGTCTATCACCTTGTTAACTGAAAACATCTGGGCTTGTTGCAGCTCTAGAGGTACTGAGGTCATCTCAGAAGTGGTAGATCAGTAGTTTTATCCCAACGTCCCAGTACCCCATGTGGTCCAGGTCTGAGATATTTAAGGTGCCCACATGAGTGCAACCTTAAAATATTTTTAGAGAGTTCATTTGGAAAGAAAACAGCGGGAAAAAAGCAGAAACATAATCTCCCTCACTAACAAATGATGCAATATTTGTGAGAATACTTCTCCAATGAAAGTCATGACTAACATTGTTTGACATATGTAACATTGTGCATTCGAACTGGATGCTTGCCAGACGTGAAGGATTTTTCATATGGACATGGTTTTCAACTTCTCTACACTGTAAAAATTAGTTTTCCATACACTGAACGCAGGTCTGTTAGTGTCAGTGTTTGACTGCGGAAGATCTGATTTTGACAGGTGCTGCATCAAAGGCTTTTGCCTGCCTGTGCGTGTTGCTTTTCTAATATATCGGCATGTGCGTGTGCGCTCCGTGTATGCCTCCAAAAGTGACACCAAAGTGTGGAGACATGCCTGCTCATTCTACATGAAATGCCTCTCTGACTTTCAGCTATGGCTCACTATCTTTTCATGCATGTGCACGCAGCGCAAACACAGTAGCTGATAAATCACCGAATTACTGAGGCCTTTCTTACTGCAAGAAAAACACTGTTGTGGTCTTAATCTGTTGACTTAGTTCATGTCTGATGTTTTGAATTGTTTCACTGCAACCCTTTTCATGTGCATATGTGTACATTCGGATTGCTGTGATGACACTGCTCTTACCCTTTATCCTGAGTGATAGCTTGACTGCAGCTTGTCTGAGCATGAAGCTCTACCTTGTTGCCATCAACAAAACCTAATTTCAAGGCCTCTTCTAAGATGAAAATAACATTTTGACTTGTAAAAACTGTTTTAAAGCAGCACAGAAACCTGCTTCCACAAATTCCTAGAATCGAGATCATGTTCATTTGTTTTACCATGTACTGAAACAAATACATGGAAAAGACTAATCAGTACTTGAGAATGTGGTTTGCGTACAGGCAATGCACACGTATGTATGAATGCCTATTTGTGTGTGTTTGTGTTGGATACGCATCAAACACATACGCCTTAGCCGCAAGGATACAAACAAAGCCACTCACTATGCACTTATTTGGACTATGCCGATTTGAGAATGCTCAGAATGTAGACAGATGAGCAACTGGCTAGTCGTAACAAACTGGCCTCCTATGTCACGAGTAGGAAAAAATGAATGAGCATCACCTCCGCTTACTATTGATTTAGCAAGATGCTGTGGGAAGCTTTGTCAAATTACAGTTGAGGTTGTTTACTACATTTTTTGTTCGGCTCGTCTAATCAGGTTTTCGGTGGACTGACAAACGGAACCAGTGCTGGAGGTCACAGAGACACACAAAAACACATGGAGCTTAACTGGGAAAAAGCCACTTAATCTTTCACCATAGCTCTGCTCGCACACTTAACATGGCATGCTGCTAACAGACAGAAGATGGGCCTGGGAGGTCCCACAAAGACAGGTGGTTGACATCAGCCAGAGAGGAGTGAGCAGAGGAGAGAGGGAAGCGCGATAAAGAGGCGAAGAGACACAGAAGCAGAGAGAGAGCGTGATGACAGAGTGATGTGGAGACCACACAGAATATAAAACGGTGGGGTCAAGTTTTTATTGAGCAGTGTGTAACTATATTGATACAAACGCTGGGAGTGACAACAACATCAGACTTGTGCCAGAGATCTGGAGTAACCTCAGCCAAGTCTGCAACCTGGGCATCCAAAATGATTTGTTGAAATTCTAAAAGCAGCTATGTAATCAAATTTCAGATATTGACTACTTTCCAAAGTTTTCTATGCCAACCTTTTTCACCTTCATAGCATTTCTGTATAATCAGTTTTTTTTTATCTTGCTGCCACATGCTGATTATCTTAAAAGACAATCAAAGTCGAGGTTAACATAATCAGTTTTGACCACATAACAGAGGAATGTTATCACATAAGATACAGCTTTAGGTGTTCTTGTGTCTTTTGCACCACGCAGTCCGGCCAACAGAACATTTCTCAACTGAAATCTCTTCATGATGGTTTAAAACTGGAAACATAATTTGCTGTCAGTTTGCAGTCTAAGTATTTTGACAAAAATATAAATAAAACAGAATAACGAATATTCTGACTTAATGTCATTACAGGAAAGAATAAAATCAGATTTGTTGGGTTTAAAAAAAAACAAATGACAGATTCCAGATATAGAGATTTAAATGATACAAACATCTGACACAAACTACAATCAGAGCTGTGAAATCAGACAAGAGTGATTCGTACGTAGGGCATAATGGAAAATATGGGTGTCTGCTGAGTTATCTGTCTAATTACGCCCATGTTTGCCTTGATGCTAACATACCTAGGCAACAAGTTACTCACATTCTTATTCACGAATCTGTGAAAAGCCTTAAAGCGCAAAAAGATCTTGGAAAACGGATCGAACTCAAGATAATGAGTTGAATGACTCACGCTCACATTAGTCAGTGATTTACATCAGAAAAGACAACTATGATTTATTTCGCGTGATAACATTTGATGAGTCTCTTCATGTGAGACTAGTCTAAGACTGGAGTTTCTGGCAAACGGAGTAAGCCTTGAGCATTTTGCTGTTAAAACTCATGTCCTCTATCCCAGAGTGTTTTGCAACTCCCCATAGCTTGTTTTCTCCCAAAACCCTGTCCTTGAACTGTTTTTTCTCCATCTTTGTCAACCTATGACCTCGTCCTTTCTCCTTCCAGTTTTGTCTGTCATATGATCTTTATTTGTACAATTCCCACATCATCTTACTGCCCCTCTATTCCAGTCTCTATAACTTTTTGCCTCTCCCCATCCCTCCATCTCTCTGATTTCTGCCTCTTCATCCCTGTCTATTGCCAGAAAGGCATTCTTGTCTTGTCCCTCCTCTCTCTTCACTGCTATGGGATTTTAAATTCTCACCAGGAAGGGGGGAGTTGTTACCACGGCTATGGCAAAAGATTAACCACTTGTCATGAGAAAATTGTTGAATGTCAAGGTCATAAAAGCTAGAGTTATGTAAAAAACGTTAATCACATTGTCCATCCTGCCTTCAAGGCCTTGAGGACCGGCCTCCCACGTCCATTGGTCAACTGCAAGAACAGGGTGGGTTATCCAGGATCGGCCCAATTAAACAGCAGACAAGAGGGGAGGAAAACTCAGTTAAAAACTAATTATTGGGAATTTTCATCAACATCAAAAGGCCGTCACCTGATGAGTCGATAACAAGAACTAATAGCTTCAAACTGTATTACATCATGGAACTTCACTGTCTGTGGGAGGACCTTCAATTACAGTTGGACTGGAATAGCGTTTGCGTCAGAGACAAAGGGTTGGTCTGTTGGTACTTCCCACACGTTTGGTCATGGCACACCAAGCGGAGCATGGCTGTGCTGGAAGTTAAATTTTTGTCGACCGAACATAGACGTTCGCTGTCAGCTTACCCGAAAAAACTGTCCAGAGCTCGTAGCAGCACTGGACACTGTGTCCAACATTAAGCCACAATGCCATAGAGACTTCAGGAATGGAGGATTCTGCCCAATGAAACAGAAAAAAATAGCTCCTCTTTTGAAAGTTGTGATTGAGCAACTTTTCTTTGTTTGAAATATAACTCTTCAAGCCTTGTTCCACAGGAATCCCCTCACACAGGTTTTTGTTTGTTTAATAAATTCTGAGAATTTTAATTATTTTCAACTATTCCCTGTTTACAGCTTTGTAGTTTCACTTCAGTCAAATAAAACCAAAGCTTAAATGTTATCTCAGAGTTTATTTTGGATGCTTCTCAAAGCTACCACATTTATTCTTGCTTTCATAATGAGTCATTGTTGAAGTTGTGTGCAACAGAAACAGCCGAAAAAGGTTGAGGTCAATCAATTTCATGTGTGTTTTCTGTTAGTGTTGGCCATTTAAATAGAATATTAATATGACACAGCAAAAGATAAATGTGAACAGTGTGCAGCATGCAGTGTCATGTCTTCCAGCTGAAGAGAATTAAAAAAAGGGATCCACAGTCAGACAAGTCAGGTCTGCGATTCCTGGACAGCTACTCACTGGATGACAATATGTTGCTCTGACGGTGCGGATGTCTTTTTACGTCAAAGGAGAGATTTACTCAGGGTTACACTTTAAAATATATGGAATCGAATTTTCATTTCCAGTTTTTTTCACTTGCCCAACCTTTCCCTGATTTAAAACAAAGGTTTTTTGTGTCAAGTGAAACAGAATCCTAATTTTTAAAAAGTCCGACAGTCAGTCCAATTGAAATGCAAATACTTTTATTAGTGCTAATTCTTAAACATTTTTAAGCTAAATTTATGTTTACAAAAGATACCGTACAATTTATGAGGTAGTACCCATATATTTTCTGTCCATAACTGGCCCATTCCTGTTTAAAGAAGGTCATTAACTGAAGGAGACAGAATCTGATTTTAAGTGAGAAGGCCATTGGACCTGATCAGACAATGGTTGTGTAATTCTCCTCAGAGATAAGCAGATAATGATCCAGTCCCATTCCATGCACCGTAACACTTGATGGCTCTGAAATCTGTTTGCCGTTAGTCTCAGATATGAGCTTGTATTCAGGAAGTTACCTCTGGTTTATAACGGTGAACGGCAGGTCAAATTCCAGGAGCAAAAATGGGGAAACAGACAAATGAAAGACAGACAGAGAGGGAGAAACAGGGAAAAGCATGAAAGACCTGGATGAAGATTCTGGCTCTTGGCCAGTTGTTCCATGCACTTTTCACAACATGGCTCTCAGTTTCTCTGATACTCACAGGATGATCTGACAGACATGCACATGCTTTTATTTTACAGCAGTTGATGATAAAAACTCATGATGATCCACGCATGATGATCCAATTGCCTGCACAGTTCAGTTCAGTGCAGGCAATTGGATCACAACTTATCAGTCTTTCGTCTTCATTTCTTGATTTGCAGGTTTACAATATATAAGTTTACAATATTTTTTAAAGCACTTGAAGGCTTGTGGCAGTATATTTTAAATGTGTATTCCTGCCTGCCTCTGTGTGACCTTAGATTGAAAGGTCAGTCATTTGCTAGGTATACATAAATTCAACACCTCGTTGATATTTGCTCCTTGCAACCCATCCAGTTTATGCAAGTTGACATAGACGCCTGATAAATCTACTGTTTCCCTATATCCATTTATCTCTCTCAACAAATACTACAATATTCTCTTGATCTGTATATCTTGCATCATTTGTCATCCACTGACAGTTTGACCCCTCTTGTCTCATCCTCCCTTAGTTCTGCAGCCAGGTCAGAGAAAATTTAAGTTTGAAGTATTTCTGATGTACAGCAGAAGATTTATTTTTTAAATAATAAGGTCTCAGGACAGCAATGTACATCCATTTTTGCTTATGTCTCTCCTAAATGAACTTGAAAAGAGTAGAGAGACAAAAGTGCGGACAAGCTCAAGAAAAGCTTGTATGATATGATAACTGCTGTTGCATCTTGTCCTAAAGTTACTGTGCTCTCCACTCCAAATTGGTTAACATTTTTGGTAAAACATTGATTGACCATCCTCTTCATTTTTGTGACTGTCCAAACTTTTATCAGTCCTGTAAACTTCATTAGGTGTTAGATATCTAATGCAGAGTGAAACACGTCAATATATCATTTCTCATGCTATTTAAAGATGTGGGTGACTTCATAAGACTGCTTAAGACATCCAGGAACCAAGAGTACATTCGGAAAAGGGAGCTTTCCATTATAGCGTTTATAGAGAGTACCAACAAACTACTCATGCTTACATTCATACATAAAGTTAACTGATTTCACCTAACACAGTTTTTCTACTGAAACTACACCATGTCATGGCCACATAGCTAAGCTAAACCTATGATATTACAATTGGTAGTTCATGGTTAAATCACTTTTGTTTTGACTCATATGTGCTGACACTTTTCATTGCAACCAACGCCATCAATCAGTGACAGTTCATTCATAAGCTCAGTTTCAGGCAGGAATTCATTATCGTATCATTTAGCTGCTCTTTTTGTGAGTGTGTCACTTGTAATTGAATTATAAAGTACAAACTGAACAAATGTTCATATTTTCCCCATTACAGTTTTTTGTTTTGGTTCCCCAAGATGCTAAGCCTCATGAGAACACTGGAGGGTACATGTTTTAGCTTATTTGCAGAAATTTCTTCCTTTTTCATTTAGATGTAAACTAATCATATGTGCTCACATTGATCTGTACTTAGGGACCTGAGCATAGGGCCAGCATGTCTGCCTAACTACTCTCTCAGGTCTAGGTGGTTGCAGTGAAAAAGGTTGATCTTCAAATCTTTAAAATTAGCTCACAGTTTAGCTGCAGCATGCTATGGATTGGCGCTGCGCAATTACATAACTTCCATCACTTTAAAGAAAAGTTCTGTTTGTTTTGAAGCAGGATATCCGTCCATTCTGTGCCATTTTATTAAAATTTAGTTATTCAGTGATTCAATTCCATAAGATTAGGAGTGGTTTAGTTGTATTTTTTTCTGACTGTCTAGCCCGTGTAGTTAATTCCATCAACAAGAGTTTCCAACAAATGGCTGCTTACTGGCAACCTCTCAAGAGCATTTAAAGTGAACTTCATTACACTTTTAACACATATTGCATTACATCATTTTACGTGAGAGAAAAGGTATTTATTGGCTTTTACATTAGTTTGACATGACAGCTTTCCTAAACTGTGACAAGGAGAATTGTTTTGCATAAATGAAAAGCGCTCATTGCGGTTGTGATTCAGGCAGTGAGCAGATGAGTTTTGAAAGCTGTATGACCATGGCTCCAGCCAGAATAGTGTCCTCCTCGGAAATAGAAAACTCCACAATATTCTTGGATTCAAGCTGAAACATTAGTTTAAAATCAATCATTTTATATGATAGAGATTTACTTAAGGGAAAACTGAGCAGGATGACCTGGCAGTCATCCAGCCTTAGGGTCATTTCCAGTGGCTGACAGCAGGAGGAAATGCACCACACTTAGATGATGAGAGACACAGAAAAACTGTTTACCTTTCTGTGTTTTATTCTCTGCGTCACCCTCTCTCTGCCTGCCTTTTTTTTCCTCTTCTCTACCCCGGCTACTGTCAGTCTCTCTTTCTCACCCCCTCATAATCTGGCGTAGTTGTCATCACTCTGAGAGACGTGTGTTTGTTTGAGAGCGGTGCCGACATGCTGCTCCTGCGCATCTTTTAACAAGGACTTGTAAGTAATGACTAATGTATCACACAGTTAGGGACAAAGTCTGGCTTACTGTAAACTAACCGAGCACTGATGGAAAACAGCACTCTTCTTTCATGTTTTAGCCCACCGGACTCTTAGTAACTTTAGCCAGAACTTTAATAAATGCGATCATTTGAGTAGTACTCCAGTTCAGTCAGTAGTTCATTTTGTTAACTGTCAGACCAGATGATAGTGTACTGGGGGCACTAAAAGGTCAGAACCAGCAACAGTGTGGCTGGTTCGCACTCTTTCCTCTTTAATTTCAGCTGTTTCTTTCAATTTACTTTTATCTAGAAATTCTGCAACATTCTTAAAACACATCTTTTGCACATTTTGTGCAGCGTGATGCCTGGAACAATCACGCAACCTTTGCATGTGAAAGTGATGGATGACTCAGCAGAAATTGTTCTCAGGGAAAAGCCTGTCTGTGTGAATGGAACCAGCTTACAAGAAAGCAACTGACCAGATGATAAAAAGTCTTTGGTGGCATCTGTACAACATTGGATTTATAAAAGCATGTTGATTAAGTGCAAGACAGCAATTTTTTGGGGCTACAAAAACCCAAAAATGTCTGTTGCTCCTATGGTTTTCAAATTCCTTTGTGATAATTTGGTCTCTGGACCAGGATTTCTTACTCTTCAATGCGCTTGAGGATTCTCCTATTTGGGTTTGTGTCTGATTTTTTGGGGAAGACTGTCCTAAGTATGAGGTTCTCCCACTCAGCCCTGACACAAACTGTTTTACATAAGCCAGTTTCAAGTTCATTCACAAAATATAAATAGATTTGAATGGTTAATAATAGTATTTGTGATAATAAATAGCTGTTTCCTTTCTTTCTGCTGATCTACATTGTTTTCAATGCCTGCAAGATAATTTGTGATGTTAGCCAAATAATTAGAGCTGTCAACTTTTAGAAAACAGAAATGTTTTTTAATGTCTCAACCTATAAAATCAGTGAGACCTAGCAAAGATTACAGGTCAAACCAAAATCAATTAGTTTGAAAAAATACTGATACAGTTTTCCTGGATATCATTCCCTGATTTCCTACGTTTCTTTTACCCTCAGTCATCCTGATGTTGACATTTTCTCTAAAACCACAAACTTCCACTTGGGATTAGTCTATAAAAATTAATTTAAAAAAAATGTGTGAAATCAAAGCAATAGATTCTTCAAATGTTAAAGACTACCATGAAAGTTAATCCATTTTATCACAGTCAAATCAAATGTCTTCCTCCACGGTCTGACAATAGTGTGAATGTAAGCTGTTAATGCTATGCAGGCACGTCAGCTGAAACTTTGCCAAGTTAGTACATTTCTAAGTCTGCCAAAAATATCTAACTGTCAAATGGAGCAATGACACAGGTCTTTGGGATAAAATTAGCTCTGCAAACACCTTTTAGAACAAATCCAGTCCCTTTTCAGCATTTCAGGAGAATCTCCCCACTTTGTGTATGCATGGCTGAGAAATGCTTGTGTTTGTTATTCTGTATACAGTCTTTGTGTGAAAGGGTCAGAGTGATGGACGGATTCTGGTCCAGAGTTTAAGTAATCCTTTAAGTCAGAGGTGCTGAGTAAACCGCTCTGACCCCTCTTCGACACAGTGTTTACGCTGGCTCCACTGGTATTAAACACAAGCCACATATTTTTAACATTAGAATTCTCCAGGCTCACCCGGGGCCATGTAAATAGCGGGCTGCCCGTCAGCCTGTATCAGTCAACTCGCTGCCCCACCTCCACATGTGTATACGTGTGGGTGACTGTGTTTGATTGTGTTTATTGAAGACCAAAGATATCAGTGTTAAAAGTCAGCTCCTCACAACCTTAGCTGTCTCCATCAGCCGTGGTTGGAGGCAACATCTTTTGCCCTAGACGTCGTCTACCAATCAGAAGCTTCATGGGTCAACCTCCAAACTCTTTCATTGTACTTGCACAAGATATTAAACCCTATGTTCCCTCTAATACATACATCAGTGTATAATTTTAGTTAATTTTTTTTCATCCACCGGTAGTATAAAAAATTACTTTTTTCCTGTGTTTGAGAAACTTTTACCATCAGTAAAGACAAAAGTACCACAATGTGGGAGTATTTATTTTTTGTGTGCGTAAAAGCCCTGAGATTTATTTTCAGAAAGTTAACAAAAAGATGTGGACGTCTGTGACTGGTCTGGAAAATCCTTAGCCAGCAACTATAGATATCATCTAAATGTGCTTGGCTGAACGGTGCATTTTTCCTCTTTAAAAGGGAGTGGGAAATAACAACAAAATATTAATACCTAAGAAAAGTATTTGAGTTTGTTGTTTTTTTTGCAAACATCCTCAGTTACTCCTCATTACTGCCATGCAAATCACCATACACATAGAACTTATGGCACAAAAAAAGGAAATCATGGCCTTGAACATTCTTAGTTTGTGGGAAAATACTAAAAGATTGATTTAAGATGCTAACTTTCACTCCAGCAGCCAATTTGATGTTTCTGATGGGAATTAAGCCAGTGACTTTTTGATGTGTCTCAGCTGCTTGACAGATGTTCAAAGCAAAGCAGGCAGCACTGACCTCTTCTGGTTGTTATGGACTGCAATTGGAGGATTTCAATGAAAGAATATTCTCAAGAACATTGGACTTCTATAGAAGTTTGAAAAACTAAAAAATACTTCCTGTCGGCAAAGGTTGTCATTAATCTTTAACTGCTTCATAAGCTGTTGTACATCCAGGTAGAAGGCTGTGCCTCTCACAATAAGATGGTAAAACGAAACACACGATGGTAAATATTTACAACACCCATAAACTTTGAGGTGTTCCAGCGTCGTACCTGCGTGGTAGGTTTTAGCAAACATTGCAGACAGGTCTAAAATACTGACAGGTCAGCTAAACTCAGCTTAACGACCTTCAGAGTGTTTGCGTGGGAGGACTTGTGCTTTCATACACACCATAGTATCAAGGCATGCTAACAATTTTTCAAAACAGCCTTACATGCATTCTAACATGCACATGAATGGTATGTCTGTTTAGGTTCGTACTGCACCAATGACTAAGCTTGAATGCATGTGTTCACATCTGCTATTAGTGGCTCATGTGCAGGATTCTGGATCAAGAATATATGGTTCACAGCATCTAATGAGGTGTGAAATGCCACAGATCCCAACAGTTTCAAGTCTGAGCTGAGTGTTAAACATGGTGAGCATGTATAAGCACTTTGCATTTGATTTGGTCAAATTATGTTCAACTGAGTAGTCTTAAAGAGAAGTGGTGAATAAAGATTGAGTGATGAGTGCTCTTATCACAAATAAAACCTTGTGTATCCTGTTTATCTGCTTTTTATTTTGCTTTTTTATTTCAAATTTCAAATTTTCATTCTGAAAAAGCTTAGATCTCTCAATTAACACTTTTCTTCGAATAAACTTTGAATTTCGAAGTCTTTCAGATAATTGGATGAAATCCCCTTCATTCTTTAGAACAATTTAAAAAACGTGGTCATCACTTTTACTGCAGATTTGTTTCAGATGTGGGAATTCATAATCTAACTTAACTCTGAAGGTTTCCTTAACTGCAAATGGTTTTTGTTGAGATTCATTTTAGAAGTTTTAAATCCACACTGCGTGCCTGTTTGTGTTACAGAGCTGTGGTTCAGGGGGTCCAGGTGGCAGGCATGTGGGGGCCGGCCTGCAGTGGAGTCTGGCTATAGAGTCCACACGGGCTCCCACTTCAACTGGACACATTCCACAGGTACACATAAAGACACCCCCAAAGATCTTGATGTGATCAGAAAAATGGACCAAAGATTTGCTCTTAGCATATTAGCTGTCAATCAGAAAATACCCTTTAGCTCAAATCACAGAAATAAGCCGATTTTATCCTGGCTCTAACTCTTCCATGGCTGTGACTAGTAATTACTTAAACTGGGGCCTATTCTTCAAATGATTTATTAGGTTTCTGTAATAAAAAAACAAGTCCTACAATAAAAAAAAAAATTAAAGGCCCTTTATTCATGCATTTAAATACAATCCATAATGTAGTCCTACAAAGCAAAGCTCCTCCAAGTGTAATATAGTGTATACATAAGAGTAACAATATTTGGTCAGGATTAGAAATAAAAACTAATTGGGAAGGCTTAGAAAACAATTATGGTTAGGGTTATATAAAACTGTTTTTACAACATGGCTCTCACTCTAATGCAGCTGCTCACAAAACAGCAAAAGGGTGCATGTTCTCTGAGCCCATTTATAGGCTGAAGCTACTAACCTTCGCAATGACTGCATTAGAAGGAAAAGTTGGCAGATCGCTCAACACCAGCAAAGCTTCTATTCCTAGTCGTGTCTGCACGGTCTGTAAAGTCGTTCTTTTCTGTTCTGCTCAGGACGTGTGCCCATGAGGTCGTCACCGCTGGTCCTGCTCCTCCTGATCGGCGTCCAGGCTGTACTGAACATGGGAGGTGGACCGGCCCGCAGCGCTGGGGCAGCCAGCCGCAAAACAGGACAGCAGACGGGAGCCAATCACAGAGCAGGACAGCAGGAGACAACAGCCAAGGACCATTTTTCTGAGGACCATACCTCAAGGCAGCATCACAGGACCAGTCAACACAGGACCAAAAAGCCCCATCGGTCAGCTTTGCACACACGGGACAGGAGCCCTGTTGCTGGGCAATCCTCACTGGGTTCCTCCCCTGACCCCTCCAGCCCGGTTGTGGACCCCAAGCTCTTCTCTAAGAGACGTTACCGCCCATCGCCTCGCGTTGTATTCAGTGAGGTGCCCCCTTCGCACGATGCCCTGGCAGGGGGGGACTATGACGTGGAAGGGGCGAGGGGGGTGAGGGTGAGGCGCAGAGCGGGATCCCACACCATGCATCGAGGAGAGTACTCAGTATGTGACAGCATAAATAACTGGGTGGGCAACCTGACGCGAGCCACAGACATAGCTGGAAACGAGGTGACGGTTCTACCCAACGTCACGATCAACAACGTGGTGAAGAAACAGTTCTTCTATGAGACCACATGTCGCTCCCCCACACACAGGGGCTCCGGGACCGCAAACGGGGGTCGGCCAGGAGGGCGGGGGGGCAGGCAGGGCTCCAAATCTGGCAACCCGGGCTGCCTCGGCATCGACAGCCGCCACTGGAACTCCTACTGCACCAACACACACATATTCGTTAGTGCCCTCACCACCTTCAAGGAAAGGACAGCCTGGCGTTTCATCCGCATCAACGCCGCCTGCGTGTGCGTCCTCAGCCGGAAGTCTTGGGGGGGGAGACTTGGACACTAACCGAGCATGACAACTCCAGAACACTGAACTATGAACGAAGCACCCACACACACATTTCTCTTAAACAGCCACTGCAGCTTTATTTGCCAATACTGTAGTCCTTTACCCACCTCTAAACAATGCACACACACACCTTCATTCAACCCCCTCAGTCCCTGACCCTACCTCAGTCAGAGAAGTCTTGGTTATTTTTAAGTTATGAGGACTGCATGTCATATTTATGGTTTATACAGTCAAATATGAAAGTATATACAGTATGTGTATATATACAAAATGAATTCAAGCTTTTAATGTAATGTTGATGTTATTGTTGTTGTGTTGTTCATGCTGTTATTTATTAAACATCTCAGTACTTGCCCGGTTTGTCGTGTCCATTCTAGATGTAGATCCACTCATTTGAGCTTTGCGGCTATTATGTTGAATGATTTGAATCATCTCAACGTTTTTTTTTTTATGAATGTGCAACTCACAGTTTTTAGGAAATTTCCCTCACATTTCCACATTCCACAAGAACCAGTTCTACTTCTTTGTTTTTCTCTTTTTTTTTTTGTTTTTATCCTCAGGTGGCTTTGATAAACTTGCCATGACCAACTGAGAATTAATCAGTTAAGACAAGTTGTGAACATAAATTACAGAAGCTCTTCCATTATTTTTAAGATAAGCAAGAATAAAAAATAGACAGAACAAAAAAACCTAGCAGGTGATGGCAACCCCAGGAAACAGATGCTGAAAAAGAGGCTGTTCAGTATAAAGAAATATAAAGCATATCCAGACTTTTTCCAGTTTCCAGGAATGTTTTAATCCTACATAATAATTGTGAGCCCAGTTTTCATTTCATACAAACAGAGGAACATTGATTGAACATTGGCTGCAATTCTCAGAGCAGTGAGGGGGGGGACTTTGACATTTTGAAAACCACTGAGGTCAGTGGGAAGTCCTTGGTTGTCTATATTTGGAAAGAATGTGAAACAAAAAGACAAAGGTTGTGAAAAAATATGAAAAGTAATTAATTTTTTTTTATTGGCCATAATGAGCCACCATAAATCATATCACAGCATATCATAATAACCACTGAGGGATGTGAAAATATAACTGAGTTCTCATAAGCCCAGGACGGCCACATAAACATCAATGCAGGACCACATTGAAATGCAACAATATCAATGAGAAAAGATTACCCAGTAGAGGTCTTCACAAGATATGGATGATTAACTGCCATTGCAAAGTAAAAGCAAAGCAACATCTGAAACAATCAGAGTTGAAATGGAAAGATCTGAAGTATTTATTAGCTATAAAAATCCAGACAAGCTATTCCTCTCCCCAGTAACATTCTTCAGCTCCTCTGGCAGGATCACAAGTCCACTCCGGGTGGCTCCTCTAAGGTTGAGCCCAGCCACCACTCAAAGGAAACCTATTTGGTAACCAATGTGCTGTAATGTTTTTGCTTTAGTCTCTCTGATATACAGTATATATTTTTTAAATGACAAGTTACAGTGACATCAAATCCTACCACCTTTCCCCAATTAGGACAATCCAGAACAACCAAACGACAAACATTCAACAGTTTGGTGTAAAGTAGACTGCAACATATGATACTAGACACACTTTTGACCATCAATTCTAATTTGTCATTGTTGAGGGAAAAATAAAAACACAAACAATATATATTTTTAAAAAATCCCAAAACTGGTAAACACTGGCACTGGTGAATGATTTGTAGAATATTTGCTTTTTAATTGCTTTATGGTAACAGTACATCTTACAAAGTAAATTTGCTAATCTTGTTAAAGAGATATGAAACTTTAGGACCTGGCAAAGGCCCCACAGGAGTTACATGGTTTGTCATTTTAGCACTAAAGGTCATCTGGGGATCGACATAAGATAGTTGAACGTCAGATATTCTCAACATATCTGTCCAATGGAACAACAGCTCCTCACCTCTGTTCTGTTGCATGGAGCTTCTCTTTTACAAGACTTTGCTGCACTCTTGTGGCCTTTAGCGAATTTGTATTTTACTAAACAGAGCCTCCTCCCCTTTACCCTCCTTCCCTTCCCTGGTGCCTAGCTCTCACCTTCACTAACGCTGCTGCCTCACAAATCTTTCACTGCGTTTCAAACACTGGGTGTGTTGCCAGGAAACCTCATCACGGCGAAGCTGTCTGATCAAAGGTTTTTTTTTTTTTTATTCTTTCCACAGTGACCTCGAATAACCTTTGGCTCTGGCAGAAGCTGCACACAGGTGGTGAGAGGTGTTGACTATGAGCAGCTTCCTCTCGATGCGGTGTATTTCGAGGATGTCGGAACACGCACGTAAAAATAGGAGAAGGGGACATTTTCTTGCAGACTATTCGCCAAACATCTTTTAAACACCTCTGAATTATTTCTAGATTATGTTAAAGACATGTGAATGGTGTGAATGAAAAGGCTTGCTTTCAGACAGCAGATTCCACTAAAGAGCTGTAATACACATTTGGCTGCATTTGCATTTTCCATAAGGCCGCATTTGTATTTTCCATCATGCTGTGTGTGATTAAAGAGCTTGAGCCTTTGACTGGAAATAAGTTAGGAGTTTAACCAGTAGATGGTACTGTGGTGCCAATTATTGAAACCCTTGTTTTCGTCGCTACGGAAGCAACTGTTGGAATGGACTTTTCAGCCTTGTGATCTTTGACTTTTATTTGCAGAACACTGAACTGTACAGAGCAGCAGTTGTCCTGAAACTGAGTGTCGACCGATAACTACCTCAGCGGAATAAGCCTTTATGTCAACAAGTCTTACTAAACAACCCTTTTATCTATTCACATGCTTTATTCAAACGGAGAAAATGAACATGGACCAACACAGCAACTGAGCCACCAACTGCCCCGCCGCTTAGCTAGGACTCAGTGGCCTTATCAGTTTGTCCTCTTTTAGCACTCCTCTGGGTACCATCCAAAATAAACTCTACTGTTTTCCCCCCCGCCCTACACTACCCAGTGCACAAACCTTCAAATACTTTATGCATTAAAGCACACATGGATGGATGGCTGGTGATCAGTCCCAGGAATCGACAGCATTTCTTCAAACTACTTCCTGTCCCTTCTTCTTCATCATACCATACATGCCTGAGTCTCTGCTCCCTTCATCACTCAACCGGACAGTTGTTCCTCTATAAGGACATTTTCTAACAAATGACCTAACTATGGTGATACGACACAAGTGCTCAGTGACAGTTCCATCTGCTCTCCCTTTGCATGGAAAATATTTGTGATGAACAAGGTGCTGCTCCCTGTCACTGACGGCAGAAATCTGGTTGGCTCTCCATTTCATTAGGAAGAGCTATACAAGGAAACTTCTTTGAACCTAGAAAGTTATGGACTGAAAGCAGAACAGTTAAAAAAAAATTACTGTAACGTTGTTTTTTCAGTAAGCAAATGCAGAAAGCCGCCCTAGGCAGGGAGTTGTTCTGAGCCAGTAATTAAAACACGCCAGCATTTACAACCTCTGCTGTGCACTTAGCTCATATATTTACAGAAATATGGTCATTAAACATGGGTTAAGATTGTAAAGGAACAACCTAAATTGTGGAGATTTTAACTGTTTTACACAAAATCCTTCACTGACCCCAGTTTTTATCACTACACAGCTTAAAGCCAGTGTGATCGTAAACAAGCAGGAATTGTCTTTGCTCTTTCAATTCCTTTTTCATTTACCCACTTTCTTATGGTCAACCTATTTCAATTTCAACACTCGTGTGTGACAACAGGGATCTTCATCTATTCTGCAGCTCTCTAAACTCAAGGTGTCAGTGAGAGAATGACTGAGGCCTGGTTAGCCGGAAATACTAAATCTTGTGAAATTATGACTGACTTCTGTTATTGGGTAACCTAAATGAGTGGCAGCCAACAACTGCGAAGAAGTGCAGTAAGATGATGAACATCCACCTTAAAATAACAGGCATCCCTTTTTTTGTTTGTTTGTTTACTGTAAGGCTTTTTAGGTCACATAAAGCATCTGAAGAAAGGTTTTGGGAAGTTGGCTCAGCCGTTGCTTTATGCAAATCACTAGCATTAGCATGAGCACCTGTTGTCTAATCGTTTTAAATAACCAAAGCATCCACTGTCTGCTCCAGACTTCAGCATATTTGCAAACTAACTGTCATATTCCAGGCTGGCTTGAAACATTGAACTCATAATTTTGCATGATAGTTGAGAGATAAACTCCAATAGGTATCATGATCTGAGTTTTTTCCGTTGGGTCATTACTTTTGTCTGGTCACTTGGTACTCTTTTCTAGCTTGGGATGACCAAACCCTCTCTGAAAAATGCTGATTCGGACTGATTGTAACGTTCTCTTTGCTGAAAGAGGAGCATCTGTGATAGCCGGTCCGTGATGCAATCCTGTTCCAGGAGGCAACTTTCACAAGCATCATGTGGAAACCTACAGTGGTTCACATTTTATTTCCTGTGGCAAAGCCCATTTCCTATTGAAGCAGGTTGACCTTTTTCAATAGCAAAACTATATCAGAAACGGCCTTGTTTTCGTTTTGCTCCATACTTAGACGCTTTGAGGAGGCTTTCAATTGCGATGAAGTTGCATGAAAAGTTGGAATTAAAAATTTTAAAAAACTAAAAGTTTATTTCGCTTATTTAAAGAAAACACACGTCATCACCAACAAACAAGGCAAAGTCCCAAAGTCCCCATCGAGTAGTCTCGACCCCCCTTCGGCCGCCCTGTACAATACCAAAAGGGGCGGTCTGGAAAGAGTCTAAGCGGATCCTGTGGTGTTTTGTATGTGCACGACCGTGTGTGTGTGTGCGCGCGCGCGCGCGTGTGTGTGTGAGATAGAGTGAGAGAGAAACAGAGAGAGACACAGAGGCTGTTTCTTGACGGCGGACCGTTATTGTCACGTTGTGCAAATCCACCTCGGCTGTCCCACCATCTCTCTCCGGGCTCGCAGAAAAAACGCCGACATGGGGAAGGTTATAGGAGGAATGAAGTGCGTAAAGTACCTTCTGTTCGTGTTCAACTTCATATTCTGGGTAAGTGCACTTTTGTTTTTGCGGGATGGGGAGATGCGAGGGCAGCGCGGGCTGAGAAAAGCCCGAACAAGTGCAGCGCTCCGGAAAACGGAGCTTCACCCGGCCCAGGGTCCCGGTCAGCAGCCCTGTGAGCCTGGATGCTGCGGGTCTCCTTCTTCCTCAAAACGTGCGCTTGTCCCGCGTGAATTGGCGCTGAAATGTTGACAGTCGCAGGTTTTTTTTTTAGTTTTGGCTCGCCGGGCTCAAATCAGATTTTCCACAGAGGGAAAAAACCCCCCCCCCCCCCCCTCCCCTTTCACGGGGAAGCATGTTTTTGAAAGGAAGACTGAATTAAAAGACGTGGAGAGAGGGAAAGAGTGGTCAACAAACTCTAGTCATTGAACTTTTTTACGCCTGTACTAACTTTTTTCCTCTGCTCCATCCTTTAAATGTCTTACAGGCAGCGACTTGACATTCTAAGCCACAAAATGTAATTCAAACAGTCAAGTTTGTGCATTGCCTTTGCCCCTGAACCCATCCCGGTCCAAAGTCTTTTAAGTATAAAGATGCTCAGGGTTTTCTTATGGAGAATCTTGATGTTTTCCTGGCACGCCTTGGCTGATGTGTACCTCAATTCCCTCGCATCTCTGATGGAGAACCCTCCATTGTGAGTGTCTACGAGGAAGAGGTTTCCAACAAGCATCTGTGGAGGGCATCAGGCGCTAGGATTCAGTGAATGGATCTATTGTGGCAGAGGGACAATGGCATAATTTCAGTCTGCTGCTTTGGAGCCACTCAGCAGCAGACCCTGTGAGAGCCCTAAATGCAGGGGCCACACTAGTCCCACTACTCACTTATTTATAGCAGTTTGATATCACAGACTTTGCAACAGGCAGAGACAGAGGATCATGACAGGTGAAGGCACTGTAGGTGTTGCAGCAGATGAAGGCTTGTCTGACAGAAAGTGTTGGTGAGAAGCAGCATGAGGGCAGTGAATGCGAAAGAGAAGAAAAGGGTCATGGGGAGATTGCGAGGGATATTTGTGTGCGTGTTTGTGCGCTCACATGGCAAAAGAGGGACAGTTGGCAGGCGTTTGACCCAGATACAGATAAAATAGATCAGCACGTTGATGCTGCAGTTTTACACAAATTCATGCTCATTTAATTACTGACTGCACAGCACATCCAATAAACTGGCCTTTTACTATTTTCCCCTCTCCAATAAAAAAGAAAGACTCATGAGTACAGCTTCCCAGTCCCATACTGGCCGGCCTGCTGTTTGTTAGAGTGAGAGATGATGAGGAGTGTGTCCGTGACATGATGGCAAATGCAGGAAGAGCAGATATAATTATGTTCAGATCTCCCTGAGAGATCAGAGGCAGCGAAAAAGTGGCGTGTCTGCTTCTTTCGGACATGCAGTCAACAGATGTGCGTTCTTTTATCACAAAAATAACAGTGTGTCACGATCAATGCAAAGCGACATGCCCCACACACAGCCAAGGTTAATCTACATTCTCAGTAGTACCGTAAATGGTTATGGCCACATGTTTTTTCTGCCTGCTATGAGAGAAGCTTCTGTCCCATTGATTTTCCCCTGCTGTTTCTAGGTAAGAGTTTTTGGAAATGCTCTGACTTTTGGCTTTACAGTTAAATTTGGTTATTGGGGACATTTTTTTCTAAGTTTGTCGTCACATAGTGCTAAATCTCTGCACGAAATAAGCATTAAATCTTTTTTTCCATACATTTCCACATTTAGAAAGATTAAACGGTTAGAACAAAAAAGGGCCAGTATTGCTCTCACGTAAATGGGCAAAGTTTCAGGGTCTATGGATTTCAGCCTGGTATCCCAATAAAGTATAGTTTAATTTTTATTTTATTTTATATCTAAAGGCTTCATTTTCCAGCAAGTAGACACTGACTCTGTATTTCCTTTTCAAAATCCAGCTGGACTTTATTACCTGTTAAAGGTGATCATTTGTCTGATCAAACAAAGAGACAAAAGCGTGTTCTTCTAAGCAGAAAATCATGTCTGGACCTGAGTCAAAAGGTTCATTTTTATAAATCTGGCATTTTCTTAGGTATGAAATGCTTTAATGAACAGGAAACATTATTCTTCTCATGCTGAGGAATATTTTCCCTTTTGTTTGAAAGACTATTTCAGCCTTTTTCTCTTTAAGCCCTTCCCTAAAAGGTCCAGGTTTGTCAGATGACCGTTCAAAAGCAACTGAGGGCGAGGCAGCTGCTCATTCTTTGTGTGCAATAGCTAAAGTAGCCGTCAGGCAGGCATTATGCAAATCTTTTTTCATGGTGATGCTGGACTGTAAACCAGGCGTTACTGGCTGCGCATATGCAGTCTCTTCAAAAAAGGAGAGTAACTTTTTCTTAGGTGAACGTACAGCCAAGTTTAAAAACTTTTAATTGTGGTAAATGGTCTCTATCTTTTTCCATCAAATATCAGCCACATTTGTAGGCTGGTGCAATTTGGAAATTCAATTATTTCAACATTTATGGTTACACGCCAGGACTTCAGATTTATAGCTTATGCCACTAGAACATTCTGTCCTGCAAAGATACTTCATTGTGGTAGTTGATTTGAGAATTTGCTCTCCACCACCCCTGCCCGTCACTAAGCACAATGGGATTGGCTCCACCCATAATTATCTCACTCCTATTCACACACACCCTCTGCCCATCATTTTAACGTGGCCTTACGCTGGTTTTCCCAAACATGAGCCAGGCACAACACTATTTTTCATAGGTCTGACGTTATGACTGTTTTGCTTTTCTGTTCTATTTTTTGCTTTAATTTACAATAAACTTCATAGGCTCCGGCCCCACCGCCATCCCACTTGGAATAAGAGGTATAAACAATGGAAGGGCAAACCTTGAAAGTACCACGAACTGTGTCTGACCAAGACCACAGACCTTTGTCAGCTCAACATCTGCCCTCTTGGAAATTCCTCTCACGAATAACTGCTTAACTGCACCATTAAAAAGTCGGCCTTAAACTGTAAAAAGAACCTCAATAAAGCTGCAACGCAGACGTTCCATCCCCGCCTTGGATCATGTAGACGCAAAGATATCTTCGGAGGTGTTGGGACAGAAAGGGACACAGGGTTTCTAGGGAAACCCACCATATAAACATATAGAAAAGCTAGCCACACTGATTGAAGGGATTTTTGGTGTGAAGAGACACGGACAATAGACTTTTATCTTGTATCTGAACAACGCTGATCTGTATCTGTGTCGACTGACAGAGAAAAGAAGATTACGGTCTCTAATGACTTACTCTCTTCTTTAATTTATTCCCTCTCTGTTTTATGTAGTCTCTCGCTGTATCTGTTTCCCTCCAATTGTGCTGTAAAGCGTGCAGTCCCTGGGAGACAGTAGGTCTTTGTCCTTTGGGGAGAGACGGATTGGAAAGGAGAGGCCGTGTGGGGTGGGGTGTTGGAGGATTCGACAGGGGATAAGGGATAAAACAGGGCGGGTGGACTCAGAGCTTGAGTGGAATAGAAAAGGGAGGGGTGTGGGAGGTTAATGGGGGATGTAGCAGGGGGGAATGAAAGCAAAGAGGGTGTTAATAGGACCTTTGGGATAGCCTTTGGGATAGTCAGGCTCGTGAGTAGCAGTGTTGGGGTTGCATTTAGCTTGTCAGCTACTGATTGCAAGCTTCGAAAAGGCTTTTAAATGTAACCATAAAAGTCACCTCGTGTCAACAATTAGCAAACCACATCCTCTTTCATACAATCCGCAGTATCTCTGACAGCTCCCCCCCTTCCACCACTGTGGGCCTATCCCCCGCCCTTACACAAGGATCTGCGTCAGAAGATGGTCAGACAGATACCGCTGGTGAAGAGATCCAGACTCCTCAGCTCCAACTCTGCTTAACTCTGTAAATCCACAAAGCTACAGCCTCCGCTTCAATTTGGTTTATCACTTTGGACCCTCTAATCCTGTAACCCCAGGAGCTCAGCTGTCACATACATCACTGCACGGGACACTAAATCTTCTGTTTGGGAGGAAGCTGTCTTTCCAACACCTGTCCCATTTCGATGCTTTACAGCTGAGCTACTGGCCTTACTTCAAACCAGAACTTGAAAATATAACCTGTGGATCTGGAGTTTAGAAGACAGGCTTGTGGACAGTGAGGAGGAGGATGGAAGACAAGTGATAAAGAATGAAAGAAAGAAATTGCAGAAGCAGAGAAAGACAGTACATTTGGATAACACGACGTCCCGAAGCACAGTGACGTTGGAACAGTTTGTTTTTTCCTGCTTTTGGCAGCGTGACTTCACTTCACATTGTTTGAGAACACAGAAGAAAGCCTTCACACACACTTGTTTACCTGAATTTTAGATCTAGGACAGAGAGAGAGAGAGAAAGAGAGACCGTGTCACAAGCATTCCTAAATACATAGCAGTTAGAATGATTTTATTTCTCTCTCACTCTACACTCACACAGACACACAGTGAGTGGCTTTGAAACTCAAAAGCTTTTTAGGCAGATTATCCCTGGGGGCCACCGACTAAGTGATCATTACAGCTTCCCCCTATTGATCTGTCAGTGGAGCTCCCAATTCAACCCTTGAAAGCATCTCAAAACTGTGAAAGAAAAACATTGACTTTAAAGTCCTTTGAACAGTTAGAGAGTAAATGCTCACTGTAGTCACTCTTGCCCTGAAGCAAGAGCTTTGAGTATCTTTTTTTTCCCTGTATGTACTGATGGAGATTTTGATGAGGGAAAATATGAGCCGAGTTTCCAAACAAATAGAAAAGCCTGTTTAAGCTCAAGGTGCCACATGCAGCTGACAGAAAAACGGTCATTTTCTCCAAACCAGGAAGCCAGAGATCACTTTGAAGTGTTTTAGAGTTACATAAGTCACAGTTTCCTGGATGTGGCGGTACTGAGCATGATCCATCCACCACACAGATAGAAATCATACCTGTTGTGACATAAAATGTGACATTAATTCTCTCCGAGTAACAGCTGCTCATGGGTTTCCTTTCCCTGCAAAAAGTGAAGCAGCAGTTGAGGGAAGTTAAAACCATTTTTCTAGTGGGAGGAGCTGCAAAGCAAGTGCTTAAAAGAGCCAGAAAACAGAGAGCTCTATGCAGGTCAGATTTTAGATTGACAGAATAGTGTTTTCTTGATTCTGAAGCAAAATTCCATTACGGTTTATTTTGAGGGGTTTATTTGCAATTAAACTCCCAAATCTAAGCAGGTCATGTGTGAATACCACTTTTTCTTTTTCACTGTAATAAACTTGCCATGTAACTAAATGTGTACATTTCTCTGTCTTTGTCCTTCCAGTTAATGGGATCCTTTGTTCTTGCAGTGGGACTGTGGCTCCGTTTTGACCCTGAAACGGTTTCTCTGCTCAGTGGTGATAAGGCCCCAGATACCTTCTTTATTGGTGAGTATCAATGGACACTTCAGCTAATCTTTACAGCCAAGGCAGGAATAGAGCAGCACGAGATCGCTGATTGAATACATGCAAACACTAATTTGTTTATGTGGTGATAACGAATCATTTGTCTTCACATTGCCTTACTTTTATTGAGTTCATGCTTAAAATATCTATTATCTCCAAACACATCCATTTTACCTTTTGAGACTAAATTGAAAAAATTCCAATATGTTAATATTTTCGCAATAGCAATACCATTGTAAACCTTAAAAAGCTTTGTAAATAGAAATATTCTTTGAATTGATATTGAAGAGTCTTCAATTGTCTAAATTGAAGGTGAACATATTTTTACACTTTTTGCTTTATTGGACTTTAATGCTGGATATGAAACCAGGAAGTGACGACTTATAAGGAGATAAAAAAAGAGGTTAAAGTGCAGTAGAGAAGTGGACCCACACAGTCTGTTCCGTGATGCAAAATGACCTCACTATGTACACCCACCAGCACAGCAAAACGTACTGTAATATCAGTTATTTCAAGTCTCAAGTCGCAAGCTTCCTTCTCCTGATTGGTACTCTACATTTTGTAATTGCAGACTAGCAAACCTTGGTAAAAATATTTGTCTGCTAAATCCTATAATATTGTGAAGATTTGTCAACACGTCTGCAAAAAATAGTGATTTAAAGCAGGATAAATGCCCTTTGTCTGGTTTCCTTGGAGTGTTGTGCTACACATGACTTTGACTGTGAGAGGGTTATCCCCTCAGGCACAACTCAGAGCGTTTAACACTTGCTATGGTGTCAAACACACACAGAAGTCCTCTGTCTTCTCTGTTTTGCTGTGAAATGATGTATGAAAAGATAATTGAAATAATTTCCAAATGACTGAAAACTAATAGAGAAAGCAACTACAATCGATTCCTTATTTCCCCCAAAAACAGAGACCCATAGCATTGGTCGCATCGTTCAGATCAGCATCAGATGGAAGACGTTCAGAACCAGTCAGCGTGCCGGTTATACCGAGATCTTATGAGGTGTTTTAGTGTTCCCACCTGAGCAATTTAAACACTGGATGAATCTTATCAACCCATCCTCTGTGGAGCTTTGCCTACCAACAAACCCCACCTTTGTCAGAGCACAGTGGTGGAACAAATCTGTCCCTCCCTGCAGACCTTCTCATGACGTATGTTTTTTAATGAGAAGGCCAATTAGAGATCAGGGCATGAAGCATCCCACATCCTGTAGAGTGCTGTGCAAATCAGGCTCTTATTGGCAAACATGTCAATGAGGATTCTATAAACACTCCAAAAAGGTATCAACGTGAACAGTAAGCTTTAAAGTCTGAAACATTAACCCAGTGTACAGGGAGAGGTTGAACCTTTGTTGTCAGCTCTATGCTGCCCTCTTCTGGTAAAATGAGTAAAGTCCCTGTCTATAAACTGAGAAGCAGCCACTCAGTCAGCTTTCTGTCAGTTCTTTTGCTATTTCACATTACCTGACCATTTTATTTCTCTAGGTGTGTACATTCTGATTGGCGCTGGAAGTTTGGTGATGCTGGTTGGCTTCTTCGGCTGTTGTGGAGCAGTGAGAGAATCTCAATGTCTGCTGGGTTCAGTGAGTGCACACGTCGTACTTAAACAGGAAACTAAACTAAATTGCACTGTAATCTTATTTGCTAATCGAAATGCATAAACTAATACGTCTTTCCATGCTCTTTTTCCAGTTCTTTGCTTGTCTGCTGGTCATTTTCGGGTCTGAGGTTGCAGCGGGAGTGTTCGGATTTTTGAACAAGGACAAGGTAGATTTTTAGTGCTTGAAAGGATGCTTTCCAAATGCCTGTATGACAGATCCAAATGTTGCTAACTTTTCCTGTCTCACACAGATAATTGCAGATATCCAGAACTTCTACAAAAACACTTACAATGAAAACAGCAACAGCACTATGATCTTATCTTATCAGAAAGTGGTGAGTGGAGAGCAATCACCAGTTTACACAATGTAGACACATTAGTTTTATGGAAAAATAACTGGCCTTGGAACATTCCTTTCCTTCATATGCTCTTTTTTCATTTTCAGCTGAACTGTTGTGGCAGTGCAGCAAGCCCGTGCCCTGATTCCGAACCAGATATTAAGGTTTGGCACCGACCCCAGGCTTAGGGCGGGAATTTGTTTCTGCAGCGCTATTACCTTATGAATGCCATAATTAAATTCAAAACATCCTGATTAACTTAAAGGAAACTCTATTTAACTGCTCTTATCTGTTCTCTGCAGGACTGTGAGGCAGGAATCCAAGACTTCTTCAACAATAAGCTGTACATCATCGGTTATGTGGGCATCGGCATCGCTGGAGTGATGGTGAGGCAGAAGTGGGAAAGAAGTTGGAACCACGCGCGCGCAGTTCATTAATAATAACTTGATTTCTTTGTTTCCTCTCCAGATCATTGGGATGATCTTCAGCATGGTGCTCTGCTGTGCCATTCGCAACAGCAGAGAAGTCATCTGAGCACAGCTCCTCTGTCCAGAGTCTAATGACACTTCAGCACTTGAATTAATTCTCAGCCGCTATCACTCATCCACACGGGGAACCCTATAAGTAGAACACATTCTAAGAGATGATTTCCATGATGGTGCTCGTTTTCTCTCTCCTGGCTGAGTGTTTGACATTATTTAGCCCGACCTACAATGTTTATTTTTAGCCACAGGCCACACGGAGTAACTTAGCTTTTTGTAACATTCCGATCACACTTTCCCATTCCAGGTGGGAAAATTGCAGTTTATGTTTACCGGACAATCTTCCAACCATTTGGCAACCAGATTTGAACCCACATACTGTCACAGCAGTGTCAGTGCCTTCTCACACCGCCTTGACACTGACCCTCTGGCTGTGGGAAACTTTAGCTAGATAGAGCAATCTGAGGTCAATTGGAGTTTGCTTATCTGTCATAAGCACACACACCTCAGTGAAATGCTAAGCTAAATGGCCTCTGGCTAAATATTTGTTGTATAAACAGAAAAGAAATCTCCATAAACAGCTACACATACAGTTTCAAAGTTTTGCTTTGCTTTCAACAAAGCCTGTGCACACGTGCAAGATTATCCATTCCAGGAATGTCAACTTTTACAGAGCTAAAAATGCCTGGAAAAGGAATTTTGTCTGACATAAAACATTAGATATTGTTCACTGAAATCAGTCTTTGAACCAGCTTCACACAATGTTAAAATACCACATCGAAAATAGAAAAGGAAACTATACATTTTCCTGTGGCATAAAAGGAACTTCCATACCTTTTCCTTCTCAATGAATAGGCTGCATTACATAAGATGGTAAACCCTTTGGTCTCTGTTGACTGTGTAATGTTACTAAAATGATCTTGCCATGTTTACGGGCTAAAAATATACCATTAGGTAAACTGAGAACAGTCGGTGAGACTCCCACTGCCATCTGTTATTCCCCTTTGTGCCTTAAAAGTGCGCCTCCCCTGACAAGAAAAAGTGAAAAGTAATTACTTTGTATATTGCTCTTAGTTACTTAACTCATTGGGTTAATCTGGTGGTTAGCACTGTCAGCTCAGAACTAAAAAAAATCTGTTTCAAATCCTGGATTTAACCTTTCTCAATGTGGAATTCTACCCGTGTATGGATGGGTTTTCAGATTCCTCCTACCTTCCTCCTACCTTTACTATAATTTACTCTGGAAGTGGGTATTGGCTGTTTGGTTGTCTCTGTGTGGCATAGTCGCTGTTCATATTGTAACATTTAATCCGCGTGTCAGGACTTTATTATGTAAATATCTTTTTCTTTTTGTTTTAGTTGTACATACTTTGTGGCTGATGTGATAGTTACTATTTAACAGTGTGTAGACACGTTTTTGCTGTAGTTGTACAATGTCGTAGTAATGACAGTGTTTGCGAAGGTCAAAGCAAATCACAGTAAAATGTTTCTTAATGTGCCTTCTTTATAACAAGGTATCTGGTGAGATACAAGGCTGTCTGTGGGTCACAAATTACTGTGTTCTGTTCATATAGGTTCAACAAAAGGCAAACGCCACCATATTTGTTATGATGCAGTTTTAAGTGCATGTCGAAAGTTAGGCTGAAATAGTTCAAGCAGAATTCTGAAATAAAAAAATATCGGCCTCAAACCCAAAGTAATTTTGGGTTTTGATTTGTCTTTGTCTTTCAGTAGAATATGACTCCAATTTGATGACGATAAAAGGTCACGCAGTACTTCCGGATGCCAGGTGGCAGTGTTTACTCTGACTACACAAAAGAGAGCACTAGTCTATCCCTTCAGAGGCTCAATGAGCTTCAGTGTTTACCACCACTTGCTCCAAAGAATTTTGCTGTGTTCCTTTATAACATTTGTGACACTAAATCTGGACACGTTCATACAGACGATTGTGTTAATTTATTTCAGTACCATTCCAGGGTTCTCAGGAATAGAGGTGTTTGAAGTTTAATAAATTTGCTGAAACTTTATAGAGTCGCCGGTGTCTTCTGTCCTCAGAGAGATTAACAACTGTAAGTTACTTTCTGTCACAACAGGGCCTCTGATCGTTGTCTGACTGTCTGTACTTGAAGACTTTGCAAATGAAAACAGAAAGTGAATCTTCAAACATGAATTCAAAAGCATTCATGGTGACTCCTGAATCTCCTCATTGACTGCTAGTTGACCTTAAGTACATTTTGTGATTATTCACTTAGAAATAATTTTTTTACATCTGATTATTTTTCTTATTTCATATATAGATGTATATCTGCATATAGGGTGACAGAGCTAAGATTCTTTGGAACTCAGATTCATATTGATAAGCAGGTGATAGTTAACACACCACAGGCTGTGATGGTGGACAAACTGCAGTGTACAGTAGTTATGAGTATAAATTTAGAAGGAATCAATGATTCATGTGAAAATCAATAGTCCTTGTAACGAAGCAAGTTACCCAGTTTAGTCACATGAAGCTAATACCAGAGGTTCACCTTTCTGTAGTTGAGCTTAAAGAACAGCTGAAAAGTCAGTTGAGCGGATAGTTATGTATGCAATGCAGCAGAGGGTCCGGGGCTACCCGGGCTAGAGTTACCCCAACGCTGCCGCATGAGCACTTTGACTGCCAAAAACTTCACCATGCCCCTGGTGCATGTGTAGGCAAATAAAGCAATACTTTTAAAGTCTCATCAGAAACGATGCTGAACTATCAAGGGTATGTGTGTGATGTAATGTGCAACCTCCAGGCAACCTATACTACGAACAACAAAATCAAATGAATTTTTTCCTCATAAAGAAATCTTTATTTACATGCATCATTCTAAAATGAACTTTTAAAAAATCATTATTTTCTCAACAATTGTTGAAGTTAAAGAAAAGAAAAGTTAAAGCTGCTTTTCCACCATCTGATTAAAAGTGAACAGATAAAGGACACAAAGCAATTTTAGGACGTGGATGAAAGCTGCTCACCGGAGCAGCTTGTTAGTGATAAACAGTATTTTATGTTTTTTGTTTTCAGAACAATAGTTTGAGAGAAGTAGCAAGTTATATTCTATTTCCACAGAAGACTTGGTCCCAGAAAAAAATGAACCCATAGAAAAAGTCTTGTCTGTCGTTTTGATTTTGCCATGATCCAATAACATTTCCCCAATGACAAGCAGTAGCTCTCTTGTTATCTACAGAAAACCAGGCTG
Source organism: Menidia beryllina (assembly GCA_013363375.1). Classification (NCBI taxonomy): domain Eukaryota; kingdom Metazoa; phylum Chordata; class Actinopteri; order Atheriniformes; family Atherinopsidae; genus Menidia; species Menidia beryllina. Next base: position 8,561,000 of record JABUIW010000028.1, on the reverse strand, counting down.
TGCTATTTATCTACACAACTCAAGCCTGAGCGTTAAGAAAGATGTAGTTCAACTTGTTATTGGAGGCTCACAGTGCAGAGGTAAAAATGAACATGCTTTGACTCGTTTATCCGTTTTCCCACAATTTTACCAATGTGGTGATTTAAGGACGGTATTGATGAATCAACTTGTGGCAGCAGACTTTTTGTAAAACTTTTAAACAATTTACAATATTTACATAAGACCGAGACCCACCCACAAGAAAATTGTAAAACTGATTGGAAGTGAAGCAATTACAGTGTCAATGGTCTTCCAGATCTGTTTATACCCCTGCAACACCATTAAAAGCCAAAACTTCCTGGCTGCTGAGAGAAGACAGCTGATTGGAGCACACAGGTTAGGGTTACAGTGAAGGGGATGTTACATGGTTTGTATCTAGGGGTGGGGGGGTAATTCTAAGAAAGAGTAGGAAAGGTCCGGTCAGTTCCAGGCGAAATGGTGATCAGTATTGAACTACTGAGTCTATAAATACTCTCTGCTGTTGCACAAAGCTGTACTGAAGCACCCCATATAATGAAGATTCTGTCCGAGCCAAGTTTCTAAGAGATAATTATAAGAACGGCATAATTGGAAACCATTTGTAACAGAACAGCATTTTTCTGGTCCCTTTAGCCTTTCACAGTAAACCTCTACAAAAAAAGTGTTTACACAGTAATAGAAACCTGGGTCCATCGCTACGCCTGGAGCATAGCTGCCAAACATTTAATAAGCCTGCAGAAAGGCCTGGAAACAGCTTCTTTATGCAGAGTAGATGTTGTATGGGCTGTATCCCAGCAGGAACTCTCCAACTCCTACAAAGTACACAACCTGGGCAATCCCAAAGAGTGGGGCAATAACCAGTGCCCGGCAACTGGCTCCCTTGAGAAATGCCCCAGGACCCTCTTTCTTCAGGATTTTTCTGCAAAGCAAAGGATAGGATCTGTGTCAGATTACCAGCATTGACATTGTGAGAAGACGTTTGGTGCCTATGTGAGAATTCAGTTAACACAATATTTACCTGACACAGTCCACCACTCCATTGTACGTTTCCTCATTGGCTCCTTTTTTGAGTGATTGCAGCCTTGTTTTGACCACTACAACATGTGCAGCTTACTTAGTGAAGGGTTTACAGGGCAACTCAACATTTTATTTTAAATCAAATAAATCCCCTGAAACGCTGGGCATTTGGACTCACCGTCACAAGGGCTGACAGCCACAGCAGCTACAGATCCAGCCAAGCAGCCAGACATAAAGGACCAATAGAAAGGCACAGAGGGGTCTTCTGATGAATGCTGGCCAAGCTGGTGCAGATGTGCAAAAAGGGGGAAATATATAACGGAGAATGGGATGTCTCTGTGAAGCAAAAAAGATAGATATTATCAGTCAGGCTGCTAAAATCAGAGAAAGCTGGTGTAGTACCGGTTGAGAGCTTCCATCATACCTCATCAGCGTGGCCCCTAGTCCTCTGTACAACCCTGTGACACCCTTGGTCCTCAGCAACTCTTTGGTGATCTGTATCGCAGACATACGTGTGACTTGAGGTGCAGGGGAGGTGTTATAGGAACGACTGAGAACTGCACTGGTACCCCCCATCTTCATTGTTGTCACCACGGAAGGCATCACCCGCTGCTGGGCAGCTGGAAGAGACAGGTGTGACAATTTTTACCAGGCCAAAAAGCCACATTTTTTACAAGAAAGATGATAATGGTTAACATCCTGTGGATATGTTAATGTTCAAGTGAATGAAGACCGTCTTACCGAGCCGGCCTGCATCCTGCAGCTGAATTTTGAGCATCTCCATGGGTGTTGTGACAATGACCTGGCACATTCCAGCACAACATCCCGCCAACATCTCCTTGAGAACAGTAAGCCTGCCACTGAAGACATATACTCATTAGTTTCAAAGAAGAACTAACATAAAAACAAAAATTATGTGTGAAATTGATGCAGGCAGGAATAACATGTCTTTCTACTGACCCGTCTTTGCTTAACTGGTGGCGAAAAAAGTCATTAGCAGCTAGTTTTATGGCCTTCTCTGGTGTTACCAGGGTAAGATTCACAGCAGCACCTGCAACAGCAAGATACAAATAACATTCATTACAAATTACTCTAAAGGACGAAAACACACAACCATCGTCACTGATACATGAACACTGTGTGATAAAACTTTCACAGTAGCATAAAACAAAATGAAAAACATCAAAATGAATCGAATATTTTGCTTTTTTATATATTATATCAATATAATTCCTTTGATAGCAGAGGACTTACTCTTACTCTGAATCACTGACCCACTGGGCCATCTACAGGCACTAACATGTGACACTGTATCTTCTTTGGTAATATGATCAAACTGGCCAGTGTGGTTTACATCATGTATTTACTTGTAAGTGTATAAACAAACAAAATTAAATATTTCACAAAATGTTTAATATCATATCATGTTACAGACTCATCCTCATACATCTTATTCATAGTCAGCAAAAAGTGTTGGTCTTTGAAGTCTTACCTCTGTACATGCCAAAATAACCTTCAGATTTAACTGTCTTAATAAGGCAATCCATCCTGAAGGGGCAAAAGAACCAGATAAATGGGAGACCTAACACAACATTCTGCTAGGTCATTTTTTTCAGTTGTTGCAGCAATGCTGATCTTTTTGTCTGAAATAAAACCTATATGGTTTATATGAAAGAATATTTTCTGAATTTACTGCTGTTAGTTCAATATCTGAGCTAAAGGACTCAAAACTGGTATATGTTTGGTATTTAATCATGGTTACAATAAACCAAAATCTTCCATGTTTTTGTCAGTTTTCTCACATGTTCTTGTAGAGTTGCTGGCCGCTGCGTTGGTTCTGCAGGCGGGTCTTGGCCAGGTCAATAGGAAACACACAGGTGACCCCAACCATTCCTGCAATCCCTCCATTGATCAGTTTGGCGGGCAGGCTGTGTGAAGACAAGTTAAAGCAAGCATCTCATTATTGTTCCTCCAATTTATTAAGGAAGGGCACTGTCAGTCAAGGTTGAAAGACCTGCTGGAACAGAACTAGCGGCATATAATGATATAAAGATATGTACAAAAGTCATTCATTCTTCTCCTGAAGGTCTGCCCATTTACCCTGTGTGAGGTTTCAACATAACTAGGTATCTATGACTGTTTCTGAGAATCTGGTCATCCAAAAATAACTCATTGACAGGGAGAATGGCATCTGTATATAAGGTGTTACACATCCTATAGTGTGGAAACATATACTATGTAGAATAAATTATATCAAATAATCAGGACATGCTCTGCTCTTATTTTTTCTATATTAAACTGGACAAGGCCATACCTGATGTTCTGTTGCTGGGCCATGGCTCTTGGTTATTGTTGGGTGCAAAATTTGATCAGCACGATAGACGAGGCCGCCAGGGGAGAGCAGGCTTAGAGTCCCTGAGAGACACTGAGCAAGGCAAGAGTTGAAGGAAACTCAGGGTTATATATATAGAGGAACGCCCAGGAAAAAAACGACATCATTCTCCACCCACAGCACTCCAAGCCAGGAATCAGAGCCAGGGAGAATCATAAGTACACCACATTATCATCTAAGAATCAACTACCAAATGTTGGTAGGAACTATTTTTAAATGCAACCAAGACTGCTCCTCTCACAGCTTCAGTTATACTTAAACAGCTATCCCTCTTTGTGCAAGTTTATCAAAGCTGCAGTCATACAGTTAGAAAAAATATGATGATGACGACCAGAGGATATGTGAAAAGGCTTTACCAAATTGTACACTGTATTAAGAAATCTCCAGCTTTAGGGAAATTTTAATGCATCAAAATAAATTCCCACAACATCTGGATTAGCAGTGAATAGTGGCCTGCCAGACCCTGGGGCTTAGGGGGATGATTTCAGAGCCTCAGAAATCAATCAACCAGTCAGAAAATGCACAATAACCTTCCTTTAAATTAACTCAGATGTTTAATGCTGCTTTAACCCAGAATTGGAGACCATCTTTATTTCTTTTCAGGTTTCCTAAATAACAAAAAAAGCCGAAGAAAAGAAAAACCTTATAACAGTCATCAAAGTGAATGTTAAGGTTTTCTTTAGAAATAGTGACGGGTGAATCTGCTTGCTGCTCTCAGGGGATGATGCAATACATGGCCGTCAGTCACACACTAGCTATGCCTCAGAGGGCTCTGGCTTGTTCACAAATGTCCCTATGTCTCTTTGAACTCAAACACTATGTTCCTATGCATGTATAAACATGTTAACCGTATGTGAAAATATCCAAATCTTTCTCCACCCAGATGCAGCAACTATCAGAAGGATTTTCATTACTTTGCACTTTGTCCTATTTTCTTAATGGTCCTCTAATTAAGTTTCTCAGGAAATGTAGTCCACAGATGTAACACATGCTCAAAATTGGGCTTTATTATGGTAGCAATTACCCATTAAAATACAGAAAACACCACAGGAACAGCTTATGAACAGAATTGTGCAACAGCATTAAGAAGAAACAGCATTGTTTCGTCTGGTTAACTTCTGTTTGCTTTAGCTAGCATGTTGTTGTGTTTCCAAGGCATGTCCGGTTCTGGTTCTCCACACTGCTTAGTCTAAGGGAGCACTGATCATAGGAGAATGGTCTGGGCTGGATACAGTGGTGTGTGCGTGTGTTGCAGCGCCTGCAGCTGCAGCAGAGAGCCACGGGATAATACAACTGTGAGTTGACATCCTGAGGGCAGCCAGGAATAAATACAGCTCGGTACGCCAGGTAGAGAGGAACACAGCTACGCTGGATCAAGAAAGTCCTTCCAAACCGTCCCTTCAAGTTGGTATCCTGGGGAAAAGACATTGGGGCTGTGAAACATGCGCACAAGTACAAAAGAAGACATTGATAGTCTTTTTGATTGTTTTTAAAAGAAGTTAGGTTGCGCATCACAGAAAATTTGTTAGAAACGATCCTGCACATTTTTCTAAATGTTTGAAAATGTATTGTGAGTGAATATAGTAGTTGTCACCCTTGTGAAGCAATAACCACTGCAGATGGTTGTGTTGATAGCCACACATTGGGTGCAGTTTTGTGTCTCAATCCATATGGTGTGGTTCTTCAGCGTACAGGTGTACACTGTTCCAACCATCATGACCGAGAGCAGAGCACCTCTCAGCGTAAGCAATGGCATTCTAGAGGAGAGACAAGCAAAGTCACCAAAGCACATTGCAGCAGTACATAAAACAGTAATCAGATGCAGTCAATAAACTCCCAGAATACTGTTTTTTTCTAATTCATACACACCTTAAGAAAAAAAGTCCTAGCCAATGAAATCAGCGGAGCCAGAAAATATAAAAAAGGACAAAAGTAAATATTGTCCTTAGCTATTTCCCTTCACTGTTGTCTCAGCAGCCCGACTCCTTTTAGTTTTCCTGCTCTTTGAATGTCTGAAAATGTTGAGGGCTTCCATCCTCTTTTATGGAAGCCTTAATCCACCTTCAGTGTCCCACTAAAATTCAGTGCAAAACATCCTTCCTGGCAGCTCATCAGGGGACAGACGTTTTTAGAGCACCTTCTTTAAAATGTGGGTGAGTCCGTGTTTGTCTTTCAGAGAGAATCCCTGTTTATTTTAACAGGTCACACGCGGAATATGGGCTCCACAATACACTATACAGGAGGGAGCGGGTGTCATACTAATCTCAAATAATGCTACAGTGGGTCATTGTAGTCAGGAGACAAGTGTGTGTTTGCGTGTGTGTGTAGCATGGGAGAAAATGATCAGCATCCGTTATTTATAAATCAATCAAAAGATTCATATCAAACTTCAAGAAAAGTATGAAAATCAGTCAAATCTGGACAAAACTAAGATTGATTTTTACTTTTTTCACTAAACATATTCACTAATCAAAATGATTTCCCCAATTCATCACAGAAGACTTCTATATCAACTGTTATCATCAATGTGTCATCCAGCTGATGTCAGGTCACAGCTCATGTTGTTGTGTCCTACCTGGGTGAAAACGCTGCAGGAGCCTTATCTAAGCTCTTAATACACCCATTATTCCCATCTGCTCCCTGTGGAAAAGACCCAGTGGCCTCAGGTTTTTTTTCTAATCAAATTTTTCAACAAACTTGTTTACTAAAATCCATTATGAAGAATTTATATCTGTATTCTGAATATTAATTAGGAATAACTTACAACATATGCTAAATATCTAATAGCCCACTACTTAATGTTTAATTCATTTACACTTTATTCCATTCAGTGTCACATAGTGGGTGGGATTTATGTCAGCAAAATGCAGGATTCTTTCTCTTTTGTGTTCAGCGATACCCACATCTCCCTCAACAGTAAATGTTATGAATAAGATAAATAAGCAAATTAAAATAAGCTCAGTTCCAAGGGACAAATGTAATAGGTGTAGTTAAATACCTTTGAAATCATATAATTGTTCCTGATTTTTCAAGCGCTAGACATCAATATTTTTGCAATATCAAAACACTACACTTGCACATTTACAACACATTTTGCCAATTCAATAACAGATTGAAAGGCATCCCTGAAAACTGGCAATAATAACCACTTATTGAAACACTTATTTTCTGAAACTCAATAAAACACATCATTTGCTATTTTTTTCTTTTTGACCTGGCCCACGTTTCTCCCTGTTCGTTTTTGTTCTACATTTCTCAAGATTGGGTCGATTGGATAACAAAGCCATCAGATAATTACATCAAAGCAGGTCACAAACAGCCGTCAATTATCTCTCCTGACACACATTTGTGCCTGAAGCAGCTCAAGCAGTCCCTGACTCATCTACTTTCTTGATATTTGCACAAAGTTACATTTATTTCCACTAAAAACAAAACTCCCAGCATTTTTTTTGCATTTGGCATGATTGTCCCACTCCTTCTGCATTCAGTTATTAGAATCTGGGGATATAAATCAGTATTTCTGGTGTTTTCCTGTTTGTTTGTTTTTTTGGTGGCCTTGAATGTCTTTAATCTACCTAATTATGTTAGTGGCCAAATTTTCTTGGAATTTAATGTAGTGTAATGTAAACTCTGTAACTTTACAGTCAGAGCTTATAGCCCATGTAGGAAATGTCAGCCAGTGGAGGACTACCTGCCAGTATATCATGCAGTTTCAAATCATGAAAACACATGTTTGAAAAAGATTTTCCTGCTCTATTTGGAAGTGTCTTATTGTAAGTGTTGGCACTTTGTAATTCATTTGTTGAAATATAAGTTGGGTATCCAAACGTTCAATGCAGTTTAGATTTTTATCTCACTCAGCATAGATTTCTTGTCTGATTTGTTCCATATTTTTGTTCAGGGATAACTAAGTATGTTAAAGAATGAGGTTTGGCATATTTTGGATTTTGAAGAGATCCTGCAGGAACAGTTTAGATTTTGTAAAAGTGAAAATCTACAAAGTTCCAGAGCTTACTCATACAGTGAACCATATCAAGAGGAGATCTCACAGGTCAAAGGGCAGCAGGATCATTTGGGCAGTCTTCATGCACAAATGGTCAATTAATTTGGCATGACAATAGTTCCCCCTCAAGATCATACATGTCTCATACAAACTCCAAGAAACTCATAAATGTGACATATGTAGGCAAACACAGCATAGTGCAACCCCTCAGCACTTATATTGGGGATACATGTTCATGCTTGGATAATAATGTAAAAACAGAATAGATTTCATATTCACAAGAGTTTTGCTGGCAAAAAAGCCTGTGCTCTGAAAGAAGCTGCTGCAAAAATAGGTCAGGAAACGAATTAATGAAAAGGTCTGATAAGGCCGTGAATCTGGGCCAGAGAGATACGTGAGCCCACTCTGTTAGGGGGCATGTCCAGGCCATGCCCTAATGTCAGCAGGTCACGCCACGCACCATGAACCACAAGTGTCATTTTCATCTACCTGACAATCGTGAATTGGACAGTCCAATTGCTTCAAAGCAAAGTTTTTTCCAACTTTGTTGGAGAAATGATAGGTAGCCTCACCATGTTAGACACCTAAAAGCAGTGACAAACAGCACTCAGGCAGGTTGTAAGATGATTAACTGCAGCATAAAGAGCATAAAAGTGCAGCACCAGAGTGGAAAGGGCAGGGCTCAAATAGGCATATAGCAGATGTGGAACCGTATGTGCATCCAATGCCAAATTATCACTCCATGACAATTTAAATATGTCACAAAAATATTTTAAAAAGGCTTAAAGTTTCCCACAAAAGCATCAATGCAGTAATAAATACATGGTGTCTTGCTTTCTTGATCAGGACCGTATGATTTCTTAGTGTTAATGTAAAATCTTCTTTATAGAATTTGTTTTGTTGGCCAGAGACCAGCATGTGGGTGGATGGTAGTCTGAACTGGGTTCTTGAGTGGAGTTTAAATTCTGTTTTTAAGGTTGTTAAAGAAAAATAAAGTTCACTTGAATATTAATTAATTACACTGCACTTCTGTTGCAGCCACTTTTTACTTTTGTTTAAATACACCAAATGATGCGCTGTGTGGGCTTCTGGCTGTAGTTGAATATGACCACTAGATGTCAGGCAGACACCATGTTTACTCCGATCATGACCGCAAGGGATAAGTTGAATCTCCTATTGGTTGGATCAGTGTGTTTAAATCTCTTCCTGGGCAGATGGACCTTGGAGATTAAGATGTACGTGTATGGAAATGTCATGTAGATTTACAGTAATAAAAGATATGGTATCGACTCACTACAAAAGCTCGGCATTTTGGGGGTAAACTGGCCAAATCGCAACTGGTGTGCAAATAAACAAGTTCTTCAATCAAAAAGATTGGAGAAATATTCTTTTGAAATGGAGGAATTCAGACTGATGTGGCAACATTAAGAGCTCTTTGTGTGGCAGACCATATCAAGCTTCTTTGTTTATATGATGAATGGCCAAAAAGGGTCCAATTCAGTTAGATATGACAGTCCAAATTGTTGTTTAACGCCTTAATTGACAGACAGAAGAGCTTGTTTTGAACCCATTGAGCGCTTGTCGAACATTTCGTGCTTGTCGCTGGGTTTACCAAGGACAATATTCAATTGTTTCTTTCTGTCTCTATATGTAGTTGACATCCCCATGTTTTTCTCACACCAGTTGCAAACACATTGAAAAATAAACAGCCAACAAAGCAAAATTTCTCCCGTATGAATTGGTGGTGTTTTATTGGAGAATTGAATAGCTTACCATCTTATCTCATCGTGGTTTTCTACTGCTTGAACACAAAGACAGCAGATTAAGAAGAGACATCTCGGGGGCCGTTTTTAAGTGACTTTGGAGCTCCTCAGGAGGAAGAGGAAATAGTTTGACCCAAATCATCACAGATGTCCTTGAAGATACTCACTTATTAATAACCTCAGAAATTTAGAGACCACCTCTGGTTCTTTTTCCTCCTCTCCTCCCATCTCCTACACACCTCATCTCCTTTGTGATCTTCCCCGTCCTAACTATTCTCCCACCTCCTTTTTCTGGTCTGCTCGCACCTTCACTTTTGGTAACACAGACCCGCAAGGCCCCCACAGGGCCACAGAATCAATCTTACAGTGCTTAAAATAATCAACCTAGTTGAGGAGGAGGAGTTGCCAGAAGTGTGTACAGTAACACACATGTTATTTTTACGCCTTCCTCTGAGTGTGGGGACTGCCAGCCATCTCACATCCTATTTAGGTTCCCTTTTCAAACGCACTGGCAATTGCTGAATTAATCAGAATTCAAATTTTGTTGTATTTTATACAGTTCAGGCATGTGTAAAAAACACCTGGCTCTTCCCTCACTTGCTTTAACACTAACCGGTTTCCAAGTGGCTGTTCACTAAACATAGCTTTTTTGTGACATGTCTACATGGTTTGAAACGTGCATGTTTGAGTTAAATTGCCGAGCTGTTGTGCTACTTGCTCACTCAATCTGATGTTTTAGTTTTGATGAAAAGAAGCACACTTTTACGTAAGAAAAGCCAAACCTGCTGGACACATTTTGATAAATGATTCACACCATAGCCGTCGAGTGCCAGATGACTCATCCACATTTGTGTGGAAAACTGCCTATTTACGGAAGAAGAAAGGGAATAAAGGTTGTTGCCTCCACATAATTGGTGACCCCCCCCACCATCTCAGTAAGATGTGACCCCCAGACAGCTGGAAAAATGTCATCGATCAGCCAGGATAAGAATAGCATCGGGATGATGGCGTGTGGCCAACAGTGAAACTGTCTCCTCCTCACAAGTTTGGGTAATTAACAACAGCGGTTGCTGGGAGGCATCCAGCTGATAATCCTCAAACAATACCTGTTTCTCTCTGTTACAACCTTTAACTAATGAGCTCTCCTGCCATTTCAGCTGTCACTAAAAGGGGAAAATTGAACGACCCCAGTCTGAAAAGTCAAGTTAACCCAAAAAATAATAAACTTCCGTCTGCTTGAGCTCACTCCCTTGTAGTCTGAATATTTCTTTTAATGTTTTGGTGGGTTGATTTTATTTTTTTTATGTGAGGAATGTTGTCCCATCTCCAGTGCTAAAGTGTAGAGGCAATGCCCGCCCTACATTACAACTCAAATATAGCTGCACCAATTAAGGTCATCTCTGGAATGCTACATTAGGCATGTAGAAAAATGCATTCTGTAATATTTATCTCCTGATGTCTAACTGTTCACATATAAATTCATTGGAAGGAAAATATGGGAATTTGAAAAAACAAACTTTATTCCATTTGAACCTAAACACAATATTACAGCAATGTATTTATTTAAGAAAACTCTTTTTTGAAAAACAATTTGCAGGTTAGGTTTAGACACTTCTGAAAGGAATTAATTATCAGTTTGTTTTCCCCTTTGTTTAGTCTCATATCTCTCACTTTCCTTTCCTTCCTATATTTGCCAAAGCTGTCGGAGGAGTGAAGTAATTACAACCTGTCTCTGACCCACACTGGCCTGAAGCCCAACAATGGGGGCTCGAGGAGGAAAACATAAAGAGAAGAAGAAGTTTAAAAAAAGATAGATTATAATGCATTAACAGACAAACTAAGAGAATAGAGGGGCTATGGGCATGAAGTAAACGCAAGCAGAGAGAAGAAATGCCAAGTGAAGTGAGAGATGCTGATGAATGACAGAGAAACAAAGGAAAGGGCAGGCGTGATGAAAGGATAGCGGGTGAGCAAGATGGCAGAGGGGAAAAGGGAGGGTTAGCTTCCGACAAAAGGAAGTGGGAGACAGTCCAGTAAAACACATGATGTGTGTCTGTGTGTGTGTGTGCGCGCACGTGTTTGTGTTTGTGTGTGTCTGTGTGTGTGTGTGTGTGTGCATTTGGCACATACGTCGGCCAAAATGTGGCAAAGGAGTGTAATGATCACAACCCCAGTAGCATTAACATTACTTGATGCCAAATCTGAGAGGCAAGATTGCAGGCTGTTGGTCATTTTTTTAACATCAGCTTTAACAGCAAAGCTTATATTCCGAAACCATTACTCTGAGTGTGCTCAACAATTACTGTAAAAGCACTGAAATCACTCCATAGAGGAGAGCTCTCATCTACACACACCAAAGTGTTCACTGGTCAGAAATGGTAACATCTAAATCACATCAGTTACTTTCACCCCTCCATTCATGACTATGAAGCAATCTAAAGTCATACACTCACACATTCTGTAAGTTAGGGCCAAGTGTGGCAAAGTGAGAGCTGTGAGAGCGGAAGTAGGGAGACAAAGCAGTGTGAGAGAAACAGGAAGCACAGAGTGACAGAGTGAGTGAGGAAGAGCCAGAGAGTTTTTATTCGAGGTGACTGCTGGCCTTGAAGCCTCCCGTCTACGAATGGCACATTTGGCACAGAACCGTTCACACATCCTCACAGCAATGGTGCGCCTCACCTTATTCTGCCTTCTGGTTTGCTTTAATGGTCCGATGTGTTTGACCTCATCTTCTGGCTGAGCAGCCTACAAAAGCGAGTGTTTTGATGTTGGCTAAGTTCTGATGCATTCACGGAGATGAAGGTCAATACTCAAAAACCGCCGAATCACAGATGAAAAATATCATCTGTATGACACCTCTTTGTTATCACAACCCTAAATTCTCATGACTCTAACTTTAATGACCACACAGCGTATTTCATTATTCAAATATCAGCAAAGAAACAAAATACTTATCGGTGTAGAAATCCATCACGGAGAACATTTTAACCTTACAAATAAAGGTCATTTGCTTAAACAACAGGACAAGCATAATTAGCTTTGTCAAAAATAACCTTGCAAAAGAAGGATAACAACATTTCCTGTAGGTTTCAAATATATCTGGGCCCCAGAAACACAGAAATGACTTGGTTCTACATGTGGGTTTGGATAATTGTCTGCCACCGACTTTCGGCTGATGACATTTTTTACCCTTCTTTCTTCACAGTGTCTTGAATTGCAAGATGTTTGTTTTCTTACCCGCCGTTCCCAAGAAGAGCTGTTCTTTGAAGGATTTGCCAGTGGTTCATTATCCCTGCAATCCAGCCTAACCTTTCCGATAGAGAGGACCTCACATTAACTTCCAGCAAAAATTAATCATGTAGAATTTATATCTGAGTCAGTGACTGCAAGCTGCCCTGTCACACTCAAAGAAATCAAACAAGGCACATACTTTATCAACTAAATGCAAATAGGCATGCATAACATGACTGTAGACTGGGGATGTTAAATAATTCATTCTAAATCAAGCCATTAAAAAACAAAGCAAAACTGATAAATATTGTAAAGAATTTGCATATACTAATAGACCTTTTCTTCAGCATCAAACAATGCAGTTTTTAACTGTAATGATTTATTTTTTTAGTATAATAATTGGTTTAATAGGGCTGGCTCTGAGTTTATTTACGTCAGTACTAATTCTGCATTAGCTGTTAAATGAAACAGTGTGAGGTTAGTCTGGGTGACTTATGTTTTTTTCCTGTTAGGTCTCATCTTTAATACAGTGAGCCACACTGACGTATAGCACATTGACTGAAGATATGTTTTTTGTCAATTAATGTAGTTGCCACATAAATCTAGTTGATACTACAGACCTGGTTGACGCCAAAAGAAAGCATGGAAGTTAATTCTGTGAGAGAGAGATAACGACATTTTTTTTAAAGATCGTGACCATCTTGTTACAGTAAGATGATTCCTGATGTCTTAAACTTATGATAGCGAGCTCAAAATAAGTGATACCTATTAACATGCCATCATTTATTTGATCTGTTTAAAATTTCAAATCATCCATTAGTAGCTCTATTTGTTTATTGGATGCTTGCCATTGAATATCAACAGTAAAGAGTTTAGCGAAGTCTGCATCAGTCAGTATCCTCCCCCACAACCACCCCCCCGCCCCTGCAGGCATCCCATCATTTGTGATGAGAAAATTAACTTTAATAGACAGTCCTTAGAGAGTCATCTCAATACAGTGAAGGAGAAAAACATGTTTTTCAGGATGTCTGCTCTTACCAATGTTCTCTCTAAGCGCATCCCTACCGGTCTGTAGATATTCGCTCTTGAATGGGGCAACAGAGTATCACCCAAACCTGAAGATTCTTCAAAGCGAATACCATTTTCTTTTTGTTCTTGATTTGTGCCAGACAGGTGTGGCTACCTTAGACTTCTGTTTGCATCAAATTTGCCAAGAGTGCTTGGCAAGTGTGAGAAATCCGCAGCCCTTGTATCTTCTATTCTACGAAGAGTTCATTTGCAGCGCTTCAGAGATACTCCTGGAACCCTTCAAAACTCACCGGCATGCACAACCTTTTATCTGACGACCTCAGAGAGCTCTTTAGATAAGATTGATGTGACTCTATCTTTTTATGACATTTTTCTTTGTCCCTGTGTTCTGATCCTGCCTCTCTCTGTCAAACACACACGTACACACATTTGTGTAACTGTTTTTTTCAGCAGCTACAAGTTACCACAGATTCAAGGTCTTTTGTGAATATCTGTGAAAAAGATTGCAAGCACCTGGACAAAACCATAATTCCACATACTGTAGAATTGTGTATTAAAGCTGATCATCTATAAGTATATTCTGGCATACATTTATACTCTCTCTCTCTGTCTCTCTCTCTATATATATATATGATATATATGCGTGTTTGTGTGTGTGTGTGTTTTGGTGTCAAAGACCAAGAGAGATAGTACATAATATGTATGTATATCTATATATCTATGTCAACCTATCCTCCTTCTACCTCACATAACACACACGGACCTTCTTTCCCATTGAAACACACAGACACACATACACACACACTATCAGGCATGCAACCACAAGGACACATACAAACCCAGTATTTGGTTCCCTCTTCACTACAGTGGCCATCTGTCAGTGTGCAGGCACACGTACAGATTTGGCTGTGTGCGTGCATGTGCATTCACTGACCAGGACACACACATATGCGGACACACACCAGGATGCATAAGGCCGCATTAATTGCTTCGTACATCCAAGAAATATCTCGCCCGGTTGACCTTTTTACACTGCTAGTCTGATGGATTTCACATGAAGTGTGGATTGTTGGATCAATCTGAGAGAGGGAGAGTTTCCCTTCCCTACTTCTTTCATTTCTTGTTCTGTTTTTATCCTCTTCTTCTCTTATCTTTCTCTCCATCCCTACCCACGTGAATCTGTCTGTCTGAGTCTGCCAAAGACTGATGTCATTGTCCACCAGTGTGCTTCCAGCATGTGGGATGACATGAATGTTGAGGTATAATCCCGCAGTTTAATCCCAACCACTCCCGATCCCCTGCCTGCACACAGACACACACCCTGAATTGCCCGAGAAACTCTTCAGACGGGCAGACACTTTTATTGAACCATTAACACATGCGGGGTTTTTAAACAGAGCGGAAGATTCACAGTAGCGTCCAGTGGCCTTTAAAAATGATCTCTTATTATTCAGATATGACCACCTGCCGGACAGAGAGTGGGATAGAGAGAAACAGAGGGAGATAGGGAGATTAAAGATTATTTATTTCTCATGGGTGGGAGACAGTGAGTGAGTGGGAGGGAGGGCGGCAGTCAGAAGCGAGCAAAGTAATTCTCACCAAGGAACAGACGTCGTGCCAGAGCGTGCTGTGGTTAGTTCACCTCCCTGACGCTGTTGGTACATCAACAACGAAACGTTCTCAGTGTCATCTGCTCGCTTTTCGACTGCTTGGAACCAAGTAGTAGCAGACTTTCTGTGGTGGACTGAGGGCTGCAACAAGACGCACCCACACTTCTCCAGAACCTCGACAACTCAAGGTAAGACGAACTTTTATATTCGGTGTAATGTTTTAGTGCACTTGTGTGGGTCTGTTGGTGGGGGGGAAAGCAGTCGTTCCGGAGGTGTAGGCGCTGTTTCCCGGTGTTCCGTCTCTGCTCGTGATGAGGATCAGCCAGCGTGCGTAAAACAGCTGCAGTCAAAATCTCCCGAGTGGCAACATTACAGCACTGAATGGTCCTTCTGTTTGTCCAGTTTTTTTGTTTTGTGAGACAAAGTAAAGCTGAAAGCAGTGCAGTCCATTATATCGGAACGGACTGCTTTTCGCTTGGTTTAAGCGTTAAAAACCTGACAAATGACTGTTCACGTTTGGATCAATAGTAACGAAGTTACTTTACTTCTCCTGCCTCATGAAGTTCGAACGGTAGCCTAATTGTCTGATAGGCACTTTTTTTCCATTTTAAGCAGACAGGCGACAGACAGCTTCTTCAATAATTCACTTTAAAATGAAAGCTTCAACTTGAAATATCATTTGCTCCCTCAAAGCTTTCAGCAGAGGAAATTTTGTTGTAGCCATCCGCGTTCTATTCACAGTGATTTGCTCCTCAGCTAAATGTGAATGGGAATTGCTTTCAGGTAATACATTTTGAAAAACGCACAACAAGATTTCCACGTTTTCTCCACCTTTTCCATTCACTCTAATGGATGATGCTTGCAGCTTAAACTGTGTCTATCATCCACTTTAATTATACATTAAACTCTTCTAAGCAATGGACACAGTGGGATACTTTCTCACACAAGATCAGCACATTGGCACATTGAAAATACGTTGTTGGATATATAAAACACTTAATAAATCCACAATGGAAAATGCATCATTTTTCATTTTGCCAGTGAAAGTATAATCCACCCTTAATTGGCCTCATTAATTTGGTCTATAACACTGAAAAAGAGAAAAGATCAGAGATCATCTAGAATAAGCTACTACACAACTGCACCCCAGAGAGAGTATATCAGAGCTTGCTAAGCTGAGAAAGCAAATAAATAGGAAGAGAGAAATGTGCTGCTCATCTCATTTGATTTTAGAGGTAAAATGTGTTCCTTTATACTCAAGTACTTTAGTCAGTAGATATGACTGACTATGATTTCCTAGAACAAGTGCAACGAAGCTCATCTAAGACAACATTTCAGGTGCCACATCTCACACAGGTCACACCTTCCTGCTGAGTTATCAGCACCATAATATGCACAGTGGGTGTCACTGTATAGATACTTCTCTATCTATCTATCTATCTATCTATCTATCTATCTATCTATCTATCT
>JABUIW010000028.1:8510337-8544457 GCA_013363375.1 Menidia beryllina | reverse complement strand
TCTATCTATCTATCTATCTATCTATCTATCTATCTATCTATCTATCTGTCGAGGCTTTCTGTGCTCTTCCTCTTTAAGCTTATGTTCTCTAACTCAGCTTGTAACTTGCAGCATTTTACATTTGAACTCATCTCTCTGGGCCTCATTTAGAGTTCGTGGAAAGGCCACAGCCTAAAGGAAAAAAGGCTTTCAAATAATTTGATGATTTTTTTTCCCTTTGCGTATTATACAGCTCATGGCAAATATTCAGCCAACCTTCAGACTCACTCTTCAAGCATGGTAGCTGGCAAGTCAATGTACCAAGCATAAAAATAAGTAACTGGATATGTGTTCTCAGGTATTTTTTAGTCCCTGTTCTGTTTTGTTAGAACTGACGTTACAACTTAACTGTCAGCCATCCGACTGGATCTGTATCTGAATAGATGAATTTTGAAAGCGTGGTCCATTTTGTTCTTAGTCCACTCAAATTCCACTGGCCTGTGAGGGCACGTCCAGGTTCAGTCAGCTTAAGAGGAGAACTAATGACAAGTAAAATCTTACAGTGAAATGATAACAATGACATACCATTAGATCTGGGAGATTGGTTGTGTATACTTTTGAGGGATAGTGTGATTGTTGTTATTGTTGTGCAAATATTTTAGACAAAGTTTCATTCTGTTTGTTGTTGGATTGCTTTTACCTCAACTGAATCGTTTCTAATTTGATTTGATAATTTGTTTGGTTGGATTTATGTCAAGAATTAGATGGAAATCCTCTGAAAGTCTATTGCAGAAAATGGATCTGGATCCATGTCAGGAGCTATGAAAATGTAACCCCATTTTGAACTACTGAACTTTCAAGAATGAAAAAATCATTGCAGAGGAAGGTTTATATTCATCCCTGCTTTACAATCCAATATGCAGTTTAAATGATTTCCACCATGAGAGAAACATTTAGAGGCAATGCAGGCAAATGCTGGATTTATGTGGTCTCTAGCTTCTGATGGGCTGGCTGTCGGCAAAGCTCCTTCAGCTGATCTGCTTCTCAGAATAATGTATAATTAAGCAGCACAGCAAACTTATTGATAGGAAAACAAAGGGTTTTATTTGAATAATTCATGTGCAATATATTTTAGATTTTTTCGGAATTCAAACGAAAGAATGATTAAGCCATCCCTTATGTTGAGGTTTCTGAGCAGTGCATCAAGGGTGCTTGTTGCAACTGCAGGTTTGTTTGAAGAAACAGAATATCTGTAGCTATAGGGACCTTTTACACTGATTCTTGTTATATTGTAGCTTGCTTATATTGTAGCTCTAAAGATGTACTCCTGTGTACCCATACTCACACCGCCACACTCACTAAGTGACCCGTGCACATTTAGGCTACAGGAAACAGTTGGTTGTAAATTAATTGAATAAGTTTCAAAGTAATTATTCTATATACACACCATATGATATTCTTTTAAATTAGGATGCTTACAGTACCACTGGTGCAAAGACCGATTTGATTCACTTTCATTCTGCCTGAGAGCAAAAAGGCTGTTTCACTGTTCAAATTAATGGCCTGAAAAGAAAAAAGCTTTTATTTTCAGAAAAAAATTCAACAGCTTTTCAGGTTTTCAAAACAAGCTAAAGTTTTAAAAACCCTTAAAACTTTTTAAATGACAAGAATTCTGAAAACTACATTCTACTGCTGATTCACTTGCAGCAATCTGCAACTAGAACTCATTTTCCATCAGCAACATTTCCTACAGATGGTAGCCAAAGATTAAGAGCTGTATCAATCCATCAGTGGGACTTTTTGAACCCTGTGTTTAATGTGCCACAGTGCTGCACGTCTAATATATATTTTTTGGGTATTAGTGATCTTTATGCGCTATAGAGACCTCCATAAGTTGTCATGAATTTGTTGTATTTGTGGTCAGCTGTGGTCTAGCTGTAAAAAAGGGAGGAAGCACAGAGGAGATGGTAACACGTTAGCACCGTTAGACGGTGAAGCCAACAGTAAATAAAAATCTTGCATTATGTTGACACACATATGCAGCCGTTACATAATAAAGAGCTTCAGGGTAAACTGCACACACAACATCTGTTTGTGCTTTATTTTTTTATTTCCATAACAGAGTTTGATGCCAGGGGTTTCTCATGTGCTGGCCTCCTTGCTCATCTGCTGCCTTCCTGCGCTCAAACATTTCCAGTTCAGCTGCTCCCTGAATCTTTCACCTGAGCCCTGTGCCCAGTGTTAAACTCGTGCTGTCTATCCAAAGCATGTCTCTGCCTCCACTGAGGTGGGATACGAGCCACCGATCCGTCACAGGACCACTCAGAGACAAAAACAAGACAAACAACCGCCCATGCTCACACTCACACCTACGAAGTATGAAGGTTTCATTGTGAATCAAAGGATCAGTATTGCTCAGAAAACAGTGCCAACTATGGACAGTATTACTCACTCTTTCATATTTGCTTTAAAGCCCTTTTTATGTGCTTGAATAAATGCTGTCCACAATTGTAGGGAGCAACAATGAATTGCCCAGAGGTTTGAGTGTTGATCATTTAAGAACAGAAGGACAGACGTTAATTTTTGGAACAGTATCTGGAAACTGTTACAAAACTGGAATAATGTGTTTAAATCCATACCACAGGTGATGTAATAATCCTGTTTTTTAACATAGTAGCCTAATTGTGTGTGTAAATAATAAGCCCTATCATACCATAGCTGAGCTCTGTGTGCAACTGAAACATTTTATACTGTGGACCATCCTATTTATAACACATGGTGTGATATCAGGTCGGCTTTTAGCTTAAAGCCACAAATAGTTGCAGAAACTGCTTGCGTTTATCTTTTTCTCTTCATATTTTGGAAAAACAAACAAATAAACCAATAGCTCTGGCTATTTTTTTATTTACCGTGGAGTAAAATTTTAATTCCATTCAATTACAAACCCTCAGTCAAAACAAAGAGACCAAAACACTGCAGTTTCAAATCATCAGGGCTTTGTAAAATCTCCATCCCATAGCAATATGTTCTTTATAAACCACTGTCCACGATAAGATCCAGAGATATTATCTTTGTTTACTGCAATTCAAAGTCAACAGTTCTGAATGAAGGAAATGCCATTTTTACCCAGCATTTTACCATAGCCTTTTATCAGACGTCAAGGACTAAAAAAGATCAATTAAATTCCTCAGAAGCTCAGAAAATAACCACTACGCAGCTGTTTCCAGGTATTTGTTTTTGTTTTATGTTTCTTATTTCTATATTTCTGCATTATAAATTTGCTCACAATTTAATGTTGGCCAAATATAATTTTCATGAGAAAATATGCCCAACCCATACTCAGTGAGGTTTTACATCCAAATTGTGAAGAAATAAAATAATAGAAAATATGAGGGGATGATCCTTCTAAAGATGGGATTTTTTAGGCAGCTTAATCATTGTGATGAAATCTGGTTTCAAGGCTCTTTTGAGCTCTTTGTTATTCAATGGTTAATTAACGAGTACTCCAGACCTGGTAAATATATCTGTAGGGAGAAAAAATGAATTAGTAATGAGTTCTATGATCCCCAAAGCTTTGCATTGTTAAAGAAAAGAGAGACTGAAGAAAAGAAAGGGACAAGGGGAAAATCAGATCAGAAGGAAGAAGAAATTGGATGGAAAAAAGAACTTCAGTAAATTGACATTCATTTGTGCTGTCTCTGTCTTCATATATAATTTCTCTGCATAATCTAATTGATACTTCACCTTCTCTTGTTGATACATTTTTCTCTACCAGGTCCCACTCCCCACACTTCCCTTTATTGGTCTCTATCATTACACTGCCGTGTGCACAAATTAAATGTCCCTTTACAACAGAAGGGAGACAATGAAACTAGACTGTTGTAGTTTTCTCTCCCAAATAGCGCTCTGGAGGCCAAGCAGCACCGTCTAACATACACCATCTGGCCCGATTTCCCAGGTAGGCCCGCTCACCTGTTAATTGGTACTTTTCGTCATGCTCGTACAGACAGAACAGAGCCTAATCCTCGAGCCATGTGCTGCTCTTGCACAGCGTTTCATTGAGTTCAGCAAGAAAAGTGTCAAAAGTGGGCTAGAATCTGGGCCAGCATTCAGAAGCTGGGGCACAGATCACAAAATGACATAAAGGGTTCAAATGAAAATGACAAAACGCTATGTACACAACTGAGCCAAAGTCCTATTACTGAGGCGAGACGTGGAGATCTGGAATACAAGCAGAAGCGCAAAAGTAATTAGAAGTATTAATTATTTCTTAAGAAGCTCTCACTCACTGCTTGCCAGTTATATCTGTCATTGGTATTCATAATTTGTTTTTTCTTCATCGGCCCGGGATACATTATTCCTTATATAACACCCCAAGCTGTTGTAAAGCTGGATCCAACAAGTCACTGCTTCATCAGTGCTTCAACTCTGGCTCCCTATCCGACCATAATGATGACTGCCAATAGTACTTCCCCCTTATCTTCTGGTAGACGTCGCCCTGAATAGCATTAGACAGAACAAGCTAAAGGCAGCTGCAGCAAAGTACTTCTTAACTGAAAATAATCATGATTGTGACTTTGAGCCAGAGGGGATGGTTTGTGTAGAGGGAGACAGATACAAGCAATTAAACATATTGGGAAAATAAAGAACATCTAAAATGCAATTTCCGTTTGGCCAGTTGCAAAGTGTCGAGTGGTTCCTCTCCTCAGGGTGGCTGAGAGCACAGATGGATTCAAGAGATTAATGTGTGTGCGTGTCTTTTTTTATGCTGTTTCATGAGGCTCAGACAAAGTTTCTGGGATTCACAAATGTGGCACCTTGCTCCAACACAATCTACCACAGGGGTGAGAAGTCAGATATAATCAAGATGTACTGGATCGGCTGGTCGTAAATGAGGCTTTATACTTTCATTAAATCATGCAAGCTAAGATCTCTGCAAGCTACAGGTGAAATATGGCTTCTCTGAAGATGCACATTCTCTCAGTCTGTCTCTCCCATCTTACCCCGCCTCCTTTCATCCCTGAGTGTTTTGCTCTATCAGAATGGATGGGTTTAATACTGAGGTGGTTAAAACAGGCTGGTTTCTCCACTGGAGTGCATTATTTTTTATTTGTGGAATAAAAACAAGGTTTCTTCTCATCCTCCTCTGATTTGAACACATCTCTTCCATGTCTTTACTTTTGGGTTTTTTCCCATTCTGTTCTTTCTGCCAGATCTGTCTTTTGTCCCATCATTCTGCTCAACAAAAAGGTTATCCTAAAGGCTGCTTCAAAGCAAATATCCAGGGTGGAAGACAGTAATAGGTCTGTGCAGTTTTAAGAACTTGCATTGATTTTTTTGCATATTTTCTCACTTTGAGACACATGTTTTCACACGTTGTAATAGCCTTGCCTTGGCACTCCAAAATGCTTCCAAGACAGAAAAAATGCAAATATCATTTTCAGCAACCAAAATAGACCTACTATGGAGCAGGGGATACAGTTTTGTCTTTCACAGTGATTCATTAGGCACAAACTCCTCAATGAATTATGAAAATGAAGCAACAGAAAACTGGAACAGCTTGGCTTAAAAGAAACTCTCCCACCATCACCACATATGAGAAACATTTACTTGTTTTTCTAGCTCTTTATGCAAACGACATAAACTGTAGAGCAGGCAAGGATGAAACTTACAAGTGAAATATGTCAGGGGTCCTGTGAGGCGTTAAAGCAATCATGGGAAAAAACTTGTGGATTTGTATGAATATGCTTTAATCCATTAACTGGCTGAATACAGCATGGTAGATAATGTCCTCACAAAGTTTTCATCATTCTGAAATAGTGATAGGCGCCCCCTTTGCCTCGGATGACACATTGTTCTAAGCTGACAGGATAATGACATAACCGTTGCATTCTTCCTCATCAGAGAAGGAATGATAAAAGCAACAGCAGGAAAATAAAGGTTATAAAAAGTGCTATAAAGGAGGAAAACTGAAAGCGTGCCTTCACTCTGACCTGGTTCCAGTAAACCTGCCTACTTTATAAAAATGACCATCACATTCAAAGTATAAAGAGTTATTTATAATCTTATTGTTTATTAAATACAATGTAATCGGGTGAAAGAAGAACACATTTAATCCTGTTTTTACTGATTCATTCCGGATTGTGAAAGCTACCTTTGAACATTTCTAAATGGTTGTTGTAGAAAAAGTCTTTGCAGAAGATGCCATTATTGCTCACAGATCATTCTGAGCTACAGAATGCACTTTGACGTGCTCCCATCAGAGCCAGATCATTTTACTAATTAATGAGAATGAAATCATACAATAGCACGGGTAACAGTGTAGCAACTCAGGAAGGAAAGAAGAAACATGTTCATAGTCATCTGCGGAAGCTTGTATCAACTTTAGCAGCACGCACAGGCACAGGCCGCTGACAAAAGTAAGGGGGATTTTATTTTGTTGGTTTTTTTTCAAGGATATCCACAAATTTCATAAAGATGGAGTCAGTGCACCAGGGACAACTAAAGCTTTTGAAATACAAACCTTTGTCCGATAAATCATAAATTGTGATTATCTAGTATTTGAGGACTTTGCCTTTTTTTCCATTTTTCCAACTTGAATTGTCTCTATAGTTTTGTTTTTTGGTGATTTGTGGTGTCTTTTGTGCTTGTTTGGCCTTCAATGTTTTCAGTGGTTTTTCTTAGTTGATCTTTCTTTTTTTGTCCGAAGGTTCTCCATTCCTTACCATTTTCACCTTTAGTTCTCACTTTTCCTCCAGTCTGCTCATCTGCTCAGCTCCCTTCAGCTGTGCTTATTTTCTTCAGCTGATTCCATTCACTTACCTGGCTTAATTTTTAGGCAAAAGGTTTGTTGAGGGGTGTGGCATCACATTAGGGGAATCATAACCTGTATAATCCCTGTTTTCCAATCCCAACCATAAACCATGTACATTAACTCTTACTCTGATCATGTACTTGGGACCCTTAAATCTAAACATTAGCCTCATTAAAGAGCATAATAATTTGAAAAAAATAATATATTGTGGAAAACATATCACAGGATGGGATTTTAAATGGGGAACTTTTGTTTGAAGAATGTTGATTTAAGACCAGTCTGCCATTTCTCTGGACCATCAAAAACATATAAGTGTCTACAACATTGTTGGGTGGGTGTCATCACGTCAAAGCAGGCATGGAGACACCAGCAGCATGATGTGAGCACTGGACACAGGGCTTCTGAGGCAGTCACATCAGGCAGTCAAGTGCTTAATTCCTGAAAGGTGTGAGGTTGAGGCCTCTGCAGATTAGAGTTGATTCTCAGGCATTTTCTCACAGATTGAACAAATTAGAGGGAATTCAGTGGCCAAGTCTTTCTCAAGCTATCAGCGAGTCTTATTTTCAGTGCAGCGTGGTGCCACTATCTTGCTGAAAGGTCCAGAGCCATCAGAGGATATTGTTAACAACGTTATGTTAAGTAGAACATTGACTAAGACGTCGCAGCTGCTGTCTGTTGGCATTCTCCCCTTAATGCTTTCTGACTCATTTCCCCCAGTGAGGGATACACAAACACCAGACCATCCGCAGGTTGAGAGAGAGCCTTTTTTATTAGGACATGTCCTCATGCAGTGACAGTCATCTCTCTTTGCTAATTTGATTTGCCATATATTTTTAATGTAGGTCCCGATTTACATGGGGGCAACGAGTAAAATACAGAAGCTTCACCCGGGTGGTGGATGATGGAATCCCACCTCATAAATCAGTAAATCAGTTTCTATTTTCATCAGAATTTGTAATCTACTATTGCTGTACTCAAAATGTCAGTTGTATCTTTATGTAGTCATTTTAGTGACTGGGTTTAGCTCTAAAACTAAATGATTAATGTTGAAATGGGTTTGTTACTGGGGTCTAAGTAGACTCTAAATATCAAATGCCATTAAATTGTGTCCTTTTTTATTATTAGAAAATGGATTGATTCATTTTGAGTGACAAAGTCCTCGTAGGAGTATCAGACTTGGATTTCATTTTAGGTCATCTGTCTGCCAAGAAGTTTTAAAATGCTTCACTCCACATTTGATATTTTGGTGGATACAATGACCACTCCCACCACAACAGTACACCTACAAAATGCTCCAAAAATCCAATGCATTTTTATCCCATTTTCATTAATTTACTTGTTTTTTGTAAAACGAATCAGTTTGAATAAATATTGTCATTAAACTAGGCAACTATTATAATTATAAAGATACTTTGTTAATCAAATCAGTCCATAAAGCAGTTGATTTAACAGAATATACATATGGCAAAGCAAATATAAGTTAAATTTACACAGTTTAGACAAGTGCTCCATAACTGAGCTGGTTATATATGCCATTTTTACACCCTCATGAATGTGGCAGGCATTAATAATACAACTGTTTTTTTTTCCAATGCCAAGAGTTATTATTGTTGAAAACTAGGATGGATATCTCTCCCACTAAATAGGTATCTGAGTATGGATTCCTACATAAGCACACATCCAGTAGCCTCCACAGGTATATTGAATGCTATAAGGTGTGTGCAGTATACCCACACATAGTTTAAAAATAGAGGGCTCTGACAGTCCTACACTATGCTTCACAGCTGAGACCTCTCTGTTGAAATGGTCTCTAGCCTCATGACTCTTATCCAAAACTTCAATCACTTCTCCCTTCTCCTCCCCCTCTCTGTTCCTCCTCCCTTTTCTTGTTATTTTTTTCTTTCTCCAGAGATGGGATTTTTCTTCTACGAGTCCTTTATCAGACTCAATATTATACAAAAGCAGTCTTTTTCCCTCTCTGAGCAGACATACATACTTCTGGTGTTCTCACGGAAATTCTCTCTGTTTCTCTTGCAGTTTTCACATCTGTTGTCTTCCGTGCATGGCTTCCTTTTTTTTTAAATCATCTAAATCTCCCCATCTGCACTGGATGTTCCTCTTTGCCTCATACAAGTGCTCCTTCATTTTTCCTCATCATTACGGGATACTTCTCATTTTCTGTCAGCCTAAAGCAAATCTCTTCAGCCACTTCTCATATTTCTAATAGATGTGTCATATTGTTATGTCCCTGCTTTGATAATGATTCCAGTGATGCAACTGAATCAATACATTGATCATTACTTTTAGACTTTTGGTCTAGTGTCTGGACTTATCCACTTTAATGCTTCATGGATGGATGAAACTGATACAGCACCTGTTTGTAGAGCAAGTTCCAAATATCAGCTCCTGTACAGGATTGGCTGCACAGATTACCATACTGGAAAAAAAACTAACTGGTTTGTTCACAATTAAACATGCAAAACCTTTCATATGCGTTTTGGCACCTTGATGATGTTAAATGAGTCATGCATCATTGAAGATATGCACCTCAAATAATTATTTGTATAGTGCGCATGATATCTGTATTTTACGACCCCATGTTCATGTGTTTTTCCATCTATTCAGACCCTCAGGTTTTAATAAGGTGCTTTTCATCTTGAAAATTAGATTCTTCAGCTTGTGATTACTGTTTGTCAAAGATGGCTGATTGCCTGTGCGTTTTGCTGTGCCTCTGAGGCTCTAGTTTAGAAACAGAAAACAATCACTTCTCAAAATCCCCCAAATGCAATTAGAGGCACCTTGCACAGGAAACAGGTGTCACTTTAATCACAGCAACCTTCAGTTCAATTGAATCCAATTAAGTTCAAGTCAGTTCAATTGTTTCTGTACAATTTCAATGGTTATAGACCAATTCAGTTTATTCAAAGCAAAAGTAATCTGAAGACATTTTTAAGCCTAACCATAATCCAATTCAATACAAGTCATTGTGGTCCAATGTGGTATACTCATGCTTATGCATGTTTTCCATTGCATTTCTTTCCCATACTACATTGATAAAAATGACAGAAGAAGACATTGGAAGTAAACTTTTTCAGATTTCAGCTTATAGTATGCACCAGAACAGAGTGCACTGACTTCTTCTGTAGCCTCCAGCTAAAAACGGGAGTCTGTGCACCTCCTGAAAAAGTGAGACTGGATCAGTCCGTCTTTTGCTCTTCACTGTCTTTTCTTGTTCTCACACATACAAGCTGTAGGTTTATACAGAACAACCATCTGTGTTACAATTTAGGATGAAGTATCCAACGTAAATTATACACAACAGCCACGCCTCATATCAACCATTACTCCCATCTTTTGCCACTGCCTCTCGGAACCCTCCATCTAACTGTCTATCTCATTCTGGCTTGTGCATGACACTTAGTGGGTTTTTATGGTCCTTATTCTGCTTCCCCTTAAACCCTTTTTAGACCATGGAGAGGCAGAGGAGACAGACTGTAGGTGTTGTGTTATTTTTCTCAAACCTGCAGAGATATACAGCATGTTCTCCCAAAGAAAACAGCATGATTTTATAAGAGTGAATGATATTATGGCATCATCATGAAATGCCTTTTTTTTATCAGAAACTGATGAAAAAAGCTCAATTTCATAATTTATTTGCATTGTTATCATTTTACAGCTCATCAAAAAAAAAATTGCCTGTATTTTATGATATTGGGGATGTTGGTCAGACCAAATTATTTTCTGAACATGATTTTATATAATTTATTTTTCACCTACATCTAATGGTGTTTTTCATTACATGATAGAGTATGATTGGACTTGACACATCTTCTGCATGCTTGGCTTACCATTATATAGAGTGCCAATTTAAAGTTGTCAGCATCAGCTGTTCATCAGCACAGAACAGAATATGTGAACATACATGCTATGCACATATGATTATCACGTTGATGTAGTTGATGCTTTTATCTGAAGTAATTTAGAAGTTTGAGTTATGAAGGAATGTTCAAGTGGCCAAGAAAAAGCTGTTAGGTCAGTTTAATACAGATCATTAGGCAGACAAAGGAGACTGATCTGTATCTATATGAACAGCTAGTAAAGGAGCTCATGTATTCATTTCATTGGGTTCTCCATGTAGACCAATAACGGTCCAGTGATTTTATATCAGAAAATGTCTGAATTTTAAATGTTATGAACTGGAACCAAACACATAATACCAACAACAGTAATCTGGATAATGGGATTGTCTTTTTTTTCAAACACCCTTTGATTAAATTCATGTAAGGTATTTGATTGGGGTATTTTTTCTTGTAGCTCTTTAGGCTTCATTAAGTGTTAGAAGATGCTGACCATCGACATCATTGTGTATAAAAGAGTGGTTATAGGTGTCCCACAGAATCCATGTGTGTTCACAAGCATGTATGTGTTTGTTAAACGTCTATGTGTTAAGGACAAGTCTTTGGAATTCAAACTGCAAATTTGAAATGGAAAATCCCAATCAACTCCCTCTTCCAGATCAATTCAGTGAAACTCAAAGGCACTTGAAGATGATGAGCAACCACATTTAGCTGAAAGCCTTTCTGTTTCATGTTAAAAACATGAAAACGATTGAACACTTTTGTATCATTTAGCAGCCTTAAAGTGGAACTGAACCCATACCAAAGTCAGCACTGTCCAACAAGAAACTCGCAGCTGCAATAAGAATGAATCATCCAGAGACTCTTTTCCTTATTTTAGCATTTACTAAGAGAGAAAAATAATCTTGTTCAACATCTACTCTACTTGAACCTGCAGTTGCTGTGATAAAGCAGTTACTAAAATGGAAAGAAAACCCACATTCACTGGCACATTTATGTCAGATAGCAGTGGAAAACTCAAAGCACCTTATGATCCATTCTGGCTGTTTCATAACCGGAGTATGGAGTTCTGCTCATGTCCTTTTTTTCCCCTCTTTCTTCTTTCCTCAGTCGATTCATCTGCCATGGCTCACGACATGATGTCCTCCAAACTCCCTGAAGTTTTTATTGACCACATTTTTTCTCAGTGCAGTCAATACAATCTTGGCACGCTGAGTGAACTTGTGCACTCTCTCATTTAGGTACATTGACTCTGAGCTCTGGCCCACGTGTGACAGTCATGGGCATGTGACAGACAGACTGAGCAAAAGGGAGATCAGGGATGGAAGGAACTGTGGAAACAGAAGTGAGACGCACAAGTTTGTTTGTTTTCCGTTTCGACTTCCTAGACAGAGAGCTCATTTGAGTTTCCTTCTTACTTTACTTTGTTGTTGTGTGCATACGTGTGTACGCATACAAACTGGGGTGTGGATTGGGCCTCTCAATTGAAGTCTGGGTTTTCTGGAGAGGCACTCTGCACAGTGTGTCTAAAGGCCATGGGTGGCCACAAAAGGAATTAATTAATGCAGGTGATGATGAATGGAGGTCAGTGCACACACATTCACATGCGCGTGGATCCACACACACACAGATTCAAATCAACACTGGGAAATAGGGTGTAATTTATTCCTCTAAGAATAAAGATTACTCCAGTGGCTAAACACATGTAGACCTGCATTTGTGTGTGTGTGTGTGTGTGTGTGTGTGTGTGTGCGTGCCTATGTGTGTGTGTGTGTGTGACTCGTGGTTGGATACATTAAGGGGTCTGTTTGGGTTGACTGAGATCACGAACAGAGGCGTGTGTATGTATGAGCATATTCCATATACTGTAAGTATAAGTCTCGAGCACCCAAAAGTGATTTAAGTGTAACCAAAAATGCCCCCTAGGGCACACTCAGAATTAAGTTGGCTGGTAAAAGTAGCAGCTCATCGCCTGAAGGGGAGCTGCATTTCAAGTCTGATCCTTTCTGGAGAATAGAGAGTGTTTTTCTTTTCCCTCAACAACTAGACACACACTCGTGTTTATCAGATAGCCACACAGGTGGACAGCAGCATCACGCTCTCCTTCCCCAGAGTTTTATAGCAACTGAATGATCCCAAACTTCTGAAACATTGGCAAACTGTTCTTCCCCTCTTCGTCTCTATATGGTCTCTCACATCTACAGAAAGCATTTATGGTGCATTCAGGGATGTGAGCATCATGTAGAGCTGGGATTGGCTATTCAATCCAGGGATTTAACGTTTGACACGTGAGCCGTGCATGACACGGTTGTGTCTGCCTGACATGGCAATCTTTTATGCACCACAAACTTTTCTCATGAAGTCTGCATCTCCTGTTCTGCGTTCATACGTGAAGCAAAGATCCAGCTGTTCGCTGCTGTTGATTTTGGACTTGTTTGCGTGTTGAAAGTCATTACGAAGAGCTATGAAAGAAGTCTGCAAGGTAAAATCAAAATATCCTGTACTGAAAAAAATGCAGTTATGATACAATCACGGGGAAGTAAGCAGTTTAAAGACATGCCTGCAGTGTTGCACGGCAACAGCTAACAAAACATAAGCATGTGTCAAACACTTATCATTACATCATAACTCCTCCTCAAAGCAGGAAAACAAAGAGGCCCCACATAACTATTGGTCACAACAAAGTGATGCTCAGTTATGCTGAGAGCTAAATTTACTACGTGTCTTCTTGGTGACAAGTTCTCTTCTGAATTTTGCAAAAGCAAGAAACGTATTCATGACTGAACACCAACTGCCTGACTCTGTGGTTATAGTTTATGTTCCTAATATGAACAGCTGCCTATACAAACACTGTGCATACACATTTAAACCTTTGATGGACCCTTGTAACCAACTCTACCCTATTTCAAATCCTCTTAAGTATGTAAAATGAGGAGGACCTTTAGGAATTGCGAGGTGCTAACTCCCCTGGTTTAATTGCCATGTTTTTCTAAACATAAAAAATAAAATAAAGCAACTTGAAGTTGGACACATATTTTTTTTGGCGTAGAGAAACAAAAAAGACATGCCATTGTGGGGTCAGCATTAGGTAGACAAAATGATCCCCACACATCTGTACTGTCTGAAAAGCCCATTCCCTATTGTGATACAATGAAATATAAACCAAGGAAAAAGCAAACTGCTGCAAGAGTCATTCAATGATTTTTGGAATTGTAAAATAAGGGTTAGCATATGGTTAAAATTGTTCCAGCTTATAGACTGTTCATGAATATTTAAGACACTGTTGTACATTGGGAAAATATGACATTGCCTTAAGGGCACATGAGTTCACAGTTCAACAGTAATTGGTTTTGTCCATGTATGCAAGACAAGACAACAAGCATATCACTTCAGCTGACACAATACCCATCCTTTTTCTCAAACAATAATTATGCATCTCTTATACAACATAACCTACTGTATGGATTTAGATATTTCAAAACCTTTTCTTGTAGAATCAAAGCATAGATAAAACAGAGACTGAATTCAACCTTTCTAAACCTATTCCCCATGGATAAAATTAAAATACTTTTAAGGACTCCATATAACAGTCATGAATCTACATTTCTTCCTCTCTCACTAAATGGAGCTCGGTGAATATGCTAATATGATCTTACAATCCCTACCAACTGCCACTGCTGTTTCCACTGCATTATTACATGCAAAGGCTAATTTGAACATTGGGGAAATTCAGAAGTTATTGTTCCAACCAGAGAGCAATTCTCCCATTAGAAATGTTCAGTTTCACATAAATGAGAAAGTATGAGTGTGGTGATGTTAATACAAGATTGGAAAAAGCATTGGACAGGTTGCCAGCTGGACAGGGATGCAGCCTCGTGTAGCCCTGTCAGACTGTATAATCAGATTCCAAACGCAGCTGTTAAGAGGTTAAGCTAGCAAAGTAGCTGTGCAAAATTATAATAATGAATGACTGCCTTCACTTTTCCTCAGTTTTTTTTATTTACTTTACTTTTTTATGGAACACTATGATGTCACCCAAATAGGTTCACTTCTCTTTAGTTTAAGATGATTTTTTTTTATTCTGGTTGTACAATCTGTGCTATCGCAGTAATAAACATGTAAGGTCTGCTATAGAACAAAACATACCTCATTTATAAACATACTCCTTATCATAGCTTCTCATTCCATCACTTCCTTCTAATAAATATAAAATAGCTGTAAAGTCCTACCAGGCCAGTTGTCAGGATATGTTTCCCCTCCAATATTCTTAGTAAAACATAGA
This sequence comes from Menidia beryllina, assembly GCA_013363375.1. Lineage (NCBI taxonomy): Eukaryota > Metazoa > Chordata > Actinopteri > Atheriniformes > Atherinopsidae > Menidia > Menidia beryllina. The sequence continues at coordinate 8,529,525 of JABUIW010000028.1, read as the reverse complement.
GGCTAAACTGTCCCTCTCATAGACTGTAGGGAAATAAATTCCTATCACATTTTGGCACATTTTGTTCACAATGTGTCACGTTAATCAGTAAAAAAAAAAAAACCCACAAAAATGGAATCTAGTATTTAGCTCAAGTACACTCTTTTGTTCTTTATATATAAATGTTCTTAATTCTGATTGTAAAAAATAAATTTTGAACAGCCATCAGCTCATTGGTAAGATTCTTCCAGATATACATCTGTTGTAAAATACTGGGACAAAGTACAAATATTTTATTTTATTTGTTTTTATTAAATAATATAAAGCATGTCCGACTTTGAAAAAAACAAGCATATAGTGGCGTGATTAAACAGAGACGAATGCTTTACAGACATTTTTCACAGTTATACTTTTATGAGAAAGAAATGCTATAAACATTTAAATGTACCTACATGTATTATGCATTAGATTTGTATAATCTATTTATGATTGTTGTGCATTTTCCCCTGCTTATGATCCTCTGCTCACCCCATTTTCACTCTCACTTGGTGTCTGGAGGAGCTCTGATTTTCTGTTGTGACTTTTTTCTTCCTCTTCATAAGAGCTTGTATTATGTCTGCATGATAAAAATCCCCTTACAATGCTTGCATGTAATGTTGTGCACTGCATTGTACAGTACAGTGTGTTTGGAACTTACAGACTGTCAGGAAGCAGTGAGGAAGTAACTTAAACAGTCACACACACACTCAGACGGATTACTATTAGGTGTCCTCATTCAGGCAGTGTGTACATGCAGTGATTGTGTGAGTTGGTTCCTGCCTCAGGCAACTCTGATGTCAGAAGGAGCAGTCTGACAGACACATACCACATTATGCTATGTTTTTTTGCCCCTCTCCTCCTCATTCCCACCTTCGCACAAACTCAGTCATACACACACGAGACCCCTCAGACACACAGAACAACAACAACAAGCACTTTTGTCAAAATGTACTCTGTAGCCATTTTCCCTGAGGACGCACTTACTGTGCAAGACCTGCACATATCCCCCCTTTAATGAGGGGACAGGAGGACAGGCAGAGGAGAGTGGAATACAAAGGTAAGGAGGAGCATTGCTTACAGTTCTGCTAAGTTTGGATGCAGATTATTATCACTGTTTTTCAGAGTGAGGTTGTTTGTGCTCGTCTGTGTGAGAGAGTAGAGTGTCTGTCTATGTGTGACTACCTTCATTTGGTCATATCTGCATATGGAAATGGGCTTCCGTCTCTTTGTCTGTACTGGCAAATGTAATGAATTTTCATCACAGCATTTCTTTTTTAAGCCTATGTCTGATATACTACATACAGCCACACTTAGGCACACACAAGCCTTAAATAAGAGCCACAAAGTGGCTGTATCTGACTTAGGCTTTACTTATTATCCTAACTCATATGTGTCCATATTGATACCAAGAATGGCAGTCCATCTTTTGTCCTGTTCTACATTTGACTTCATTGAGTGTAACTGGTCCTTCATTACTCTCTCCTTTTCAGTTTTCTCTCATTTCTTTCTCATTCCTCAGTGTCTTCTGTGATGTTCCACATCACCTTTGTTTGCCCCAATTTCATGCAGCACCTGATGACTCCTGGGACCAAATTCAGGCTGCTGCATGCTCCTTAGTATGGAGAGTGCATTCCAGCTGGGCAGTGGCCATTGTTTTCTTACTGGGGATATGATTTGTTGGGCAAAATTACTTTAATGACAGTATAAAAGAGCTGGAATATTGATGAAGCTATTACTTCCTAATTACACATAATGCACAATACACAAAATTTTGTGAATCTAATCAAATTACTTTTGAACCATTTTAAACTGGAGGCACTCCAGGTACTGGAAAAATAAGTCATTTATGTTTTTCCTATGTGGTAAATCAAGTAAATCGTGAGAGGTTTTTATCAATCAATAAGATGCAAGTGTTGCATCTTGTTACACATGAATGAAAAGAGGTATTTGCCAGCAAGAAATATACACCAATAACAGGGTGAAGGTAGCTTACTAATCTTATTAAAAGTGTTAAATTAGATCACAATAGCAGGCTTAATTAACCATTTAAGGGCCTTTGAGACATAGACAATTTCCTCATGTAATATAGTCCGTGTTTGTGCATACATGTGTGTATTTGTCTAATTGTCTTCCTGACACACAAACACTCCAGGCATATCCACACTCTACCTGAATCCCCGTTAGTACAAAAGATAAGACAGTTGGCTTCCCATTTCAGTGGTGACCTCTGATTATCTCTTAACTTCTTGGTGGAGAAACTATCTTTAATTCACTTTTCAAAATAGATGCCTGCTAAATCGGGGTTGTGAATGAGCAAAAATATTGCATAAAACAGATAGAGGCTACAGGAAGAGGTTACACCAAAAAAGGAAGAGACACGGATGGTTGTTGAGAAGTGACATACCTGATTCTGGGAGAGTGACAAGTCAGACACTAATGAGGAACAGATATATACCGCATGCTCCCTTGCCAAGGAGAGGGAGATGTAGCGGAGTGCACTGAGCTGTGTATGCATGCAACTCAGGTTGTTAGTGCTGACTTGGTGGCTGACATGTGTCATCTCCTGTTCACACAGAGGTTACTTCTCAGTCTTCTCCTGAGGCAAGCATTCACATACTTGCTAATTGATTTCATAAAGGCACACTTATCCACATTTTCTCACACGTTGGATCTGGAGTCACCTCTCAACATATCTCTGATTAATCACAGTTTACCGATATAATCTTTATCACAATTTCATCAACAATGACCATGCTGTTTAAGAAGCGTTGCTGTGGAGCATCTGTCATGGACAGAATGATGCAGCTATGCACTCATCAGAGGAAAAAGCAGACGAAAGAGGCTTCACATCAGTCTGAATTAAATATCTTTTTCATTCAGATTTACTTTCAATCAGGCAGCTGTTGGTCAGGAGTGAGAACAGCTGCCTGCCAAAGGGCAGGTCAGTGGCTTAACCCTAAAATGACTACATGGTTTGGGGTAAGATATTCAGCCAGTCTTCGCCATCGCAGTCTTTAGTTTCCAGCCTCAGAACTGTCTAGACCTCTTTTGAGTGTCTTAGACAAATATTCATAGATCCGATGATGCAACAAAAAATCTGAGTACCCTTTTGGATCCAATGATCCTTGATCCACAATTCTTGTATTTGCTTAGGATAATTCATAATGAGTACCAGTATGAAAGGGTCCATGAGCTCCAGAACCCGACTTGCGAAATGAGGTTAGCCTAACTACTGTATATCTAGTTCATACTGCCCCACCTCACAAAATGACAGATTTTTATTTTCATTTAGCTCCATTCCATCTAAGTTTTAAAATATCTCTTTGTCTGATCCCTCACCAAGGCAAATTTGCCCTTGAAGACCATACTTTGTTTCATGAACAGAGCTGAGATTCTGCTGAGAAATTCTGAAAAGATTTTACAGCTTAAGGAAGAATGAAACTGAATATACCATACAGCATTGTAACTATATATTGTAACTATATATTGTAACTTATATATATATATATATAATTAAATATATATATATATATATATATATATATATATATATACACCCTTCTTCTTAGCTTGGTCGATAATTTGCTTTGTACTGATGGACAGTTAAGACAAATATTGTTTTCAAATATTGTTTCTCTAACTATTGGATAAATATGATAAGACTGTTAAAGAGCTCAGTGGCAGTAAGGAGCTTTTTTTATTACCTTGACATGAATAACTTGAACATTTCCTTTCTGAGTGGATAGAAAATACCTCTGTGATTAATTTTTTAGCCTTGCTGTAGCAATTACATAACACTTTGTTAACACAAGCACCCACAGTTGCAGAGACAGGCACAAGATATTTCATGTAAGGTGTCGAAGACAAAGTGTGATGTTGCGGATAGCTTGGCGCACCCTCACACCTGAGTTGATGTGCCTATGTGTTTTTTAATAGGTCTTCATTTGAAAGCATGAATCAAAATGCGCAGCTAAACTAAGACAACCATTATTCATTTATTTCCAAGTTCAGTTGTGCGTCATTATGTTAAGCTCTTTGTCTGTGTGAGGATTTTTTGCTAGTGCAGCCCAGTTTCATAGCAAACATAAGCAGAGAATGATATAATGGAGAAAAAAAGCATTTAAAAAATCTTTAAATGATTTTAAAAAAGAATCTAATCAGTTTTATCCACAATACATTCCCAAATGTCCAGTCTGAGCTTTGATCTCGTTTATACACAAACAGTGATTTTAGTGAAATGAGACCTGCCATTTAAAAGGGAAGTGAATCCGAGTGTCATCAGTGAAACTATTAAATAAGATCCTGCATATCCTCAGCTGAAACAGACAGTCACCAGACTGTTGGCATAGCTGATGTCAAAGTTATTTATTTTAGAAAAACTTTTATTGCTGACACAGTGGGCATATAAGTGTTGTAATTTGTGCTCTGGGTGCACAGGTACAATGAAGTCTTTGTGGCACGAAATGGTGTTTCTTTCCCCAAGTGGATAATCACTGTAGAAACATGTATTTAGATATTCCCAGAGTGTGTGTTATAGTGAGGGTTTGTTTTTGTTTTTTGCTGACCTGTATTGGGCTTTCCACTCGCTCCCTGATAGGGGGGATATGTACAGGGGTTTGGAGTATCCACATCCTCACAAAAAGGGGCTTCATCTGCTGTTCTTGCCGTGTTTATTTGAAAACAGTGATCTCTGCAGCCAAATGCTTTGCCTCACATGCATCTTTGTTTGTGCTCAGAACGTCGTTTTGTTCAATATTAACAATGAAAAAGGCTGTATCATATTGTTTGAATATGTATGCTGGACTTTGTTGTATATAGTGGAAAACTAAATCTCTTAGTACCTCTAATGTATACATTTTCTAAATTTGGCAACCCAAAACTCCAATTTATGCTTAAAACAGCAAAGATTCTCCTATTTTTGTTGAAGTTTTAGTTACACATATAGATAACCATGGATACACTACAATGAGGATAATATTAGTTTCAGGTTGCATTTGGGTTTCTCTAACTGGATCCACTTTTCTTTTATTGCTTGTTTTAGAAAAACAACAACTGTTGTTCTCCAGGGCCTCTAGCATCCTCCCTGTAGGGATACTGGGAAATCATATAAGCATTAAATTGACAAATTTCTAGTGCATTTCTGGTACATTTCCTGAAGCTTTAAATGGGAACTTTAGTTCTGGAATCTAGAAAAATATACATTTATTCATCAGCTAGAGTATTTTCTGGTGCCAGAGGGGTGATGGAAGAGTTCCTGAGTCTGATGCAACAGATCTATTTTCCCCTAGAGTGGAACTCTTGGCTGTTGCATTTCTTTGCTGTGGGCTCTGTGACATTATTCACCTATGTCTTTCCAAAATATTTACATATGAAGACTTGTCATCACCTTTAGCTGGTTTAAAATAATCATAATAGAGTAAATTCCTCAACTTTGGGAAATTGATGCACTCTCTATGAGGGCTTTGTTTTCTCAAAAAAGAGGGTTGCTTTAAAGGTGTAAATGCTCACGTGTAGTCCTGGAGTTCGAGATGAATCCTGTGGTATTTTTTCTGTTTCAGAGAGCTTCCTCTGTATCTTCATGAGACTTTGCGGACAGTCAGTCATATCATCGCACAACATAAATCACACAATCCATTATCCCACAAAGCCTGTTAGCAACAACTCACGTGCGTTTACACGTGCAGGCGGATGCTCACCTGTGCAAAAATTCCCATAGCTGTGGGGTTGAAAGGTACTCTCAGTCTCCCTCTGCAGTTGTGTTCTGATTTACTATTTAGTCCTATGTATCTCTGACCAACTTTTAAACTAGTCACAGATCCCGTTTCTCCCTTCCTTTTTGCCCCCATCATTTCACACTTCTTACCTCACCTTCCATCTTTTCCACTCATTCCTTCTTATCTCCTGTTCTTTCAAATCCTCCCATTTATCCTCCCACGTTTTTCTTTACCAACATCAACATTTATAGTGACTTAGTATTTTGCAGGTTTTATATATTTTCAGGACATCTGAGTCAGGAACAATCCCTGATGGCATGGTGAAATAAATGCCAAAATATGCAGACTAAGGACAGACATAGATTGTCTACATGCCATGACCAGAAAAGGAGGACTATTTTATGTTTTAACTTGAGATAAATTCTCAGCATGCTAAATGTGAATAGGAAGATAGGTTTAAACTATAAAGACTTAAATTGGAAAGGGCATTAAAAAAGTAATGCTGCAGATTTTCTGTCTTCCTTCCCAGTGACAAATCTCAATAACAAATAGCCATTGAATGATGCTTTCTGTCATTGGAAGGAATGTGTAGAATCACCTGCATTTGTGGTAAAAGCAACTGAAACTCCATGGTCCTGGAAGGATCTGTGACATGTGCAATTGGTTAAAGTCTGCTGTTGCGGCCAAAAGTAGCAAAGGCATAAATCAAAGCCAAGAAGAAGAGATGCGGGATTTTAGCTATCACTGTTACCATCTGCATGGCAATATATTGAAGGGTTATTGCTTTTCTTTTTGGCAAAGATGTTTAAGGAAAAAAGAGACTGCCAATCTTTGCTTTAGAGGGATTTTTGCAAGCAACTTGAGCAAATACCAGACATTACCAGACATTTATTTATCATTTCAAGTTGACTGTTGAAAGATAAAGGAATTTCTCCATCCATCCATTCATCCATCCATCTATTGTCCACTGCTTATCTGTGGTCGGGTCGCGGGGGCAGCAGCCAAGGCAGGGAAACCCAGACTTCCATCTCCCTTGCCACTTTTCCACCTCCTCCGGGGGGATCCCAAGACGTTCCCAGACCAGCCAAGAGACATAGTCCCTCCAGCGTGTCCTGGGTCTTCCTCTGGGTCTCCTCCCGGTGGGACATGCCTGGAACACCTCACCAGGGAGGAGAACAGGACGCATCCTAATCAGATGCCCGAGCCACCTTAACTGTCTCTTCACAACGCGAATGAGCAGCGGTTCTACTCTGAGCCCCTCCCGGATGGCCAAGCTTCTCACCCTATCTCTTAGGGAGAGCCCACCCAACCTGGGGAGGAAACCGGCCACTTGTATCCGTAATCTCGTTCTTTCCGTCACTACCCAAAGTTCGTGACCATAGACAAGGGTAGGACTGTACCCTCGATTGATCGATCGATACATCGTCAGACCGGTAAAGCGCCCACATTACTGCCAATGCCACACCGATCCGCCTGTCGATGTCCTGCTCAATTTTACCCTCATTCGTGAACAAGACCCCGAACAACAACTCCTTCACTTGAGGATGGACATCCCCCACGACCCGGAGGAGTTACCCATTTCGGGGGAAAGACCATAGTCTTGGCCTTGGAGACACTGATCCTAATCCCAGCGTTTGGCCCCACCCGAAGGCAAAGGGAGGTTACCCTCTCATTCACCTGTGTGAACCCAATGTACAGGCGTCAAGATGGGGGGCAACAAGTATACCCAATCCCGCTCTGCGCCTCTCACCGATGGGCAAGTCCAGAATAGAAGAGAGTCCAGAGCATTCCAGAGCATTCAGCCTCTTCAGATAGATTGCATCTAAATGCTGCTTGAGAAAAAGTTAAATTAAAAAAAGTTCACTCCAAAAGTAGTTTTGAAACAGCGCAATTTATGACTATAAGGCTTATATTGTTTTAAAGGACAACCACTTGTTCAACAGTTGTAAAGGAACATTGTTAATGTTCCAGCAACTGTAATCAAAGTCAAAGAGCGCTTTGAATGTCAGAAGAGACGGTAGGCATAGACCAGAGATAGTGTTCATCAGTAAGTACATTTGAACAGATACACATGGTTCCAGAAAGGATGGACACTCTGCTTTCAAAACAGAGCTTCACCTACACTCCCTGCACTTTGTCATGAGAATTTTGTTGTACTTACATAATCTTCTGGCCAAACAAGATTTTTACAATCCCCCTCCATATCCCCCCTGCCCTCTCACTGGGGTATTACATTCATGCAGGAACGCACATATGGAGCAACATGTACACATAAGCATGCACCCTTCTGCTCACCCTCATTTCTGCACATGTGACATATCTAAAACGGCCTTTGCACATTCTTAAATGCACATGTTAATGTGCACGTAGATAGACACAGTGTATTCCAGCACTCTGGATTAGGGGTGCAGATTAGAGATTATGGCCAGTGGTTGGATTACACAGTACTCTCAGGCCCCTCCTCCACTACCGACCAGAAGAACCTCTGGGCCTATCATCTGCAGTGGTGATGCTACAAGCACACACACAGTCAGGATTTTACATCCATTATATCAGTTTGTGTTCCTGAATTAGCCCCTGAAAGAAGCCATTACTTCTTATAGTTTTTGCACGACTTTCGTTGTTTAATTTGTTTATCATATTAGCACTTTTCTAAGTTTATTTCAGCCTGTTATTTTATGCTTGCACAAATAATACAGTCACACAACAGTCCTCACAACACTGTGTGCTCCCCCTAGATTTACTATCTAGCACAAAGCACCCTCTCAAATGTCCCATTTGCTGCTATCACATAATTTCCTAACCTGGACAGCAACACAGATTAATCTTGACATAGCCCTGAGCCCCACACACACAGAGGATAAAGTATTGACATCTAAGAGGAACAACTGAAAAGAAATATCCAATAGGAGAGGTCAAAGCCAGGTATTTAGAGAAGGAGAGTAGGACCTTGAAGATGGATGACCAAAGCTTCTAGGGAATCTGTCTCCAACAGTAGATGGAGCGTGTGAACGATGTGGGTGAGGATTGCCTGAGGACTGTTATGAGGTGGTGTATTGATTGCTGATTCACCATTTTGATCCTCGATTCCTATCCAGGCATTTGGGACCTCCAGTGGGGTCACATGCTATTTCAGGGTGGGTATGATAAGACAGGTGTCTTTGTGTAGTGCGTACATGAAAATAAAATGGAGAAAAAAACAGGGTAAATAACTACGTCCATTCCCAACAGTATATACCACAGTAACTGTATTTACTGTTAACAGTGGGAGTGTTTGTGAAATTAAAAAGAAGAATATTTATATCATTTTTCTGCAAGTTTAAAAGGTTGTGTGTTACCAATGTAGGTCAGAAGATTAATAAAAAATGACACACGTGCACACTCACAAATGTAGACTGCAAACAAAACATTCCCCTGTCATTAAAACCCAGTGCAGTTAGTGTTATTGAGGACACTTGTGATATCCAAAGAAGCCAGCTGCTTTGGGGATGTAGGGATATTGCCCTTTCTAAACAAAGTTTATCTTGAACTTGACAGACGTTGTACAGAATCTACAGACTTTATCAGAGTGGAGAGAAGCTTAGCTGGAAGCTTAGTATCTGTTGGCAGAGCTGGCATGCAACCAGGCTGCCAAAGGGCTCAGTATCCAGATTTGTCTAAAACTGCCCTGCTGTATCAATGGTTCACCAATGTACGGTAAGATCAAGGCTAAAAGTGATTGGTGCTTGTGTCGTCTTTGACTTTTCAGAGGGTTTTCACAATGTTTCATCAGCAAAGATGTTTCTCTTAACTTGCCCATCCACAATTCTCCATCAACCCTCTATTTGCCTGTTACCGAAAGATAAGCCATATTTTATCTTTCTCTTTAATTTCTAGGTGAATGCCGTCATGCCATTTGGGTGCCTTGCCCTGCGAGATGGGCGGAACTATGATAACATAACTGATGTCACAGACAAATATGAATTTGGTCAAGTTCTCAAAGCGTAAGTATCATTAAGTTTGATGTATGGGTGACTATCACCTTCCCTTTGCAGTGTATTTTTCTTCCTTTTTTGATAACTGAATGAAACAGTTATCATTGCTGATTTGATTTAGTATAAAATGCTTTTTAATTTTAAGGGCACTAAATGCTGAAAGATTCTTATCCTGTCAGCTGAAAGAAAAGACTACAATCAATTCAAATCTTTTTGGATGCGTGGATTTATGATTGGCAGGGACCTGTAAAAATCACTGCACTGCCTCTATTGGCTGAAAACTGGCCATTTTCTTCTTCTATGTGTTGCTACTTAAACGCAAGACATGGATGCACACTGACCATTTCCACAGCTACCAATGAGTGTAGGAGACCATATGGCAACATCAACACCTGGCCTTAGAGATTTCTGCTCCCCCTTTATAAAACACACACAAATATACAGAAAAACATATAGTTAGAAATGAGTGGCTGCATTTGCCATGTATGAGATTTACCTGAGTACTTTTTTAAAAGAATAATAAATGTGGTAAAGGTCCACTGAAGGTGAAAAGAATATGTGCTTGTTGATGGTTCTCTCTCACTGACCATTTACTTCGAATGCACCTGCACAATACTAATACAAGCAAACAACAACATTAACCTCTTAGACTAGAGCCATTCAGCACACACTAAAAGTGCATATACTGAATTCATTATGAAATATTGTAGTTTTATTTTCCATTACAGTGCTTCTTAAAATTCACTTGTATGATGGAGCGTATGCCCTATAGGCTAAAAAAAACTCTTTGCCCAGCTGAAGGCTTTAACAGATTTATTGCAAACCTGTTATTTACAACCTATTTATTCGACGTGCTCACTCGCCTCCCAATTGAATTATTTCACTGTATTTCACCGGGACAGCCAATGTTAGTTAGAATCTCAAATAGGTCATTATCTTAAATATTATTGCAAAATAGTTAACTTTTATAAGGCAACTGATACATTGCCTTATATTTAATCCTTTCTGTTACATTTGTCTTCTTCTCTTGACCTCTAAGTGTTTCTGTCTATTTTTTTCTTATTGTGTAGGAAGGAGTTCTGCGAGCTGTGCCTAGCAAAGGACAGACAGACTGACAAGGTGTTTGTCTGCAAGAAATTCCTCAAGAAGGATGGCAGGAAAGTCCGCAAGGCTGCCAAGAACGAAATCATGATCCTGAAATTGTAGGCAATCAGTGTGTGAGCAGATGGATGAATGGCTGAGCTACTGAGAAACTTAAAAAGACGAACAATGACTGAGTTCCTTTGTATTCAAGTTTCAACAGAAAATATGACTCCCGTGTTAGACATGATTGTAAGGCTCATGCTTTTGCGTGTTTGGCTTTTTGGCTCTTCCAGGGTCAATCACCCGAACATCCTTCAGCTGATAGATGCGTTTGAGACCCGGAAGGAATATTTCATCATCCAGGAACTGTGAGTCTTTCTTGTGGCTTTTTTCGATTTCTTTTCCATGTTTAAACACTCTTGATAATTTGCACGTGTGCGTTTTTTCCTGCATGCGTGTATCTTACATTCAAAAACCCATCAGTTCAGAGGTGGGACCTGAGTGTTTCCTGTTATTACTGTGGGCTCTGGTTCTCCCCTCAGCAACAGAGGAAGGTGTTAGATTTGATGAGATATTTGCTCTCAGTAACACTCAGCATTACTCAGTGGCCCTGAAGCACTGCTTTGCAACAAGAGAGTCTCCACGGAGAGCTTAAGATCAATTCAACAGAACTCAACCAATGCACATCACTTGTGACGTTTGCACTTTGATGTCTGCAACTTTATTTGAAAGTAGAGTCACTGATTAAAATAGAGTTGGCAAAGTATTTCCATGACTGATATAAAGAAATTCGAACTGCAATCAAAATGACTGCAGAAATCTGTGCGCACGTTCGGCTGTTTATGTCCAACTCTTACTGACTTCTGCCCAGGAAATAACCATCCTGTTGAGATTTATGTAAGATAATGACTTCCATCACTTTTCTCCAAGGTTAAAGTCTTTTAGAGTGATGGCCAGCACTCTGATTTTTTAATTGCGCAGTGGTGCCAGCTGCAGGCCAGCACAAGTAAAGTACTTCACTATTGGACAAAAAACACTATAACTAGGGTGTTATAGAAAAAAAGACATGGAGATTTGCAGTGATAAAAACTAACATTTATTTAACAGCATGTAAACTGACAAATGTGTTTGTGTAATTCGATGTTAGTGCCACAGGAGGCGATGTATTCGACTGGATTCTCGACCAAGGAAATTACACCGAGAGAGATGCTTCCAATGTTATTCGACAAGTGCTCGAAGCTGTGGCGTACTTACACTCCCTCAACATTGTTCACAGGAACCTTAAGGTGCATTTTCTCTGGCTTACTACTTCTCCCAGCGTTACTAAAAACCCAATTGCACTATCAAAACTTCAGTCTCAACAGGGACACAGGTTTGGGTTAAACTTAGACTTCTGTTGATATTAACAGGATGTAGGAAAAAGTGTAATTTTAAAAAGAAATCTTATGGGATATAGAAAATCGTGATGTAATTGTTTTTTTTGCGCCTGTGGGCTCTTACATCAATGATTATTAAATTAATCATTGGCTAACTATTAGAAATACTGGAAGAACTAAACTAAACAGATTGATAGCCTGAGCGGATCCAATTCACATCAAGCAATATTAAGTACGTCGGTGGTAGATTCTCTGTGGAGACAAATCTCAGTTATTGATGAAACATTTGATGATGATATACTTACCATGGGAGTAAACATTTACTTTAAGGCTCAAAGCAATTTCCAATGACATTAACCCCCACAAACAGATTAAGATCTGTAGTGTTCATGACCAACCCATTAAGACTTAATTATTTCACTGTCTTTAGACTCCCTCTACTGGTAAAACATGAAATGTACCCACAGTGAGCTGCAGGGAACTATTCAGACAACTCAGGTGGTAGAAATCAGTTTTTTATGAGAATCAAAGATGAAATCATTTGATTTAATAACTATTTTAGAATCAACACTTAATTAGAATAAAACAGCCAGAGTTCTCACCAAAATGAGAAAGGGAGACCATATTTCTCCTGTTTCAGCTTCTCCTCTCTGGCTCCGTGCTAAAAACAGAATAGAATGAATGACAAGGCTCCATCATCACATGGTGGTGCGAAGAGGGCCTGTGGAAGTTGTTGTTTTTGACATGGCATATGGACAAGCCAAAGCTGATCTCCTTTTGAAAGCCCAAAGATGAACATTTGCTTGTTTAATAATTTGTTAAACAAAATGTAGATTCAGAATTCTTCTCTTTGACTCGGACTCTTACTTATAAAATAAAGAAAAGGCTTGCTGTCCAATCTTCCATTGCATTTCATGTATGTCATACCTGTTTAAATTCCCTGAAGGGCAATATGCATATGAGAGGTGCATTATTTTTTTTAACTTGCTCAATAACTTTCTTGACAAGAAGAACAAGGCTAAAGTTTAAGGCAGTTTGTGTGAGAATGCTTATCTTCTGTTCTCCTTATTTTGTGTAGCTTGAAAACTTGATGTACTACACTGAAAACAACCACAATAAAGTAGTGCTGCGAGATTTCTACCTGTCCAGATTTGAGAACGGACCTATCACGGATCCATGCGGAACACCTGAGTATCTGGGTTGGTGATTTCCGTCTGTGTTGCATCAGCTTTCACGTTTATTTTCACCATATATCATTCTTTTTATAGGTTTATACTGCCAATGTACATATCTTTTTCAACTCCTTTCTTGTGCAATTGATGATGATAATTTGTCAGATTCAAACCCTCGCAGTAAAACATGACCTCTGGAAAAACTCCCAAATAGGATTGAAAGCATCCAACACTTTCCCTCTTCCATCTCATCTCTCTTTTCATCTCCTCTCACCCCTCATGCACCGTCCCACTCTTTCTTGTCATACTGATGTTTATGCGAGGGTAACTTGAACTGCTGACTGTGCTTTTGCCAAGTTTTATGCTATTAAAGGCCATAGCAGTTATTAATAATGTTGAGTTGGGTAATTAAACCAGTAAATAAGGAATAAAAGAATATGGGGAGTGACGGAAAAATGGGAACCATTTTTTGAGGTGAGGCTATTAGAGCAGCTGAGAATCGAGATTGTGCTGATGTGGAGGGTAGTAAATAAAAAAAAACAGGCAATCATTCACATTCTCACTAAAACTCTCTATGGATGTTCTGTACTCTCATGCTAGCTCCCGAAGTGGTAGCGCGTCACCGATACGGCCGTCCTGTGGACTGCTGGGCTGTGGGTGTGATCATGTTTATTCTGTGAGTCACAATCACTGATGTAAAAACTTATTGCTGATACAAGAACACAAAATAGAAAATCATGTAATTTCATCTGCTCCAAAAGTAATTCCTATGTTACATATCCAAATGTTTTAGAATAATTACCCTTCATTCTGCTTGTCTATTTCTGATTTTTTTTGGCAGCTTATCTGGTAATCCTCCTTTTTATGATGAAACGGAGGAGGAGAACACTGATCTACATAATCGCATCATCTTTTGTCGCATTGTTGCCGGGGACTTTGAGTTTGATTCTCCTTACTGGGATGACATCTCACCAGCAGGTGTTTCCTTCCACCACATGACGGCACTAAACACCCACTTACATTTTCCCATAAACTGTGCATAAGAAACATTCAATTTTAATATGCAGCTGACAGCACTTCTCATATGCCCATTTTAAGTCTGCTTCTTCATGTACCAATGGACAATTGATATTAAGAGCTTTTCTTAGTTATTTACAAAAATCTATTAATTGATATTGTTTCACAATTGTGATCTCAAATGACACCCCAATTATTATTCTGTTGTGCTTTTTTTTTTAGCAAAGGAGCTTGTCTGTCGCCTAATGGAAGTGGACCAAATGTTAAGAATCACAGCACAAGACGCGCTTTGGCATGAATGGTAACTGTGGGTGCATATACACAAAAACACAGAGAATATTGCATACATCTTTGAGGGTTGAATTTGCTGTTACACCATCTGTCATGTGTATCAGGATTGCTGGAAATGGTGCGTCAGAGAAGAACTTAAAGGATGGTGTGTGTGCCCAGTTTGAGAAGAACTTTGCAAAGGCCAAATGGCGGGTATGGATTAATCTCACTACTTTGTTTGTACTATGAATTAAGCAGCTATTAATACAGCCAGGATGACCAGCAGACTACACTGAAGAAAAAGAGGAAAAATGCTAAGGTTTACATGTCCATCTAGCTTGTTTAACTGCTTTCCAAGAGTACGTTTTAAATTTAAAACATTGAAGCTACAATGGAGATCCAGAGGTGTGAATGCTGAGGACAAAAAAGGGGGAAGATGGTAGGATCCATCTGACAGCATAAGTAACAGTTATAAACCTCTTCTTTCTTTCCCCATGTGGTTCCCAGGAGCTGAAGGTATTGTTTTTCATTATGAGTGAGAGTGAAAGGACAGGGCGTGAGGAGAGACTCACATTTATTCTGCCATGAGTCAATAATGTTCCACCTTTCAAAATGTTGAACATCGTCTTGTCTACGTTTGTGTTCTTAAGGGTAAAAAAAAAATCATTCAAATCAAAAACTTTTATCAGCACATAAACTTTAGTCAGCTGTGAGATTTAATAATCATTGGCTGTTGAAACTCTTCTCAAGCTCTGTCCCTGCCTACTGTCACTCTGCCTGTCCCAGAAGAGATCCATCCTCTCTGACCCAATTTTCTTTAGTAGATAAGACCCAGTTGTTCAAAGTGGCCTGCTCTGCACCTTTCCTACTCCTCATCTGCACTATTCTGTCTATCTAGATTGGAGTTGAAAACAGCATAACACTTAGCAGAGGGACAGAAGATCTGTAGTATTTCCATTAGTGTAGATAAGGAGAGGGTGAAATGGAAAGGACATACTGGATGTAAGCCACTGTTGACTGTTGAATTACAGTGATTTGATCTGTAAGGCCCTCTGGTATTCCTCTTACACGAATCCTGGCTCATTTCCCATACCGTTGTGACATTCACGCATAAGGAAGTTGTTTTGTTGAGCCAAATTGAGCGGCTGCTCACTTGGTGAATTCGGAGGAATTCAGCTACCTGGTTTAGAAACAACTGCTAAGCTCATTCATTGCCCCAAACTCCTTTATTGTCTGTAGATCAAAATTAATCGGATAAGTGTATGAATAAAGTGGGAGATTTACACATATCTGTTTATCTTTGCTGGTCCACAAACAATCAAAGAGTTTCATGGGGAGAGTGAGTCTTGAGATTGATTTAAACCGGGGTAAAATATCTCATAGCATCCTGGGAGTAAACAACTGGCACTGATCTTTTTTTTCACCTCACAGAAATCCCATCTCAGTGCTTTTTATGATAGTGCTAAACCATGGTGCCTCAACAGCATTTTTTTTGTCAATATATTGTCTCGGAAGCTTTTTTTTCTCCATGACCAATACTGATATTACCGTTTTAGTTTTACCTTTAAAGAAGCCATAGTCCCAACCTATACATGTTTGTGGGAAAACACAAAACATAAACTGTATATCTTTTATAGTCTGTGCTGCCATCCTTAACTTATTTTTTTGTCACCTCTGTTTCACAGAAAGCAATCCGTGTCACCACCTTCATGCAACGGCTGAAGAATTCAGAGGCTCTGATCGACAGCTCAGCTGAGGTTCAGGGCACTGAGGAGGTGGGAGAAGGTGAAGGAGGTGTTTCTCAGGGGACAAGTGATGAAGGAGAGAAGGGGACAAGTGACGGAGGGGTGACCTCAAGTAGCGTGTCTTTAGAGGTTACTGTTGAGAATACACTGGTTGGTGTGAACCAGGATACAAACACTGTTAAAGTTGGAGAAAAACATGAGGAAGTAAATACACCCATAGGTCCATCTGTAGGAACTTCCCCATCAGATATTCAGGACCCTATTGGTCAATCAAATTCTGCTCCCAAACAGGAGGAACTGAATAAGTCCAGCATAAGAAAAGGAGAAACTGATGGAACCAGAAAAATTGCTGCCTCTATGGGTCAAAATAAAGTGGCTCCAGAGGCCAAACAGACCCCTGTGGTGACATCTGAGTCCTCAAATCTGTCAGAGAGTCTATCAGGAACTAATGCTGACAGAAAGCATACATCCTCCTCCCCTGATCCCAGCAGCAAATGCAAAATGGCTGCAACGTGTCATGCCCCCCCACAAACAGCATCTGCTACTGCTTCAGCCTCACCAAGGAAGACACTAACCACCCAAGGCGTACAGAGGGACGATTCTGATGGAAGCTGGTGTCAGACACAATTGCCTGAAGCAGTAGCAGAGAGATCAGTTGGAGCACAAGTTACTCCAGCAATTGGATCAGGGCCTGGGGTAGATTTAGCACTAGGGGTCAGGCTAAGGGGTGACGCTAGTCCTAGAGGTAGTAGGGATAGGAATGCCAGGAGTACAGACAGATATAGTGCGGAATATAGCATAGCTAGGACAGGGGCTGTGCCAGGACAGGCCAGTTATGCTGCAGGTAGCTCTGCTAGTTTGGGCCGTCATGCCACACCATACAACTCAGAAGCCATGACTATAGGGTTAGGAGGGAGTTACGGGAGTCCGTACAGTTCCTTGTATACAAGCGGAGCAGGTATAGGGATGTATGGGACTGGTCTACACCATGCAGGAGGAGGGAGCAGTGCTACAAGTGATTGGCAGATGGACAGTGTGATTGAGCAGATAGAAAAACAAATGGCCGCTGTGCTTGAGAAGATTGAAGGAGACATGCCCTCATTGCTTGAGCAAATCAGTGACTGTCCTGCTGAACCCTCACGTGTCAGGAGCACACACACATCTCCTGCCACCTCCCGCGCACGTTCTACACAATGTTCTTCAACTTCGACCTCTACCACTCCCCCACCTCTTCCCACTTCTCCGAGACCTGTACTGCCATCACTCCCCCACCTTGCCATACCTCCTCCCTCCTATCCCCCACCGTCTCCCCCCTCACAAGTTTCACCCCAGGCTGTTGGGGAACAGGGAGAAAAGGATGGTTCAAAGGGTACAGCAAACTCCAGCCAGTCACCAAGAGCTGGAATGGGCAAGGGGCTCTGAGCCACAAGACACAAATGCAAATCACCCTGAACACTGGATTTATAGTTCAAATTTGTGGGATTAGTGATTCTGATTCACCTAGATGCAACATCCACCTGCTACCCAGAAGAAAGGTAACCATACAATGTTTGGTTTGGTTGTGCCTTTACTCCAAATGATTACCCCCAGGGCATTCAGATAGTTTCATGTACGGAGTCAAAGCAGGATAGAATACAACATAATTTTTTGTGACATCTGCGGAGATCAGATCAGATTCAGACGTGTGCCTCAATGTCCACCAAACCAAATCATATGGGAATTTCCAAGCACTTAGCGAGGTTTACCAAACGAACAGTAAGGACATGTAAAAACAGTATCATACGATTAACAACCAATCAAAAATATTTATTTTCTATTTATGCATTTTCTACAATCACTTTATCCAGTTGAAGGTCGCAGGAAGCCCCAAGCTTATCCCAGCTGCCACTGGGCAATAGACATGGTCAATTTAGATTCTCCAAACATAATGACATGCATACTTTTGGACTGTCCGAGGAAGCTGGACAGCCCTGGGAGAACCTATGCATGCACAGGCAAACCATGCTAACTGAAAGACCCTAGCCAATTGTTGAACCAGGAATATGAGGTGACGGCGCTACCAAACACACCACCATTCAAACCTATTCTTGATCAAGTGTAAATAGATACACACACACAAAGAGAAAAAAATTGACTAAAGGTTTTTAGTTTGTTTGGCGTTTATGTTTCTCATGTTCACAGTAATACTTTTACTTTTTCGAAGCAGCTAAAACCATTTCTATGTTTTTATTTGTTTTATTTGTGTGGCTCCTCAGTCAGTTGTGAGGCTTGGAGTCATACAGCTGCACACGTTTATTAAAAAACTGAAAGAAGAAATGGATTTTATCAGTTGCTCTTGAGATTTGTTAAATTCTATGTTAAACTTTAACCGTCACTCAATGTTTTGTGAGTCGCTACACAATTGGTGGGGAGCTGAAAAAATATATTTACATGCAAGATATTGTATAAAAGCTTTGAAATAAAACAAGCACACATTTTTTTCTTCTTTCAAGCATTCTTGTGAAAATCTAGCAAACAAAGTTTGTTTAATTTATATCTAGATTGGTCAGCCCACCTACTTTGGTAATGTTAATTAAATTTTACCGTCTATTTTATCCTGTTTTCCATTTGTCATTGTCCCTTTGAATTTCATTCTGCTTTCGGTGTATTTTAGACCAAAATTTCTGCTATTCTCCTGAATTAAAACACTATCATTTGTCCCTATGTAAAGTGTACTCTGTTTGCAAGTCTTTCAATAAAAGTAATACAATTAAGTTCGATGTTAAACTGTTTCATTTGTTGACTAATAAATAAATAAATATATATATATATATATATAT
>JABUIW010000028.1:8465709-8509937 GCA_013363375.1 Menidia beryllina | reverse complement strand
ATTCAGTTAAACAAATGCTATCCAACTATAATTTTGAGTTCTTTAAACTGTTCAACTGGGCCAGCTAAGACTTAAACATGTGAGCTTGGTTCCTGGACGTGTGACCGTAGGCTCTAAGTAACACTTTATTAGCAGTAAAAACTTTCAAAAATGTCTTGCTCGAAATCAAATCAAAGACACCTTTGGGTTTAAAACTGTTTTCCCAGGCACGTGTGCGCGCGCGGGGTCATGCTTGTACATAACGAGCCGTTATGAGATAGACTAACCGTTATCCAGAGATTTCTCGCTCAGGCCTTCTTTCACACACTCACTACAAGCCCCATGTGCCATTGCGCAAACTGTGGATTAGTCCAAAGTAGTAGATGACGGGGGTGTCCATTTTCTACTCATTTTAGATCGATATAATGCTATTAAACCAAACAACTTTATCCTATTCAATACATTGTTTATAGTGGATCTAATAGTTGTAAATTGATCATGGATTTAGATTCAATAGAAACGATACATCCATAATTGTCACTTTTCGGTTGTCCCTTTGGGTCTGTGTATTGGTTTTTCCTGTAACGTGCACATGTTGCTGCTTTGCTTTGCTTTCAACTGAAATAGAGTGAGGGGAAACGGTTTGGGGACAGCCGGGCAGGCAACCGTCCAGTGGAAAAACTCACACAGAGCCCGCCAGCTTGACACATTTTTCAGTTTGCCGTTAGCGGCAGTGTTGAGTTTTAACATTATTTGTTTGGTTCTTTGCTCAAACGAAGCCGATTTTAATACTACAAATCAGGCCGAGTAATATCGGATGTGGTAAGTTTGCACACTTGTGTAAGCTCTCGTCTTGGTAACGTTAGCCCCAGCTAGTTGGCTAATGTTAGCTGGATAGCTAACAGCAGCACAAGAAGGAAAAAGTCGTTGGGTGGCTAGATAGCTTCAGAGCTAGCCGCATACAAGCTAACAACTACGCAGTCGTTTGATCGGCGTTATTAGTAATGGTTAACGTTAGTTACCGTTGGCTAACTGAAGCTGTTCAGCTGTCCGCTCGGCTAATCGTTGCTAGTCAGGCATTGTCACTAAAATGTTGATTTCGAATTAATATTTGCACTTTTACTGGGCGAAAGGCAGTTATTGTAATGAAAACAATGTGGTAAATAGTAGCTAGAGAGCTACTGTTGCTGCAAACATGAGATGCAGGCTATAAGACACACTAGCTAACATGCCTCGCGAAACGTGTATCGTACTGGAGAAATATCTTTAACCTGCATGTATTTTGTTTGCTTACGGTCACGGTATTTCTGTTACAGTTTTTTTTTAACACAATATTTTTACAGTTGTTTGAACTTGTCATCTTAAGTAGTCTACTACTTTCACTTCGTTATATGATCACTTTTAAACTCAACACAGAATTCTGGAAGTCATCTTATAAGAGCACGAGAACCGGGGAACCCCTCGACATGTGTACCCGACATATGCGGCCCAGTCTTTTCCTGGGCCTTTGTCATTTGCTAGACACCCCCTCCCCCAATATTCCTCTGCAAGAAATGCTCACCCCTAACCTCAATGTGACTGAAGGCCCTGGCGCCCAGCATCACTTGAACTTGTAAAGCAGCAGACTTAAGGTTGTACGTCTGCCTTTCATGGTGCTGTAGCACTATGAGCAATAACTGAGTTCGGATTAGGAATGTTACAAACTCTAGCCTCAATATATAGTTTTACTGTGAAAATGTTCCACTCAATCGGAAAAAACGTGCCTTTTCTTTACAAAATGTATAGGGACACCTCTTTTCTGGGATTTGCATGCAATCTAGTCCCATAAAAGGATTATTTTTCGCAGATGTCACAGAGACAATGGTACTATGATTGTTGAATTTCCTCCATCACCAGTAAACATTGCCTAAGATTTACTATGGAAGAATCCTTGAATAGCCGAATAGATTTTTTCACAGTTGTGGTATAAGCATGCATAAGAGCGTGTCTATAGATTCGTAAGGTGTTTTGTTCAAGAATCACTGGAGGTTCGTCAGTTCATTGTACACTATTGTACATAGCATGCATCCTCCGGTAGCAGGGGCGGGATGAATGCGGCGTGGGAGCCAATCGGATCAGAGCCTGTCTCACCAGTGTGCGAACAGCTACCCTTTCCTGTTGAATATTTTAACCCATGCGTCACAGTCCCTCCGCCCCTTTCTTCCCATCTGCCATTTTGGTTTTGTTCCCGTCTGCAGTCCCTAAGCCAGCAACGCAATTACATAGAGGAGACTGAGCTCAACGACATAGTGACTCGACATTATAGTGCAGACCATCCTGGTTCCGCATCGTGTTTAATTTCTTGGTACGAATCGCCGAATTAGCAACCATCTTTATTACTGACGACCGTACATTGCGTTAGAGGAGCGGGTTCGCATAGGGAAGGGACCGAGAAGGATTATTGGTAAGAACAGAAATCAATGAAGCACGAGTGGAGTGGTTTGTCTTCCATTTGCATAGATTCTTATGTCGAGCTACAAAGTTTAATGGTGTTTTCACGACTAGAGCTTAGACATTTCGCCACACGAGTGTAGAAGTGGCGTTGTCTGCCAGTTACAAACAGATCCTCGTTTTTGCGAGCGAGTAAGGTAGCCGCAGCTGCTAGCTTGTAAAGTTGTGTTCCGCACTACGGGCAGCACAGGCCCGGGCTAAGCGGCTAATGGCTACATTGGCAGGCTGGTGTTTTCCTGCCTCTAAGTTATTAATGTTTCGGCTATTTCCACCCCTAAACCACTTAACTTATTAGTGGACGGCAAACCCATCTAACCGGAACCAGATAAGGGGTGTCAATGTGCTGTTAATTCACAGTCGAAGTTCAATTCTTGTATTTTTTTTTAATCTTTCAATAGGCTGTTAGCTGCTAAGGTTTTCCATCAGGTTTTGACAGCTACAGTAAGATCCAGGCAGCTCTGCCGTATCATGCCGGATATCTTCCATTTTCTTTTTTTAACGAAAGGGGCCGTTCATTTCGCAGACTTATCAGTTTAGTTTTATTTTTAAATGTTGGAATTGTTTAATGTCAACCTTCAAGATATGGAAGTTGTACTAGGGTTAATTAGCCGTCTTGTCTGACTTTGGGGCCGAAGGTAAGTTGGATGCGTTTGATGCGGAAATTGTGGCTGACAGTTATGCTGTGAGGTCTATCTGCCTTAGACACTGCGGCCTTCTGACTTGCCGTCTTAGTTTGTCCAGATTAGCGTTTTAATCACGACGATATTTTACTGTATATTTGTCGTAAGCCCTTACACAAGCTTATTGTTTTATTTTTTCCATGTCAAATTATCTTCTCCGTCAAACCTGCGAATCTGTGTCTGTTGCTAGCTTTACCGCAGTGAACTTTTAATGATTCAGCTGTTTTTTGTTGAAACGATGCTGACAGTCCTTCAAACCCCTCTAATAAACAATAGAAGTACATAAACAAACCAGTGGTGTGTCTGAGCATGAAAGGAACTTATAATGCTCCTATTCACGTCTCTTCTCAGGCCCAGTTGGTTTTTCTAGCAGATTGGTGTTTGGCCTGCTGCCAGCCCAGCTGCTCTCTGGGCTAAATATCCTCTCTTCTCAACTTGGAGGCTCATCATAATGGACCATAGTGAAGAAGCATAAATGGCGTTTATTGCCCATTTCAAATAAATTCACTTAATTATCTTTTGTTTGATGTAATCATCCATTGATGCTTTCAGATTGTACATCTTAAGTGTTCTCCAGTGTAAGCAAATTAATACAAATAAGTTAAGTCACAACAAATGTATCAGAAAAGATAAATGTTTATTGAACGATTGCTTTGCTTGAGTTGTGTGATGCCCTGTCTTGAATTAGATGTTTTCTTTAAATAGCTTTTGTGAATTTCCAGATGTCCAGCTCGCCGCTGTCCAAGAAGCGTCGCGTGTCAGAAACAGAGACGAAGACGGGATCTCACTGCTCCTCCTCTAACTCTGTCAGAACTGATCTGTCCCACACACCTGCCAACGTATGTGCAAACACACTCACTGTATTCTGCAGTTGGAACTTGTAACCCAAACTGATTTCACCACCTATTTTCTACAGGGCATGGCTAAGAATGGCAATGATGCTGAGATTGATGAAGGGCTGTACTCCAGACAACTGTAAGCTTTCTCTTTGGCCTGATCTATGCAGTTTTTGTGCTCGTCTAACAGTGCACCATAACACCAATGCACCTTTCTCCTTCTGTGTAGCTATGTGTTGGGCCATGAAGCAATGAAGCGCATGCAGAACTCCAATGTCCTCATTTCCGGCATGAGAGGTCTTGGAGTCGAGATTGCCAAGAATGTCATCCTGGGTGGAGTCAGAAGCGTCACTGTGCATGACCAGGGGCTTGCAGAATGGAGAGACCTTTCCTCTCAGGTGTGAAAACTCTTACATGTATTTTTAATTTTTAGAAAGGGCTATTTTTTTAAAGTTATTTATGTTACTTGCTCATTTATCATTTTGGACTTCATACAGTATATAGTAAGTGTCCAAAGTGCAGTATGACTGTATCTTTACTTGTACATATGCTGTATTGTTGCCACCCAAAAGGACTTACAGAGCTCCCCCCTCCCTGGCTATTTACGGGTTGACCCAGATTTATCGGTGTGACCTATTCCTGGATAATAAACATAGTGACGTCACTGCCTGTGATGTGACATCATCATCGAAGGACATTGTTTTCGTCATTTGGGTAGACATTTTAATTCTGATGGGTTTATATTAGGCAGAGGTTTGCAGCATGTGTGAATAGACTCCACAGATTAATTCAAGAGGCTCAACAGAGATGTCTTTGGCAGTGAGCTTGCTATTTCAGATATCTCTGTTCCAGCAACTGGCATTTGCCCAAGGAGCATATTTGTTCCAAATTAATTAAATGGCTTCTGTCTTTCTTTTAACAAGAAGTGTAATTTAATCAATTATCATTTTCCAAACTTTTTCCGCAGTTAGGAAAATTAAAAAAAATCTTCAGCTTTAACACTTTTATAGCAATTGCTATCAAAGTATCATCTAAAACATTGATACAGTTGTATATTTATAATTGCCATTAGTGATAGTTGTGCAGGATGTAAACATTGTGCTCTGAGTATGAATTGCAGGATTTAATGGTGGCAATCTGATGAAACTTAAGAAACCACTGCTTGCTGATTTCCAAACAGTTGAAGCTTGGGGGTAGAAGGGAGTTAGAATCAGAAGACTGATGCAGATGTTAAAAGGGGACAATGGCAAACATTTATATATGAACTGCATGTCTCTCCATTTTAAATGGTGTTCATCTGCTGGTTGTTATAAATGATTTAGTCGGTTGTCTGGCTTTGTGCCATTTATTACCTCACATGATGTGTGCTTTTGTGTAATAGTTTTACATTAGAGAGGAGGACCTTGGAAAGAACAGAGCAGAGGTGAGCCAGCCCCGTTTGGCTGAACTCAACAACTATGTCCCTGTGACCGCCTATACTGGAGCCCTCACAGACGACTACCTGACCAAGTTCCAGGTACAGCTGACGCAGAACCACATTTTTCTTGTCGTTTTAATATTTAAGAAATAGAAAATTGTTGCATTTTAAGCCCTTTCTTGACACTCAGGTGGTCGTGCTGACTAACTCCCCTCTGGACGAGCAGAAGCACGTAGGAGATTTCTGCCACAGCAAAGGCATCAAGCTGATCATTGCAGACACGCGTGGCCTGTTAGGGTAGGGACTGAACTGCACACTCTGCTGGTTTTCTGTCTTAAACTTGTGCAACATACTTTTTTGTTTTTTGCAGCCAACTTTTCTGTGACTTTGGAGAGGAAATGACGGTGTATGACACTAATGGTGAGCAGCCACTTAGTGCCATGATTTCCATGATCACCAAGGTTAGTCTGTTCAATTTTCTTTTCTCACTTAACAACACGTTTTTCAAAGAATTGTTCGTGTTGACAGAAAAGTCCTACTTTTTTTTTTGTTTCTTTAGGACAATCCAGGGGTTGTGACATGTCTTGATGAGGCCCGTCATGGCTTTGAGAGCGGAGACTATGTCACATTCACAGAGATTCAGGGGATGACAGACCTCAATGGCTGTCAGCCAGTGGAAATCAAAGTTTTGGGTGCGACATGTTTCTTAATAATTGCCTTCTGTTCATTAGCTTTTCGTTTTCTATTAGTCAACATGTTGTTTTTCTTTGGTCAGGCCCATACACCTTCAGCATCTGTGACACAACTGGCTTCAAAGACTATGTGAGAGGAGGAATAGTCTCTCAGGTTAAGATGCCCAAGAAGATCAGTTTTGTAAGTGTCTGTCATTTCCCCACATCACATTAAAATATGACATAATTACTTGTAATTGACAATTATTTTGAGTAGGACTTGTTTCTCTAAGCGTCTTGTTTGTGTTTGCACCTTTTTCCTGTTGTTGCCTCTAACCATGAGGATGTCTTTTTGCTGTGCTGAGGTCACCACTGGAACTTTGTAATGTTGCGCCCAGCCTCATACCCATGCATGTCTTTGCTGTGCAGAAATCCTTCTCCTCCTCCATGGCTGCCCCTGAGTTTATCATGACTGATTTTGCCAAGTTTGAGCGTCCACCACAGCTCCATGTGGGCTTCCAGGCTTTCCATGCCTTCCAGAAGAAACACAGCCGCCTCCCTGTACCCTGGAGCCAGGTTTGCATCTTTTATAAAAGCCAAGATTACCTGTTGCATAATCAGTTGCATCCGGTTACTTAAATGATAGTTAATGAGCCCATCTTATGTCTTCTTGATTTATGTGACTTGTTGCTCCTGTTATTTAGGAGTGTCATCATCAAATGCAGGAACATGAATCGTTTAAAACATTATGCTTTGTGTCTTTCAGTCTGATGGTGAAGAGCTATTGAGTTTGGCCAAGGAATTGAACTCTGCCCAAACGGAGTCTGCCAAAGTGGAACAGCTGGATGAAGCCCTTATCAAAAAGATGTCGTACGTTGCTGCTGGTGATCTTTCCCCTGTCAATGCTCTTGTTGGAGGTGTAGCTGCACAAGAAGTGATGAAGGTCAGTGGAAAGCCTTTTGAAAGTCAAACTGCTTGTGTATTCCATACAGTTTTCCTGATTGTAAAGTACTTTGTACAGCGAGCATATGAGTTTGACTGTGTTTAACAGGAACTCTTTTCTTATGTGATAATACGTGTTTGGATATACACCCTCCAACTTGTTTAGTTCTTGAATTCTTGGTAACAGGTGACTTTGTTCTTTCAGGCATGCACTGGAAAATTTATGCCTATAATGCAGTGGCTGTATTTTGATGCCCTGGAGTGCCTGTCTGAAGAGGAAGGAGTCATGCTCACAGAGCAGGAATGTGCTCCTGTAGGTGCTCAGTCCAGATTACATGTGCTCAGACTGTAGACAGATCCCCATCATGCTGACAAATAGTGGTCCTAAACCGGTTATCTGCCTTTGTGTGCTTTTCTCAGATAAACTGTCGATATGATGGGCAGATCGCAGTGTTTGGCACAAAGCTCCAGGAACTGCTTGCCAAACAGCGCTACTTCCTGGTGAGTTGGTATCAATACATGTCTGATAGAGCAAGTTTTGGGACCATGACACCATTTAATTATCAGCTTTAGCCATTAATGATCCCTGACATAATCCATGGTATAGTTTGATGTTTGGATTAGCTTTAAAAGGTTTTGAGTAAATGGTTTTCTAAGTGGCGCCTTTTAATGTGAAACACAGCACAACCTTTGTAGATGTCCTCCTTCAACAGTTTGAAATCCTTCTAGGTTGGAGCTGGAGCCATTGGCTGTGAGCTGTTGAAAAATTTTGCTATGATTGGACTGGGAAGTGGGGATGGTGAGGTCATTGTGACTGACATGGACACCATAGAGAAATCCAATCTCAACAGACAGTTCCTGTTCAGACCCTCAGATGTTACAGTGAGTATCATCATCAGTAGTACTGTATAAGGATATCGTTTGTACTGTAACGCACAATTACTCCTCTGAAATGAGCTACAGTGACTTTTTTTTTTTATACATCTGCAAGTTGGGGCCGTCCATACACATGTTATGTGGTGGTGTTTTTGCCTTGGTGACAAATTAGCAGGATCCATCTTTGTCCTGTTTAGTTTCCACCAACACTCAGCAGAATGTGTCAGACTGTATTGGGGCAGGGGTTGAAAGCATTGACACCTCAAAGTACTAACATCACACTAGCCTCACACAACAGTGTTATTGTGTAAAGCTGTGAGAAGAACAGATATATTGTTTAAATGGACAACTTGACAGACCATTAGTTATTGACAGCATGAGTTTTGTGTGTGTGTGTTGCACACATAGGTTTGTGATGTTGGTAAGTGGTAATTTCTTCTTTATGCATATGTGATCATAGAAAATGAAAAGTGACACAGCTGCTGCTGCAGTGAAGCAGATGAACCCCTCCATCCGGATCACGGGTCATCAGAACAGAGTGGGCCCCGAGACAGAGAGGGTCTATGACGACGACTTCTTTGAAAGCCTTGATGGAGTTGCCAATGCACTAGACAACGTTGATGCCCGTAAGAGAAAGCTTCCTCTTTTTCTTTTATGGCTCCCAGTGGAGCAGTCTGCTACCCGGGCTGGTCTAACATAGCAGCATCTTCATTTAGCGTTTGTATACACAATATTCAGGCTTCATTTATGATTCTGATTATCAGGTATGTATATGGATCGCCGTTGCGTATACTACCGCAAACCATTGCTGGAATCGGGTACTTTGGGTACCAAAGGCAACGTCCAGGTCGTCATCCCCTTCCTCACAGAGTCTTACAGCTCCAGTCAAGACCCACCTGAGAAGTCCATTCCCATCTGTACCCTGAAAAACTTTCCAAATGCAATTGAACACACTTTGCAGGTCAGTAGAAGCGCAGAACTCATGGTGCAGTCGGTTAACCATAGAAAGTCAATTGAGTACATTAGGCCATTTGCATGAAATTTCTAATAAGCACAACTCCATCAAACCTATTTTTAATTTAACACGACTGTGCAGCCTGTTTTCATTCATGAACTAATAATACTACTTGGTCAGTCTTGTGCAAAATCTTCATGACGATAGCAATTTTTGTAAAGAATATTATTAATTGATACAGAATGCAAAAAATACCATGTTCCTAATCTACAGTCAATTGTACACTGTGTATCTTCATTTCTGGATTCATTCATCCTTATTTCTATTTCAGTTTGATGTATTGTACCCTTCCCCTTTATATTCTTACACTCTCTAAGCCTTTTAAAACACTGTTATATCCCACTGATTTGATCTCAATGTCTTTCTCTGTCCAGTGGGCCCGTGATGAGTTTGAGGGGCTATTCAAACAGCCACCGGAGAACGGCATGCAGTACCTTACGTGAGTTTCTCATGCTTTGATGAGAATAGCCAGAATCTGCTGGTTTGCATTTGTTACAAGACTTTGCGGTTTTATGGTGCTTTCTCCAGAGATCCTAAGTTTATGGAGCGTACGCTGAAGCTTCCAGGAGCTCAGCCTATGGAGGTACTGGAGGCTGTGTACAAGTGTCTTGTCACAGATTGCCCACACAGCTGGGCAGATTGTGTGTCCTGGGCTCGCAACCACTGGCAGTGCCAATACAGCAACAACAT
Source organism: Menidia beryllina (assembly GCA_013363375.1). NCBI lineage: Eukaryota > Metazoa > Chordata > Actinopteri > Atheriniformes > Atherinopsidae > Menidia > Menidia beryllina. The sequence goes on along the minus strand of JABUIW010000028.1, from coordinate 8,500,341 downwards.
CCGCCAGCTATTGCACAACTTTCCTCCAGATCAGGTAAACCTGACCATTTTATTTAAAAAACATACTCTCAAAAATCCCTGTACAATTTAAAAAGGCTGGTCACAAATCTTTGGTCTTACATAATCAAATTTAATCTTATCGTTAATTTACCAAAACTGCTGGGGTAAAAAAAAATCTAATATGACATGAGAGCAAATGCTGCTGCCTGTCAAGCTTGGAAGGGTCATAAGAATTTGAATTCCACTCTTGCAGTTGGATATAATTCTCAGGTGTAGCTTCCATATCAGGAGTAGATCGGGCAGTGTACTATCACTGGAATGGAGTGGAATTTCTCTGAATACTTAAAAAAATTCTTGTCAGACGTGAGGCCATCTGTCGAACCGATTACGCTTGGCTGGAATGGGGTCATTCAAGAGGATGGCAAGCAAGAAGCAAATCTACAGCTGCAAAAAAGAATCAAGCTTTTGAGATGCCGCAAAGTCCAGACTTCGTCTCAGTGAAACAAGGGAGGGGCGTCATGCATTGGCCCTAGTATTAGTTAAATAACACTGTAATATGTTGTGTAACAATCGTTTGACAATGTGTTTACCAGCCCTGAAACCAAACGCACCATTAATGATCATGTGCTACTGTACATTGGTAGTCTCTACTCTGTTATTTCCATTTATGTAACTCACAGTTACCAGAAAGACATACACAATTCTGTTTTAGAGTTGCAATTGTAGTTTTGAACACTCTTTGTTTTCAATATCTGAACTGCTCATTTGTCCCTCAGCTCACTAGCTCTGGGGCCCCCTTCTGGTCAGGACCAAAGAGGTGTCCTCACCCCTTAGAATTCAGCACTAGCAATGTAAGTTTGCATTTGATTTCTTTATCTTCTACTTGTGCGTTTGCTCGACAGATTATCTGCTTTTAAAGGTCAGCCTGGTCTCAAAGTATCTCTTGTTTTTGTTTTTAGGACCTGCACATGGACTATGTAATCGCAGCCGCCAACCTGTTTGCTCAGATGTACGGCCTACCAGGCAACACTGACCGCGCAGGTGTGGTCAAGATCTTGCAAGACGTGAAGATTCCACCTTTCACCCCCCGCTCAGGAGTCAAGATCCACGTCTCTGATCAGGAACTGCAGAACAGCAATTCATCTGTCGGTAAGGTCCACAGGGCTGTGTTTTTTTTGTTTAGTTTTTTTATTAATATAATGAGCCGTGTATAATTGTTTGAAAATGTGAATGTTTTGCTATGCAGATGACTCCAAACTGGAAGAGCTTAAGAAAAAGTTGCCTTCCAATGATACTTCCCAGTTCAAACTCGTCCCAATTGAATTTGAAAAGGTATGTCGCCTCTCTAGATGCTGAACATCTGCTCAAGGTCCTTGGATAACCTATGAGTGTAAAGAAAGTAAACATATTTCCAAAAGTCAAATCATTCAGAGTAACAGACGGCCTCAATATAAGTACAACACAAGTTTACTGACAGAGCTGGCTCAAACAGCACACCTGTCAAAAGCTTGTTGAATGTGTTTAGCACCACTTCTGTAATTGCTCTGGTCGGGTTTATGATTCTTGGTCATATGTTCACAGGATGATGATTCCAACTTCCACATGGACTTCATTGTTGCAGCATCCAACCTGAGAGCAGAGAACTACGACATTCCACCTGCAGACCGACACAAGGTGGGCAGCCTTCCTCTAAGACGTGGCCTTGTCTTCTCACCAGATGTGTGGAGAAGTGAACCTGTCTGGACTGTTGTTTTTTGGGGAGTAAAACGCTATGAATTGAATTCGTCTTAACTTGTATCTGGCAGTGTGATAAATCGACTCCCCAAACAAATCCAGATGCTCAAAACAAAATGGACCCAACGGGCTGCTTCGGTTTGACCCCGTTCATCACCCTCTGTTGCTCTTTGTCTCTGTCCGATCCAGAGCAAACTGATCGCTGGCAAGATCATACCTGCCATCGCCACTACGACCGCTGCAGTGGTGGGCCTGGTGTGTTTGGAACTGTACAAGATAGTCCAAGGCCACAAGAAGCTCGAGTCGTTCAAAAATGGCTTCATGAACTTGGCCCTGCCTTTCTTTGCCTTTTCTGAGCCCATCGCTGCTCCCAAACACAAGGTGAGCACCCCTTATATCACATAGTTTTGAGCAGTGCTACAATGGAAATGTGCGGTCAGATGACGATTAGATTCCCCTGTGTTAAACTCCAATGATGATCCAGCCATGCTAATACTGATACATCCAGTGTAAATGAGTTCAACTCACCTTCTTACACTGACGGTGTCAGTGTATGCTGAGGAGAAAAACAGCATGCAGTCTTCACAATGATCAGACTGCTCTACTTTTACTGTGGGAAGTCATATTTGTGGTTGGAGTGTGGTGTCCTGATTCTGTATCTGTCTTCATTTCTGTCTGTCTTCTTGTTGCAGTACTATGAAATTGATTGGACCCTGTGGGATCGCTTTGAAGTCAAAGGACTGCAGGACAACGGGGAGGAGATGACACTCCGGCAATTCCTTGATTACTTTAAGGTGCGTTGAATAAAAAAGTATTTACTTTTAACATGTCAAAATATGAAGAAAAGCAGGAGAAGCAAAAGCCTTTATACCCCTTATTTTTTTACCCGTGAACTTTTAATACCATGGTTTCGTCTTTCACAAGTCGCACATATCTTCACCATTGGCAGCTCAAACTGAGCACACACATCAGGTCAAAGTGGGTCCTCCTCTCGTGCCCCCAGGAAATGCATCTTTATGTACAGTTGCTGGATTTAACACTTCATTTAGTCCCTTTCGCTCTTCATATACAGAAATAAAAAACCTGTTTTTCGGGCGCTGTATTATTGTGCAGTTTGGAACTAAAACGGATCACAGCATTTTCCTGCTTTTTAAGGTTTAAGTGGTGTAGAAATTGTGTATAACTGATCTATCTATTATTTTATCTCCCAGACTGTCCATAAGTTGGAGATCACCATGCTTTCTCAGGGCGTGTCCATGCTCTATTCGTTTTTCATGCCTGCGGCCAAACTTAAAGAGAGACTGGACCTACCGTGAGTACACATTTGACCACGCATACTTTGGTCACCTGCCTGTGACACTTTTCAGCCGCAAGTTTTTCACCCTTCCTCTGGTTGAGCGTTTTCACTCCTCTGTTTTGCAGGATGACAGAGATAGTGACCAAGGTGTCCAAAAAGAAGCTGGGCAAGCACGTGACGGCCCTGGTCTTCGAGCTGTGCTGTAACGACCTGTCGGACGAAGACGTGGAAGTGCCCTATGTTAGATACACCATCCGCTGAGCTCCACACCAGGTCCACCCACTGGCGGGTGGGAGTTGCAGGGGGATGGCATGGGGGAGGTCTGGATGGGGAGCCGTAGTGGGACAAGGGGTGGGGAACTCGATCCAGGTTGGCTCTATTGGATCAATGGATTTCTTTTTTGGGCCTGCGGTTTGTGTAAACCTGTGCCTGACTGTACATAGCCCCGGTAAGCTGACTACAGGATACCTTTGTCTGTTAGGGATCCAGCTGGTGCTCGGCTGTGGGAACAGGGGTTTTATTGGAAGAAGGGAGCATGTACACTGGACATCGTAATGTTTTTCATTAGTAAAACCTCTACACTTCAATAAGCCTTAGTGGTCTCTGTTTTCCAAAGCCACACATAACCCCCACCACCCCCCAGTGTAAAATATAATGCTGTGGCAGTCAATTTTCATTCCTCCCCCTCTACCTGCTCTCTTCTCTCCTCCAACCCCCGTCTCATGGACCTGATCCCACATTACTGTTTTTTTTCCCTTTTTTTTCCCCATATCATTTTCTCAAAGGATGCGCCTGACTGATTTAAGAACAACCCAGACAACTCTTATAAACCTTAAGTCAACTTTTCCTGAGTGGAAATCTAAATGTATCACACTGGCAGATGCTCCTCCCAGTCTAAGGAACCCCTACACCCTCATCATAGCACAGCGTGGTTTTTGAGGGGCCCTTGCACATGACATCAGTTTTCTCTTTATCCTCTTTATATTTCATGTGTTTTGTTATATTTTATTTTATTTTGGGGAGGGAGGATAGGGATCATATAAAGCTTTGGCACACATCTGGTAGATCATAAACTCTTTCTACTTTAACTCCAAAAGACAAAACCGTGTAAGAGCAAGGCATTAAGATGTATCTTGAAGTGGGAGCACTTACTGTGATAGTGAATAAACATGTAAAAAAAAAAAACAGCTGTCCTGTTTGTTCATTTAGAGTTTGGGTTTTTAAAAAAAGAAATTAGGTTGCCTTCTGGCACATCTGACGGAATCAGAAAATTGGTGCTTTTCCTGTCTGACCTGCTGTGGGCTGAGCAGAGGTTTCATTCTGAACGGCATATCCGGGAAACACAAACTAACTGCTAAGTGCCGAACTGTTAACTTGTAATGGGGAAGAAAAAAAAAAAAAACCTTATCGGATTAATTTTATCATCAAAGGCATGATGGAGAATCTCTTTATTTGAGCAAAAGTGCCTTTTATGACAAAAGGGCACTTTATGAATCATATTTGAACCGTGACACTCAATTCCTCTTCTTTGTTCAAACAGATCGCTGTATTATCAAGTCCTCTGTTCTGCTACTTAGGTAAAGTGTTAAGAGGATCCAGTTGCCAGGTTAAAGTGAGAACTTTCATAACTTCTGAGTGCTCCTCCCTGAGAAGAGCGGATATGTGAGTTATGTGCAACTCTAAAGGATGTGGTCTGCTGCGAGATGAGGAAGAAAGTGAGGAGGAAGGAGTGCACTGAACTTTAAAAAGCTCAATGCTCAACAGGCTGGCTGCCAGCTCTGTAGCAGAGCGGCGGTGTAAATTTGGATTATTTTTCGCCGCCTCTAATTGAGAAGGAACCCTGATTTTTTTTTTTTGAGGATGCACTGAGGACAAAGTAAAGATGGAAGTGGAGGAGAGCGAAACAAGGACTTCCTGGTATGGGGCCTTTTTGCCTTCTTTATGTTGCTTTACACTGATCCTAAAAACAGTTGAAATCATGGCAGGGATAAGTTTAAACTGATTTTTATAGTGTTTGAGATTTTGGGTTTGATGCTCCGTACCTGACATGACAGAACTCAAAATCATCTTAACATGATACAGGTTTAAACACTGAGTGACTACAAAGTTGCTAACTTACTTGTGCACAAATACCTTTGTCCGATTCATCTAAAAAGAAAAAAAGGTTTTGATGAAGACTTTTATCCCTCTTAGGTCTGGCATGTCAGGCGAGTCTCATTCAGTCCTCTATGACCATGCTGGGGTAAGCTTACCTTTCTAAGGCTCTTTTATGTGTCTTATTTTCAAATACTGAAGTCCAAAAAAGTCACTTTGAATATAAATTGCTGCTTTTAGAAGAAGAGAAAACAAGACCCCCTCTCTGAACCTGTGATCAGAATCATGGAAGTAAGTAATCTGAGTAGAATCGTAGTCATGCCTCGGCATTTCTCAGTAGCTAACGGATGTTAGTCAACCTTACCTTTGTGACCACAATGCTGAGTGCACAGCTGTTTTCATGTTAACGCTGTGTTCAGCTGTGCAGCCCTAAACTCTCGCATTTAACTAACTTACACTTTTTTTTTTGCACGTCCGGTTGCTTTCCACTCATCAAAATTGCTCTGCTTTACGTGTCTCCTTCTGCTGTCACATCTCTAACACGTGCTCAGTTTTTACTGACTTTTCTGCACTGTGCCTACACTAAGTGAACAGCAGATGTGGTTTGTGGGGTAAAAACAGGCAGACATCTTGTATTCAACAGCCCAGGCCTTTTCAACCTTCTTCCTCATTGAAAGACTCGCACAGGAAATGAGAGATCAGTACCATGCATCATGTCACTCCTCTCTACACCTCTTTTCTCCCCCTCCATATTCCTCAAATCTTACGTGGCAAGTTAATTTTGAAATGTTCTCATCTGTCAGGATGATGAGGAAGACGAGGAAGATGAAATGACACCAGACCACATGAAGGACTCAGAGGTGAGGTGTTCCTTTTGCCTTCCTTTGGTAGGTTTATAGAGCACTTTCTGGAATCCCTCCAAAGCTTCATTCTCCCCTTTCGATGCTGATGTCTGTTTTAGGAGCCCAGCAATAAAAGAGTAAAGCCCGTGGCAAAGTCCAACAGCCTGACCGGCGTCCTGACCCCGGTGAAGACCCCTGCCCTCAAACGCATCGGCCAGTCCATTTCGGTGAGCGCGTACGCACCTGCACTGTCAAACAAAATGAACAGCTAATGACTTTGGCGTGCTGATAAAGCAACGGGTCCTCTCTTTTCACAGCGCTCAATAAGCTTTCGCACGGACGCCCGACCTTTGCCCCCGGCGCCCCTGCGCTCTCGCGCAAAGGCCTCGTCGTTTCCACGCCGACGCAACAGCCAGTGCTGGAGCGACACGGTCGAGAGCCACGACCTCACCGCCAAGGAGATCAAACGTCAGGAGGTGTGTGGAGCCGCGGGCTCGGCCTGCGTGAAACCCGGGCCCTCCGCACCCGTTCACAGGACCCCGTCCGGTCCTTATCCGTACGGTTAGAGTGGGCGGGGAGGCGCCGTAAAGCAGGGGGGGCTGTGGTTGTACTGCGGGTGAGAAGTGCTCTTCATTTCTCTGAAGCCTTGCAGGGGCATTACGAAAGAGGATGTGAGCTGGCACAGAAGGCCCAACTTCCTTTACCGAACAATCAGCTGTGAGAACTCATTAGCTCTGTGTCCCAGCAGCGCCCCCCCCCACACACACACACACAGGCAGCTGTGTTTGGGAAGTGTCTGTGTTTTTGAGGTAGTGTGTGCCGCTGCTGAACGGTGCGGGCTCTCCTGCAGGTGATCTACGAACTGACGCAGGGGGAGAGGCAGCTCATAGACGACCTCAGCTTGGTCAAGAAGGTACATAAGTGGCTCCGCTGTTACAGCACATTTTGAGAAGACTTTTGGCCTTCTCACCTGCTCTGGTTTCTCCTGCCGGCAGGTGTACTACGAGCCCATGCTGAAGCTGGAGATTTTGACGGAGGCCGAGCTCGGAATAATCTTTGGCACTCTGGACTCGCTCATTCCGCTCCACGAAGGTGACTCATCTCTGTTCTGAGAATCTTCGCTCCCCTTATCTGAGTCTTCAATTGATGATGGATAAAGTTGTCTTTTCCAAGCAACCCAGATCATATCGTGTGTAAAATAAGATTTTGTCCCAAGATAAAATCTTTCACATATAGGCCCAATCTAACGAGGTGTTAAACTTCCTGAAAATTCATCAGGAGACTTTATTTCTATCATATATTCATTTATATAATAGACTCTCAATGGTGTCATTGTTATTTTCAATACTTTCTGTACATTTTTTTAATTAAACCTGCAGCCAAACCCACAAAAGGGTGTAAATTTGCTGAGAGATGTCAAATGGTTTTTGGTGATGTTTTTTTTTTTAAGCTTAGGAACTTGGATAAGTGGAGAGTGACATCTTGCTGTTGTCATCCTGACCTAATATCCGCTTTTATCCTCCTTTTGTTTGACACCAGATCTTCTAGAGCGCCTTGAACGCCTGAGAGGCTCAGAGAAGACGGTCGGTGAGGTCGGGCCCACTCTGTTGGATTGGGTGAGTATTGCCACGGCAACCAAGGACTGCCACAAGAGAAAAGGTCACAACCCGCCAATTGTGTTGGTGCTCATGCCCCCCCATGTTTCTCTGCACAGTTCCCCTGTCTGGAGGCTTACGTCACATACTGCTGTAACCAGGTGGGGGCCAAGGCCCTGCTGGACCAGAAGAAGCTTGAGAAGAAAGTGGAGCACTTCCTGCGCCTGTGCCAGGAGTCTTCGTTCAGCAGGAAATTGGACCTGTGGAACTTTCTAGATCTCCCTCGAAGCCGTCTGGTCAAGTACCCCCTGCTGTTAAGAGAGATCCAGAAGTGCACGCCCCCTGAACACCCGGATGAGGACACGCTGCCTGATGCTGTGAGTCGGAGTCCTGTGAATCGACACTGTTTACATTACATTATTTGTCCTGCTTGGGATAAAGGCTGAACAGAAGACAGATCAGACCTTTGGGCTTTCTACTTATGATCCATGATGTGTATACATGCTCATCATCACTAGCATCATTCACAATCCGCTCACTGTCTTGTCCTAAACAAGTACTGGTTGTTTTTCCAAAAGACTGTTGTTTTTTAATGCACGAATGTGCATACTGCTGATTTTAAAATGTACTATTGTGATAGTCATTATGTAGACTGGATCTTATGACTAGTAATACCGTCCTCTAAAAGTGGCCAAAAACTAACTATCAAGGCCGGTTCATTTCTTTTGATTATTTTTGTAATGTTAATGAAGTGTTGGATTGAGCTAATCAACTGTGCATTGAAGACTGGTTTAGTGAGATGAAGTGATAACGATCTTTTGATGTGTAATTAGAAACTTGAAAACAGCCATTTGGTTGGTCTCTAATTACATGGCATTGAGGGATTCGCAACCAAAGCATAGAAAGAAAAGTGAAAAATCTGTTGCTATTTAGGGTGCAGTTCTACAGTTAAGATGCCAACAATACTTTAGATATTTAAAACTACCGCAATGCTTTTTTGAAACCGTCTACATTCTGATTTTCTCACCTTTGTTTTGTTCCACTCAGTTGGAGCTGATTCAGAGCATCGTGGCTGAGGTGAACAAGAAGACAGGCGAGGCAGAGTGCCAGTACTACAGACGAGGTCTCGTTTACCTCGAAGACAGTCAGAGGCTACCAGAGATCCATCAGTCTCGCTTCATCTACTGCCATGGAGAGCTGAAGAACAATAAGGGACAGGTAGCTCTCCGCCCTCTTCTCCCTGACTGACCTATTGGCCGTCTTCTCGCTGAACTTCACTAAGAAGGAACAGTATGATTCGTGCTGTGGGGGTCTGACTGTGTCTTAATAGAGCCCTTTGTCTTAAATACCTCTCCTTCTGTGTCAGAGGCTGCATGTTTTCCTGTTTGAGCTGGCTCTGGTGCTGACCAGACCAGTGGAGGACAGGGACTTCGGGCAGTTGTTTAATGTGTACCGACAGCCACTGCCCAACGCTTTGATAAATCTGGAAGAGATCCCAGATGGCGAGGCTGGTGGAGGCGGCACCTTCAGAGGAGCATTCACTGGGGGGAATGATAAAGGTAAACTCTATGAGAACACTGACAGAAAGATTGCAGCAAGGTTTAATGATAAAATGGACAGTTGCTGCTGGTTATTTTCAATCTATGTATAGATTAATTTTAAGTTTTCTATACAGTATAGTAAAAGAATAATCAGTTAAGCAGCGCCTACACCATCACAACAGGCTTCTTTGCAGAGAGATAACCATGTCGCTCCATTTCGTTGAACCGAAACCTACAACTCTGCTTTCGCTCATTTTCCTTCCTTCCTTCCTCTTTCTGCCACCCGTCTTGTAGTGAAGAACTGCTTCCGTGTGAGCAGCAGAGGGCGCTCCAAAGTGAACCCTTACAGCCTGCAGGCCAACGACTCCTTCAGCAAGCAGCAGTGGATCACCTGCCTGCGCCAGGCCATCGTGCAGTCGCGAGACAGGACCTCTCAGACCAGCCAGTCGCAGCTCTCCCCTCACCCCGATCCCGCCCTGTGTCACATCGCAGAGCTCAGCCTCAGCTCAGACACAGACATGGCAGATCACACCAGTCGCTAACGGTCACGCTGACCGCCAGGTGACCCGCGGGGTCTCCGCAGATGACGGCAGAGAAAATAAATAGAACTATTTGTGGAAAAAAAGAATTGTATTTGGACGGGCACAGACATTTCTGCCGGGTTGATTTTCATGTCTTGCTTTCTGTGATTGTGATGCTGAGGACTGTACAGACTGTGAACGGTATAAATGAATGTGAATTTGTAATGGAAAAAAAGAGTTTATGTTGTTGTGTTTTAATAAAACTGACACTGAAAAGATTGTTCAGGCACTCTTTAGAAAGTACACAATGACATGTCTATGTATAGCAAACAAGATCTACAGAGAAAAGATTAGAGATGATTATCCTCCCTCCCTCCCTGTTTTTCACTCTCTCTACCTCCCGGCCTTTCTCTCTGTGACATCGGTGACAGGACAGGGGAGAGAGGTAGACTTTCAGTCCTAGCTCACAGTGAAACTGTAGACGTCCCCTTATGCATTTTTAACAGCTCAGCAGATGATGGGAACAGTTTGGTTGGGACAGTTTGTCCACAGATAGACAGACCAAGTGATCAGGTGAGTCCATGTCGCTCTTCATCTTTATTCGTTTTATAGTATAATAATGAATAATGCTTCTTAAACATGTTAGATGTTCCATGGAAACTTGTTTAGTCTGTTTGAGGTTGACTTTTAACCTCAGAAACCGACTCTGAAAAAGCATTGATTGGTTGTTGTTACGCGTGATGTCTTGTTGGTTGCATAACTCTGTGTAGGTTCAGCCGTTGGTGAACATGTATCTTTTTGTGGATGCATGTGCAAATGTTTTGACTCTTTCCCTTAAGTTAATTTCCCCTTAATAGTTTGTAAGGTGGAGCTCATAGATGCTCATTCACAAGTGACCTGTGTTTTTGCTCACAGCCGTGAATGTCAACTCCCGTCACTCTCCTGGGAAAGCAGCAAACCACTCAATTGTGAGTGTGTGAGTGTGAAAGATCTGGGGGGGGGGGGCTTCACTTGGACACACAACTTACAGTCTCCCGCCGCATCCCTCTCACACTTCTGCCTGCATGTGAAAAACCATAAGAGACGCTGTCTCAGATCGCTGTCAGCTGCCTCCTCAGACAGGGGTGTGCCGTTAGAGTAGGATGCCCGGTTCAAGCAGTGTGAACGTGGACAACTCTTGTGGGGCGCTGTGTCGAACGCTGGTGTCACAGAAGGGCCTGCAGAGAGAGACGGCCGACATCTCCCAGTCTGTGCTCTACACATCGCTGATGGGTCTGCTTCTGGTTGCGGACAACGAGGTGTGGGCAAAACACAAAAAGAAAAACCTTTCGGTTCAATGCTCCAACTGCTTCTCACTCATGTTATTTTTAGGAAGACATTCAGAAGAAAACTGCAAACACACACACAAAAATGTGAAGGTAGTACAAGGCAGTACACATCTACGCACACGTGTTTACGCACCTGTCAGCACTCCTTGTGGCCTCTAATAGGATGAGTGCTTGAGACTGACCTTGTTTTAGACTCTCTTGTTATGATAATGAGATAAGAAGGCTAAATCCGTCCTGCCAAAGTTACACACAGGTTAACATGGCAGGGTTAAGGCAGACAGACAGTCACATGTAGCATGGCCAAAGCCACGGCTCACACGGTCAGAAACACACGGCCCTATGTGCATGCGGCGGAACCGTAGCGCTGGAATAAAGCTTCTGGCGTTACTTTATATTTCCAGAAAGAGCCACTCGCCTTGGGAAGCGGAAGGGTGGGCCTCAGAAACATAGGAAACACAGTGAGTGCTGAATGATGACATAAGCAGCCTGTGAGAGGCTGACTTACAAAATTGGCTGAGTAGGTTTTGCATCACGACGTCCTTGTTTTTGTTTCAGTGTTTCCTGAACGCAGTGGTCCAATGTTTATCACATACATGTGGCCTGCGGAATTACTGTCTCCTCAAGTCCTACAAGCACGAGAAGTTCGCAAAAGATGACGCGAAGCTCATGGATGGTACGCGTCTCTTTTTTTCAGCTGCTCCCTCCTCCCATGGTCAGTCCCCCCTCATTGTTTGTCTGTCTCTCCATCCCAGCTTTCTCTCAGGTGCTGTCAGGCCTGTGGGACGTAAATGAAGCCGATGTGGTTGTAAATCCACGTCAGTTTTACAGCATTTTCAAAGATGGGGTGCCTTACTTCAGTGGTTACAGGTAAAAATGCGTATTTTTTTGCAAAGGTTATTGGTATGTCTTCACAAAGGTTTTGCCAATCCATTTGAACCTCTTTGCAAATATACTGTTTGTAAGACGATGCTACCAAACTATTTCCAAGATATGTGCTATAAGACTGACTCATGTATCACCTTCGGTGGCACATAAGTGATTTGATACCTCTGCATAAACAACTGCCTGGAATGGTGACACATCTTTCTGCCTCTGTGTTTCATTCAGTCAACAGGATGCTCAGGAGTTCCTTAGGTTCCTACTTGACAAGCTGCACACTGAAATAAACAGGAGACCCCACACTCGTAGAGCGGTGAAGGAGCCAGAGCAAAAATATGCCAGATTTAGGTGTGTGTGAGAGAAAAAACTCTATCTTTCTTCTATCTTAGTGCACCACCAGTGACCACATTTTGCTCTCTGTGTCTGATTCCCTGTAGGCTGTCGGAGGAGGTGGCTGCCATGTGGAAAAAACACTTGGAGAGGGATGACAGCGTGATTGTAGGTGAGGAGGACAGCTGCGGCGTTTCATCAGTTACCATCGGCAGAATAAGCTCACGGACAGTCGGTGATCATTTCTGCCCTTCTCCTCACAGATCTGTTCTCTGGCCAGCTCCGAAGCTCTCTGCATTGCTCGATTTGCTCGCACTACTCCAACACTTTTGACGTGTTCTGTGATCTGTCGCTGCCAATCCCCAAGCGGAGCTCTGGAGGGGAGGTGACCCTACGGGAATGTCTGGATCTCTTCTCTCAGGAGGAGAAACTGGACAAGGAGAATTCACCAGTAAGTAAACCAAAGCTGTGGACTGCCATGCGTGTGCCTTTCAGCGTAATTCAAGATCACTGAGCCCACAAATTGCATGTGTCAATAAAATTTGTAAGTTTCATGCACTGTATCTGTTTAAAATAAGAAGTTTTAACTGCGTTACAGTGCGTACTGCACCTTGTCAAATTCATTATTCAAAATCGTAATAGAAGCACCTTGCAGATAAGTTAAACGATCTTCCAATGGCAATCAAACATTATGGACATGTATTAAATGCTTTGCCTGTGAAAATGTTTTTTAAGAATTTTCATATATGTGAGCTGTGTACCACCCCCCCCCCCCCCCCCCCATTTTTCAGATGTGTGAGAGGTGCAACAGGCGTACAGAGTGCACAAAGCGACTGTCCATTCAGAGGTTTCCCCAGGTTCTGGTGATCCGTATCCATGGCAACAAATATAACCTATCACATCGTAGCGTGTATTATATGATGTAAAGTGGAAATGTTTCTGTACAAAAATGCGTTTTGATACTTAACAGTCTTGATCAGATCTGAATCGTTTTACAACATCAAGGTGGTCTATCAGTAAGAGCACGGTGTACGTGTCTTTTCCCCTCACTAACCTGGACCTTGGACCCTATGGACCAGTCGACTCGGGTAACGTAAACTTTGCTTTAGTTTTTCGTTGTAAATTGCTGATCGATGCATCCAGAAGTCGCTCATTTTACCTGCACGCAAAAGTTGACTGTGTTTGGCTGCTTGTAATGCAAGGAAGTGATTTTGGGAGGATGTGATAAAAATTAAACCAGGATGAACTATGGTTATGAAATAACTGTTTTTTAGGATTTTATTTTAAGGCACTATTGGTAGATGGAACAGAAGAGATGAGGAGAAAGAGATGCTAACATATGCAAATGACCTTTGTAGATTTATTGCTGTGTCAATGAAAGAAAAAACTCAATGAGGAATAATATCGTATGAGATAAACTTGCTAAATAGGAGGCTTTAACCAGATATGATTTGTTTGCTTAACCAATGCAAAAACATAAATGACATCCCTTCTTGGTATATTTAAATATAAATACTAAACACTCAGGAGGAATACCAGGGGTAACCGAATAAACAGTTTTGGACATCCTCAGGGCCAAAATAGGACATTTTAAGTATGAACAGTGTACTTAGCTTCATATTCAAAAAGATACACAGTTCTACAGTAGATGATTATTTTGTATGTGCTCAGTCAGCCTCTTCGATTCTATCAGATCTGTTCACTGCAAGTTAAAGAAATAATACTTTTTATTATTGTATTTATCATAAATATAGTCACTCATTGAGTCCAATATACATGACTCCTTAAAAAAAACATCTTCCTGAATGTAGGTAATATAGGCAGTTTCCTTTAAGTGATTACCCCAAAAAAAGCAATTAGGTGAGCAGATGACTGTCTTTAAATTTTGTGCAAACTTACAATCTCTCAAATATTTGTGTTTTTGACAGGAGCATTCTGTTTCTCTCCTTTAAATGAATACACGTCATGAATGTATTGCACAGGTATTTTTGTATCTATGGTTACTCAGAGAGACAGTCTGGGTTTATTACTCTGTTCAAATCCACTAAGGATTATCATTTTTCTATCATTCGGTACAAGCAAGTATATGATTTTTTTATGCAAATGCTCAAAGAAAGACAAACTAAACAATCCATTTTGAGCAGGAGTTGGAAGATTAACCTCTTCTAGTGAATTTCTGCCCTCTTGTGGCAATTTTGTTAAGATCAAAACTAAACAAGGCCATCTTTAAGTTATAGTGTACTGTAACTGTAGGAAGCCCCTGATTACTGTAATTATTGTGGGTTTACTTGATAAAGCATGTGTATTTAAAGTTCTAAACATGAGTTCTGAGTCTTGGTATCCATGTTTCTTTCTCTGCAGGTTCAGTTCTGTATGATTTATATGCAATATGCAACCATGCAGGGACGGTGAACATGGGTCATTACACAGCCTGCTGTTTAGATGAAAATGGTTGGTGTTTCTACAATGACTCCAGGTGAGACTTTCACTACATGCATGAAAAGTTCTGACAGCTCCATATTGTAATTAAACAGAAAAATGTTGCTCAAAACTGGGCCAACTTGTCATGATTTTCCTTTTTGTGTCCACCTACAGTGTGACCCCACTCACCGAGAACCAGCTTCAGACCAATCAAGCCTACGTTCTGTTCTACCAGCGCAGCAACAGCACGGTCAGGAAATAGACCTGGACTGGCTGAGCCAGGCAGCCAGTCAGACAAAACTTTCCCCCTGTGTCCGTAGAAGCAAACTGAAGCCCAACATATCCAGTGAATACTTCCCAATTTCACTGGCCACCAACTCAAACTATGAGGAAGACGAAGAAGAAATAAAGCCACGTTGACTTTTACAGAGTTTAAATGTTGGGACTGTTGAGAAAACTGAGACAGCTCAGACAGACTGTAATCATAAGGGTTTGTGTACTGTAGTCAACAGACAGAAACGAGTGATGGACTTATTCACGATGCAGAGCTCTTAATGTACAATAATCATGCGTCATTCTGGCTTGTTAATATAAACCCAAATAAACAGATTTTTTTTTTTTAATTTAACAGAAAATATGGAATATTTCCTGAATTGAGTTGTGTATAAAGTTTTAAAATATTTTATTGATTATGTTCCCTATAACGCCATTTGTATCATATTTGATACATACTGAAATGTTTTGCATCTGAGACCTTTCGCATCCTTTAATGGTAAAAACTTTGCTCAAAACCCTGTTGTACACAATAAGATATACCTGATAACAGCGGGCAGAAGACTACATGAAAATAGATTTGACTTATCGCACGGTAATAAATACTGAATATTCCAAAATGATTTCTGTTTATTTTTTCATATTTTTGTCAAATGGCCAAATAAAGACTTCAAACAAAAAAAATCTTTCTAATTGTTCTTGGGTCAGGCTTTCAAGTATTAAGTCAAAAGAATGACCCACAAACCAAGCAGCAATTACAGACTAAAACAAGATATTTCTCAAATGCCAATGGGATGTTGTATTTCACTTAGCAAAAATGAGAAAAAGAAGTGTGGAATTTCGAGTAAGATGGAGAATATGTGTTTTAAGACAAATTATAAGTATTACAAGTACTGTATATTAAATATGTATATTCACTCTGACAAACACAATACAATTTCCTGCAAAGAAGATGCAGATCAGAGCGCTCGCAGAGGAGTAGTTGTGCAGCATTGATGCAAAAAGGAACAAAACAACATTTGCAGAAGCTGGAAAGCTGTTCAAAGATTGAGGAAAAATGTAATATTTCTATCATAGTCAATGGTGGAATACTTGATGGGGGGGAACAGTTTTCATCTCTCGCCAGCATTACCTTCTAATGAGAAAAGAAAACTGATTTATTGTTAAGGCTCAGTTAATTTATTAGTTTATTGCTGACTCAACAGCATACATTTAGCGGGAGAATTTCGGGTCAGGTCCGTCAACCCTACGGAATTGAGGAATGACCATCCGTTGAGGGGCCGGTGTTCTGTCAGGTCAGCATACCCCGTCAGACCAGCATACCCATAGTCAATACGCATGCGCATGACTTTAGATTTTCGTACGGGTAAAATAGTCTGACAGTATAGGTGTCAGATTAGCATATATGGCAAGCCGTTTTAACATAAATTCGGTTTCGTCTGACTATCCGTAATTACATTCCAGATATCTAAAATTGCATTTTGACTAGACAAAACTACATTTTGACTATCCGGAATGGTAATTTAAGATATCTCTATTTACATTCTGACTAGGAAGAATAATAATTCAAGATATCTTCAATTACATTTTGACTAGTCAAAATTCCTTTCAAGATATCTCAAGTGACGTCACCGGATTCGTCATTGGAAGGGTCTCACATCCGTAATTATAATTTAAGATATCTCGAACGTAATTATGACTAGTCAGAATGTCAATTTAAGATATCTTAAATGGAAAAGCCGAATAATTCAAGATATCTCGAATTCATTTAGAGATATCTTAAAAGTAATTTTGACTAGTCAAAATTACAATTCAAGATATCTTAGTTTTGTCTAGTCATTATTTGCTTTTAAGATATATATCATTTAATTTTCATTAGTCAAAACTACATTTCTCCTATCCAAAAATACATTTAAGATATCTTGAATTATGGTGTCATTTGAGATATCTTTAATTAGAATTATGACTAGTCAAAACTAAAATTGAGATATCTTGAATTTACTTTATGACTAGTCGTAATTTAATTGTAGATATCTGAAATGTGTATTTCAGATAGTCAGTAATTCATTGTAGATATCTTGAATTGAAGTCTCCATACAACTCAATGGTAAATCTGACGTCATTTCGACTAGTCAGAATTCAATTAGAGATATCTCAAATAGGTATTTTGACTAGTCAAAATATAATTAGAGATATCTTAAATCGCTAAAACGTCTAGTTATAATACAATTTGAGATATCTGAAATGTAAGGGCGGCAAAACCGAATTTATGTTAAAACGGCTTGCCATACCGGGCCCACTGGAACCACGGTGCCGCAACTTGCTGACACGTGACGCATTGTACACATGCGCACATGTGGTGGGCGGAGTCTTCCAGTCGGTCAGGAAGGGGAGAAAAGCGGACAGAGAAACATTAAGGTATATACATGTTATATTTTATCAGCAAGAGCTTTCAAACCTTCCAACAACTCTCTGTTCGGGCACACAATTCTATACACGTTACCGTAAACGTTGTTATGGTTTAACGAGGAATAGTTTCAATGACAGCGTTCAGAAACCTGGGAAACACCGTTAGCTTTACTGCTAGCAAACCTGTCTGGTTTGACAGGCCCGGACTGCACTGTAAAACCTATCAGGAGGAATGCAGACATACTATGGAAGTATGAATTCTTAGGCTTTACACCCACGGTTTATTCTGCATGTTGGTCACCTGGTTCATTCTTGTTTTGGACGTCTATCTTATCGCACATCCCAAAAATGTAGTGATTCGGAGTGATCGAACTGGTGGCCTTACTAACGTCCGAGAGGAGACAAGTGCCAGTCAAGCGGGGTAACTGGTGATTTGTAACATGTCCAATTTAGTCATTATTCAGCCGGGATGGACTGACTGTCTGCTTTCTTGAGTTTGTGTACAGTTCCGTTTAGTTGTTGCACAAACAATAAGCTGTGTATGGCCTTTTTCAGGGATGGCTGCAATCAGGAAGAAGTTGGTGATTGTCGGGGATGGTGCTTGTGGGAAGACCTGTCTGCTCATCGTTTTCAGTAAGGACCAGTTCCCAGAGGTTTACGTCCCCACAGTGTTTGAGAATTATGTGGCGGACATTGAAGTGGATGGAAAACAGGTGAGAGATGCTGGAACACAGGCTGAGATACGTAGGATCTCAGAAGGAAATAGCAGTTTTAAATCAAATGGAGCATTTATAGTTGTTTTTTTATAGTTGAATTCCATTTTTCTGGTCATCAAAAGCAAACGAAACAAAAGTAACCATAAAGAAGTAATGCTTACTTGCCGGAAACTTTGTTCAGTCAATTGTGTTTTCATGCAGCTTAATGTCTGTCTGCCTTCTTGCAGGTCGAGCTGGCACTTTGGGACACAGCAGGGCAGGAAGACTATGACCGGCTGAGACCTCTCTCCTACCCTGACACCGATGTTATCCTCATGTGCTTCTCTGTTGACAGTCCTGACAGTTTAGGTGACAGTTTATATCCAGAAAACTCCCACTCTGTATTTAACACATTACAAATAGACTAATTTACACCAGTCTAACTTTTCAATCTCCCCGCCGCAGAGAATATTCCAGAAAAGTGGACTCCTGAAGTAAAACACTTTTGTCCTAATGTTCCCATCATCTTGGTCGGCAACAAAAAGGATCTTCGCAACGACGAGCACACTCGACGAGAACTTGCAAAAATGAAACAGGTTTTTAAATTTCTCTTTTTTTTAAAAATCTAAACGTTGTTATACTCTATGCATGTCTGTTTTACTAGAAATGTTAAAATTCCACTGATTTCATTTCATGTGTCTTCAGGAGCCAGTTAAATTTGAAGATGGCAAAGAGATGGCAAACCGCATCAGTGCCTATGGCTACCAGGAGTGTTCTGCCAAAACCAAAGATGGTGTCAGGGAAGTCTTTGAGATGGCAACCAGGGCAGCATTGCAGGCTAAGAAAAACAGGAAGAAGCCCATTTGTGTACTTTTATAGGCTGCAGGAAGAGGGAGAGCTATCCTCAAGCACAGATGAAGAAGGCTGCTTCCACTGACATGCAATGTGGGGGGTATGGGTGTGTGGGTGGGCCAGAAAAGTTGCTCAATTTCAGATCACCTGATTCCAGTCAGCAAGTCGATGCCAACCTGAAACGATTCGACATGCTTCTAGATTCTGCTTCTTGGTTTATAAATGAAGTGATGCCACTTATTTGGCTCATGTTAAACCATTTTATTTTTAGACTATTGTGTTAGATTTTCTGGGCAGGCTGTAAGGTCAGGACAAGGATTTGAAGTTGAGCAGTTTTAAATGGGATTGATTTGTGCCATCAGGGGAAACAATAAAGAAAAGGTCCTTACCAGGCCAAAGATAATGGAAGTGACAGAAAAGACATACATTTAGCAAAGGTTTGAGGTTAGGCCAAGTCTAAACGGATCTTACACGCCTACGTGTAGTGCCTTGGGAGCAGTGGTTCAGATTAATGAGTTGAGGGGTAAAGATTCCTGACTCTAATAGGGTATCGTTTTTTTGTGTCCACTCATGTTTTTCAACCCTTTTCTCCCTGTCACTGGCTTGGCTCCTTCAGGCCCATTTTCTGACTCAGGCACCATGCAGGGGTTTGCCTGAGCTAGATTGTATGAGACATTTTCCCATACTGTATTACTTACCTGTAATTTTAGAGTGCGTGTATGCAACTGTATGGTAGTCTCTTTTTCTCTCCAGTGCAGCTCTGCATGCGATGAATGTGAGTATATTTGTGTGATTGTGTGTATTGATAACATATGTGTCATGTACTGTATTCATGGAAAGGCCTTCTGCAACACTGACCTAACTCTTTGTTTTCATGCCAAAGTTACCCCTGTTGGCCACAGCTGAAGGTCCAGAGGGGTAATGAAATTAACAGCTACTCAGAGTGACATAGAAACTTTTACTTTACTGGAAAACATTGTACTACAGCAAGAGGCACAATCAGGTTAACCTCAGTTTTAGGATATTTTTGTGTATACCGTATTGATTTGTGTAAATCAGTAGGTTAAATCATAAGCAGTGTACTTGAAAAGTTTAATATTCTTTCAAATAGATGATAGGCTTATCTTATTACTTTGTCCATTATGTACTATATGTCTGGCAGGTTCTGGTAAGGACATGTTCATGATGTGTATTTCACGTTTGCCTTGTTCTCCATGCTCCCCATTCCCTTTTAAATTACATTGTCATTGTTGTATTATGTAACTTTTTATTGTTGATGTCAAAAAATGTTTTGAGTACATTTTAATCAGTTTACTTAATCCTGCTGTTATGATCACTTTATGTGAGTTTAATAATAAATTTTAACAATTGCATTGTTTCATTTGATTGATGGCAGTCGAGGCCATGCTAGATGGTTTTGGGAATTGAGTGATAGAGCGGTTGTTTTCTTTCTTTCTTTTTTTTTTAAATCACATTTTTAAAAATGTGTTTAATTTTTATTACTGTTATATATAAACAGAATATGGGACCGCCCCCTCCCTGTTGGCTAAAAAAAAAGCTGGTGTTTGGGTTTTCTGTTTTAAGGTATTTATATGTTATTAGATCTGTTCATGCATAAACAATTGCAGCAATGCCCTATATATTTTTGGCGTTAACTTACCTTTTCCCAAATAAAACACTCATAACCCGTTTGAAATATACGTTTCTTTGATTATATATTTGTTAAGAAGATATTATGACAAAGTCATGGTTATAGAGCATCATGGTACTGTCATCATTTATTTAGGTTATAAAACTATAAAACCTTATTCAGCCCACAATCAGTTAAAATAACTATGTCTGGTATTTTAAATGATTATGTCACATTTTACATAAACATTTTTAATCTAGTGCTCTTATCTAAGAGCAGTAAACCCAAGGAAGTCATCAAAATAAATCAGTACTATCCAAACTTAAAGGAATGTTAAAATGGATGCTCTGTATGCACAGAAATTTAGGTTGTGTTGGATATATTTTTTGCCTGTACAACTATTGTTAATGCTGAACATTTGAAACCCTAAATTAAATGCAGATTTAGTTAAATCCGTATTTCGTTATTTTCAAAGTCAAAATATTTTCTATATTCGCCTTAGCGAAAAAGTGATTAAGACTTTAAAATGATCTATTTATACATATCAATCTGCCAGATACGGACTTGCAAAGCCATTTCAATCTAATATAAATTCACGTTCTCTCAATTTATGGGTGATGAAGTTTTGGAGTCCTGGACTGACCTGTTTGTCTCGTCCAATCATAATTGGCATTAGTTTTTTCACGGTGTATAAACCAATCGAAGAGCAGAGGTAAGGGTTAGTCCCACCTTCTCTGATTTGTCTTGCTGAGGCCATTTTACACTTAGATTCACTGAAAAATATACGCCCCTGTCACCTGGACTTCAATGTGACATTTCAGGACCGATTGCAGTTGACGTGAGGTTCTGGTATTTGTTTATTTTATTCTGTATAAGACTGCTGTGCTGTTTGTAATGGTTGACAGCCGTGTGTTACAGCCTATCTAGCTTGGACTAGCCATTGCTCAGACTGCAGCAGTTAGCTTGACTGCTAACAGAGATGACCGCTGCACGTCATTGTTAAATACTCATATTTACATATTAGACACGGATATATGCCTTGCGCTCATCGAAGTTATGTTTATTAGCAATGCTACGTTTTGGCTTAAGATATTTTCTTGCTTGTTGGTTTGCAGTTTAGCAGTTAGCTACGTCATTACTGAAAACTTGAAGTCTGTCCATTGTGCACCCCCCAAAAAAGGTTAAAAATGTAGCTGGCTTTGTCGATGAATTCCTTTCACACCACTTAAACATAGACTACCTATCAATGAAATAATTACTTGTGATTTTGAACTATAATAGCCCTTACGTGCACTGTACAGCCATTATGATGCTTATGATAGTCATTATTGTTTCAGGTCCAAGAACGTCAACCAGAAAATAATTTACACAAGCAACTGGGTCGGCATGGCCTTTGAGCGGAGGTGAGCATAATTGGAAACTTTTCTGGCTTTTTCTCCATATTCAGATATGGTTTCTGACACCTACTTTTGTCATCAGCAGGGTTGGACGAGGTGATCGAATGGGTCGCTATGGCAACACACACAATGATCACAACTTTCGGGACATGGACTACCGTGGTTATGAGCTAGAGGATGAGGACTCAGGAAGAGAGCATGATGTTGGATTGGAAGGGGAGATGTATAGCCACAATGAGCAGTCAGATGGTGTACATGACTTTCCATCAGGATTTCTTCAAGACCATCAGGGGTTACATCAAAGAGGTCATGGTAGAGGGGCCATCGGACTGGAGGGGAAGGGCCTCCTGTGGCCCCCCAGCTCTCAGTCACACCCTGATCTTCCCAATCCCATCCTACAAAGAGAGGAAGATGGAGCTAGGCCAGAGTTCGAGCAATTAAAGTTTGGCCTGCAGGAAAGGGGTCGTGGAAAAGGCGGCAGAGGTTTTCTGGAGAACAGTGGTCCAAATTCAGGAAGCAGGGAGGGTAACTGGGGTCATGTTGGCATCCACCTTGAGCAGATGGAATTCGGTATGGGCAGAAAGAAAGAGGAGGAACAGTTCTCTCATGGGATGGGAATAAGGGGGGTAAGTTTTTACAGGACCACAATCTCAAATAAAAAAAAGTTATTTTTTTTGGTTCATGGCATCAGTTGCTAATTCACATATTTATGCAGACTTTTCCAGGGATACCAGAAGAGCAAGGATGTGGAATTGCTGGCCCCGACTTGTCCTTTGATGAGTTGGAGCAGAGGGACCAGGACTACCGTGCAGATCCGGACCACAACCAGAGACCCAGCAACATCATCATGCTTCGCATGCTGCCACCTAGTGCCACTGCAAACGAGGTGTGAAGATTCACTTCACATGCATTTAGGACTGAACGGGACTGGGTGGTACATGTATTGATTTTTGGTTCATTCTGTTGAAATAACATTTTCTTTTCTGTTCATAGATCCGGACACAACTTCAGGAGCAGGGAATCCAACCAAGGGAGGTTCGCCTTATGAGGAATAAATCTTCAGGTGAGGATTTGATGGTTCGCAGTTTTTGCTTTGCGCTTCAGTCTCCTTGCGTCAGTTTCACCTGTTGTCAGCCCGGTCATTTTCATCATGCTTTCTCTTTATTTTCCTTTTTATATTCTGTGTTGTCTGTTTTATGAGTGTAAACTTTTACTTTCAAAGCATTTAGCAGGGGACTGTTTTTCTGTCTCTATTTATCTATAGCATGTGCACTTTTACACTTTTGCCTCAGTACTTTTTATTCTGGTGTCTGTACTTTTTCCGGCGCTCGCAGTGCATCAGCGTTTTAATTCTATAGAGAAAGATTAAGCCTTTGGTACTGCATGCACGCAGCCAGGTTCAATTCATTTTTTCAATATTCCCTTCAGCCTTGGCTGTCATGTTGTCTTTATAATTTTCTCATGTTGCTTCATCCATCCCGAGTAGATGAATATTGTTCACAGGCCAATTTTCCCAAAAGGTTAATAAATGTCTTAAGAAAAGCGTGTTTGTATCATTGTAGTTACTTTTGAGTGAAAATGAAGATGGGTGTGAAAATTTCAGCACGAGTGTCATCCATATTGCTTTTTTTCTTTACTTTTTGAAAAATTTGCCACCGATCTCACACTTCACTAACTTCCTGGTCGTCTGTAAGGTGTGCCATTCTGACACTGGCACACTTACACTCCCTAACTCTTCACTGTCTCTCTTACACCTACATTCTGTTTTAGGATGCGTTAACTCTCATAATGATTCCCTTTTTGCACTTGTGTGAGTAGAATTGAAAACCTGAATAAGTCTTGTACTGTTACCCGTCATGTCTTGAATTGCATGCTCAGAATACTGAGTGTTTAAAATTACACATTCATCCACAGCTCTAGTCTAGATGATCGCACTCTGACCCATAAACTAGCTGTGATATTTTTGTGTGCTTGTGTGTTTGTGTGGTTTGTTGGTGGTGCCTGGGTGCTTCATCATTGAAATCCAAACAGCTCAGGCTCAGACTGATGAGTGGCTAGGATTCTTTCTCTCCTCTTTCCTTGACCCTGTTGAGTTTCCTGACTTTGCATCCTCCCAGCCTGACAGAGAATTTGAGAGGGAGGGAAGATGCAATGATAGATTTTATTAGTGCTGATACAGGGTCTCTCTCATCTCTGTACATGAAGCACTAACCCCAACACTGCGTTGTTGTTATGTTGTTGTTGTTGTTGTTCGGTTGCCATGGCGCTGGGCGGTGTCCAGGTCAGAGCCGAGGATTCGCCTTCGTCGAGTTTAATCTCATACAGGAGGCCACCCGCTGGATGGAGACCAACCAGGTCACTCTCTCCTACACAGACACAAATACACTTATAGATTCATTCAGTGGGACACATGAGTTAATTTGATATAAAGCCACGTCATGCTGCCACGTGCCCATGTTTCCAGTGAAGCATAAAAATTCAGAGGTGTCTGAGGTAGGTAGGCCTTCCTGTTTTGAGGGAAATGTCATCTTTTGTTCAAATCTGATTTATTTTGTTTTTTTCAAACTACACACAAAAATCCCAAATCCTCAAATTCATGTCACACCTCTGCTTTAATCTTTTCCACCCAAGATCCAGTGACCTAATATTCCTAAGTGGACCCTCCCAGCCACATTCGTCCGGCTTTTGTCAAGTATTGCCTCCTCCTTTTAAAAGAGGAGTCCGCTTTCTTCAGTGACCTCTCCTTCCTAAGTTTGCGGTAGCACGTCTGGGATAGAATGCCAGTGTGAAAAGAATCTTTGACCTGATATGGTGAATCAGAGGCAACATACTTTCTTGTTTCTTTTTAAGTTTTCTGTCAGTATAGAAAAAAGTTATTGTCTCTTTAAAGGACAAAAGTGGTGACACTTGTTCAGGGTGTGTGGAAAACTGTGAAAGGTTTCCCCTTAAGGGGGGAGGGATGACACGGCTGAACTAAAAAAATAAGTGTCCTTAAAAACGGACACTTACAAAAAACATGTACACCATCTGAGTCTGTCCGAATTTCTCAAAGCTGAAGGTTGCAATTGTCTGGTGTTATCTTCCTTTCAGCCTCGACTGTACTGTTTCTCTCTCTCTCCCTCTGTCCTTTCTTCCCTTTAACTCTCTCTCTCTTGTGAGATGAGGCCTTTCTGTGGCATGCGTGGCCTAATTAGCACTGATAGTGGCTCTTTGTTCTCCCTCTTCCTATTTCTTTTTCCTTCAGGGAGTGCTGTCGATTCTGGGGCAGAGAGTTTCCATGCACTACAGCGAACCGAAGCCACGAGCCAATGAGGACTGGCTCTGCAACAAGGTTGTGTGTGTTTGCATTGTCTGGCATGAAAACCTGACTGGCTTGCATACGTCGCACTTACTGTAGCACCTCATTTAAGAAGTCTTCTAACAGTAGTTCATGTAACGTTTCAACAGTGTGGTGTGCAAAACTTTAAAAGGAGAGAAAAGTGCTTCAAATGCAGTGTGCCTAAATCAGGTAAAGTTTAATGTTGCTATTATAGATACCGGAGCTTTCTTTTTTTTTTTACATTTTCAGTTTTTAGTCATTCAGAAATGTCATGCTGTGTTTCTGCAGAGGCTGAACTGAAGCTACCACAACTGCCGAGGGATTTGCCAGTTGGTCTTCAAAAAGAGGGAACCCAGGGCTTACTGCCCCTGCCAGCACCCTACCAGTCCCCGGGAGTCAGTGTCACTGCAGGGCAGGCTGCACAGCAGCCAGATGTTGCCAATGACAGTAAGCACATAAGATGGCCTTTTTCCACCTATCACACCTTTTGCCGAACATCTTTTTGACTTTTGTTTCATGGGCCATGTTTCTGTGTTCCCTGAAGCACTGTTCAATTATTATGACTACATTATTCTTACTATATTCTTACTATATTTACAGTTCACTACTGAACACCGTGGGATATTTGGTTTCACAAATTGCTCTTCTTTGAAAAATGTGTTATTATTTCTAATCCTCTTTTTTTCCACAGCTCTAATTCTTAGAAATCTTGGTCCTCACACCTCAGTGGAAGCCATTTTGGCTGCCTTGGCTCCATTTGCCACACTCTCCCCATCTAATGTTCGCCTAATCAAAGACAAGCACACACACCTTAACAGGGGCTTCGCCTTTCTGCAGCTCTCTACAATAGTGGTGAGAATCAAAATGGCACACACATGCATTATCGACTCTGTTTACGCTGACCTTTATAATAGTATGGTTGTTTTCATGTGGATTTATCCATCAGAAACTTTGAAAAAAAAATTTTTAACTTTTGTATACAAGTGATTTTGAAATCTGCTGAGTAATAAACATGCACCCACACTTAATGAAAACGTTGTGTTTTAACAGGAGGCGTCACAGCTTCTGCAGATCCTGCAGGCACTACAACCAGCTCTCTCTATTGATGGAAAAGCTATTGTCGTGGAGTTTGCCAAAGGTTCTAAACGGTAAATTCTCACAGTGCAACATATATTTCTACATTTTTGCCGGTGGCCATATTGTAGCAAAGGCATCACAGCTTTCATGATCGGAAATCAAAAGAACTCAGTGTTGTACATTGAGAGGGAGTAAAATCAGGTTGAGAGTCACTGTTAAAATGAATACTGTAAATATGAGATGTTAATTCACTGAAGCCCTCCCTGTGCCTCTTTTGGTGTTAGTGATGTCTTTGTGACTGATGGTAGCAGAGTGAGTGCTGCGACAGTCGCCAGCACAGCAATAGCTGCTGCACAGTGGGCTGTGACACAGGTAACCAGTTTGAGTTCTGAGTTGCATTTGTGGGGAAGGGCAATGGATATATTTTTTCTATTTCATGTTGTATCCATTTATATTTTTTACTGATTTATTATTTTCTTTATTGATGATGGTTTTTCCCTCCCTGTACATATCTTTTCAGAACACCCAGAATGGAGCCGATCAGAGTGCAGGGTCAGCTGTGTATCAGCAGGGGGCAGCAGTGAGCTACAGTCAGGAAGGGCATGACGTGGGGCCAGATGCAACAACCCCTAAGACCCAAGCAGACACCAGGGTTGCTGGCTTGCCAAGTGCGGGACCATCCCTGAATGGCACATTTACAACTGGAGGTGTCCCAGGTTAGTTTTAACCTATATATTTAAATCCGAACAGCAGTTTTTCCTGTAATGTATTCATTTGTTTGAGTGTTTGTATTTGTTCACTTGCAGCTGTCATTACATCTGATGCAGTGAAGGCTGCTCCAACAGTTCTTCAGCTGCCTCTTTCTCATCCACAGACTGCTCTCATCCCCACAACTGCTGCCACAGCAGCTACACAGGTACCACATTTATTTTTGCTTTCCTCTTTTTTTTTTATGGTGCCGTTATGATCTTTCAACAGCTGCATCTTATCACAGGTCGAGATTGTTGGAAAACCCCAGCCAGCTGCTCCCAGTCAACCGGCCACCCCGGGCACTGAGCATGAGCTTAAGGAATACCGTAAGGCTGTGTGCCATCTTCAGTCATGACTGCAAACAAATAAGCTATGCATCAATCTGAGTTTTGTGTTGCTAAATAACTGTGAAGCTTTCTGTTAATTTGCAGTGGTTGATTCTGGAATATCATTTATCAGTTGTATCTTTATAAAGTGAGTGTTGTTTGTATATGCAGCTGTTCCAGATGTGTCCACATATCAGTATGATGAGAGCTCTGGCTACTATTATGACCACTTCACTGGGCTCTACTATGACGCCAATTCCCAGGTAAGGAATAATCTATGAATGGACATTGGTTTAAATCTTCAAGGGGCACTCTTTATGTGTGAGTGAATGCTTTCCTCAGCAGCTTTTGTTTTCTTCTTCACAGTACTACTACAACTCTCACAATCAGCAGTACATGTACTGGGACGGAGAGAAAAACACCTACATTCCTGCTGCTAACCAATCAGCTGCTGAAGGTAGTCCATCAAAGGATGGTGCAGCCTCTTCAGACTCAGTGCTTTCCACCTCTGGAAGCAAGGAGAAAAAGGACAAACCGAAGAATAAAACTGCTCAACAGGTATTCTTATTATTTCATACAAGTTAACCTACTGTGATGTTCAAAAAGGGGGGTAAAGAGAGATACTGTTTCATTTTCATTTAAATCCAGTCTTGCTCTTTCAGTCCA
The DNA here is from genome assembly GCA_013363375.1 of Menidia beryllina. Classification (NCBI taxonomy): domain Eukaryota; kingdom Metazoa; phylum Chordata; class Actinopteri; order Atheriniformes; family Atherinopsidae; genus Menidia; species Menidia beryllina. Next base: position 8,472,365 of record JABUIW010000028.1, on the reverse strand, counting down.
TTTGCTAACTTTGTTATTTTGTATTTAAATGTGGATATTGCATATTTCAACATCTTTTTGAAGAGGATCATTATTTTGAATATTATAAATTGCAGACCTAAATGAACCATTGTTGTAAAAAATACTTTGACTATTGTTTTACAACCTTGCAATATGACTTGCAAGGTTTTTTAAAATGGAATTGTATTTTATGTTTGAAATTGATCCCTGCTTGTTTATATTTTTAGATTGCCAAAGATATGGAGCGTTGGGCTAAGAGTCTTAACAGACAAAAGGAGAACATGCGCTCTGTCTCTTCGTCCCCTGCTGTGGGCTCCACAACACTCCCCCCAGGTTACACACGAGCACACAGTCGCCTCGATGACCACAGAGAGTCTGCGAGTGCAGATGCAGGCTATGCCGTTCTGGAGAAGAAGGTGCTGGAGTTTAATGCAAACACATGCTTACCATGAAAGCAGGGGGTTGGTGGGGGAAGACATTTTGAATTGCCATAAAAAGCTCATCTCTAAACAGTCATACTTACAAACAAACATTTCTGTCCCGCAGGGTGCTCTGTCTGAGAGGCCTCAGAGTTTCCTGGACCAGATTCGACATAGTACAGAAGTAAGGACACAGCCATAAGCTTCGCACTTTTTCATTTGTGTTTCCTCACAGTGTTGTAATGATAATAGGTATAATGGTAAAAGGTAGAGATGCTGTCTTATTTCCTGCTGTCCCATCTTCTTTAAGTATAATGTCATCACCTGTTAGTGTGTCTCTCCTCAGTCACCCCCCCATCAGCTGGGTCTGGTCCCAGCCTACAGTGCAGAAAGTGACAGTGAAGAGGAAGGCGGTGAGAGAGATGACAAGGAAGAAAGAATGACGGACTGGGTTAAGCTGGCCTGTCTGCTCTGTAGGAGGCAGTTCCCAAGCAAGGAGGCCCTCATAAGGCATCAGCAGCTCTCTGAACTCCATAAGGTGATTTGAATCTAACTGTACACAAACACTTGACAAATATAAAAATGGATGTTTCAGTGCATCTGTTAGGGTTGCATAGCAGTAGTGCTGATCTTTTTTGTTGTAATATTTTTGAAAGATTAGTTCTTTGCTGACCTTCTTATAGGTGCTATGCATCAACATATTAATGCAACTCAGCAGCAGTGCAACTGTATATTAATGTCTCTTAATTTGTTTTTTAAGGTGGTTTACTAAAAATAGTTTAACTTCCTTTTGTATAGAAGTTCTGTGTAGACCAGGATTATTGAGTGAAACTTGAGTCTTTGCCACATTTTCTCTAGCAAAACTTGGAGCAGAGAAGGGTCCAACTGGAGGCTCTTGGCAAAGAGGTTGGTCAAATATAGTTCTCTATTTATCATAGATAAATTTAGATTGCAGTGTGATTACTCTAATTTCTTTCTTGTTGGTATTCCACAATGAATATGTACATATATACATTGCAGAGAACAGTGGGTGGATCAGAACCTCCGGATGCTAAGAAGAGGAAGTTCAGCCCTGTGTAAGCAACAGCTATTTTAATGTTGTCTAGCTGTTACTGATGCATTTAAGAAGTGATTGTTTTTTCTTTTTAGAGATGGCTTTACAGGTACTAGTCTTGGCGCAAGGATGCTGCAGGGAGGTGTGAAAAGAGGGCTTCTGCTACGCAACATGCAAGTGGATTAACCCTGCCCTTTGAACTTCTTGACCAAGAAAGGACAAAGCTCAGCTTGACATTGTTCAACGTTATCATCACACAGATATCCATTTAAATCTTCATTTTGAGTGGACAATAGAATTACCTCAACAATGCTAACACTCAGTGGTAGTAATCCCATGAACTGATCATGTAGCAGTAGTTGTCAGAATATTGCACAAATTGCACCTTTTTTGCTCGCTTCCGAAATAATTAATTTTTAATTTCTCGCCAGATTCAGGTTGTGTTTGATAAAAAAGTTCTCTGTTGGTCGGAAAACATTTCCTGTTTGATGATGAGGTCAGTACAAGATGTGAGCAAATCGTCATTTCTAACATTGTTGTCTATGCACCATAGATTGTTTTTCCTTTAGTTTTTTTCCTATGTTAATGCTGAATACCTTGTCATTCAATGAATGACTAAAATGGGCTTGAACTCTGTACATTTTAGAACAAGCACTTTTATACAACCAGCTAGGCTGTGAGCCTGTGGCCTGAACAGGACAAGATACACAGGAAGTGTTTCAGTTTAGCACATGGCTGGTATGAATTAACAACATAATACACACTTATCTTGAGGAAAGAGTTATTTTATTTTTTGTATTTGGCCATTAATATGACTGCTTCACTAAGCTCGTGTAAATGAATTCATAAAGCACGTTTCATCTTTTTTGTTGTTGTCTTTTATGAGCGAGCCATTACACAGTTCCTAATATTTACACATTTTTACCTCAAGTTTCCAAATGCTTATTTTTTCCCCACCGAAAAAGAGGAATGTAACGCTGTCAACAAGGTTTAATGCAAACTCACTACTAGGGAAAGCCTTTTTAGACATTTGCTTCGGTTTTTAAAGCCTCGTTTACATATTTGTTTCCATAGTAACGCCAGCAAACACTTATCGAGGACTGCACACTAACGGAAAGAAAGCTCACATTTAATTACAAGCTAAACCTCATATAAATGAGGTTATTAAAGACACAATAGTTGGTTACATTTTGTTTCGTCGAAATATAAGAGGTGGGTATCAGCACGGAGTGGTATCACAGTTTGTTAATTAGCCAAAATGTCTGACGTGGACGAAGATGTAGGTCTCTCTGATGCAGACTGGGAGGAAGGGACCCTTACAGGACTCGGAGAGGACGAGAAGGTAAGACAAGTGTACTCATGCAATAAACGCCTGTGTTTTATTTCTGAGACACAGAGCAAACTGCGACCAAACAGTGCTGGTACAGGACCTGAAAACGGGGGCCTTCATTAATAAGGGTACAAAAATTACCGGCCAACCACTTCCAAACGTGATAATGATCATGGTTCTTATCTTGATTACACTCTGAATTATGGAAAATAACATGCTGGCGTCACCCACTGGCAGATTTACCGAAATGGATGATCAATTCATTAAAAAAAAAAAAATCCAATAAGTAGATAAGGTGTCCCACATAAGATACCGAGTAGCAGTTTTTTGTGAGATTATTTGAAACATAAAAAACAGCATATAATGCAGCCAGTCAACCAGTCTTAGAGCCCTTTTTTAGTTTAACCCACTGATTGTAAAGTTGAGTATTACTCTTGTAAGCATTGTTTCTGCTCACAACAGATACAAGTTAACCATTTGACCAAAGAAATGATAAGTGAGGGGCTTTCCCTACTTTGCCGAACAGGGAATAGACTTGAGCATGCTTTTGTAAAACTGGACCTTCAAGAAAAGTAAGTAAACACATATTCAGAGCCTTTGCTGAGTCAACTCAATGTGAAAATCTTTTTTTTTTTTGTTTCTTTTTAAGCTATACTTTTACTTGCTATACTCCTCAGGGAACTGGACGACATAACTGTGATTAGAAGTTATATTCACATTCGTTTCCTGGACCTGTCCAACAACCACATCATAGATCTTTCTCCTCTCTCATCTCTACACCATCTGCTTTGGTTGAAGGCAAGATATATTTTTTTTAATATTCAGGCATTTCTTTGGCTGTCCCTTTTACCAGTTGTAAATTTTGAATGCAATTCTTTTGCAGGTTGACAATAATGCTGTGTCATCCTTCAAGGGGCAACCCTTTTCTGAGCTGACCTATTTGCAGTGGTTGAGTATGGCAGTGAATCGGCTAACAGACATCGATGGCCTGGTTGGGCCATCCCTGGAAACGCTTAACCTCAAAGGTTGCTTGTTTGATTTTATGTTCAATATAGTGAGCACACATAGCTCTTTTCTCATATGTTATGAACAACCCATCTCAGTTGAGGATCATGTGGTTTAACAGAAAGGTTTCAGTCAAACATTATTAGAGAACTTATAACGATTTTAAAGACATTTTTAAACCTTGCATGCAGGTAATGGCATTCAGCGAATGAGTGGTCTTCAGAGCAGCTACTTATCAAATCTAGTTACTCTAGAGCTGAGGGGAAACAACCTGGATACCACTAATGGCATCAACCTCCCCAACTTAAGGCGATTATATCTGGTAAGAAAAATGTGCTGTGATGTGGTTTAAAACACAATCATACTGATTGAGATTCACTCAATAGTGTCAGTCTTTATACTACAGCTAGGCAAAGGTTGTGATGCTTGTGATTGTTCTGGCTTTCTCTTGAGGCCCAAAATGCAATCAAATGTCTTGAGGGTTTGGATAAGTTAGAGCGCCTTGCCGTCCTTCATCTTCGAGACAACCAGCTTGAAACTCTGGAAGGCCTCAGCCCTAACATGAAATGCCTTCAATATCTCAACGTCAGGTACCAAGCTCAATAATAACAATAGTATTCAGAACCACGACATGGAGTGATTTGTTCTGTGAAACTGAAAGAATATAACATTGCATGGATGTTGTACCCATATTTTCTTTCTGTCTCAATACTTCTCCTTAGAGGAAATTCAATCGCAGATGAAAATGCCCTACATAGTCTTGACCTCGTATCAAAAACCCTGCGAGCGTTGGTGTTAACTGAGAATCCACTGGTGGAAACAGCAGACTACAGGTTAACTGTACTAATGCTCTTGCCACAGTTAGAACGACTTGACAAAGAACCTGTCTCCTTTGAAGAGCGGACTGAGGCCCAAAGGACAATCAAGGTAAAATAAATGAATAAAAAAAACATTTTGCGGTGTTGGGGAAGAAAGAAGTATCTTCTGCTAAAGCACGTGCTTGTCTTTACAGGAACTTAAAGAAGAGGAAATACCTGAGGCCTAAGATTTCAAAAGGACAATAGGATGAGGAAGTGTCAAACTTACTTGACTGCCTTACAGAGGAAGGTTTTTTTCTGTACAACTGGTTTACTGTAATTGCAAATTTTTTAAAAGGATTGTATATCTTGTAGTAGTCGTCAAGTAGTCATCAATTACCTTGTTTAAATGTATTTGGTTTTGACCTCTAACAGTAAAACAGTATAATTCTGATGAGTATATGTAAACGTACAAATGCTGGAAATAAGGTGGAAATAAGTAGCAGTGTCTGGGTTGGGATCTGAACCTTGTATTGTACCTTGTATTTTCCCTTAGTAAGGATGAGAGGGCAAAATCTGTCAGCACTTCCTTGTTGGCAGCCACCCAAATGGTGCTTTAAAGGGGCAGTTACGTTTTCACTGATGTTCATGGAAACTTGACATGATTTCGAAAATACACATGTCGAATTAACGAAATAGTTTATGATTAAAAATGTTACCAGGGGGTTTCAGTCATATTGATAAACTATGTGTTCATAACCATGAAAATGAACTCCCAACCAATCAGAAAGAAACAGCACAGCCTAAACTCAGCCTCCAAATCAGCTCGTCTCAGATGTCCCGGTATCATCTCTTTGGGCCTTTATTAACGGAACCTGTTTTGTGTCCGTGAAGTGTCAACCGGAGTTACTTTGGTAAGTTACTGTTTTGACGAAGGAATGGGAAAGAGGACTGAATTTGAATTTGAGAATTCAAACGCGCGCTGAAATGAGTTCTTGAAAACAGGAGACTCCTTTGCGCAGCTCGTTCCGCCGCTCTTCGCACCAATGATCTGATTGGATGGGAGTGGCTGCGCGTGCGGACATAAACCTCCCCTCTTCGAGTTGTCAGTCCTCCTCCTTCCAGCCGCACCGACTCAGTTCTGTACCTCAGTCCTCGAGACAGACGTGTGAAGGAAATAATCTGCATTTACTCTCCAAGCAAACGTAACTGTCAAAAAGCCTTCCCAGAAACCATGACTAGCTACCACAAACCCGACGAAAAGACTGTGCAGGGGCTGAAAGACATAGCTAACAAGCTCAGGATCAGCTCTATCAAGGCAACATGCGCCTCCAATTCCGGGTAGGTTTTTTAGATTTTTTTTGTATTGGAAATAATTCAGCTGTGTGTAGGAATAAATATAACGCTGCTCTGATTTCTTATCGTAGAGCAGGGCCTGGTAGGCTGCACGTGCTGCAGATTATATTCACGCGGGGGAACTTTGCTAAAGCTAGCAGCGCGTAATGGTTTGCTATTGGTCAGTCCAGGTTGACTGGGGTTAGTGTGCAGCTAAAAAAAACCGTCATATTTGATGCAAAAATATCAAATGAGTGTGTTGCTTGTTCGACACCCCATCACATAATTAATGCTCTCGTATAAGTTACTTTTACGGATACTTTAAGTGGCTCTTGGTTGCTTTTACTTGCTAGCTGATTAGACGGTCACACTAAAGGAGCAAAGAGTCTCGTGGTTAATTACACGCTGAGTCTCTACATTTCACATACAGGCCAGAGATTTCAAATGTCATCCCTGGAATATCTCTCAAATAAAAAATACGTTAAAAATATCCACGTTCCAAGCAGTTTTGAAACTATTATAACTTCCTCACTACACCCGCGGTAGTAAAGATCTAGTTTGGTGCTAGTCTGGCCGGTAATACTACAGGGCGAAGCTTTATCGGTCAAGCTGTCTGCCCTTTGCACTCTCAGCGTCTGTACCTTTTCTTTTTAAACTACCTATAACAACAATTTACATTTTCAGTATCATACTACCTCCAGTTGTGGCTGTTACTA
>JABUIW010000028.1:8337815-8465309 GCA_013363375.1 Menidia beryllina | reverse complement strand
TTTTTTTTCAATCCTTTTAATTAATTCACCCTTTTTTCCAGCAGGTTGTCACTCAACAGAGGAGCAAGTGGTAAATGCGCAAATGGGCTTTGTTTTTGTGTCGATGTAAAACTGAAAACCTGACATGTTCACAGCATGGTTCAAATGGTACCATTTATAACATAACCACATAGGGAAGCTGTTGGGTAATATGGAATTTCTAAAGGTGTTTTATTGCAGTACAAAACCAAAATGTAGCAACTAACAGTTTCACAAGCTTGTTCTTGAGCATTGGCCCTAAATGTGGTAACCTGAAGTGGTTTGTGAAATTAACGTTTTTTTTTTTTTTTTTTGGACTGACTTTGTGACCAAAAATCTAAAGGTTTATCTTCAGAAGCATTTTTTATCTTTTTTCAGCGCCATCCTGCCATGCTCTTCTTGCAGAGATAGTTTTTTCCAGACTACAGTTTATCTAAGCTGTGTGCTTTCAATCAATAATTAACAAGAGATTTCCCTTTGGCAGTCTCAGCCCAAGTTTGGAATGTAACAGCACATGCATGTGCATGATATTTGTTTTTGTTTTAAAACTAATGCTGATGTTTTTTCATCTGCTGTCACTAATTGGCTTTTTGTTTTAAACCCTTCAGCCACCCCACATCATGCTGCAGTGCAGCAGAGCTGATGTCTGTGCTGTTCTTCCACACCATGCGCTATAAAGCCGACGATCCTCGTAATCAGTGCAACGACCGCTTTGTTCTCTCAAAGGTAGATGATTCCTTGTTGGTTTTTTGAGAACCTTGCACATGCACTTAGATGTTGGGATTGGTTTTTCCAGAAGATATACTCATATGAGCACTCCTCCCCCTTACCAGGGCCATGCTGCACCCGTCCTGTATGCTGCCTGGGCTGAAGCGGGCTACGTGAAGGAGTCCGATCTGCTTAACCTGCGTAAGCTTGATTCTGACCTGGAGGGGCACCCCACACCAGTAAGAATGAAATCTGGAATTGCTGTCTGGCATTAATTATTTTTATTTGAATTATGGTAAGATTTGATTGTACCTCTTTCTAATCTGCCAATTTCTAACCCAGAAACTGGAGTTTGTTGATGTGGCAACAGGATCCCTTGGACAGGGCCTTGGGGCTGCCTGTGGCATGGCATATACTGGCAAACACTTTGACAAGTCCAGGTTAGTTTGTATATAAATTAAAAGAACAATACAAATGGATTATCTGAATACTTCAATCTTTTATATGGATATTTTTATTAGATATAAAAACAATTTTTCATATTCGTCTTAAATGTATTTGGAGTTAAATGGACGGCTTGCTGTAAAGTCCAACTATCAATCAGATGATTACACTACAACAACGGCACTATTTGGCAATAGTGTATTGATGGGTTCTTGATACCCTGTAATTTCTTAAAGGTCAAGGTGACTGTAATTCAAGTAGTAATGATGCAGACAATTTAAAATGAACCAACAGGTTTGATATGGAACTCGGGTTTAAGTTTCTGCAACCTGATCTAATGCCTAAATAAGTCTTTGGAATGTTTGGCATAACTGAAATATTGTCTTCAGTGTTGTCTGGTTTATAAGATGACAGATTCCTGTTTTCACTCGTTCCTTTTCATGCTTTAGTTACCGTGTGTACTGCATGCTGGGTGATGGGGAGTGTTCCGAGGGCTCAGTGTGGGAGGCCATGGCCTTTGCCTCCTACTACAAGCTGGATAATCTGGTGGCTATTCTGGATGTCAACCGTCTCGGTCAGAGCGAGCCTGCACCCCTTCAGCACGACATGGAGACCTACCGAAAGCGCTGTGAAGCATTCGGGTCAGAAACAAACCAAACATTCTTTAAGTCTTTTTATTTTTAAAATGACCATTTTATTTTCAAACGTATTCTTGAGGGAAAACTGTTGGTAATGAAAGCTCTGAATGGGCGAATGTGGCCTTTCAGGTTAAATTGGATAACTCCAAGTTAATAAGTTTTTGGGTTTGTGGCACGTGACTGATGTTGAAGGGTCAATGTCTGGGGTTAATTGTTGTTGTTGTGCTTGTGTATCTGTATAGCTGGAACACGTATGTTGTGGATGGACATGACGTGGAGGAGCTGTGCAAAGCTTTCTGGCAGGCACAGCAGGTCAAAGATAAACCCACCTGCATTGTTGCCCAGACATTCAAGGGCAAAGGACTCAAAAGTATGTGTCCATAAACAAATTTTGTTAGTCAGCTGCAGATGTCTTCATTTAATAAATAACACTTGTTCATCTTCTGGCTGTAGACATTGAGGATCAAGATAATTGGCATGGAAAACCCATCCCCAAGGACCGGTTGGATGCTATCCTGAGTGATCTGAAATCACAGATCATGGTCCCCAACAAGACTCTGTGCCCTGAGCTGCCCAGTGACGACACTGCTCCAGCAGACCTCAGTCCCATCTCCCTGCCCTCACCTCCAGATTACAAAAAAGGAGACAAGGTAAATAAAGTTGCCCTTTCTTTAAAGCTCAACAACCTATGGCGTTGTTGTGGTGTTTGCACTAGTAAAAATCCCAAATCGCTGATCAGTGAGTACTGATAACTTTGTTTCACCATGATGGATGAGATATCAGTCCCCAAGATAGCTTTTCAACCTTGTTTTTTTTTTTTAGAATCATGATTTATATTGATTTCTTCCCCCTTCCTTTTCTTTTTAGGTTGCAACAAGGCGAGCATATGGTGATGCACTGGCCAAACTGGGTCAGGCGAGCAAGAGAGTGGTCGCCCTTGACGGAGACACCAAAAACTCCACCTTCTCAGATCGCTTCAAAAAGGCCTTCCCTGATCGTTACATTGAGTGTTTCATCGCTGAACAGAATATGGCAAGTGACTTTCTCAGCCCTGAAGATTTTAAATTTATCTATATGGAACTAAAAAGCTTTTTAATAAAGATAATTCATTTAGAAGCCAAAGAGCAAACTGGGCTTTGACATATCTAAAAGCTGGTCTTTCATAAGTCTTTAAAGAGCAGGCTAACTTTACACCTCACTGCTATAATCTACTCAAGTCGGTGTAATCTGTGCCTATTCATTCTTGTTCCTGATAATCTCAGCCTCTCTGCTGCCTTCCATGCATCACCCGTTTACCTCAAACTCTGCTCTTACATATGAGCTTAATCTCGTCACTTGTTACTTACACTTGCCCTTAAACTGAATTTGCTTGTAATTGCAGGTGGGAGTTGCCATTGGCTGTGCCACCCGTGACCGCACGGTTGCATTTGCCAGCACATTTGCAGCCTTCCTCTCCAGAGCCTATGATCAGATTCGTATGGGAGCCATCTCCCAGACAAATGTCAACCTGGTGGGGTCCCACTGTGGAGTGTCCATTGGTAACGTTTTAATCTGAAGCACACATCTAGTAGGATCCACTGGCTGCACTCGTGTGTTTGACCGGTCCATGCTTCTCCCTCAGGTGAGGATGGTCCATCTCAGATGGCCTTGGAGGACATTGCCATGTTCCGTGCCATACCGACATGCACAGTGTTTTACCCGTGTGATGCAGTGTCCACAGAGAGGGCAGTCGAGATGGCTGCCAACACCAAGGTTGGTTACACACACCCCACGGTGACAAACATAATTTGGCTGTCCTAAAAGAACATGTATTGATGCGCGGCTCTCTCCTCAGGGGATCTGTTTCATCCGCACCAGTAGACCAGAAACTGCTGTAATCTATTCTCCAGATGAGAAGCTTGAAATTGGTGTTGCCAAGGTAATGACTGGTTGTGTGTTTTTTTTTTTTTTGGTTTTGTTTTCTTGGACTAATAAAAATCAAATGGCAGCCCCATCACTTGACTTTCTGAATTGTTCATCAGGTGGTGCGCCAGTCTGACAAAGACCAGGTGACTGTGATTGGAGCTGGTGTTACTCTGCATGAGGCTCTGGCTGCTGCTGACATCCTGGAGAAACAAGGTACACCAACGGTGCCCCCTAGTGGCCAGATGTGCAGTCTGGATGGGGGGCACTGACAGCAGTACTGGGCAGTTCAGACAGAATGGCCTGATATCTGATTTATTTTTATCTCTCCCCTACAGGAAAACATATCCGTGTAATTGACCCATTCACCATCAAACCCCTGGATGCTGATACCATTCTTACTAGTGCCAGAGCCACAAGGGGACAGATCATCACAGTGGAGGACCACTACAAGGAGGGTCAGTTTCTCTTTTTCTTCTACTTTTTTTTTTCCCTTTTGCAATTTCCCTTTGGAAATGTTCACAATTGCCAAAGGGATTACATTTTTTTTTTTTGTGTATATGAAAGAAGAAATTAAAATGCAATCTCCTGAGCTTTAAAGAATGTAAATAGTTCTGCCTGTATTTGAAACGTCAGCTGGCTGTTTTAAGTGATTGGTCTGGCTGTTGTTGCTTAACATTTTATGCACATTCACTTTTGTGTTAGTGCGTGTCCTCCACTGAAGCATGTGTTGTTCACCCTCTGTTCCAGGTGGTCTTGGTGAGGCGGTGCTGTCTGCTGTAGGAACAGAGCCCGGGATTGTTGTGACCCGACTGGCGGTGTCGGGTGTTCCCCGCAGTGGAAAGCCCACTGAGCTCCTGGACCTGTTTGGCATCAGTGCTAAACACATCGTCACTGCAGTCTGCCAGACCTTTGCAAACTGAAGACTGTGTTAAGTGTGTGTGTGCTTTAATTACAACCCACCTCTCTGCCTGCTGCAAACCTCCAAACTTGAAGGCCTCTGTCATCTTTTGGCTTTGCAGTTTACTAACCCTCTGTGGCTGTCACATGTAGGTGGAGATGACTGTAGTGTGGTCAGAGCCTGAAAATCTAATGCCTCCCAATGTGCACACTGTAGGTTCCGTTGTTGCACCACTTCTTTATCATTCCATCATGTCTTGAAGTACAGACTCCAGAATCTCTAGATACTGTAAATGTTGTGACGGTTGGATTTGAAATGGTCTGCCTGATCACAGTTATTCCTGTAACATTCCTAACACCCATTCCTTTTTATTTGTTCGTGTTTAGCTTTATGATGAGTCATGCATCTTCTTCAAAGCACTGCTGCCGTTTTGTCAGTCTGATGTAATTGTCCAGGTTCAGCCCACAGTTTGAAAGATGGATGTTTTGCTCAATCATGGTGTGAAGTTAAACCAGATATAAACAGTTTGAGTTTTCAGCAGCTGTTTCTGACCACAGTTACAATGTTACCGGCTTTTAAGGTCACCATGTCATCCTGTTGCTCTGTGCTAAATTAAAAGTACGCTCTATACAACTGAGTCTTGGTGTGGTATTTGAATGTAAGCGAGTTTATTAAATCAATCGGTGTGCTGCTTCAGCTGATGGGTTTACGTTGAATCAAAATGACTTGTTTAAAACAATTTAGTCCCTTTTTATGTTGGTCATTTAGAATTCTATTTTTTTTTTTTTTTTTAATAACACCGGCTAATTGAATTTACTGCACTGACATTTTGTTGCCCAGTAAAGACTGGCTGCCACCCAAATCCCTCATCCATTGACCACTGGGGCTAAAGTTTTGAATTCTTGACATTTAATTTCCAAAAATGAACTTTGAATTGATTGTATGAACATCAACGTTATGAAGAATCTTTTATGAACCCCCACCTCACCCCCTCACACCTCTGGATGAAAACAATAAGAAATGTGATTTTTAATTCAAGTTAAAAAAAAAAAACTTTGAATCACTCCATATGCTAATTTGAGTTGAGAAATTGTGTTCTACCCCATTCCTCAGAGAAGCATTGGAGGTGATTATGTGTGGGGAAAGCCAACACCAGGCACCCTTACACACATTATGGAGCTAGCAACAAAAATAATTTCCCTCTGGGATTATTAAAATATTTTTGATTCTGATTAGAAATTGCTCATTTGGGGTGCTGTCGCTCAGAGGTAAGGAACAGTGTTGAATGTGATCTGTGGATTACTGTATGTTCCTGTCAAGACCGAAACAGCTGACATTGAATCGTCTTTGGACACATCACTGTTTACCTTGGAACAAGCTGGGTCCTAAGTGTTTCAGTGTTTAGTGTTAAGTTGTCCAGTGAGCCATTTGGAATATGTCTGGATTCCTTCCTCACTGTCTAAAAAGCTAATCTTGTTTTAGGAAGAAAATAAGACAGGCTCCGAGATGCCATATTACCCCACATAGTTGATATAGACAAAAGCAAAACAATTTTGGATGGATTTAAAATATTTGAGTTGTAGTTTATCAAAAAGAGGTTTTCACTCAGCTGTGTGAAACCCATCTTGGCTCCAGGGTGACGCTGAGGGTGCGCACACACAGTTCATGAGCAGTATGTATGCTCAGTACAGAATGTCAAAGATGGCTGCATTGTTCGCTGCTCGGAGGTAATGTTAGTTTTCATGTGTAGATGCTAGTGGAGCCTGGCCAAGCCAGGCCAACTCTGACATGACCTGTCTATCAGCCCTTCCCGCTGCTGGACAGGGTCCAGCACTGGTGCAGACATAGCCAAAACACTAAGGTGTGAGTGGATTAAAAAAAAGGAAGAACAAGTTTCAGATGACTTGATAAGTTGGAAGTGAAATCTTTCACTGGTGTATGAAACAGTTTCCTTCTGTGTTTTAGGATTTTCACGTAATATAGGGCTTTCTTTTTAAAGCCTTTGCAGACGGTTATGACAGGGAGAGGAGACAGGAGGAGCTGGGCGTGTCTGTATTTCACGGTATGATGATTGAAGGCCTGTATTAAGACTGTGAAAGTTTATTTTCTGACCTTTCCACCTCCGAGATATTCCTTCCAGTGTCTCACTCTCTTATTTCACCACTCACTCAGACCTAGGGGCTGCACTTTCTTTCTATAGTCATTGCAGAGAAAGTCTCTCTTTTTTCCCTCGGCGTTCACATTCTCAAAAACAAGAGTTTTCAAGACTGGCACACTGTCTAACCTCAGAAAGGTTCCTCCCTTTGGCATCACCAACTGCACGTTGGGGATCTGCTTTTTCCTTGCTCCTGTCCAGCGCTCAGGTAGAATTTTTTAAAAACTATTTCCAAACGAAATAGTTTGAAATGAGAAAACATTCAACGATACAATGGCAGCAGAAAATATGGATTGTGGTGATTTGTCTGAGTGGCGCGATTTCGTCTGGACAATGCCAAAAGTCTTTGACTGAAGTTAGAACAATCTCGGAAATTTACTCTGAGACACCTGACAGAGAAATGGCCACCATTCGTCCACCAGGGATTGACGCTGGAGAGAAGCGGCTGCATATGAATGTCACCGGTAAGCTGCTCAGAAATTTTCTGTTTATACTGGCCTTTTCTCTCTGGAAAAATGAGACGTGTTCTTGTTTGTTCAAGAGAGAAAGCCTTACAGTTTCATTCAGCGTGTTTGTAATTTTCCTGCGTCTTTGCTTGTGTTTTTGGTGCTTGTGAGATTCTGAAGAGGAAAATGAGAATGAGCAGCCCAAAATGGACCAAGACTTGAGGACGGAGCAGGGGAGAGTTGATTTCAAAGATGCTGAAAGAGGAAAAAGAAGTGCCTCCAGGAGAAAACACGCACCAACAGTAGAGGCCATCGCATACAGAATAGTAAGAAGCTACAAACGCTAAAATGCTGATTGTTGATTTAAAATTTCAGAACTGTAGACCCTCTTTATTTCTGTCTGCTGGACTCTGTGCTTTCCAGTGTTTATTCAGCCCCATGGTTTGAACACTTTCTGCTTACTGTAGGCAGGTTTGGGCCGGGCTCTGGTGGGATGGAGAAGACGTGGAAAAGGGGAGATGGAGAGCAGCGCTCTCATGGCTGCCCTGAGGGAACTCCACGCCGAGAAGAGAAGGCTGCTGGATTACGGGAAGACGCATGACAAAGAGGAGGAGGAAGAAGATGAGGATGAGGACGATGATGATGACGACGAAGAGGAAGACGAAGATGATGATGATGATGAAGAGGTATAAATTAAATCAGTTGTTCTTATTCAATTCACAAAACCAACCATTTAAGGACATTTCTCACTTTTTATATTAGGAGGAGGAGGAGGAAGAGGAGGAAGAGGAGGAGGAGGAGGAGGAGGAGGAGGAGGAGGAGGAGGAAGAGGAAGAAGAGGAGGAGGAGCCATCTGAGCCTCCCACTAATCAAACAGACACATACTCCAACATAACTGCGTGTCATACAGCTGACAGAGAGGTCAGCTGCAGGGGCCTCGGCCTCACTCAGCTGCCTGTCTTCCACAACCTGGAGGCCACAAAAATAGACATGGCAGGTGTGTGTGTGTGTTAGACCAGAATGATAAGATGTAACCATTAACTATTGCCAGTAACTTCATTTTTTGACTTTTTGATTCATCATGAAGTTTCATTAATCTATTAATTGTTCTTATCCAAGACAAGCACCTGTTACGTATCAATTATAGTCTTATGGTGGCCTTCTCATATATGGCCTTCCACCAATGAAATGCCAGAATGGCCTGGCATGTTTAAATGAGATTCATTTCACAGTCCATATTATGTGCTTTCAGTGTTCCTTGTCTTTTTTCGTTAAAGAGAACAACATCAGAATCATCTCTCCTCAAAGTTTCCATGGCCTGTCGAACCTTGACACGTTGGATCTGAGCCAGAATAAACTGAACGATGAGTCATTCATCCAAAACCCGCTGCTCGTGAGTAACTCTGCCTTCACAAACTAGTGTCTGCCGACCTGCGGTTCAAGTTCAGCCGGCTCCATCTGCTGTCAGTCAGTGAAAAGTTTCCCAACTGTAGGTTTTCCCTCCCCTGTCTTTAGCCTTTAATGACTGTAACTCAGTCATGTTTCCTTAAAACCAGTTTGCCTTGAATCATCTTTTCAGCTCAAACATCAGAGAAAAAGAAGTAAGAAAGCCAAAGGAAAAGAAATAGCTGTTTAATGTATGTTTATGTTTTCTTTTGGGTGAAAATGTCTAAACTATCAACTCCCTAGTAATCAGGTCTGTTAATCGTGTAAGATAACAGAATGTTAACAGTTAGTCTAATTATTCAGATTTTTTGTATATGAAAGAAGGAAAAAAAATCTGATTACTCACATAAAAAAGCTCTGTCTTTTATCAGATTGAAGGTGGAACAATCAGTAGAAGGTCCCATAAATACAACACTTTAATACAGACAAACACACATCAGGGCAGGATTGCAAATCACCAAATACAGCAATCATGACAAGCAGTGTAAAAAAAGAAAGAAAAAGCTGCTATCACAGCCCTTTCCTTTTCCTCTTGCGGAGCATCTGCAGCCTGCAAAATGTGAATGAGTGACTTTTATGAGGCAGTTTGCATCTATTAAAATAAGAAGCAGACCTGACCCACCATTGTAAAATTGGACTAGAGTGCTGAAAAGGCATTAACAAATGCTCTCCGAGAATAAACTCTGGTATAACCTCTGAATGATCACAAGCCAAACTCAGATCCTGACCACACTGAGGCGGCCGCAGCGCTCTGACCAGCCCTTACTTGACACCGCTGATATGCTGTCCTGGTATTGGCTGTGTTGGAAAACAGCTGCAGCCAATGATGTGAAGAATAAAGTGAAATTATTTTTGGAGGAATATTTTTTCCTCGTTTTCTCCTCACATCGCCATAATGACAGAGGGCCGGTGGACTGGCGAGAAGGTTACTGCAGAGATCCTGTCCACTGCTGCTCGCACTGCCACCGCAGCATCTCTCACTAAAAAGCCACCCACAGTGGCTTTACTAAAAATACAGCACCATAAATGACATGGAGGAGATGCAGAAAATGGAAATTTCTTTCATTTGGTGAATTTCTGCGAACTCAAGTTGGGATGAAAATTATGGACCATGAGTCAAGTCTCCATTTTGTTTGTTTTATTGTCTTGGCCTGCTAACACCTCCCCCCCCCACCACCCTCTGTATGCAGAACTTGACTTTCCTGAAGAAACTAATTCTAGATGACAACCAGATCACCAGGATCCCAGTTTTGCCAGCATCTCTGGAGGACCTCAAGATTAACAACAACAAGCTTGGGGCGCTCACTCCTCACAGCTTCGAAGGTACAACGCGTGTCTCTGCAGAAGAAACCGACACCACAAAACACAGTCCTGTACAAATCCATTTCCCTTTCAGGTCTGGTAAACCTGCTGAACCTGGAGCTGGAGGAGAACGTCCTTCATGAAGGCAGCGTGTCACCGTTAGCTTTCAGACCACTACAGAAGCTGGTGTACCTGCAGCTGGAAAACAACCACTTCCGGTTGCCCCCGCCAGGTCTCCCCCCCTCCCTTCAGGTGTGCTGATTGTATGCCCTGTTGGGGCATTAGGCTGTGTGGAAATATGACTTTACCTCCACACAGTGGGAGGTGAAACACAGCTCACTTAGGTTTCTTTGACTATCGAGAGTGAACGCCTCTGGGAGTCCAGGTGGCATGAAAAGTAATGCAAGAAATCAAAATAGGGACAAATGTTAACAAGCGGATGATAGATTACTAACTGTAGATGAAGACAAACTAAACCGCTCAGGTTTTATAGCTCTCCTTTTCATGGAAATCAGCTGCTCTTGTCCGTGTTTCTTGTTTTAAGGTTCTCAAAATGAAAGAAAATCAGATAGAAGAATTGACAGAAGAGGCACTGAGGGACTGCATTCATTTGAAAGTCTTGGACCTGAGTCACAACTACATAAGTGAAAAGGGCATCTCTAACCGTGCCTGGACCCGTCTGAGGTATGCAAATCCATCCATCCATACTCAGTCTGGCATTCTGTAGTTCCTTAATGTACCACAAGAGGACAGTCAACTCCTGCTTTGGAACTTCAAGCAATAAGTAACACACTCCCATTAACAAACAAAACATTTTGCACTTATAATTTGGGTTTCCTATCCTCTTTTATCACATGCTGGCACAGTTCTTTATTAGAAATCCTTATCTCCTTTGCTATGTCTGACATGGTATCGAGAAGTCTATTTCTGCAAAGACATGCTTAATTTTCTCTTTGTTTGCGTTAGACTCACACACACACAGGCACAGGCATTTTCACAAGTTATGACAGCTGACTCTGTGCACTACGATGAGCAGCCGTATGATTGAGAGCTCCAGGGCAACTGTGCGTCTGTGTGTGTGTGTTTGTTTGTTTAAATATAGTGAATTCCGGTGGGTTTTACTTTGCTCCCTGGGATCCTTGTGAACCACAGTGGGAGCTTCAGGGAAAGCTTGGAAAGAGAGAATGTAAAAGAGGGAGTGCAAGCAAGGCAATTGTGGAGACTTTGCATGAGCTACATAGAGTACAAAGTTATAAAGTTGAGACGGGTATAATCAGGAGAAAAAAAAAGAAGGAAAAAGGTTAACTGAAAACTATTAAAACAGGCTTTCCAGAGGCTTAATCCGACCTCTGACTCCAGTGATATTTGATGCCTGACACTTGACCTCATTATTGGTAAAAGTAGCAACATTCCCACAGACACTGCCAAATTATGAGCTGCTTCTGTTCTGAAAACTTCCTGCAGTTCTGCATGACACCAGATTCTACACTAATTAAGCCTGACCTGACCTGTCACTAACAGGAGAGACATTAAAGAAGATTACCTCTCATGTTAAACTATTCTGTGACAGTTCTGCCTTCCGATAGTAAAAAACAAACAAAAAAAGCAAACAAACAAGCAAAACATGTAGTTCCATTGCTTCAGAGGTGTTTTCTTTCTTCAGTTCCTCCGAGGCACGCAGCCAAATGGAGTGAGGCAGAACAAGAGGGACAAACAAAATGAAAAAATCTATTGCTTAATGTTGTGTGCTGTTTCTAGTTAGTGGGTGTCTCTGTTCCCTGTGATGGAGTCAGTGTTATTGTTCCTCCCTGCAGCGCTAACAGCTGGCAGATACTGGACTTTTACAGGGACCTGGGGACTGGACCTGAATTCTTTTATTGGATGCCCAGATATCTGTTAGAAACAAACTTCATATTTTACTCTCTGAAATTATTATTTACTGATGATTTGTTTTACACAAATCTGCATCTTTTTAAAATTCAAATATAACATTGCTTATTAGGGCTAAACGTCCTTGTGACTGTGTTAAGAATATATCATGGTCAGGAGTAAAATACAAGTATGCTTTCAAATGAGTTCAAGCAAGATACAGTGAACAGTCAGATTTAGAATGAACCTTTAAGATTTTGACCACCTTGCGTTTTTTCTTTCTATATGAAACTATAGCTCTGCATCCGCACTTTTGCATCAAACAATTTTACAAAACGATATTAAAATAATTATAATGGACTACAGTATATTAAATAATTTTGGAGACTGTTTCTCCCTCAACTTAATTGACTATTTGTTTAAAAAAACAAACAGCTCTGCGTCACTGTATGTAAATCCTATTTAGTAGGTATTGCTGTTACAGTAATACAGATCCAAGATCAGTAGTAAGAACATATTCTATATATGTTCTCAAAAACCATGCTTAAGTGCAACTTTTGAATGATAATTTTCTATGCCTCATCTGCCTCAATAACAGGATATTTCCCTGAACAATCTTTAAATTTGAATAATGAAAGTTGGAATTTTATCTGTGATACTTTTTTGACCGTGGTAATGTTACTTTGATATATTTTACTGTTTAAAAAATGTCTTTTCCATTCATGATGTCATTCGAGGTCCACAGTGTGTGTCTGCAGTTATCCAGGTACGTGTTCGTTATGTAACATGACCGTGCAGTAGCACACAGAAAGGGATGCACCACTGTCAGCAATCTCTGACTCCCCTCGGGCAAAACAGCAACCCTCGTCTTTAAACACACAGCTGCACAAGAATATAACTATATTTCTCTGCAGAAACCTGCAAGTTCAGTGCCTATTGTTTTTTTAAGAACTTGCCAGCTCAAATTAAAGTATTAAACACTTCTATGTCTGCTCCATCCCTACTGTAGACTCTGGATCGCTCACATCACTGCCAACAAACATGACACAACGCTCCACATAAGAAGTGTGTTATGATATTATGTAGTTAAACTGATTAAACATTCATAAACACCCCTTTCTCCCACATGTCTGAAATGACAAAATTGGATGAATAATGAATTTTCAGTTGCTGTTTTTTATTCATGCCTTCACACATCTAATTTTATTTGGAAAAAAGTTGTGATGTGGATGTGTGTGTGCGTTCTGCAGCTCAACATTACAGTTGTCACATCTCATAACAGCTTTTATTAATCTCACAAAAACTGCAGCCAATTCCATTCTCTGTTCATAGAGGTTATTTGGTGCCTATTTTCCCTTTCATAATTGTGCTAGTTTTGCAGACAGGTTGTAAGAGAATTGTGTAAATTCTGCATTTCTGTAGTCTTAGACCGATAGGTCTTGTAATAAAAGCTTTGTTTGTCTTTGACATAGCACATGTTGGTTTTGTAATAAGCTTACATAAATAAGAAAACAAGCAGTAATGCACGCACCACTACACATTAGCATGTTTACAGTGCTGAAGAATAAAATCACACACAGCCACTGGACTGGATTTAAGTGATTTTTGGTTCACAAATAAAGATTTCCCTCAGGGTTAAAAACACATCTAATTTGCAAACGCATCATGAATCCAAATGCTCACAGTCAGCACACAAAGTACGGCTTCAGTAAATTGTTAAAGCCTTAGCTTTAAATGAATTCAAATATGCTTCAGTCTGTTTGCAACACATTTGACAAATGGAGCAAAATGCTTCCAGATATCATTCAGTTTCAATAAATTCAGCGCACACAGGAGAGCACATGCTGCTTTAATAAATCTGAAGTCATGTCCTGCCATCACAGATCCATCACTGCATTTTTAAGTCCAGGCTTAGGCTTTTTTGCTTCGCTGGCACAGCAGCTCTTTCTGGCGTACCTTTCCTGGCCTCGCTGCCAAAGTTCCTCAACCAGCATGCACAGTGCTGTGCCAAGCCCACAGATGGAAATATGTGTATCTCTAAGTATGGTAATTGTACTTTTCCTTTTCTGAAAAGCAGAATTTAGACCCTATCACACCTTTTCGCACAGAACCTTAGATCCACCAATTGATGATATTCTAAAAATGAAAAAATACTTTGTACCGATCTTGCAGAATAACCATTAACATACTATATATGTTACAGAATTAGGATTTCCACGTTTATTTGCTACCTCTGGATCTGTGAAGATGTTAATTTGTCTGTGTGCAATATCATTTCTACTCCATGTCATCTTTCATGCACATTAGTGTGCACATGGGTATTTGTGTGTTGATGCCAGTGGGTGGGAGTGCACAGGGTGGAGGATGAGAGGACTGTGTGTCCTTCTGCTCATTAATACCATGTGGAGCTCTGAGCAGTGGCGGACTACGTCTGAGCTTCCTGGCAAACTTGCAGAATACAAATCAGCTACACACAACTGGCCTGAACTGGTATAGACACAAATAGTGTTATTTCAAAGTTCTATTTTCAAGCGGAAACCATTCTTTCGCAGCAGGTCGTATTTCTTCAGTGCACATGCAGCTCAAAGGAAAGGTTCGGCTTTTAGAGTTCCCTTTTGTACTTGTATGGTTTGAGTTAAATCTCTTCCTGTTGAGTTTTAACTTTGGTTTCAATAACTTCTTTATGAATATCCAAGAATTTCGTTTTATTACACTTATTTAAGCATGAAGGAATGCAGTAAGGCTAAATTTACTAGAGGTGTCATGTGGATGTTGTTTCGCCAGGTTGAAGAATGTATCTGCTTGTTCTGAGTGTGAATATTCTACATTAAAATGATCAGAAATGGTCAGATTTAATGGATTTTTATGGTACATGTCATCAAGGTAATTGAAACACTAAAAAACAATAGAAACAGATTATGTTCAAATTCCACCTGTGTTCAGTATGATCAGTGAGTTTAAAATGAGTGTCTTCTCTTGTCATGAACTGTGCTGTGAACTCACAGCATATGTGTGGGATCTTCTAGCAAAGATAGTGAACCCTGTACTGCATCTTCACCTCAGGCTCCAGAAGTATACTTCTGTGTCCAGGGCCATTCCTTTGTTTCCTGCAAACCAAACCAAACATTTTCATTCTTCTTTATGTAACTCTGCAACAAATTCCCTCTTAAACTGGTATGCTCTCTCGCACTGAACCCCCCAGGGCCCATTACTTTCTTTCTGGGTGTTCCTCATTATTCCTCCACAGCTTGGACTGACCGGCAGTGCTATCCAGGAGTCCAGTAACCATAAAACATCAAGTTTGCAGTGCGAGGTCTTCAGCATCAATTATCACATTCAACCTTGTAAAAAAAAATAGACGTGCTGACCAATATTCTGACTTCTCAGTATTTATGCAGTTTATTTTGTCCAGAATTGTAAAAGTAAGTGTTTCTCTTTTTGTTGAATTTCATCCCAGGTTTTGAGGATAATGAACATCTCTAAAAAGTTCCTTTGAAAGCCTTAAGGCATGTCTGTCTTGACCAGAATGGCTGACTGACTGGCCAACAAAGCACTCTATACTTGCGTTGCTAATATAGTCTTCACGTGCTGAATTAGAGGGCTTTATATAACCCAGAATCATTACTTTTCTGTGTGTTTCTTTTCTCAGATCCTTGGAAGCTTTGGACCTGTCCCACAACCATTTGACCTCAGTCCCCATGTATTTGCCACGTCCTCTCCGTAAACTCACCCTCCAGCACAACAACATCAGTCACATTCCCGCCTTCACGTTCCGTCACCTGCGGCCTGGCCTCCAGTCGTTGCATCTGTCCCATAATGCACTGACTAATGTGGGTGTAGTGCAATATGCTTTTGTTGGATCTTACCGGTCGCTGACCGAGCTCCTGCTGGACAACAATCTCTTGGGAGAGATCCCTCGGAGCATCAGGCATTTTAAGAACATGCAGGTGTTGAGACTGGACAACAATCAGATCAGGTAGAGCTAAAACTCATTTGAACTCAACTGGAACTGAATCAATGCTAGCTCATTTAATGTCTAAACACAGATTCAAAAACTATTCTGTTGCATTGTTCTTTACCTCACATGCAGAAAAAAAATCCCTTGTGTTTGTCCTGAGGATGAAGTCCCCCTGTTTGTATAAATGTTTGCATAATGTGGTTTCAGGCTGATGAGGAAGTGGGCTGTGTGTCACCCTCGCAATTCTGGCTCCACCATGGCTTCTGTCCATCTGGAAAATAACCGCCTGGAAATAGAGAAGATCCCCCCAAATGCCTTTTCCTGTGTCGTCGATGCCCAGGGACTGGTCCTTTATCCACAGACTGGCTAACACATAGGCATGAAGTGCCACTCACATGCTGGACATTTGCGGAATCACACGACACCCTAATGCAGAGTATTTATGTTTTCTCATATTTCTTCTAGTTTATCATTAGTATTGCTCTCAAATCAGAGCGTTAGTAAAAAAAAACATTCACTATCATGACTCTTCTTTAGTTAGTGCTTTCATTTCAAATTCTTGAGCTGGTCTTTTTTTTCTCAGAGCCATCTTTTAGACCCCAAATAACTGCAGCAACTTTGTATGTGATAAGGCAAATACATAATTTATACAGTTATTGAAGTTCTTCTCATATAGGATACTTGTGCAGATTTTTATCCTTTTTATCCTTCAAGACAGAGTACCAGAGAGCGACTATAAGAGCAGAAATGTAAAAATACCATGCTGATACCCTTTCATGGTATTAGCTTCCAACATCCACAATGAACCACTTCATTGTGGATGTTGGATGGGACAGTGTTAAGCACTCAGTCAGGGCATCTGAGCATGTAGAGGTAACTTCAGTCTTTGCAAGAGAAACAGAATGATTATGTATGCATTGGAGAAGTAAGGCAGCCAATCTCATTATTTAGCCGAGCACTGGGGAAAATGAGAAAAATACGAGGAACATGTCATTGCAGAGGTAAACGAACACAAACAACAAGAAGGCACAAGTGAGCCATTGTTCTTAGAAGGTTTCAAAGCCAGCCAGTGAAAAATGAGAGGAGAAGCAGCTCATTTCTTGTTAGGGAAGGAGATTCAAAACAGAAGGACGGACGGGACAGGGAGCCAGATCAAATTCAGAGCTCTTTTCACGTTTGTAAAGTAAGCCATTCATCATGCTCTACTAACCTGAACACATAATTCCTCATGTGAATGCCCAGATCTAAGTGTTTTCTGTCCTTTTCTTTTTGTGTATGTTATTGTTTCTGTCCCTGACAATGCAGCTGGTTCAAAGATACTTTTAGCTTCATATGAATTGTTGTAAAACAATTCCATGACATGAGTAAAAGTGGTCATAATGAGAACATAAAATAGCAGAAGCAGAGGAAAAAAATAAAAATCCTTCTATTCAGCTCATTGCATAATATTAGTATTCCCAATTAGGGATGTGAACTGACAATATGTCCATCTTGAATGTATCCAGCTGTGTTACATCAGGTCTTAAATCATAGTAAAATGTCTGTTTTCCCAGTTTCTCTCAGAAAATAACACATTTTTTCTGATGCAAGTTTGAGCAACAGCAACGAAGTGAAGGGAAATCTTTTAAATCTGTAAAGCTACTTGTTGAAAGGCAACACACTTTACTGCATAAGAAAATAATACAATAAAAACGTCAGTAAAGATTTCAATTGAGAGCTGTGTTTTTGCAGTGCTAACTGAACATTGGAAGGTCTCTTGTGGACATCTGTGTCAGGAACTCAGAGAAAGCAGAGTTACGGGGTGATACAGATTTTAAGGGAACAATAATGCAAGCACACAGTACAGGTCTGCTTGGAATATGCTGTATATTACAGTACAAAGAGACACTCTCCTCACTCTCTGTGCCCAGGCATGTAATCACATGTTAGCTATCTGCTCTTAGCTCTGTGCATGTGGTGCAGTCTCCATAATTGTACAGTCATTTTGTAAATGGCACATTACTGTCTAAGAAACACACACTCTCATTCGTCTCAGAGTTCCTTCACATTACAGGTTGATCTGAAGCTTTGCACAAAAACAATGATAGTAGATCGCCTCTCATTTTGAACTCTCCCATCTTTGTATTTTTTGTACAGAAGGATGTTTTAGCTTTGTCATTTAAATTCCTAAGCCTCCTCCTCCCTCGCTTGTGAGAAGGGGTATTTTGAAATTTGACAGGCTTTGCCACTTCAATGCCATCCATCATTATTGTGTGCGTCATGGCTAAATTGTTCAACTGACAATCATAATATGCAACAGATGTTTTTCGTCATTTAAAGCTCATGCCAAATCCCGTTTGTAAGAGCTTGACCATTGAATGGTGTCAAGCTTTTCTTCCTCCCATGTACTGTCTGTTCCTCCCGGAGACAGCAGCTTCCTGTGTTTGTTATTGGACTGGAAGGGGGTGCTGGAGATAAATACAAAGCTCCAGTGCTTACAGTGTAAAGCACCAAAAGAATTTTCTCCCAGAATCAGGTGGTCTTCAGAATGAAACACAACTGAAGAGAGGATAAAGAGGGTGTCAAACGTATGCAGGATAGCAAGTGTTCTGACGATTAGACATCATTGTTGGCACTCTCAGATTTTCACAGAGCTGAGTCACAATGTGCAGCAGAAAACCAACATGCTTGTCTATTACTGTCCTCTTTCTGCCTCACACAAAGACAAAAATGCTCACAGCATGGCAGCACCTACACAAGAGAACCCAAGTGGGTGTGCTAATCTCTGGAGACACGTTTGTTGTACAGGGCAAAAGAGTTTAATTTGGATGCCAAGCCCTCTAGCTACAGACCAACACCATAATCAAGTGAACCACAGCGACGGGGAGACAGGCACACAGAGAAAGACTGAATCTACAAAGCGACATAAAGAATGGAAGTAAAGAGAAATGGAATGTTATCTGCAAAAGCCTTTATCAAAACTTTGCCTTTGCCAACAGCCCCTGCAGGGCATTGATCCCGCTGGCACGCCTCTCTTGTAGTAGCCACAAACAGGCGGGTGAAAACCATACAGGAAGACAGGCAGGGGTGTCAGCCTCTGCTTGTATTCATGCTGATAGTGATTAAGAATGATTTTGATTTCATCCTCAGCCCAGGAGCTGCTGTGCTTAAGGGTGGTGTGTAGATATTTGCAGACGTGCTGTTTGCGAACGTGTTTGTGCAACGAAGTTCCCAAGCAGAGTCTTGCCAAGTTTGCTGCCTCGCTCTGAGGTGCTGGCAATTCAGAGAGGAAATAAGAGTTGCTGAAAAAGAACACTTCATTCTGCCAAAAGAAGGATTTAACAGAAAACTGCAAAAAGACAGAGAATCATACATTTCTGGATCATCAAAAAAAAAAGAAGAAAGGTTAAGAGCAAAAAAAAAGAAACATAAGTCCCAAACCCTCTATGAAGAAATATCCTGGAACTTTCTTACAACTGGATGTTTATGCAAACCAAACTGAAAACAGGTAGTTATCATCCAAATATTACATACAAAAACAACTCCCTCTGAAAAGACAGTTTGTATTCAGAGCGTCATACATTTTGGGGGATTCTCAAAATCTCTTGGCATGGAGGTGATGATGGGAGGGAGAGATTAGTAGGACGAACAATTTTGTGAGATTATAAACTTGCTGCATCGGAGGTTTTCTCAGGGCTTGCTCTTGTGCATCTGCTAATAATAAATCAGCAGAGAGGGTCCACTTCTTGTGAAGGAATTGTAGATAGCACTTAAGAAGTACTATTTTCTTTGTCCACTGGCATCATGGTTAACAACTGAAGATCTTTGGATATACAGATTTTGAGGGTTCACCAGGGCTGAGTGCTACCTTGTTGATGCCTTTTTCGGATATAAATGACATTTCAACGTAAAGTGGTCAAGACAGAAAATTCTACTATGTACAGAACACAATATCATCAACAGGTTTAGAGAATCTGAGGATGAGGAAACTCTATAGATGCTGGACTGACCTGTCTACAGTTTAGAGCTTTCACCAATGGAAAACATTAGAAGAATCATATAATATTTACAACAACGATCTGACACTGAGCAGCCAGAATGACATAAGACAAAAATGGGACAGTGTTACCATGCCAAAGGTCCAGCAGCTGGTCACCTCAAAGGGTTTTAATTGTGAATTGTTAAAAGAATAGGGGATGCTACAGAGTGGAAATATGGCCCTTCCTCGGCTTTTAAGAGGCATGTTCCTGCCACAGAATTCAGTAAGAGCTAACATTGGTCATGGAATAGTAAAATGGCTCTGGCTATTTTAATAAAAAGAAAGTTACAAATCCCTCCTGTTTTTTTTTATCCCCCGTCCCCCCCCCCCAAAAACAACTTAGCACCTTAAGATTTTTTGTGTTGAAGTTATTCAGGAAAGTTATAATCTAAACCACTTAAGCCAACGGTTTAATGTCTGGTTCCAATAACCTATAAAGAAGTTTTAAACACTGGCTTAATTAAAGACATGGCATACGTCCCTCAGACTCCTGCAGACAAGTTATTGCAAATCCTGAAGTATTGGCAAACATAAAACTAATACCAACCGAGGTCTCATGCAAAATAGTGCGAATGACACCTAAATGAAGCACCATTTAACCACTTGTGAGGTGATTGTGAGGTGTTACTTTATGACCTAATTGCAGACCCACTCCCTCCACCTCCCCCCCCTCCCCCTCCTCCTCCTCCTCCTCCTTTTCCTACTTCCTTCACCCAAAAGGAGCAAAAGGAGGCTGGCTTGTAAACTGTATGGTCTCGACTCCCCCGACGCGCAGTCATTTCTTGCCTGGGACGCACGTACGGTGGCCTGACACGTTTCGCTGCCGCATTCAGTGCCAGAGGACCTGCTGCTTCTCTCATAGGACCACTGGGATACGGGGCAGTTATCCCTAAATGTGATGAGAACATAGGAGTTCTCTTTAAATCTTCAAGATAAACTGACTTGTAAAGAGAGAAAAAACTGAGCCTACATTTTGGAAATTGGAATTACTGTTGTTTGTTTCTATCCAAAAGGTAGGAGAGATGGGTTATCTTATTTTATGTTTAAGGTCCTCCAATTTGCTTTGGGGCGGCGTAATGACGCATCCAGGCAGTGCACACCGTACAAAAAAAGTTTGTGTAAATGAGAAAGTTTACGCTACACTGGATGCGCCTGCAAGTTTAGTTTTTGCGCGTTATTTCTGTCACATTAAATATTTTTGGCTAAAGTACACATATCGCTTGTACCAAGTGATACATGAAAAATGAAAACGTTCTCTTGGTGTATTTCCCTATCGTGGTGATGCCATGACAGTGGCACTATATATTAATCATACTATCATTCCCTCATCCTTTTACATCGTTTGAGGGATCCTGTAGTATCAGAAATGCGCTAGATGGCGTAACACATCTCTGCATTTCGCTCCAGTAGCGCTAAAGATGAGATGGGAATTATCCAATCATTTTAATTCTCCTTATGATCTAATTTGGGTGTAAATGCAACAGTCCTGCGTCTTTGATGTGCTACAGTTCTGCAGCTCTCTGAAATTAAGCCCTGTGATCACAGCATTCATTCGTAATTTCTCGCTGCACTTTACTTAGTCGTGTTTTTTTATTACATTTTTTGTCGCTTATTGCAATGCAAAGACGATTCTTTATTTACCTCCGGGGAAATTTCCCCTTGACTTGTCCAGACCAACCTATAACAAGCTTTTACATGAAACAGAATGCTTTTACCATACAAGGACAATGTAAACAGTGTGACTCTGACTGGAAAATAGTCAGACAGTTCAAATTGATGGTTCAGATGTGTGTGTTTCCTGACCTTCTTTCCTGACTGCCTATTAGCCAGTCTGTGGGTTAACCACTCTGCACCTGCCAGTCTGTCTGCTCCTTGACTCTTCCTCCTTGTTACCATTCCACCTGCCCTTTTCACCTTTTTCCATTGTTTACCTCATTTCACTGCCGTGCTCCCCTGAATTCCAACTGGAGCAGGCTGCTCCTTAGCTGTCAATTTCTCTCTGCTGCCAAGCAGTGGTGTCATGTTTCCACTCTGTTGCAACTTTGCTCTTAAAATAAGTTTTATGATGTTTTGTCAATAAAATATCCTTATTGTTCCACACTGGTTTATTTATATAGCAACTATTGCTTAAAGACTTGATTCACGGCTCACTTTCAGCTGGCTCAGACTGTGATGCCCATCTCCCCACAGGCATGGACCCGCAGGCCAGTTGTCTCTTTGCTGCTGAGGGAAATGGCTCTTTTCTGATGTTCTGTGTTGCTCTGCTCTCTGTTGGCTTTGGTTGGGCTTAATCTCCGCAGCACTGAGCAGTTTGCCACCACATCCAAGCTTGGCGGCAGGAGAGGAGCTGCCAAACAGTTCCTTTTTTTAGGCTCAGAAGTCACCAAATTACAGCCACTGGGGCAGTTAACCCCACCCTAGAGTTCTTACCGGACCCGCCTAACACTAACAGGCTATATATCTGAGGAGGACATGAGGATGTGTGCGCGTGTGAGTGTGCTCATCAAAGGAAGACATGGCACAGTGAAACTATGGTCGGGAGTGGGTATGGTGGGTGGGGTGTCTGCAAACACTACCAGATCATTTTAATAGTTTATTTATTCAATGAATGTGTTTACATACATGAGAAAATGTGTTTGGGCGGCATGGCTTCCCACACTCAAACGTTGGTGTGATTTTTACATTTATATTTTAGTGTGAAGTGTCCCAAATTGTAACGGCATGCATGCGGAAATTCATTCAGTGCAACATGCAATGTCCAATATTCTGTGCGCAGTCAGCACTGTGATCACTTTGAACCAACATGTGATTTTAATTGGCACCGAGTGTTGACGTGGCGGCTGCCAAAATACAACTCTTGTGGTGCCAGCTGGCACTTGGTTAGCTCCATGCCCCACCTTAAATCTGCTCACATGACCGTCAGCACTGTGAATGAACAGCTTGTGATACAAATAGAGATAAAATGTGGTAGCACTGTATGTCTTGATGGGTATTGTTAGGTCTGGTGGCTTTTTAGCAGCGTCAGATTTGACCTTTAACTTTTGGAATTTGATGATTTCACTTGCATATCGTATAAAATTTTCTCTTTCATAAGAGAGTGACAACAAATAAGGTCATAAGGTTTAGTCCATCTCTGGTTCTGAGACCTGACAAGAACCCAACACTTGATGGAGGTGCATATCCACAATGCAAAGCAAATTACAGACACAAAGTGTGGGAAATTCAGACACATGAGCAGGGATTTTTTAAAGTGGTCCCTTCAAAGACGTAGTTCTGATTTACTAACAGTCGACATGTATCTGATCATTTTACTGGGACTTGTTGAAAGTTGAAACTAATTGTAGGTTTTAGAAGACTAACTAAATGTTGTACCTAAGATATTTGAACATGCAATGAGGACTCCACTTCTGGCTACACACAGCAGCAGAGATGCTACTGCTTGGAGATTCCTTGACTCTCATATTAAGGATGTTGAAACCGGGCCCTCCGGGGCTGCTGTCCAGCGGGTTTTAGATGTTTCTCTGCCTCAGCACGCCTGATTTAGATTAAATGGATTTCTTTAAGACAGGATTACGCTCTGCACAAGTCTGATAATGGTGCACTGATTTGAAGCAGGTGTGTGGAAGCAGGAAACGTCTTCAACCTGGTGGACGGCAGCCCTTGAGGACCAGATTTCGACGCCTCAGATCTTTTGGCCAATAGTGACACGCCGCTTCTCCTTCTTTCTCCCTGTCTGTGTGCCTCATGATGGCCCCTCCACACTATACTTTTTTTTCTTTTTTCCATTCTCTTGTCTGACCCCACAACCAAAGCCACTTTATCCACACACACACACACTCCACTGCGCCACACATTACAGCTGGACAGAAATAGCTACCCATGCATGCATCCATCCATCCATCCATTAAACCACCTTTGGCCTTTGGGTGGGAGGAAAGCCGAGGCAACAACAATTAAGACTGAAGCCTTTGGTTTGTTTTCGTCTCAGACCCGGATGTTCCAAGGCTCCCAGCTTAACTTTCAGGAGACAAGAGGAATTCATGTGTACAAACACTAGAGCCAGATAACGGTGGTTATTGCAGCTAGTAGGGCTTTTGATGGTGGGATGTGGTTTAGTTTATCGGCACGTTGTGTTTATAGTTACCATACACATGAATCATTCTGATGACAGACTGTACTACTTCCTGTGTCCTTATCTCCTAACTCTCCTCCATCATACCCTATGTCTATATATACAATCACATCTTAATAAAAGAAAGACAACTTCTGATCTATAAATTAGAGGATGGATTTGTAGTAGATACTTGCCATAGTGTTGCTAACAATAAACTGTCAAAGTTGTAGTCAACTATATAAGATTCAGTGTGTACTCTGGCTACTTGAGTGTTTCTTTGTATATTGCGTGTCATTGTGTGATGCTGACTCTATATGCACAAGCTATTGGCTGCATTTTTCTGGTCAAGACAAGGCCACTGGTGTTTTTTCTCTTTTTTTCCCTTGCAAAATGGTATAATTTGGCAGCTATTTTTATTGTTGGGAGCAGACTTCAGGGTCCACTAGTTCATGCTCCCTGGCCAGGTCTGCATCACGCACAGGCCGTTTTTAATGCCCTTAAAGAGTGGCTACATTAGTAACCGTGACCAAAAATACAGATAAGTTTTGTTTATGTTTTTTTAAATGAAGTTAAAGTTAAGTACAGCTTGGCAATTCTATGTTTTGTGACTCAGTTCTGCCTGAAAAACCCTTTGAATGAGGCTAAACAGCAAGAAAAAGATCAAGCAAGTGTTGCTGGTACAGCAAGTATTAGAATAGAATGTTTCCTTTTGTTGGCAGAGTCTCCTGTCATTTGTCAGCATGGTTCCATAACTTCTCAGAAAGTCTATTTCTCAAACTAACCATTGGTATTAAGGCCTTCCAGCCCAGTTTAAGAATAGTGAGCTGAGAATAAGAAAAGGAATGTCAAAGTTTAAGAATATTGGCTTTCAGGTCCCCACGGGGTCCTGTGTTGGCATTGGTTTTACTTTATAGGATTAAACTGTGTCAAAATGATTTTTCTGTGGATCAGTTGGCCTGGTAATAATTTGTTATTCTAAGAATGATTTCTTATGGTCTAGTTGCAGGGGGATTTTTCTTAAGTTTTCTGGTCATTGCAAGTAGGCTAAAGCTCACATGGTCAGTCAAATACACATATGCACAAGCTCACATGTCTGGTGACCTTAATTGCTATTACGTGTATGATATTTGTGTGTGTGTGTGCGTGTGTGTGTGTCTGTGTTCGTAACTATGACATCATGGAGTCTATTTCACAGCTTTTGAATCTTTGTGTCTGCACTTGCAGACTCAGTTTCCCCCAGCATATGAATGGCTGCTTTGTTGGAAAGCTCATTTGGAGGAATAAACTTTTCCATCATGTAGGTGATGCCCTCTTTACTATCTGATTGGCCACTGAAAAGAGACTTGCTTTCAAGGGATCTTGGTTGCACGAGAAAGACAGGGACGTTTTAGTGTGTTTTAACAACATTTTCTAAGGGGGAATTCCTGGCAAGTGTGACGGGGGTAATGAGTGCATTCCTCCTCACCGGCCTTCAGCTGTAGTCTGCCTCTAAGGTGTGGCATAAACTTAGAGGCTTGTAATTTAGGATAAGCAGACCATTTAATAATATTTCTGACCACGGCACTGACTACCTCCCCATGGTCAGATTAATTTGTTTGGAAGCAAGTGGTACAGTCCAGATACATGCCACTGGTTCCACAAGTGTTTTTCTGTACCTAAGTGTTTTTATGTGACTACATACACATAGACTCGTTAGAGTTGATTCGTTACAAAGAGAAACAAAGAGAGGAAAAATATGTCCAACCTTTCTCTGTCAAGCCACTGATAGTCCTTCACATTTTTCCTGGTTTAAAAAACATTGTTAAAAGTGGAAAAAATCAAGTACAATGTATAGAATAAGATCTGCATGGTCACAAAAAATATGTTTCTACATACTGACAGTGATATATTTGATTATTCTTGACTTAATCAATTTTATGAACACTGCCTGACAGAATAGAACAGTAATGGGATACATTTCCATCTCACCATCAGCAGTAATGGACTGTGACAATTATTTGCATTTTTCTGGTGACAGATGGTTGAATTATTTTGTAAATGTTTCCTTTAGACAGACTTTTACTAAATAAGGACACGTAGTTTTCCTTAAAACAAACAGCTTTCTGTGTTCAAGTGGCACTGATAGCTAGGGTCTTTTGAGTGTTTTTTGGGGATTTTGATCATTTAGGTATACACAGTGCCAACACAAAGTATTTGGAGGGGACACACCTTGATGAATTAGGCTCCAGTTTCAAAATCTAAATTTGGTTTAATGCCCCCTGGGCATTTACTTGCATTGACAGACTAGGACCTGCCATATCAAGCACTTTTCCATGCACATTTTTTTATGCTACAACAACCCAGACAAGTAAATGCACACTAATATCAATTGATATATTGCACTGTAATTTCAATGGAAAAAAAACCTGTCAGTACATCCGTGCATTTATTCATCACATTAGGCTGGAGGCCTTTTACAATTACCCTGTCAGCACACAAATCCATCAGCTTCACAAACAGAAAACTTGAATACTTTGGAAATGAGGGACATATTCCTGGGATTTGATAAAGTAATGACACAAATATCTGTTCTTTTTGTTTGTCCTCAGGTGCTAACATCTAAGATGCCACCACATTGCTCCACTCTCCTGCTGCTTTGCGTGGCCCAGCTGCTCTCCCCGTCGTCTGCTCTGCCCTTCGAGCAGAAAGGCTTCTGGGACTTTGCCTTGGACAATATGGACAGTGGTGGGATGATGACAATGATGAGAGATATGGAAGAGGGTTCAGCCATAGATGAGATTAAACCTACGTCGCCTCCCTACATGCCCATGTGCCCCTTTGGCTGCCTCTGCCAGCTCAGGATCGTCCAGTGCTCTGACCTTGGTCAGTGAGAGTGCATGTGAAGGAAGTGGAGTCTGAAAGATGTTTTGTCATCATGTAATGTGTGAACATGTCGAGGCTAGGGAAGGAAAAAAGGATTTGAATGACTAAGCATAACCAAAGCCTTACAGCTGCAGAGAAAAAAACCCATATTATCTTGGGGAAGGAATTTCTCCCTTTGGGTACTTTTGGGTGTATTTTGACAGGACAGGCATCCCTTTGAGGGATTTTGTGTTCCAAACTCTGTGAGTTGACACTGGGTGGGAAAGATCTGGAAAGGTGTTAACAGAAAAGATGAATGTTATGAGAGAAAAAAGGGGAAAGAAAGATGGAACAACACAGAAAAAGATGGAAGGATGGAGGAAAAAGACTAATTGTTTTTTGTATTTAGAATAAGCATTATGATAAGAGGGAAATGTTTTACTGGCTACTTAAAGATAATCCTGTTCTTCCTGATGCTTCTTTTGTTTCAAGGCCATGTACATAATGTTGGATTCATCCATTATGAGGGGAACGATGAGTGCTGAGAGATTTAAGAAATTATTTATAAATTATTAAAAGCATATTTGCACAACAAGGTCTTTGGAATCAGGATTTTGTATCATCTGGAAGGAAAAAAACAAATTAAATGAAATTATAATAAGTAGAACATATTTAGTTCTCTCTGGTTAGATAGATAAAATATATCCTGCCTAAAAACTTGACAATATTTAGAAAACCAGACTTAATTTTAGTCTTTTTTCCACATAAGTATCCAGCAGATATTAAATGTGTGATATCCCTTTGTCTTAGTCTTCCCTTGCTTAAATTAACCCAACTCACCCTATTTATGGATATAAAAGTTCTCCACATTATACTTGTCATATAACTACTAAAAGATGCCTGTGTTTAGACATAATGGTTTTGTCGAATCATCATTTTACAGGCTCTATATATTTACTGTCCAGAGTCTTTGTGCTGTGGGTAAATGTGGAAGCGTATAATTTCCGAGATGTCAAATGTTTATTTAGAACAGATGTATTTTGGTGGTGCCGTCTGTCTCAGTGTGCATCCCAGCATGATGTTGAGTATTTGTATTGAGGGAAAGTGGGGTGCTGAGGGTGCTTGTGTTGTCAGCTTGCGGTGGAGGCTGTGAGATCTGTGGCAGATGTGGGTCAAATGCGGTGGATTGTGGTTTTGGAAGGCAAAGGGATTCACTTAGTCGGGGTCCAGGTGAAATGTTTCTTTTGTCCAGTTCGTAATAGCTGTCTGCAGATGGGATGGAGGCAAGCAGTATACACTGAAGCTTCCAGTTGGCAGGAGGCATGCCAAAAGCTGCAGGTGTTGACTGGAAGGTAATATTTCCGACCACATGAATCAGCGGGATGACATCCTGCTCACTTCGAGTTTCACAGCAGCTGGAATAACTTTACTATATTTCAGCAAAGTAAATAATGAAGGAAAAAATCTGGTTTGTGATTCACTCTTGATACCAAGGACAGAAACATAACCCTACCTCAGAACTTTTGGAATATAATCTCTTCTTTGCGGGCACAGTCTTGATCATTTGGAGGATCAAAGCACTTCACCAGCTCTCTCAACATTGCGTGGGTGGGGTTTCAGTAGATTGTGAGAGGAAGCTGTTGAGGGTTTGATCCAGTGCACTGTCATGAAGGGTGTGGTGCAGCACTGCCAAAGCCATATATCTAAAGTTGGACAGCTCTGGGTAGAGTCCTGTGGGTCGAATGTGGTCGTT
The DNA here is from genome assembly GCA_013363375.1 of Menidia beryllina. Classification (NCBI taxonomy): domain Eukaryota; kingdom Metazoa; phylum Chordata; class Actinopteri; order Atheriniformes; family Atherinopsidae; genus Menidia; species Menidia beryllina. The sequence goes on along the minus strand of JABUIW010000028.1, from coordinate 8,436,796 downwards.
GGCCGACTGAATCTCAGCAAGACAGCTGGCACTTCCTCACCAGCAGGTCTTCTTGCATCATGTTCTTGGCCCAACTGAGGTTAGTCTGGGCCTGGCTTCACGTACACGTCCACGACCACATCAGATACACATGTCCACGTGGCTCTGTGATGTGTGCTGGTTAGGGATCATGGGTTTATGTGTTTAGTGCGAGTCATCTCCCTGGAGATAAAATAGGCTAATGCAGGTTTTTTTTTCTTAATGCTTTCATTGTGAATTTGTTGCAAACTCTCGTTAGCTTGTAAAAAAACGTTACGACTCAGTAAACAACATTCATAAGGCAATCTTGAAAAATTTTGTTTTTATATTTGTCATTTTTTCTTGCTAATCAATCAAAATATAAGACACAAATTCCAAAAGCAAGACCGCGTCACCACACATTAACAAACACAGCTTGTTTTTCTTTGCATGTGTCAGGGTTGCGCCCTCCTCTTTTTTATTTGATATGTGACTTTGCTGATGGTATTTAAGACACATCCTATGTGACTTCTGTGAAATGGAAACCAGATGGAAAACATCTGGTGTCCCCATCTGGAGTTAAGGGAATTTGTGTTTCTCCATGAATGTGTGTGTGTGTTTGTCCTATCTCTACTGCTGAACCAATGTCTCTATGTGACCTTAAGGGTTGTGTCTATGTCCACCTTCATTAAAATAATAGACATGGAGCACAAAGTATTCATTTAAAATAGTGTAGGAGTATGATTCGTTTTGGTTTTGGGGCTGAGGGAGCTTTAAAACCTACTGTGACTATTTATTTTCCAAGCCACTGTCTGAGTAAGACATCCTAAAAGCAATCTGGTTTACAGGGTGTTGGTTGACAGTCACCCATGGATGCATTTAATATATGATGTCTCCCTTTCATGTTTTTCTGGTTTTGACTTCAGGTTTGACGGAGGTACCAAAGGATATTCCTCCAGACACCAAGTTCCTGGACCTGCAGAACAACCGCATCACAGAGCTAAAAGAGAATGACTTCAAAGGCCTTTCTAACTTATATGTAAGAGAGCTACACACTCTGGTTACTGAAAATGCCCCATTATGCCCCACTATCAAATAAGAACTTCTTAAAGATGTGCAACCATAGTTTTTACTGGCTTTAGTGATGTTTAATATCACCGTAATCCTCATTCCCTGTAGGATTGAGATGTATATTCCTTTTTTATTTTGACCTTTGCAGCATGTTGATCTGAGAACAGTAATTGTACCAAAGTTAGGTGCCGAAGCTGCCTGAGAAGTACGGCTTTATTGTTGACCGACATTCAAATCAACTGACCAAGAGCAACATTAAGTTTGGCACCTTAGAAAACTCATGCATGACAGTATATATAAACATCCCAATTGAGGTGTATCCATCTGGTGCATGTCTGGGATTTGAAAACAGTCCTAAATTTCTCTTAACATCTTTTAGTTCGGTCAGATGTATTCAGCAGAGACAGAAGGCACCAAAACAGACTATTGTACAATTGACTGTAGTTCTTTTCTGCCTGGGTGCTATTGTTGTTGTGGCCCAGAAACAAAAATAACTTGTTAAAATTGTGCTTTTCTTGGTTGCTTGGTTTCCTTTTTTATTTTTGATTCAGGCTCTATCTGTGAGGAATAACTTGATTTCCAAAGTCCACCCGAGAGCATTTGCCCCTTTGAAGCACATGCAGAAGCTCTACTTTTCAAAGAATCTGATGACCACCGTCCCCAAAAACTTGCCTGCCTCTCTGGTTGAGTTGAGGATCCACGAAAACCTTATCAAGAAAGTTGCAGCTGGGACCTTCTCAGGACTGGGCAATATGAATTGCATAGGTTAGCAGTTGATGACTTCAACATACCCATTGAATATTCCGTCTTGATCACCACAGCCTTTGTCATTGTATTGCTGCAGGAGTGCATTCTGTTAGGGTCAAAAGGAATAGGTTTAGTGTCATGTCATGAGTGCATCCTGTGTCTTGCAGAAATGGGGGCGAACCCCATCCAGAACAGTGGTTTTGAACCTGGAGCATTTAAAGGACTGAAACTGAATTATCTGCGCATATCCGAGGCCAAATTAACCGGGGTGCCGAAAGGTAAGAACTCACCAATGTAGCTGAAATGCTGACATATTTACAAAGACATTTCTTCTTGACATTAAAATGCTGTTTCAAAATTTTCCTACACTAAAATGTGAAATGCCTGTAAGGGTCCACAGCGCAAGGTTTTACTGTTTTACATCAAAGGTGGTATTGCAATTGGTAAACACATGAATATAGACTGGTTTCAGACTGACTGAATACTCTCATGAAAACAAATGCCATGCCAAAACACTTGGTTATATTTTTTAGATGTGCACAAATGTTGCTATTTAGACTTTTTTTTCTTGGAAGGCAGGACAGACAATTGATGAAGTCAGCAGCCAAGTCAGTCAAAAGACAAAAGGACTTTTCATTTCAGGCTTGTTGGTTCACTAGGTGTAATTTTTTCCTTGCCCTCTGCCTGACAACTCCCAAGTGATGACAAGTATTTAGGACACCCTAAAGGCAAATACAGGGATTTTAAAATTTGAAAGAAATCAGCAGGCTACAAATAATGTGCCAGTACATGGTCTGAGTGGTGTTGTACTACATATTCTTTCACCTTTTGATACATTCAGGATTGTTATTCCCGCTTTTTGCTAACCTTTTTGTTCAATGTTAAGGATTTACTTACTGAAGGTACACACGTAATGTATTAAATTTATTGTAAATTTGATTGATTATTGTTGGAGATTATTGGAGTTATATCAATCCTGTCAGGTAAGGCCAAGAAAATTACTTTATTCCATTTCATGATTTGTCACATCTATTTATTGGGGGACAATCGTCTGTGTGGGACACATATAACCCTAAAATGAAGGCTCACAGATTTGGTGTCTGGCTTCTAGATCTCCCAGAGAATCTTCGTGAGCTTCATCTGGACCACAACCAGATCCAGGCTTTGGAATTAGAGGATCTGAGCCGCTACAAAAACCTCAACAGGTCCTCCTCACACTTAAACACTGTACTCTCGCACCCGTCTTGCAAAGATGTACACTCACAGTCAGCAGTGCCCCTTAGGGGTAACAACACAAACTACATTTAACTGTCATTTAAATTTAGTATGAAATGAGTGTGACTGGGTGCTTTTCTCAGCTACCCTCACAGGCATTTTTCACAGCAAATTTAAACTAGCTGGAAAGGCACCAGCACAGATTTTTAACATTGGTGTTGTTCTCTTATAACCCCATCATATTCAAACATGTGCTTTGTCAGTTTCCAAATACTGTTTCATCTCCTTGTTATACACCACTTCCTAGGATGGGTCACAGGCACACAGACAGGATTTAAAAATCCCTCATCTCATTTTGATAAATATCACTTCACTGTTCCGATGGTCATTAGGGATTTTCTTACCCTGTTTTCCGCCCATTTAAGTTGTCCCTTTTTCTCTCAGATTGGGTCTTGGCTTCAACCACATCCGCAACATAGAGAAGGGGAGTCTCTCATATGTATCAATGCTTAGAGAGCTGCATCTGGACAACAACCGCCTCACACGTATTCCCCAAGGCCTTCCAAACATGAAATACCTACAAGTTAGTCTAAAAAGAAATCTTTGCCAAGTATTTTAAAACGTTCTACATGCTCTTTGTCCCCTTCATACTCTCTGCTCTTTTGTTTCTAGGTGGTGTACCTGCATTCCAACAACATCAGCCAGGTGGGTGTGGATGACTTCTGCCCACGGGGATTTGGGATGAAGAGGACGTTCTATAACGGCATCAGCCTTTTCGATAACCCTGTCAACTACTGGGAAGTGCAGCCTGCGACATTCCGCTGTGTCAGCGACCGGTATGCCATTCAGTTTGGAAACTACAAAAAGTAAAACCCGGGTGATGCTGAGAGATGGAAGGAGTGATGGGAAGGTGACAGAGAACAGGGGAAGAGGCAGATAATTTAATCAAGAAAAAAACTTGAGAGATGGTGTGAGGGGAGTTTATATTTGATATCATTAGATTTATTATCATAGTTTTTTGTGGAGAGATAAAGTGATGGAAAAAACGGGCAATAAAGTAATGGAGTAAAAAGAGATGAAATACATAATCTCATAACTTGAAGTGAGTGGAAGTCAAAATTCCTGCAGTGCTGCATCTGGGTTTTTGCTTTATTACAAAATGAGTTGGAGAGTTTTACCATCTGAAGCAGATGAAGAAGAGAATGTTGGAGAAGAATGTTTTTCCCCGAGCCTATGTCAATGAAAAACGAATACTGAAAACTTGTGAAGCATTTCATTCCATTTTTCTTTTCACAATAGTTTTTATTGTGGCAGATGTTATTCTAATTCTTCTTAGATTTTGGTTAAGATATGAGTAAAAAAAGGGCAAGCAGTGCATTTTATAATATTTTATACATATATAAGGGTGCTACATGACTTCCTGTGTGTTTTTTTGTTGAATATTTGTTTGTCCCTGTTTCACTGCTCTGGGGATTTTTTTCTTGGACTTCGATTAAGAGTAGGTAATAAAAGATGTAGAGTTATTTTTGAAACCATCTCTCGAAAACAAAAAAGACACAAAAGGTGAAATATTCTAATTTGTCTGTTTGTTTAATTAAAAAGGAAAAAAGGGATAAAAGTGACCTTAGATCCAAATGTATTTTCTTAATGATCTCTTACTGAATCTCCTATGTGCCTTTATTCATTATTAGCTATCTGAGCAACATCTTAATGCAGTATTTCTCACGGGGACCCTGTGATAGGGGGGGACCCTTTTTAGAATAAAGAAACACACATCAGCTTTGCTTTGAGACAGTGAAGGCATTGTGTTCACGTTGTGCTACAAACAGTAGTAGTGTTGATGCATTGTTTTGCACAGATTTCTGCACACTTTTTCTTATGCTTTATCTGCTTTAGGGTACAATATGGTAGGGTTCAGGGAGTGGGAGTTAACATTGGTAGACCTATGAGGACCTACTTTAGCCATAAGTATTATCTCCTGCTTCTGTTCTGTAACCTGACAACCTACAGCTGCATGTGAATAAAGACATTTCAGTCTGCTGCATTGAGCAAGAGAACAACAAATGCCCTTGAGTTGGATGCTGTGTGAGAAATAAAGAGGAAATGCCAAAAAAAGGCTGTTGTTTAATCAATGTCTCTCTGATTGTGTAAAGGTTCAAACAATTTAACTGTTTGATTAATGGTTTTTCCCCTTTTTGAGGTAGTATTTCTTCAAATTAACGTATTGTGTTTTTTGTGGATCAGAATTTTTTTTAACCATAAAAAATGCCTTGACCTATCTTATTTAAACCATCCATCCATCCATACATCAATTTTCTATGCTTGCCTAACCTCATTTAGATTTGAGGGGGGTTGGGATTTGTCAGAGTTCTTATTTGGGAGAAAAATGGGGCACACCATGGACGGCCAGACAGTTTATCTCAGAGACAAAACAAATGCAGAATATTAACCATGCACAATGAACCATGATTCATTTATTATCTTAAATACGTTGTTAGGTTGTAGGAAGAAATAGTTACCAGAGTGGCTGCTGCAAAGGGAGGAAATCTAAACTCCAAAACAGTGACCCCAGCTCTACTGCAGTGAGGTCACAGTTCTATTCACCACAACCCCCATGCAGCCCTACTTAGATACTGTAACACACAGTAAACAAAGTTAAAATGAGGACATTTTTCATTTTTTTCTTTCTAAAAGAAATAGCGTCTTTATAACTTTTCATAAAATCAGAGTCAACACAAGTCAATGTTGCATCATCTCCTCTAAGTAATATCATTTTACTATTTAGAAAATAATGACACAGGCTATTTATTTTACAATTGTGGGTCAGATCTGGCATAGAATATATACTTCTAAAACATTACAGCCATGAAGTTGTGAAACATTTAAAGTGTGGTTCGACATTTTCTTGTTAATGTAAAATGACAAATATCATTTGTAGATGTCATCAACCTTTGTGTAGCATGAAAATCAGAACAGAGCAGCAACATGTAGAATGATTGTCATTGAGGGACGAACCTGATGGTATTATCCATTTCACCTTTCTCAGCTTTTAAGTCAAACTATTTGAAAGCTTTACAACATAATGAAATCCTCGACAGCTTCCAGGAGATCTGTGCTCCGTCTGCAGCCACACTAACAATGGTGCATTCGTCAGTCAAGCACCTGTAGACAAGGAGCAGTATCATTTCGTTTTCAAAAGTGGCGCTCAGTGCGTCACCGCGGTGCGCCTCGTCCCATCCGACGGAGACGTCTCTTTGCGAAGCGGAGCGCACTTGTCTGTACTGAAACTGGACGGATATGCGGCGATGCCCTTGCACATGAAAGCGTCCGGAGCGTTCTCTGAGCCGCGCGCGACAGATTTCACCAGGGAGAGGAGATTTCGTGGGGGACAGGCGTCCTGCGTCGCAAACAAAACGGCGTCTGGTGGTCCGCCTGGTGGCAGCGGCCCGTCGATTCACCGAGGAAGCCGGGGACTGGATTTACTATGCCGCGGGGAGGTGCGGGTGAGTCGGCCAGTGCAGCGGGAAATGTGCAGCGCCTGGAATGAATATCGGGAAGTCTGCGCAAGGACAGTCGCTACAGGCGACTGGGGGGGAGCGTGCTGCCAGCCATTTTCGTTTTGGTGATGTAAATATTGCACATGATTGCGCACAAAGGTCTAAATGATGCATTTAAATAGGCTAATCACCTGTATGGAAGGCTGAGATGATGATGGCCGTGGCGCTGCTGCATTACACTCAGTAATCAATGTATTAATCATATGATTACTGTTCTGCTTCTTCTTTTGAATGAAATTTGCGCATATTTCCAAAGTGAACGGCTCCCAAACAGGGCTGTTGGGCATGGCACTGTAAGGATGCTGTGTTCATTTGACTAGTAGGCGCATTTTATCTTTCCAAATACGCCCAGATGGAAATGTCTCAGCCGAGAAAAATAGCCACTCTAAATTAAGCAGCAGACATCACTTTTATTTGGAGTTGTTTCCCTGCCTTAATTTAGCTTTCAAACGACTTCAAAGCTGAGGCAGAATGTTCTGCTGCATTGTTTTCTCATTTAGTCCTGTTTTTCCTACAGAAAGCTCGAAGATGAAAAGAGGAGGAGAAGGAGAAAGGTGGGGTGTGTTCTTCCTGGTCAAGGATAGTTTTTAACCAGACCCATTAGAATACAAGGTATCTTGCATCTACAAAACCAGTCCTTACAAATATTGGATTTCCATGTTTTCCAGCACATTTTTGTGTTCGTCAATTAAACTGACACCTCCAATTTAAACCACAAAATAAGCTTTGTTCCTTGCTCACTCCAAACAAGTAGTATGGTATAAAGGCCTGGTGACTGAGATGGCTATGACATGACTGATAGCATGTTGTCCCTCTCTGTCTTACCTTTAACAGTTTCTGTACAACCCCATATGTGTTTGGGGGGTTGACACAGTTTGGACTCCATATTCAGCTCTAAAATAGCATCCCGCTGTAAGATGTAAGAGTTTGAGTTGGCCTCAGATTTAGTAGATTTCACAAACTTTTTCAGCCGTTAAATATCCCCAAACCATTGGTAATCTGGCCAATATGGTTACACAGAGAGAAGTAAGTATTTTTCTTATGATGGACATGAACATAAACATTAAGGGTGCTGATTTGAGGTGTGGAATTAGGTGTCTTTATTATCAAATCTTGTGCTATAGTATCTTTTATAGTCTACTAGTGTTATTGGTTGCCTTGTTGATACCAGTTGAACTGACTTGCATTAAAGGTGTGCTGTAAAACCTGGATGTTAATTTTGGATTGCACTTAAACGTGATGTGAGCCAACAATAATAGGAACTAGCAACAATGATTAACAGGCTTTTGTCTGTTCCTACAGCGCCATCTGTGCTCGGAGGGTGATGGCAGTGCAGACTGAGCTTCACCACTACTACCATCCATTCCCGAAGATGGATGTCCGTCTACGTCACGCCTGAGCTCGCAAGTTGGGCTACCTCCTCCCATTCCTCTCCTTCTAGTTCTCCTTACACATTTCAAACCTCTCTTTGCATCCTCCCCGGCCAGTTGCTTCTAGCCATAAGCCACTCCTCCATCCTTTTCCCCCTCCTGGAAATTCACCACATCTCTGCAGTCTTAATAATGGCTTGCTGTGGTCGGTCCCTGGATTCTCCTTGCACACTAGCCCTGCTTATAGGTTTCCAGTTTGCCTTCGTGCTCTATTTCTCTCTTGGGGGCTTCAAAGGTCTAGTGTCTGTCCTGGTGCACACCACAGAGCCTGAGTTTGACTATTCTCGACCTCATGATGTCTACACAAACCTCAGTCATCTAGGAGTACCGCCTCCTCCTCCTCGCAATGTTGGCACTGGAATCCCTGCCACAGGACAACCACTGAGAGACTGCCCGATCCCATCCCCTCTATTGGGTAATAGATAGTTGTGCTAAATGTGTTCTGTCAAAGTCAACACACAGTTATTCAGCTAAAGACTCCTTATGCAAATGTTTTTGGTGAGCTTGTTCGAACATATTGAACAATTTGCTTTCTTTTCCACTTTCTTTTCCTTCCCTTTCCTCCTACAGTTGGACCTGTGTCTGTCCATCTTAACGCTCCTCTGTCTATGGAGGAGATCAGACAGAGGAACCCGTTGGTGCTGCCAGGTGGACGGTACCGGCCTCCGGACTGTGAACCCCGCCACCACACGGCAATAGTGGTACCATACCGGAACCGACAAACCCACCTCCGTGCCCTGCTCTACCACCTCCACCCCTTCTTACAGAGACAGCAAATCCACTATAGCATCTACATCGTACAGCAGGTGGGGTCATGCATCTGAGCTCACGGGTAATAGTGTTGATGTGTTTGATCAAACTGGCTGCTAACAACTTGAAGAGTAATTTTCATTTTCCAAAACCAGTTCATTTAGTAGCTGTAATGCTGGTTTTGTCCAGGAAACTATTGCAAAAGAGTATTACAGTATCACCCATATTTATTTAACTTTTTATTTTAAACCACATGAAAAAAGCAGTGGACAAAAAGAAAAAATGATCAGCCATGGATTTGTTCACAAAATTCATTGTTAAAGAACCCTCTGGTTTTCCGTAATAAAGCCTCATAAATGCCTTCATCCAGTCAAAATGATGTCCTTATATGTTTAACGATACACTAAATGTGATGATTTAGATTTCATATTAATGGATGAGGATGTTAAGTTTTCCAATCTGCCCTATTTCTGGCTTTAGTGGGGAAACAGTACTTTTAACCGAGCCAAGCTGCTGAACGTCGGGGTTCGGGAGGCTCTCAGAGATGAAGAATGGAGCTGCATTTTCATTCACGACGTTGACTTGCTGCCTGAGAATGACCACAACACCTACACTTGCCACAAGCAATTTCCCACGCACCTGTCTGTGGCCATGGACAAGTTCCGATACAGGTAGGAGGAAAACATGAACAAGTGTGTGTATGGATTTCACTGTTAATGAATTGGCCTTTAATGTCATTTTCAAGACTGGACATAATCTGACCCCTCCCAGGTTGCCATACCCTCAGTATTTTGGAGGGGTGTCTGCAGTGACCCCAGAACAGTACATGAAGATGAATGGCTTCCCGAACCAGTACTGGGGCTGGGGTGGAGAAGATGATGACATTGCTGCCAGGTAAAAAGATAAATGAGGCAGAGGAACACACCCTGTCTGATTACAGAACGAACTGTAAACTGTGCATGTTGACATGTTAAATGTAGATGGGTCTTCAGCATAAAAACAGAACAAGCGCAGGATTTCTTTTGCTCTACTCATTCATCTTTCTCTGTTTTATTACCTCACATTTTTCTTTCCCTTTCTTTAAATTCATGTGCCCTAACATCATCTTCATGTCTCCTCCCTTTGCCTTCACTTTGCTTTATATCTCTTGGATTGGGCTCAGTGGGTAGGTTTTTCATCAACTAGGTCGTAGATTTTCATAGGACGTCTTATTTCGGATTCCAGGCTGTATTCATCGTTCCTCTCATTTCTGACCAGCAGTCCCCTCTCTCCACTCTCTCGCTCTCTAAGCGATCGCCAGCATGTTGTGACACACTGTTTATCCAGTGAAAATTGGAAGAACTCTGGCTTTTTTGTTTTTTACAGTATTATAAGAATATTTTAAAATATTAGTTACCTAATTTTGAGCGACATAGATAACTGTAGTGTTACGCAAGCAAGAGATGGAAAAAGGGAACCACAGTATTTTCCACCACCAGAAGGCTTTTCAGCTACGTTTTTCAACCACAGTACCATTCTCGCCCTTAGTCCACTTTTCAGCTCCTCTATGCATTCCTATAATACACTTTAAATGTTTTCCTTTTTTAGATAAAAAAAAGTAGCGCTGATGCTTTAGCACCCAATTAAGAAATTGAAGATTAGTTTTCCACTTAATTTTAGGAAATATAAGAGTGACAAACTGGAGTTTTCTTTTACCTATTGTTGATTGCTGCTCATCTAGAGTGCGGCTGTCTGGCATGAAGATTGTGCGCCCTCCAGTGGCTATTGGTCATTACAAGATGATCAAACATAAGGGAGACCGAGGCAATGAGCAAAATCCCCGCAGGTATGTGTGGACATGCTCACAGACATAGAACTAATTTATTTTAAGGGCCTCAATGCTTCTGTAGAATATGCAGTATCTACAGGCTTCATATTTAGCCCTGTATTAAAGTAGTTTTATCTTTTCTTGTGACATTCAAACCAGCGCATTTTCATGATTTCTGCCCTGTGGTGCTAATAATATGCGGCTTAATGCGTCTTTTTTTTCTTTTTCTGTATGAAATTGATTCAGTTTTTATTGTGAATTCCTAAAGTGTTAAATGGACTTTTAATAAGGGCTCCATTTCTTGTTCTTATGGGTCTGTTTCACTGTTTAAAGAATTCTAATGTTAGTTTTTAATGAGATGAGAAGATTGTATTGATTCTTGAGGTCCAAGAGTAACCAAATGAAACCAAAATAAATTCCAGATCCCTTTAACCGGTTTGGTGAAATTTGATTGGGAAATATATAGATACAAATATATGTTATGGTGCTTTTATTATCCTAGATTTGACCTTCTGAAAAGGACCAGACTCAACTGGCGTTCGGATGGCCTCAACTCACTGGCCTATGAGTTGCTTTCCAAAGAGCTGGAGCCGCTTTACACCAACCTGACCGTCAACATTGGAGAAGACCCCCGTTTGCCCCAGGGAAAAGCCTCCAGTCCTGTGAAAATGACGAACTCTGTCCAGCAGCGAAGCACCAGCAAAACTGGGGCCACTGTTGAGCAGGAAAGGCAACCAGGAGGAGATTTGATATCAAATAGAACTGTGGCCCAGGTGGTGGGTGAAAAAACAGGACCTGCCCAGGCAAAGACAGCTAATCAAACCATACAGGCGAAGACAGGAATGCTGAAATAAGAAGAGGTGTATATAAAAAGAAAAACCTCTGTAGCGTGGCTTGCCACTTCAGTTTGATTTATAAGAGAAAAAGAAGGAAAGAAGTGTAGATCTGGCATGTAAAGAGTAGTGAAGCACTGGATCAAAATGCTTATAAGAGTGCATCCATGAACACGATCAGTCAGCTCCTCTGGGTTTATCATCTGATGAATGTGACACTGGCTCCAGTGAAAGGAGCATATTGGTGGTTATATCCATGGCGACGCCACAAAAACAAAGATGAAGAACTCAGTTAGTCATATCCACATAGAGGTCCAAAACAAACTTGCTTAAGATGCTGCTGCAAGTACAGAGTCATCTGCAGACGGACATAACAAGCTGCAAGTAACCCATCTGAATACCTGCAGCTTCAGTCTGCTCCCGAAAAAAACAAACAAACTGTTGTTGTCTGTCCGCCTCACTTCACAGTGGGTTTGTGTTTCCGTGCCTTCTCTCTTTTATGCGCATTTTATAGAATGATATAGTTGCTTTTAGAGGTTGACCCTGGGTAAGATTACCTCTCCTGCCACATTGGAAAAGTTGGGGAGTATAAAGCTGATCCTGGATGGACACTAACTCTTTGCTTCAGGGCTGGTGTTTTATACTCATGTGCATTGATCAATCACTGACCAACTCCATAGTTACTGGATAATTCTAGAGTTTATATTTATATAGAAAGAATTCTTTATTTGTGTACTGGTTTGTTTTATTGTCCTTCATTATAGTCTGGTGCCTCTCTCTCTCTCTGACATTTAGTTTATAGACAATCAAATTATATGGGAAGATAATTCTGTATCCTACCACAAAACAAAAATGACTGTCTTTATGCCTGTCAGACAAACATAGACTTGGAATCATAGTTGTCTAGTTTGAGTATACTCTTGATACACAAATAGATCTGTACTCCTGATATTATCTATAGGCTTCATCATTTGTTTCTTCAGAATAGTCAGGTATGGAAAAAATCACTGTGCATGGGTTTGAATCAGTTTTCAACAGGTTGCCCTTGGCTACATCTTGAAGTTGCAAATAGGTCTTTGCTTCTTATTGTCTTTCTTCTTTTGCTCCATTGAAGCGTTTGGGTTAAGAAAGGATGGTGACAAGGAAGATGAAAATATCTCGGGTCTTAAATGTATAGAAAACTGCTCAATTGGTCAGTTTATGTGGTTTACTTATCATCCTATTCTAGAACCTAAAAGCAACTTCACTTTTCAAACATTCATTTTTTGTTTCCAGCCTCTGGGAATGTATTTTTTATTTGTGTCTGTTGTTATCGGGTGAGCGTTGTTGATGTCATAGAGGGGACGTGAATCTGATAATCCATAGGGCACTAGGATTTCTCGCTGCTATTTGAAACTGTACAACTAAATATAGCGTCAGCTGAGGTACTGTAACACTTAGTGTGGAAATTTGTCGTCACACTAAACGGTAATGTATGAGTAAGCCTAATCTGAATGTATTTAATTTATTAAATGTATTTATTATGGTCAGTAATAGAGCTACGTGGGCAAACTTCAGAGGTGTTTTGCGGTTAGACATGTTCTCCATTGTAGATAAGATTGTTTTCCTTTTATACTCCATGTCCACATTTCTTAGATTAACATTGTGCCTCATGAAATAAGGCCATATCACTGAAGAACTGAAGGTGTGCTGTGGAGTTAGATGTCAGCGGCCCCAAGTGGCGCATCCTGGTGCGGCAGCAGCTGAGAGAAGCCTGAATGAAACCGCAGCGTTGTGACATGAATGTTAATCATTAGTGTTCACCATTCACAGGTTTCAGCCAATCAAATCTTTCCATTGCTGTGCAAGGAGGGTGTCTCATTTCAGCACCACATGACTGATCCCATCACCTTAAAGGAGTAGAGCAACTCAGTATTTTATCCACCAATAGCGATAGAAACTAATGGTGTAAAACATATGAGCAGACTTTGTTTAATGGAATGTTTCTATGTTTATTATGAGGTGATTGTTTTAAGCAAAGAGTCGATTGAAAACTTGTTGTCTTCATAGTATACATAGACAATGAGGCCTAATTTCTTAGATTTATGCAATGTGATTATTTTAATGCTTACAAACAGATATACTCCATTTATCATATTGCTTGGGACAAATCCTGTATGACGTGTAATATTGACACAGTGAAAGCTTTTAAGGACATTATATAACCTCTGCAGATTAATCAGCAAAAATTGTGCTTACCTGGAGATCATTCTATATTTAATAAACAGGTTAGTTTTTATAAAGGATGTTTTCGCTATATGTTGGACATATATAATGTGCAGTCAAATGCAAATTCAGGAATGAGTATTGGGTTTTCATGGTTACTTTTTTAATTTAAAGAGTACTTGATAATGAAATTACACACAAGGGTATATATAAGGATTATGGAAAAACAGCTGGTCGGGGGTGGGGGATTGCTTATATCTTTGTGGAAAATCATAATACATGACATCACCGATAGAGATGCCGATTCCTGTCATCATTTCATTTCATTTGCCTTATTTACTGACCTTCTCTTGATGAGTGCATTTTCCGATGGTGTGCGTGTGTGCGTGTGTTTTCCCTGAGCAAAGTCAGCAAAAAAGGCAACATAAGCAGTAAAATGCAATGGACGTTGTTGTGACATAAAGCAAATATGTACACCAATAAAAACCCATAATCAAAAAAGGTTGTTTTCTGTGAAAGGCTTTCATATCCTGCCCTAAATGTGGAGCAACATAGATGTATGTACCATGCACAGCTTACTATAAATACCCAGTGCTTATGGCAATGCACCTCCCTCAACACTCGAAGCCTCTTTATGAATATGGGTTAGCATTTTGATAAGTGCTACTCCAGCTCTGACACTGCAGAGATCAGATGCTCCTACCAAGCAGTTAGATTAGTAGTCCCATTGCAGCACAAATACACGCTGTAGGGCAGTTAAAATGCACAAACCTGTTACATCATACCCTGTGATGCAGGCCTCAATGTTCTGTGTGGGCTAAAGGAGCTGGATTATAAACTTGGATATGAGATCCTCTATATATAGACGGCAACTCTGATATTTATGTGTTCGATCTGAATTACAACTCACAAAAAGGCATAAACAAACACTCATGAAATGTTTGAACCAATGTGTCACCTCTTAACCACCTGATCCTTGATGGGAGCTGTGGAACTTTAATATGCAATAGCAAAAATAAGTGGTTTATTGTAAAATTATGATATTTTAAAACTTATTCCACACATAAAGAGTAAAGGGGTAAGCTTTGTAGAGGTACACTGAAAAAAAGTTATATGGTAGATCTGGTAGTCATACTGCCTGATGATATGTGACACATCCAAGTCCAGAAAGTAGTTAAATTACCTAACAGGTGTTTCGCAACCAGAACAAAAAAAGAACATTTCTCTGCTCCGCCACAGAACATGTTTTGCATTGGTCAATGAGGAGGATTTTCCGTCAGTACCTGGGAAAATAAATTTTCTCCTGAAAGAACTGATTGATGCTTTTTGAGATTTTGGAAACATGTAGGCCAGATAAGCTGTTTTAGGTGTGACCTGCAGTAACCCTGCTGTTGGCTTCTCCTAACTCAAGCCAACTGATCATGATGCTTCATGCCTAAGCTTACCCGAGCTGACCAGTAAAGACAGCGGGCAGATCAGGACAGGCCATGGCCTTGCCATTCTGGGAGAACGAAATTCACTTACAGCACACAGCACAATGTAAAGAACAACTGAATAAAGTAGGGACACAAAAATGTTTATTGGGATGCCTACACTTGTATACCACTGGTTCTGGTTTAACAGCAGGCATCGTAATCATGCTATAAACTGTACCACCTACAGTGATGAGATTCATAACTTTCTGTTATGAGATATCATAGGGCTTATGTATTCTTTTGAGGTCATCAATGATGCCGTCATGCTGTGATGACGGTGGTGAGAGTCTAGTCGGCATTTTTCTTCCAGCCGACTCACACACTTGTCTTCGGAAGTGGCTGTGGCAGGCGGACACATGATAGAGGGCTGAGGCAGCCTTTAGTCACCTCCTGTTACTGTATGGTCAACACAGCTGACCTCTTTCACACAGAGCAAAACTTGACCTTAAGCAAAAATTCACCCACACATATAATACGCAAACAAATAGCGATTCAAACTAATACAGCCATTGTACAAGAATGTAAAGTTAAAGCTTTAGTAGTTACTGTAAACAAGACAGATCTGAAAATTCTAAATTGATTCCGAATATAGGTCCTGTTTCTGTGCAGTCTAAGTGATACATAATTTCTGTACTGAACCTAGTAGCAAATGTTAAATATTTACTGTGAAGCCCAACCTACAACCTTTATTAGGACTCTGAATATTACATTTTTTGGAAAAGCCATTATATCATAAACCTAAAAGCCCCCCCCCATCTTCATCTGTACTAAAACATTGCTCATTCAGTTTCTAAATGTTTTTTTAAGCAATGATGTGAAGATAAACATCCCACATGTATTATGTAATAGTTTATGCGTGTTCATATCATTTCCAGGGAGAGAATGATATCGTAAAATGATGCCATTATGTTTATAATTTGGCACAGACATAAATACCTTTTTTCTGTCAGTGAGCAATATGAGTAGCAGATCTAAATTCTGCCATCAGCTCAGACTGGCAAATTTTTTGGGGAGATTTTTTTACACTTTGAATAAATGATGTCAATGCAGAAAATTTAAATGAAGACATGACTGTCAAAGTGGGTTATTGTCACAGGTACTGTCTCTTACTTTTCTCTGTAGTCACGATTTTTTGGGACTGATTACCACACATCAACATGAAAACTTACTATGATAATAGGTCATAAAATGTAGTTATATAACCACTCTCTTCTAAAAGCCATTGGAAATGGAAACAACAGATATGAAAGACTGTATGAAGATCCGGAGGCGGTATGAAGGCAAAATAATGAGGAGGAGACAGGATCAGCCATCAGGACCATCAGGGATGGACCCTCATTCGCATCTTATCCCATGGCTGCTCAGCTGCTTATGTCATCCATATTTGCAGCCCCAGTGGACAATTTCCTATGCCGGGGGCCCTTTCAGTGCTCTCAACACATCAAATGTATTAATTCCGCTACTGTGGCAGCGCTTTGGAGATCTAGGTCATGCAGTAATTTCTCTCTCTTTTAAAATGTTTTTTTCCTCCAGCCAGTTAAAACATGTAAACATCGTCTCATCCAGTTCCTGCTCAACCTGACCTTGACATTCCCAGGTAATTTTTCCAGAGAGGTGTGACTGTGTGCCCGTCCACTACTGTGCATCCAGGTTGTTTGTGTGCCTCAGGTATTTGTCATCTCACGTGTAACCCGTGCTTGTTTGTTGGTGCTGTGGGTATGATCAGATGTTCTGAGGAAATGTACAAGCCTCTGTCCATGCTCAGGGCTTTCCTGCAGCTATGTGAACATGAAACAGAAGAGAGCGTAGAGAGCAGCGCAGGAGTGGATGAGGGAGGGTGAGCAGACTGAGGATGACAGAGAAGGGAGAAGGGTGAGAAGGGGAGAAGTGGAGCGGAGGAGGGAGGGTGCAGTGAGAGGGCCGTGACGCACACTGATCGGCAATGCTCGCTGCTGATTGGTCACGGTGGCTGCCAGTCGGTGAAGCTGGGACTGAGGCGCTGCTAGAAGAGCAGATTATGAAGCGGTGTTCAACCAGCGGCAGTCTCCTCTCATTGTCTCAATGGCTGCACACGCATTCCTCCTCTGCTCGCTCGTCTTGCTGACCGCTCTCAGCCGGCCTGGGCTCTCCTTTTCTGAGGAAGATTTTCAGACTGGACTTATCTATGATGAAGTGCCTGAGATCCTGGATAGAAGGTAAATCCAGCATCTACAGCTATGTACAGAGGAGAGGTATAAGGGAGAGGGGGGAGAGGGGGAGGGGTACAGGGGGATGCATGCAGGGATGCTGATGTGCTCTCAATGGGGATTTACTTTTTCTCCTTTGCAACACTTCCCTGCTTTTCAGTTCACCTTGGGCTTTTCTTGTAGTGGGATTGTAGGGAGTGTTGATGTGTCAAAGGGCTGAGCTGCAAGGCTTTGTTTGTGTCAGTGTTGGGGACCGCATCAGACGCTGCTCATTGATCACGGATGGGGCTGTTGTCTCCGAACAGTAGTGCTGGTCTGGCAAGAGGGAGCTAAATAAGGCTGGGGCAGTGGGCCTGCAGGAGAGGTGTGAAGGAGATGGAGGAAGGAAGGGAAGGAAGAGAGAAGAAAGGGAAGCCACGCAGAGGGAAGGTAAATAAGGAGGGGAAAGGGAAGAAAAAAACGCGTTAGGAATGGTCAGTTGGTGTCTGTTTACTGATGCAGTCATTAGAAGGGAATTCTAGCTGGCTTTGTCAGTGTGAGGGCTCATGCAGTATTGTAGGTGAAATCTAGATAACATGTTCCTGGCTCTCAGCAGTGTTTCAGGGGCCGAACTGAGCAGGCAGCTGGAGCCTTTAGTGCCATGTTCTTCCCTGCTTACAGAGACATCACTGCAAAGACCTAGGAGATTGGGTCAAAGCCATGTAAGGTTCTTGAAACTATGCCATGTGTGATGGCCCACAAAATCCTCTCCATGCACACACTTCAAATGCATAACATGCCGCAGTTGCTGATTGAAAGCTGGCTATTTGCTGTCAGTTATTTAATTGTCTCAGCATGGTCTGAACACTAATACACTTTGGAAAAGGTCAGAATATTTCAGCCATTCCTTCATTTCACAAGCAATATGAACTGTACAGATGTCGACAAGTTTTAGCCACCATTAATTTGCATTGAGCAATTCATAACACGTATTCTCATGTATTTGCTGTAATATATTATGATACCCACTTTTGACAACTTCCCCACTTGGGTTTGAGCCTTCCCCCCAGATCAAACTTTGCACGTAACTCTGCAATGTAACAGTTTGGGTCACCAGTTACCGCTCCTGTTTCCTGCTCTGACTCACTCATATGCTGTTATGTAATGGCAACCTTTTATGCCTTCAGTACCAGAAGCCTTGGAGGGAAACTAACATTTGCTGGAAATAGAGAGGTTGCAGAGAGATAGAAAACTCTTCTGCTGATAGGCTTCTATCTTCAGTTCTATGCTCAGTATAGTGTTTATGTGGATGAATAGAGATTGTTTCAGTTGGCACCAAGTTATAAAACACAGAATAAACAACATTTTAAGGTTCAATATTAAATTAACAACGGAGCGTTTCAGAGTCTAAAAATAAGTATTTCATAGATCTGAATTTCTGATGATTCATTTTTGCTCATTTATTTGTCATTGTTAAAAAGTTACCATAATAATTCTCTGCGAAGCCAGAAAATTATGATGCAGAACTCACATTTTATCAGCCTGGAAAAATAATAGCATTGGATAAAAAAAAAAAAAAAATTCACAAGATCACAATTTACAGTGATAATAAAAGATTATGAAGCTAATACTTTTTCGAAGGAAATTAATGTCATTCCGCTGTGGATACATATAAGAGACCAACCCGTTATTTTGGAAAAACGTTTTTCTTATTACTGGACAGTCAATCAATAGCAAAGACATAACTGGAGAGAAAGTTCACAGCAAGTGGAGCTTCTGTAGAGGCAGTGTGTAGTTGTTTTTTAAAAAAAAGAGAAATGTAGGTACTGTTTATAGTCTATTAAGAATATATTTTTTCCTACTGTATATCAAGACCTTTAATGGAACTTAATTTCATTTTAGTTATCAATTTAATTCTGACTGAATGCCTCTTGCACATTCTGCATTCTGCCAAGCAAAAAATGACCACTGATAAGCTAATTAGGACTGAATGGGGTTGTATATTATATATCAGTTATAAGCCAATTGCAGTGTTTTTTTTTCATAAATCAGAATTCTGAATTTGAAAAAAGATCTCATGTTTATGTTGCAATAACATTTTCCAATGCATCATCACATAGTCATCAGGTACTTTAATGCTACTTGAAACATTTGAACTCTGCCAAACAAAAACATTGAGTACATGTCAAGGTATAGGATTTGATCATTGATGTCAATAGAATGAAAGGTTTAAGGTGAAAAGACCAATGGCTAATTTTAGCATTATTTGTATATTGACAAAGTATGTTAATACAGATACAGTCTTCACTTTTCACTGGGAGATCTTCTAAATTCTAAATTTCTTTGTAGATTTAATCAACAGACTGGCCTTAACATAGACACAAAAGAAAGCAGGTCAGAGAATCAGATTTTCTAGAGAAGATTGATCAGCGATCTTTATTTATAGAGAGATTAAAAGGTTAAAAAGACAAACAATCTAATTTTAGGATTATTCATTAATCACTTACCTTCAAATTTAATCTCTCTTTTCCGGACAAATCACAAAGTCATTTAGAGTTAATCTGTTTAGTCAAAAGTAAATTATCAAACATAGAAACACAATTTAGTCATTCATTTAAATGCATTTAAGGTGCTAGCTCAGGTGTTCTATGTTTAACCCTTGGGTTTTTGAAGAATAGGAGGATTTACACAGGTTGAGTGCTTAATCTGAGGTCAAATTTGAGGCCACAATTAAAGCTATTCTGCAATGTCACCTGATGCTTAATCTGTACTATTAAATCTATTAATAGGCTAGTACATGCAAGAGTGGGATTAAGATGAGGTTGCCTGTCTCAAGTTATATGCTTATAGCTAATAATGTCACATTTTAAAGATACTCAACAGATTTGACTTAAATTATAATCAATATCACCAAAAAAGTCCACTAATCCCTTACATGGTTACATAATATCTGTGTGGCTTTGAAATTTCATTTGGATGTACAAACAATACAATACATCACTAGGGTGAATACACAGCTAATCCACACAGAGATGTCAGGCCTCATGATTTGTTATTTACGCTGAAATGCAATTAAATAAACAAAAAAAAAGTTACATGTACTCAACTTTCACTACAAATACTACTACTACGGCAGGAAGCAGGGGTACGGTAGTTTGATTACTGTTTGCTGTGTGTAAATGCAGTCGCTCAGCACTTTCTGCTACACAACGGGACTTGTTTACAAGTTTTGGGGGCAGCCGCCACACCTTTTTTTCTGCTCCACCGTGCACAGCGGAGGTGCAGATGAGGAATGGGCTATCCGTCTGAAGGCCTGAAAAGAGCACACCAAAAAACAACTGCGATGACAGCATAATCGCCGTCGTTATGTATGTGGGTTAATCTTGCACTGGTAACATGGACATATACCATATGTGAGGACACTCATGCGCAACCGCATGCACACATATTTACGGATGCACAAAGAACAGGGAGGCGAGCCAAGGAGTGGCTCTGGCTAGGCTTTGATTATGTAAAGGGCCTGCTCAGCACCCAAGCACCGTGTGACAGGCTGAACCAATGATTGGGCTGCAGCAGCCCGGGGTTGCTGACCTCGCGAAACTGGCACGGGAACAAACGACTGGGCTGTGGTTAGTACTCGGATACTCTCCTTTTCACAGCATCCTGTGCGTTCTATCAGCCAGAAAAGTCACGGCATGCTCACGAGTAGGAGTAGGTATATGTTTTGTTTTGATCTAAATGTTTATTGAACGTGTAGTGGAGGGTCGAGGATGAGAGTACACATTACACATAAGACATTTTGGTCACAACTGCCTGCTACCAAAGGCTTCCATCTTGGTAGTTCACTTAAAATATCCATGGTCATTTAGCACTTACCAAGATAATAAGAAGAGAAATCTACTTACTTTACCACAGTATGAGCCAGCTCGACAGATAGTTTCATATTTGAGGGTAAAATATCCAGGTATACAGAGGAGTTTGTGGTCAACTCCATGACTACAAGGAGGGCCTGTGGTAGCAAAGAGAGCCCAAATCATCATCCCTCCATCACTATGCCCTGGAATTAGGTGGAGGTGTTGATAACTGTGTTTTTCCTGTTATGGTATTATGACCACAAATCTTTGCTTTGTCGTTGTCTGTCAAAAGGACATTGTTGCTGAAGTGTTGTAGTTTGTAAAGATCCTGATATGCTCCTTTTGGAGAGAAAAGGTTTTGTCTTGCAAACCTGTTCAGTAAACCATACGCATTCAGTCATTTTATTATTGTTCTATGATGAACTCCTCACACATGAGTGCATTTGATAAGCAGCACCTTGCTGTTACAACAATCCTATTTGTTGTTGAAGCGATGAGGGTTTACCTCAAAACAACCTTTCCACAATCTATTTATGTAAAATCTCATATGCTGTTTAACTGAGGCCATACTCACTTTGTCTCCTGACATGTTAACAGCCATATAATGTTTTATTTGATCGGGTCTTGTGAATCCAATTGAAAGAGTGTGCACTTTTTTAACATGAAGTCATGCATGGTACAGTTCACAGCAAGATCAAACAAATCTGTGCATATGTGGACTGGCATGTGCTCACATATCACAGGTATTCTTGGATTAGCCAATCATGATGCTGATGCTGAAGTTGGCAAATGCACTCTTGGATGTCAGTTGAAGAGCTTGCATGGAGGGCACAACAATAAAGTACCTGCTGATTGCTAACTCATTTGCATTCTACAGATGTCATCATCCATCATTATCAGGTCAAATGGATTTAGGCTTAATTCTAATCACTGATTTTCTACTACGGTCCACCTGATTAATCCACACCTATTCGCTAGGTGTGTTGGATTGGATGAGGTCGTAGTACTCCTTGCTGCTTTGTTCCCACATACAAAACTACCTGATTTCTAAAACTAGTTTTGTATTGCAAGATAGTTTTTCACAGGTCAGTCCAGTTGCAGTATTAAATAATAGAAATGTTCAGACTGATGAGTGTTTGGAAATCACGCCTTAATCTCTTCACCTTGTTCAGGGCCATTGTCACTCCTCATTTAGGCTCAAACGGACCTGGCCTGGCCTCTGCTAATCCTAATCCATCTGGCACCAAACTACACAGTGCCGCCCAGGTGGAAACAGCACCATATGGGTAGATAACTGCTGCAGGTTGCAAAGACTGCTACTCCTGGCTACATTCTCTAAAAAGGCAACTTCCAGGGCTATGTGGTACATTCAGAGCCATGTTGGCCATGTTTAATGTAAACATTAAGTGTTGGCTGTGGTTGTTCCTTAACTAAATTTAGATTACAGAAAACAGGCCTTGACTACCATTAAGCGAATTGTTGTTGATGACATTATTGACAGTAGCTGATTGAATTTGTATTGAGGAACATTAAGTATTTAAGATTAGTCCATGTTCATGAAAAGGTGTTTCTAATGATATTGCAGTAGTTTACAAAAGAGAAAATATCTTTTGATTGGTTGAAGATATCAAAAACATGTCATGTCAGCGGACACTGATGGCAGCTGACCATACAAAGAGACGTTAATTGTTTTTTCCAGTCCCACAGGTATTAGGGTTGATCTGTAACAAGCTCATTATAACTGACTCTTGCGCTGGGATTAGAAGTCTGTGCCAAATGATGAAGACAGCCAGGTCAGGACAGTCCACCTTGTCAGACTATTGGATGGACCTTGACTACAAGCACAACTGGCTGAGGTGATGTTGCCCAGTAAGCCCACTGGCACATTATGTTGGTGATTAGACAGTTAAACGGGGATCAGGATTAGCCTCAAGAGGTCTAGGCTCGGAGGGGTTTTGTCTTAGACGGAAAGCTAGACAGCTGGGCAAACATGTGAAGGACAAGGAAAGGGTTTGCCCCGTGTCCCATGTGCACAATATAGGTTTACATTTATGCATTTAGCAGACACTTACAAAACGAGGGTTTAACATTCAATTAAAACACCAGTTACATACTTGCCTCACCTGTAGGGCAATATGCTAGATGAAGATTTAACATTAAGGATTTAACATTCAACTACTGCATAAATAACACCAGCACCATACATTGAGTGCTATATGCCCTTAGGAAAATAAGTGCATTTAGAGCTTTCTGGACAAGAGATACTCTAGGAAGTGCTGGATCTTCAAGGATTTCTTAAAGGAGGAAAGAGAATGTGATGCTCTGATAGTGCTTGTGAGGTCATTCCACCAGCTTGGAACTGCAGATGAGAAGAGTCTCGATTGACCGGTACGACGCATTAGCTGGCACTCCTTGGAGGAACGGAGTGGGCGAGCGGTGACATAGGGTCAACTTCAGCAGGCTGTTATTTCTCTGCAATCATTGAATCATTGGTGTCCAAAGAGTTTGAGCCTTCAACTTACAACTCTTGATTCAGTGCGTCTTTATCCTGATATGAAAGCCTCCTTCCTCATCGTTCACAGGCGGCATTATCCTTGTCTACACTGTTTTTTGTTATTTGGCTGAATCTACTCTTCCCTCTAATGAAACAAACACAAAAATAAAGAGGCAAGACGTGCAAAAAATAAAAGAAGCGTATCAGTGTTTAGCAGTTGGAGCAGTGTTCTTAATGTAATACTTTATCTCCCTCTCCAAATATGCTTTTGTCTGTTCAAGCTGAAAAGTTCTTTTGGAACTTTATCAATCCGCAAAGAAATTTTTTAGGATTATGTTTGTAGAGGGGAAATGTTTTTATCAGACAACACAGCCTTCAACTAATTCCATCCATCCATTATCAATACCGCTTATTCCCTCATGGGGTCGCAGGGGGAACTGGAGCCTATCCCAGTGGTCAACGGGCAAGAGGCAGGGTACACCCTGGACAGTCCGCCAGTCCATCGCAGGGCCACACACAGGACAAACAAGGACAAACAACCACTCACATTCACTCCTAAGGGCAATTTCCCCAATCTCCAATCAACCTAACATGCAGGTTTTTGGACTGTGGGAGGAAGCCGGAGAACCCGGAGAGAACCCACGCAGACACAGGGAGAACATGCAAACTCCACCCAGAAGGGCCCTGGTTCCCCCGGGATTTGAACCCAGAACCCTCTTGCTGGGAGGCGACAGTGCTAACCACCACACCACCGTGCCACCCCACCTTCAACTAATTGTTTTGCATATTTTGAACAAGAATTGATGAGTACTATTATCTCACAGAGAAGGGTTCTGGGGTTAAATTCTATCTGGGCCATTCTGTGAGTGGTTTGTTCGTTTTCTCCAGGTGGTCTGGCTTGCTCTCACATCAGAAAACAGATATGTTTTTGTTCTATGGGTCACTCTAATTTGAGCATAGGAGTAAATGTAAGCTGCATAGCTATCTCCTTTCAGTTCACCATGTCAAATTACACAATTTTAATTATATGTAATCACACCCTCATTTGCGTTTTATACAACATGATCAGCTAACTGCTTAAGGGTTTTTTCATATCTCAGGATTGGTAACTTCGCATCACTGAAGTTATGTATCTTGTTTGTGTACCATTATTCAGGAATACGTTCCTTATCTTTTATGTCATCTATTTTAATATATTTATTCCTTTTTTTCCCACAGCAAAGAAAACCCCCAGCAAGCGACAAGAGTCACATCACGTAAGTAACAAATCTGGTGTGACACAAGACCTGACTCAATCAAAACTGCCTTGGTCATTTTGACACTGATGTGTCGGATAGATCTGACAAATGCCATTATTTCTGAAGCTGGAGATTTCTTTCTTAACAGACAAAATTTCCACAAGGCAAAATTTCTTACAATATATAGATGCAAAAGACGTTTTGGAAAGAAGGCGAACAGTATTTGTAAACACTGAATAGTGTGTAACTGTGAAATAAACTGCTGATGAGTCAGAACAATGACGCAAAACCTCTGGAAATAGAAATGAGTCTGAGCAATGAGGTGCAATGAGCTCTTTGCTCTTTGTGTGTATGCATGCAGTATGTGTGTAGTGTCTGAGATGATCTGAACTTGTATAATTATGTTGCTGTCTGCAATGCAGTATTATAAGAAGCTAATATTTGTGATATTATCTGCTATGACAACATGTGATGCATTTCTGCTTCCAGGTAAAGATGGAGAGTTTGGCTTAGAAACGGAAGAGGTTTTTCTGACGCCTGAGGATGAAAATCCGCTCAGAAGAATACTGCAGGTACAGCCTTTCTGTTCTCTCCTCACTGTCTTGAACACCGGCCCTCTATGTTAGCCTGCACATATAAATAACACTGAGACACACTGAGATGCACACAAACAAACTGAGCATGCTCACTCAGCCGCACTGTGTGACCTTGGATGCAGGAAAAATGTTGGTCTCATATTCACCAGAGGTAAAAGATCTTGGCCACCCATACACAGAACTACTGTGACTGAAGATTCAGTGCAACTTGACAGTGTGCTTCACCCACTGATGCATTCAAATGTAGTTAAGTGTTTGATTAAGAAGGAGTTACTGCACAGCGTACATGTCATCACCATGACCCACTTGTTCAAGTATTATTGAACTACTTTCCACGAAACTGAAAACAATAATCCTTTTGTGGTTGTTATGGCTACACCTGAACAAGTATTCAAAATGAATGCCCTCCAGTGAGATGTAGCCTTTAAGTAACTGGATTAAAAACTACAGGGGACATTCTCTGTGTGGCTGAGCAATATTGCCAGGGCAGTGTAATTTCTGCATCACACAAACACTATGAGCTCCTCTTGTTCACAAGCCCCTTTTTAAAATTTCAGATTCCATTGGAGGCTGCAGTTGAACTTTACGCACACCTAGTTTTCCATGGACATTGGGGCGAGCCTGAACTAAAGGATTTTTTTCAAATGCCCCTTCAAATGAAATATCAGAAAGTTTAGGATAAAGATAAAGAAGTTGAAGTTATGCAAATATATTTCAGTTGACAGCAGATGACTGATTTAAAACTTTAAGACGTGTAGGGTTTGTATTAAAGGAAGCAGCCCATTTGGAAGAGGGCACACTTTTGGCACAGAGGGTATTCTTATAATATTGTTCTTCCCTACTCTCGAATATAATGATAGGGACAGTTCCTCTGAAGTGACTTAATTATCAAAATTTATTGAGTGGTCTTGTTACATTTTTTGCCATCAGAAAATACATTTTTTGTGATACACTTGAAAGCAGAAGGGCCTCAGGCAAATGTGTTGGAGTCTTTGTGATGCTGATGACTCAACTTTACTCGCTTCTAACGGAAAATTAAATACATTATGTTATGTTCACATTGACTCACATTAACTAAATATGCTAACATTTGCTTCTTGCTTCACTTTTTTCTCAACATGCCTGTATACAAGTTTGGGCACATTGAGTCTTAATGATTACACTGACGCTGTCAGGGCATGAGTGTTTTTTTTTAAAAGACAGACTAAAAGGATAATTCTAACGCCCTTTAGATGTCAGTTAAAGAATACACCAGAATACACAAACTCCTCCTTTGCTTGTTACTGACAGAAATTATTATTTCATATCTTTGCAGCCTTTCAAATGGCATCATCCAGGCATGTCTCTGAGCAAAAGGAAGCTTCTTCAGTCTCTGATGGGGCCGTATGGTCCACTCAGTGTGTCCTACAATGGGAAGACCTGCATTCTATTTAAGGCAAAGCGGCTGGCAATCCGCTATAGAAACCATACTTTTATCGATCTAACTGAGAGAGTCTTCAACCCCAGCTCACCAGTGGACACTAAAGGCTCCATCTGTACAAAGGAGAAAGCTACGTAAGTCATGGATATCAGACTCTGCTGAAAAAACTATTTTTTGCTCTTGCATTCCAATAAATGGATGACATGTGTGTGCTAGGTAGCTCACTGACAGTTTAGTTACAGTTCAGACAAGAGTACTCATCTCAGCTGAGCTCTACATTTAAAAGAGATTGACCATTTCTTCTGAGTGAGATTTTTTTTAAAACATATTTGCTTTTTTTCTGCAACAGGCTTTCATTAAGGTTTGGTGACGTAGAGGACTTGCGAGGTCTAGTTATCAGGTAAAATGTACATTTTTTACTAACAAACATCTTTAAAAAAGATACTATTTGAATAATAATCAATCACTTTAAAGCCCATTGCAGAAAGCTTGCAAGTGCATACATGTGACTAACTGCAGTCTTGTCAAACAGGCTTCAGATGTCCAACACCTTTTATGAGGCAGCAGGTCAGAATTGGTTCACACTAGACAGTGTTCACATCCACTACAACTGGACCCAGGAGGCTACGTTCAATGCCAGCAAGGTCTACGCTCCTGCCACTTCATCCTACCATTGCCAGCACGTCAGCAGTCTTCACAAATATGACACACTGCTAGTGCCCAGCTCCCACACTGACACATCTGCAAACTGGCACATCACTTTCACTGAGTTCCAGGTACATGATTTCACAATGTGCACAGCCTTTGTTGTATACCTTCCCTAGTGTCTGCACGTTCAATGGTATTCCATAGTCCCCCCCCCCCCGAATTTTCCTAAATGTATGCATGCGCCTGTACAAATGCCAGCTATTTTGCTTTGTGTTTGATCTGTCAACCAGTCAGAAAGTCAGTCCGTCTGCCTTCTGTTTGGCAGTTGGTCAATCTGTCTGAACAGTATCTGTTTAGCCATCTGCTAGGGTGTCTCAACCTGTCCATCTGTCCAGTGTCTCTGTGCTTGGTAAGCCTTGAAACAACCTAATCTCATCTTCTGCCTGCTCTTTGCCCTTACAGATCCAGGCCTTCAATGTGCAATCCGACAAGTTTGCGTCGGCCAGTGACTGTGCTACTTTCTTGACGCCAGCCATCCTTATGGGTTTGGTGACATCCTTAATCCTGCTCCTCGTCTTAGCCTACGCCCTGCACATGGTGGTACACCTTAAGCACATTGACCGCTACGAGGAGCACAAAGCCACTGTGTATTTCCCCCGTAGTCCAGAAGCAGAGTTACCGGACAAAAACAGCCTGTGAGGAAAAATGAGTAACTGGAGGATGATGGAGAACGGAGGGGGAAAGAGAAACCCGAGAAGCGACCCAAAAGGGAGAACAAGTGACAGCAATAGAGAAAAAGTATCTTCCACTGAATCTTTGTTCAACAAAATGACAACTTTGCCTGTTCATGTGAAAACCTAAGTCTTAACTTCTAAAATAAATGCAGACCGTGGCTGGATACTTTTTCTTCTTTCCTTTTGACCTGCATCTCCCTTGGATGTCCAAGCTTCTCCCCGAGACGGCTCATTGCCCTTATGTCAACGGTTAGTGCAGCCCCGGGTCCCTGAAGGGTATCAGCACATACAAGTCTTTCCTCCAGCCAGCCATTAAAACAAGAAGCTTGCAACTGTAGCTAATACAGCTAACTCAGACGCTCCAGCTTAAATGTATGTATTACATGGCTAACAAGTGTCATTTAACAAGCATCCATCATCAACATTGTCTTTCAAGTCTGCATTACAGAATACTTTGTCTAATACAGCTGCAAGATTTGTAAAATTCAAACAGTCAGTTTAATAACTGAGATAGCCTTATTAGCTGCATGCCCCTAAAAGACTGATCTATCTTGACTAGCACAGTGTTTCCTAATTATGAGGATCAGAGGGGTCTTGCCTGAGTTTTAGCTTAAAATAATCAGATATGGCACAAAATGAAAGCAGCTGGGGAATGCTTTGAGCGTAAACTAATGGAAATGTTGGGAACCACTGGTCTAGCATCTGGTTGGAGTGAATGGACCGACACGACTGGCCCTTCATACCCTCTGTCTTCTCTCTCCCACCCTCTGAACAAGACTCCTGCTTTGGACTTAACTGTGAAATTGCCTTTTGCAGACCAGCCAGAAAAATAGGTGTGGGGGTGGGGGTGTGGGGGGTTGATGGAATCTACAAATTAGCACATTTGTTAGCTGCAAATGCACTAACAACAGACTATAAAACACTTTACATTGAACTATGCTGCACAAGATGGCCTGTCTGAGGACATGGCAGAAATGAAAGTTTTGGGATGCAACAACTCATTTCAGAACATGTGAACAAAAGAGGCTGTGGGTCTTCCACATCTGAAACTGACTGCCAAAGTGAAGCTATGAAGACGTTGCCATTACATATGGTGAGACACAAAATGAGACTATGTGAAAATCAAACCATTGTACAAAACAAGGAAATGCATTCATGTACAGATGAGTCACTCTGCTGAGGTCTTTTTTTATATTCAGTGTAATCATCGATTATTATTATTAGGTGCAGGTTGACTATGCTAATCCTCATAACCCAAAGGAAATACAAAGCTGTAGATACATTAAGATCTCTATACGATCATAGCTGTTTACTATCTTCAAATACTGCACAACTAATAAACATCCTGTGCTACGAGGATTAGTTAACGTATCAATGCATATGCATAATTTTTTTCTACGAAAGTTGACATGTTTTACTGTTTATTTGTTACAAGCTGGGCCAGACCATGTGAAGCCCAGTTTCATCTAACTGTAAATTACAGTTGAAATATTACCATAGATGGACAATACTATGGAATGCAGTCCAATCAAAAGGACTCATAGTTGCCATTATTATTCCAGAAGCCACACTAGCAGCAGCAACAGCATCAGTAAGTCATTACTTCTGGTAAAAAAAAACACTCAGCATGACAGTAAATAGATATCTTAACATTTGATATGACAGTTCTGTCAGTCTGTAGCGGTGTGAAATGTGTTCTTTGGTCATTTATGTATCCTGCAAACTATGAACTGACTGGAGGCAGTTTGTCCAATGACCTACTGATGTAGATTGAACAATAAATGGTATTCTGAGGAAAAAGTCTACTGTCTTTATAATGTATTAGTATTGTGCACAAAGACTCTTTTAGGTTCTCCACATCTGAACAAATGTATCTGGGAACTTATTATTTTTTACATTTTGACCTGACATAGCATGTAAATCCCAATTTGAATAGATAATGACTCTGCTCCAGAGAATGCCAGTAATCCATGACGATAAAACAGCACAGTGACTCCCCTACGTGGAAAGCAGCCATCATTACAAAGCCTTTGTATTTTTTTAGCTGTAGCAAGTCTCAGATCTGCCACTGAGGTTAAACGCATAATGTAGTTCCATGTTCATTGTTACAGTTCTCCAATCCAGTATTTTGACAGATAACTGTACCTGTCCCATTCCCCCTCCTGGGTGCCATTTTCTCTTTCCTCTCACCTCTCTCTGACTAAAAATGTCAGTCCAACTGTTTGAAGTAGCTCTTTCAACAACTGTACAAATCAAACATTTTCATTCCTATCTTTAAAACATCTTTGGTAATTGGTTGTATGAAAATGAAAAGTCAAACCAGATAACCTATTTAATCTCTTTCCTGCTGTTCCACATTTTATTCCATATTCTAAAATATGAGAACTGGATAAAATGTCTGTCCGTGTGGTCCAGGGCAGTATTTGCCCTGGACCACACACTCTCATCATTTTTACTCGGCATTACAGGCTGTCATGAAAACCATTTATGACCACATTACTTCCAGAAATGATCTTCATTCCCCGGTGATTACATTTTCTTTGGACAAATGTATGTAAAATGTGAATTTATACTTCTTAAAAATAGACTTAATACTGACCTCGTGTGACAACAAGTGGTACTACATGTGGTAGCGTTTCCCCAACCCCCTTACCAGTGGTGATATTTGTTAATACATACAAATAGCGCATATGAAAAATGATAATTGAATGTAATAAACGTTGTGTTGGACTTAGGTTAATGGTTTTACAATGTCCAACATGGGCAGGTGATGTCAACGCTGTTCGACAGGCAGTGCCAACTTGCTTTCTTGCCAAATGGAATTGATGTTGGTTTTCTGGAAAGTTTCCGATTTCAATTTGCATTTACAACGAATGGCATCTCAGAACGGTTTGTGAGTTTATATTTTCCACATGTATAGTTGTGTGCACAAGCCACTTTGTAAACGACCTGCATTGGACAAATATTTCTGCTTCAGACTTCGCAGCTGCCCAGAGGTGGATTAAGAGGTGAATCAGAAGTTGTTAGATTGTATGCCTGCAACAAATGCCAAACCTGTGCTGTCTGTGTTACTTCTGCTCTTATGCTTTAAATGGCCAACAGGAGCTCTGACTTGTTGGATAGTACCAGCTCTGATTTCTGACTCCATCCGGAACAGAATGGGCTCATGGACAGGCTCAATTTAACTTGATTTCGATGAAAACATTGTAAGTTTTCTTCTCTGTATTTGTGATTTGTTTTAACAATGAATTGACTAACAATATATTTTAAAAATGCCTTTAAAAAGTGGCATTTAATTGCTTTTATATTGTGGAATGAGTTTATTAATAACACAGATTTTTGTTGTGGTCTTTCATTCAAGTGTTATTGTGATGCTGTAATTTCTTTAAGTTTAAAGTCGACGCAAACAATCAATCTGTCCTGAAAATTATCACAGCACCACTCCATGATCTAGATCATCATTTGCTGGTTGGTATTTGTGATGCATGATTAATACTCACCCAGTGACAGAATGTTTTTTTTTCTTTTCAGTAGGTGCTTTAGTGCAATTGTACTTTCTTATTCATAATCATGTATTGTTCCATCACTGCAGGGCTTTGTTTGAAATTTCTACCGCATTGTGTCAGTAAAATCTTGTAATCAAGCTCTAATCAATTGCATGCATCTGATGTTTTTTTAATGTGACCTTTATGATGCACTTCCAAGTAAGATGTCCATCACTGCCCCTTAGAATGAGCTTAAGCAGCACTGCGTTGTGAGTTGCTTTGGATTAAAGCGTCTGCTAAATGTATAAACAAAAACATTTCTTATCTCTCAGAAAACCTCATGTAATTGCAATTGTTAATTCATATAAACTGGATTTGTTCTCTTCTTTCAATGGACCGGAGATAATCTGGTTTTTAAGTTTACACAAATATAGCTGATGAACATGTGAACTGACACATGGCAAACACATGAAATATGCAGAACCTTGTATAACTGTAACTGTGATGAATGTATGACATTTTTCAATACATCCACTAGATGTCAGAATAGCTATGTTTTTAGAAACGAATCATTTAGCTTACAGCTTAATGATAGAAGTATTACAAAACACCTAATAAGATGTGGGGATATCATGAAGGGTTGGGTTTAGAAGAAGGTGTTGGAACACCTTTATCTCCAGCAGATGTTTTTGTGTCACATCAGCTGCTTCTGAAATATAATATAACACATTCTAGATGCCAATACACACTTGAGTCATAGCCCCCCAAAACCCATTTTGTCTCTCTTTTGCATATGTTGTAATGTTTCTGACAGCTCAGTTATGATACAGTTTGATTCACATCACCTTTAACCCCAGATGAAAGCACAAGTGAAGATAGGATTATAATGTTTTTTATTTGTTACAGAGCTGGTGACACAATAAGAACTTGTGACTAAACCGTATAAATTTCAATCTCTGTACCATGCAACATGGAATTTATGTGTCATAATTTACTGAATGAGTAATCCACACAAATATTCCTCGGTGGAGATTTATTCTATAGCTTTGACAAATATTTCTGGAGATTTTCTGCTCTGCCTGTAAAATCTTCTGCTAAATCTGACCAAACTTCTCGGACATTCACACTTTTCCTTCCTGCCCGTGGCATGAACAGAAGAGTTATGTTTAGTGTTTGTTAATCTCTTCTTGCGCAGAACTCAAGAGTGAAGATACTCTGAGTGCTCAAAGCTGGGAATTCAGACTTTGTGGCTGCAGCCTGTGCAGAGACAGATAGGCCTGCCTGTTTTATATGTAAAGCTGCCCGCCAGAAAGCACAGGCCCACAGGGTACTGTGCACTGCTCCGTTGTTGCAGCCAAACTCTGGTGTGCTCCTACTGTCTAAGCTGCTTTTTATTGTGGGAGCACAGGAGATCAGAATGATGCTAAGGAGAGTCGGACCTATCTATGCTGTGCCATTTATGTCTTTATTACTGAGCTGACCAGGGTTTCACCTGAACCTCAGGATTCAGTGTTACTCTTTCCCACAACCTTCAATTTCCACTATTTTCCCTTTAATATGAATCATTTGGTGTGTACACCCATTTAAAAGTTGGAGATACTGTTTCATAAAGATAATATTCCCTCACTCAGCGCTTCATGCTTGGGATTATCCTGCTCTGTCAATCACTGATTACGCCCTGTGGGGCACTTTGATGTGCATCAGGACTTGATGAGTTGACTATTAATTGAACATCACAGTCTAACCAATCACTGCCTGAGTTCCTCATCCTCTATCAGCACAGACACAGTGAACGGCCTCGTTTTAGCCTCTTGGGCTTGTTATCATTGTAAATGAGTTGGTTATCAAGAAGACATTGTAGACTTTGGGGCTTAAACAAACAAACAAACAGTCTATGAGTGGATACAAGTTGTGCAATGTGCAGATCTACAGTGATGACTTCTCTTGTTTTAAGTTTGTGTACAGACTCGGTTCTGCAGAATAAAACAAAATGCTGACATCAGGTTTGCTTTGTCTGTTCTGATCAGGAGTCGGGAGTTGGGAAATATTTATAAACTGTAATGCATGTATGAATGTATGGGGTTTTAAGTCCATTTTGCATTTGCAAAACACTTTGCTCTCTACCCAATATGCATCACAGATGTGGACTATCTGTTTATGCTCATGTCCACTTTAATTTCCTGGTACATGGGACACGGCTTTTGCTCTCTAAACAAACACGTTGCCTTTGAAGAATAATTTGAAAATATTAATTTTCATAAGGTGCACAAAGGCAGTGCCAATGAGACAAAAAATAGATATTGTATATCACAAAAAAACAACAACAACAAAATGAGGAGGGATGCAGGGAAAAAATAAAGGGGAGAGACAAAGAATAATTGAGCTAAGGAGATGACTTGCAACAGCAAGGTGTTTTTTTTTTCTTTAATTGAAGTGGCCAGTGTAGTGTAAAATAAAATGGAACACTCTGGGCAAATCAGTTGTGAACATGTTCTGAATGAAATAAAACGAATTAGAGTGATTTTATTTGTAAGCCTGCTGGAGAAAATTGTGCACATATACCAGTTCCATCTTCCAGTACCTGTTAGTCCTCTACATAAAATCAAATCTTGTTTTAGTTTTAGTTTTTGGGCAGCCTGTCAGATCAAATCAGGCAGCATGTCAAAGGCATTCTTGTTTGAAGATGCAAAGTAAATGAATCAGTTTCTCAAAAACAAAATTCCACACACTTTCTGTATTGGGCTCTCATTATTATAAATATTCCCACACCTTTATCACCCACCCCCTCTTCCTCTCAGCACTCACTCACCACTTACCTTTATCTACTTTTGTATTTCTTTGATAGAACCGGGATTTAAAGACATCTGTTTATTTCCTTTGTGGCATATCAAGCAGTTAATCAAAAAAGGTAGTAAATGGAAGGATTTTTCAGCCATGTGCTTTAATGACATGAATTATTCAATATTTTGTGCACTCTGTGAGGTAAATAACAATAGCTTCTTGCCTTTTTTCACCAACCCAAGAAAATTGTGCTGTGTTGACGTCATGGCTGTTCTCAGTTATTCCAGACATGAGGGACTTTTAGAGAAAAGTTTATTTGATCCAACACATTCCCTTATTTTCCTACTCTGCTCTCCTTCTCCGTAGATGGCATCAATGGACCTTTCTATTTTATCCATTAAAAGTAATCGAAGATCCCTGTCTTTCTTTCTGACTCTGCCTTGCACCACTGTCCTCCAACATTATTATTTTTGCTGAATTGTGATCTTTTCTATTCTTTTAATGTCAAACTTTGACTTTCTGATAAATACTTTGACAATTTGCATTTCTTTTCCAATAGCCCTTCATTGTTTTGATATATGACCTAATTACAAGGGTATATGAGGTTCTTGTTTAGTTGCCACCCAGTGATGGTGGGGAGCAGTGCTCAGCATGTCGTCCTGTCGTTAAAGTGTGTGTCACAGCCGTGGCCAGAGTGACTGCAAAACACGGTGCGACAGTGCTAACCAACACACCACCGTGCCGCCCATTAAGAGATTATTATATTATTTAAAGATTTAACAAGGCATCTCGGTTTCATGATGCTCCCTGTGTATATATAGAGACATTAAACTGATATACTTAAAATTCATCAGCTCATTTCTATTTCGTAAATTGACCAGTATTCTGATTGTTATCATAAAGCAATGGATTTGACTGGTGTGTAATTGCTTTGAAAGAGCATTATGTTCACTAATAAGCATCCCATTTTGCAGATTTGGTGACAAATTTGTCCCTGGTTTGCTCCAAAAGAGCCTGGAGCTCTCATTAAACTTTCTTTTTCTCCTGCTGCTGCTTTCTTTTTCTTAGGATGTATTAAGTGTGTTATTTCTCGTTCTTTTCTTTTGCTGAACAAGCTTTTTAAAGTATGGAACAGGCCTGTCTTTCCTCCCCTTCGAAAAACTTTACAGGAGTTGCTTTCAGAAAATATGATTGTAGAGTAAAGCTGAGGTAAATGGAAGCAAACATCAGTGATGCCACAAGTGGTCAACACAAACATGGCCACTAAATCTACTGAAAGACAACATTTCTGGGGCATGCCAGCAGACAATGAAATGCTTTTGGACGGGAGGTTCAATGTCAGAAAAATATGAGAAATAAGCAAAGTCCGATTTTTTAAATTCTGACGAAAGGTCAAATGAGTGTTGATTCAAAAAAGAAAGTTTCTAACCTCTTTTTAGAGATTTCAAAACTGTACAATGTCTGTAACATACTTTGTGCAAAATATCTCTGTGATAAAGCACCATATCATCCTTTTTTAAACCTGGCTTAGCCTATTTATGACGACACCCACAGAAAAGTGGGGTGGAAGGACTCAGTACTCACTTTTTTTTGGTGATATCTACCTATTTTGAGATGTGACACAGTGTGGCACTACCATAAATGTGTTAAACGTGGATTGTGTTAAACATATCTATTAAAGGTTGTCCACACCCTGCCAAGAGTGCTTGTTGCACCGAGTTACAGAATGAAAATATTTGTCATATTTTATTGCAAACAAAATAAAACAAAAACAAAACAAACAAGTAGCTTTTCCTTATTTGCAGTTCATCAGCAGACATTGAGAAACCATCTTTTAGGTACTATTTTCTTAGGGACTCTGAGCAGGTCAGAGTTGGTAAAACAGTAGAAAAGTGGTTTATATGTTTGAACAGGCTATTCACTGGCCTCTCATATCCTCCTGAGTCCTGGTCCTGAGGGCCCAGAGTTCTCCATGTGTTCTATGTTTCCCAACTCTGACACACTTGATTCAAATGGATTTGTCTTCATCAGCTTTTTGCAGCGCCAAAGAGCTGATCCTTTCATTTTACCAGGTGTGCTAAATGTGCAACTTTTGAACTGAAAATCCAATCAGAATAATAAAAAAGCTGCAGGATTTAAACAGTTTTGTCTAGAGTTTAGGTAAGCTTTGTCACACCAGTGTAGACATCATTATCATTCTCCTGAAAAGTAGCATGGGACAAATTTTTGTTTAATTTTTTTTCATTGATTTAATAAACATGGAGCAAAACATTGGTGGAGGATTGCAAGTTCTTTTTCTGAAGCTGAAAGCAAATCTCAAAGCAGCCATTTCTCCTGATGTGAAAACCTTCACGGTGAACAGCAATAGTATCATAACATCTAAGACGTTTGTACTCCAACTTTATAACATTAAGACAATTTTCAGCAGTAGCCTGTGAGGCTTCAACCAGTTTGTTTACTATTTTGATTATTTCCACCACTATTCGGGTGTAAGCACAGTTTGCATTTTCCCAACATTGGAGTTGTTTCATTCAAGTGCACATTACTAGTATGAGAAGAAAGCCCAGTCATCACGTCTCCCCTGTCCTGTTTTCATGGTCATGGTCCTAGTGGAAGCTTTCATGTTGATACCTTCCAATGCCACCTCCTGGTCACTTCTGAGAGACTGTTTCACTTTGTCCTTGTTTTCCAAATCCATGAATCTTGCATGCGATGGATATTTTGATTCATGACAGTGCATATTCTCATGGCAAGTGCATTCTTTCTTATCAAATGCGACTATTTCTCTGGCAGTGTGGATGGGAGGTCTTTTGCATCTCATTACTAATTGAATTTAAAAGATGTATTTGTGGAGCAAGGTGAGTTCTTAGCCTGGTAGCAAAGAATTATTTATGATGTTCCAGGCACTAATGGTACTGAGCCCGTTCCTGTCCTCACGGATGTAAGCATTTTTGCCTCAACTTAGAAAAATTGTCTGCTTTCTTTCCTTTTGGAAAAACAAACCAATGTGGATGAAAATAATTTGACTCAAAAATACCTCAAATGATGAAACCTTTTAAACGGATGATGTACAAAAGACTTACTTGGCTACATTTTCAAAGTAGACCTTGTTTTTATTTTTTATGATGGGCACTTGTTTTGATTTTTGTGCCTATGCACTGGGAATTAATCAGCGTGATCAGTTTTGTTAAATGCATGATTTGTTTAATCAAAAATCTGTTCATGATTTTGTCTGGCCTGCCACTTCAGTTTTAAAAGACCTCCTACATGATTGTAGAAAGCAAAGAGAATATATATATATATTTTTTTTTTTCCAGGAAAAAAATGTTGGTGTGCAAAAGAGAAAAATTAAATGGTGTACATGTGTGACTAATATTACCATGTTATATTCAAACAAATATACATGGTTATACATCGGTCTAAATCATGAACTACATAAATGGTAAAAAGATAACCCAATGATGTGCTTCTGAAAATGTAGGTGTTTACAGGTTTAGTAGTGAAGGAATTTAGGTGTTAGACGTCTCATTAGTCAAGTGAAGGCTTAAATGTTTTTTTAACTTGTTATTTGGTTATTCAACATAGGTTTTTCCACATTTCATAGAGAGCTGTGGCCATTTTTCATTAACATTGTTTCAAAAGGTTGTTGGCAGAACTAGGGTATCAATTGTTTGTGTATGAACTCTATCATAGCCAGTACCCACCATGTAAATAACCTCATACTCAAAACAGCCATTGGCTCAGAATAGGTTTCAAGGTTGACTACTGTGTAAATGAATCCCTTGTTAATCCTGACTTTAGTTTCCTTCATCACTGCCCCATCCGTCAGGAAAATCTCCTGGGAAAAGCATCTTGCTGAGGTGTATGGAATTACACGGAGAACTGCTTGACGCCAAGCTATACTAGAACCACTATTTTCTTGCACATGAATAACACCGCTGACACAATGCTGCGGCATTCTCTGTCCAAACTGTCTGTTTGGGATTATGGATATAAGCTGCTATGACAAAGGATTGAGAATCAGAAGTGACTGGTGCATGACCATGACAAACCCCAGTAACACATGAAGAATTTATGTATGGTGACATAATTACTATTTGACCAAATCGTATAGGGAAAGACTTTACTGGATTTAAAATGGACACACATTTCCAAATCAAAAATTATGCCTATGAGTACTTCCAAGTGCTCATAACTGCAAAACATTTCTGATCACTCACACAATGATGTAAAGGGTAAAGACGTGGACATAAAGAGTTGACCCGACTGAAAATAAAAAAATGCAAGATTTAGTAAAAAGCCATCTTAAACTATTTTATTCACTTGTTTTTTTTTGTTTTTTTTTTGCTTTTGAATTGACTTATTTAAAACATCTTTGATTTGTCTTGACTGTGCCATGTCAGTGTTCAGGTCTTGAAGAGAAAGACCCATGGCTGTTTTTGCTTAGATGTATGTATAATAATATTACACATTGCACTTTACATTCAGGAATTCTGAAAGGAAAGAGAAGCATTGTGGATCACTAAAAAAACGATTAAGTAGTAAGACAGCTCTTGGTATTTGTAATAATTATTCATAATCCTGTTTTTTTTCTATCTCTTTGGTTATGTAGTTTGATAGTTGAACCAAGAACTGAGTTTAGTAACTTAAACATTAAAAAGAAAAATAATGTATTATGATTATTACAATTTTTTAAACTTTATTTTCTGTTCAATTCTAGCCCATGGCAGTTGTGACACTGATGTTTGACTCATATTTGCTAAAGGTGAGTCTTCAGTGGGTGTTTAATCAACAGAGAAAGCCCTCTGTAGGGGTAGAGATGGGCCATTCAGCCAAAGTTGATCCCTTTCCAGTGCCTTGCCAGAATCCCTCCTTCTATGTGAAATGCGATCTATCACATAGGGTCTGTCGCCTGGGGGCTCTCATCCTCTTTCACAAGCCATATGCCCACACTGCCAGTGCCACATCACTGCTGCAAAGTGCATTTGCCATGCTTTCATGCTGCAGAACTGACTTATCTGCTCCTTCCCTCCCTCCACCATGACGCTGGACCCTCTCTCCCATCTCTCTCCTTCCCTTCCTTCTGTGTCTTCTAACGCACTTTCGTTTCTTTTGTCCCTCTTTTGTCAGCACTGAAGCAGTAATTCCTGCATCAGTGAACTGGGTATACAGTGCATGACTTGATCTGACCTGAAAGCTAAAGGCTCGCTATTATTGCTGTATTAGAGTCCGCGAGATCTGAGGGAAATGAGTCAGGCAAGTCCTTTAGTGTGGCGTAATTCAATAACAATACTTGGACCTTCGGTAGCCTCTCCTCAATTTCTGAGAGGAACGAGGAGGGGAAAGTGCGTGTGTGTGTGTTTATGTGCGAGAAAGGAAGAGAGAAAGTGAGGGAGAGGGGGTGAGTCGCATCACTCAAGAGGGGTGGGCGTGCTCTTGCGCGCTGCATCGTCTGATGATCCCCCGGTTCCTCCGAACCTCCACGGTGGGTTCTCAGAGTGAGGCTGGCCAATTAAAGCATCCTATCGGATTCTCCTGGCTGGAGGAGCTCGACTTTTGGGGGCTGGCCGCACAGTCGCGTGCACCGTACCGGTCAGCGGGGCCACATCGCAGCACTTTGGACAACTCACAGAGCAGTGGAGCTCTCCATCTGCTCAGAAGCGTCGCGTCCCGCTCGCGCTCACTGGCTTACCTGAATATTGCCATGAGAGATTTTGGTACAAAAACATAGGTGACTCTGAATTTTCCTAGATTTTTTATTTTTGGACATTTGGATTGTCTGGAGGGGGAAAAGTATACCGTGGCAACCTGAGTCCAGAGCTCGCACTGTGCGCACAGAGGGGGGTCATTCTGCCCAAGATGCGGGTGGATCGGAGCTCTGTGGTTTTCAATGCCTGGTGTACGTGGGCACTCATACTTTTCTCAACTCTAAGCACCAGGGCAATCGTGGTGGAAGGCACCCACCAAAGCATCCCTCCGTCTGTGTAAGTAGTAAGATGCCCTTTTAAGCAAAGTTGAAGAGTTTCATATAAGTATCTAAGCAGAACTTAAATGAAACGCCGTACACATGGAAGCAGAACGAATCATAGTTGCACAGTTATCCGGTTAATATGATTAGTTTTTTCCCCCGCATTTGTCTTTTTTTAGGACATTTCAAATATCAGCATTTTTTTTTTATTTTACATGAATTTTCGAACAATTTGTGTATAGAAAATCAGTCAGGACTTTAAGTGACAAATCTTTAAGAAGCAAATTTCTTTTGTAAATCTTTCATTTTCATTTCTTCTTTTGTTTTACTTGTACATGTGTACCAACTGTAGAGTGAAGTTATGGGCCTCAGCATTCGGTGGGGAAATGAAGTCCATCTCGGCAAAGTACTCTGGCTCCCAGCTCTTGCAGAAGGTAAGCTGTTTAACTGTGTGAATTCAACTTATCAGGTGGAACATAAACTCTTGAGCCCTCATTACGCAGATCTTATCAGATTCGCAAAACATATTTCAGAAATAAACACAAAACGTTTGTATGGAGTAAAGTCTACAAAAATGGAAAGTTTTTTAAAGCACATCCTATTTCTTTGAGGGGTTATATACGAATGTGTTGCCATCTAACTGTACTGATTTTGGGGCACAGAGCAAACACAATGGTTAATGTTTTACAGAATCATTTGTGGCATTACTGTACAAAAGAGACATTTTGAGACACTCCATGAAATAGCCGTTTATCTGAAAGCTTTACCCTAGCTAAATAATGGACTGATTGTGTACATGTGAAAAAACAAACTTATATGTTATAATGATTGAAGTTGAATCATTTCCTAGATTTTGATTTCTTAAACTTGAGGACCTGTGAATTTTAGTCTCCTGAGAATGAGAAATGTATGTCCATTCTGTTGGAAGAGGTTTAAAAGCTTAT
This sequence comes from Menidia beryllina, assembly GCA_013363375.1. Taxonomy (NCBI): domain Eukaryota; kingdom Metazoa; phylum Chordata; class Actinopteri; order Atheriniformes; family Atherinopsidae; genus Menidia; species Menidia beryllina. The sequence continues at coordinate 8,395,382 of JABUIW010000028.1, read as the reverse complement.
TCAGAGCTTGTGCCATTTAAATGGTTGTCAACTCTAAAGCACTCAGTTAGATGCATTCACACACATAAATGCATCTGCACACTCAAAAATTACTGTCAGAAAAGAGCCTATTTTATTCCTATCCAACAGTGTGTTTCTTACATTTCTAACACTCTCTTACCTCTTTTTGTTCCTCTTTGCAGTCTTCCCTCATCCCTCCTCTGCTTTATGGCATTAATGCAGGATTTCAGAGTGATGAAATGCAAATTTTCTTAATGGAGGGTCATTTGATGAAGGCTGAGTTAAAACTGGCTAATGGATAATTAGTGGTTAAAGGTCAAGCTGAAACTAACCTCTCAGCAGGTGTACAGACACAATTTTGTGCTTGAGGTCTTTCGGTCCAGGTTGACGGAGGAGCACTGTAGGACGTCACACAACACGAGCAGGAGATTTTGCCATGGAGCATCTGTCATTTACATGTATGGTATACACAAAGAAGACTGACTCGAAAGCTCACAGAGTTCATATGTGCATGGCCGTGCGCCGCATATTCAGAAACGCAGCCACACGCGCATGTGTGCGGCTACCGCATGGATTTCATCAGTTACTGATAAGGCAGATGAGTGGTGTTATCTTTTTGACAGGATAAAAACTGTTCCTTCTCTCATCTTTTTCTGTCTCCAAAAAAGAAGATAACCCTCCCACAGAGTGACGACCCCCTTATGAAATGCAAATGAAGGCCACAGAGTTAATTGAGCAAAGAAAAGATAGAGGACCAAATTGTCGGTTAAGAGCATCTCCTCACACTAAACTGATGCGAGTGTGGGGTTCTTCGCCATTGTGCATGTTGTATAAGCGCACACATGCATTCAGCCGTAAGCTTTGCTGTTCTGTCACAATGTCCTGTATGCTTTGCCGTGTTGTAAATCCAGTGCAGGGCAAAAATACCGAGGAGACGAGCTGACCCGAGGGCACATATGCTTTTGAAAAGGTGGATAAGCTGAGGGAAATATATACTTGTACTTGGAGAGGAGGCTGGTACTAAGGAGAAAAGACTAAGAGTTGTGTGGGTATGCCTGTGTGAGCATTTGTGAAGGCACCCCAAGGCAGTGGACAGATGGACTGAGTCTCTCTTCAGTCATCTTTTTGACCCTAGCGTAACTAAACTCTCTTGGAAAAAGCAATACCTCTGCTCAGGCACACATACGCAGCTGTTGCTTTTTAGATTCTGACTCACCGGGTAGTGAATGTGCTCCATCTTCCTCATCAAACCATTCAGAAAATATGACATTTAAAAGCTGCATTATAAATTGATGTACAAAAAAAGAAAAAAAACACATTATGGAACTCTTAATTAAGCAGGCACAGAAGTGTCTTAAAGATAAAATGGTTCTCAACAGGTTTTGTAATATTCTCTTTGCAGTTTGTGAAATTTATGGCACCTACATTATTACAGCCCTTGCTGTTTCATTGTGCACCAAGTTAAAATGCTACAGACTGAATCTGATACTTCCTTTGTGTTGACTGTTAATTTACTGTTTCACTTCCACTTTTATTATCTCCAAAAAGATGTACAAGTACAAAAGGTTTGTAATTGGGAACCGATGGGACTAAACCCCTCGATAAACATCGTAATTCTTTTTCAGTGGAGCTGCAGTCCTAATCAAGATGCATAATTTCTAACATGATTTTAAAATAATTTATCTGAAACTTTTTAAATAATTGTAATCAAACAAAAACAGGTCCCTGACTCTAAATTGGATTAAGCGGGTTTATGAACGGATTTCAGGGATGATTTTTACATTCAGACAGGGTAATCAGATTGAAAATCAGATGAACAATTCGTATGCTTTCTCTCTGGTTTAAGTTAATAAAATGTGAAGTTTTCATTGTTGACAAAAATTCTCTGTGTTCATCCAAACCTTGCGTATCTTTTTTTTGGTCTGTCTGGACCTGTCGTTTTCTCCTTTACTATTGTGCATTTCCTACATTAATTAGAAACAGCTCCTGTTTAAATTTGTCAGTGGTTTGTCTATGCCAATGAGTGTGAGCGTACAGGTTAGTGTATTGCTTAAAAAAACAAAGAAAATAATAAAGGCATATCTCATGTGTGCGTAACTAATCTGTGCAAACTTTGCATTTAATGTTGTACAACATGGATAGACAGTATGTATCTCCACACTCATGCAACCATGTAAAGGTTTCTGTTTGAGTCAGATAAAGTGTCTCCCACTGATGGGAAGAATTAGATATGTGTGTTTTACCCACTTCACTGCTGTTCTCTTGAATTTTTTAATTTCATGTGTCATTGAGCAACCTGTCGGGATGATCCAGTCTGGTTGTTGTGATGGCTGTGTCTGTGTTGTCTTTGGTGGCCACACTAGTCCTCTGGAATCAAAGTAGTGAAGTATTTTGCCTCGCTGAAATAACTTCAGACCTCTTGGTAATGGCAGTTAGAAGAAAAATGATCAGCCAGTGTGGCTGTGGCCATTCATGCAGGTGATTTTCCATCTTTAAAAGCACACGTTGCATCTGGGGGAAGTTGGAGAAGGCATACAGGCTTTCTCTGTGTGCGTGAAGTTTGCATACCTATTCAAAGCGTGCCCTAACATGTACACACACAATCTCTCTCACAGATGCACGTATACAGAGCTAAAAAGCAGGAGATGATAGGAGGGTGTAATGATGTGTGGCAAAACTATGTTGGAATTGATTTGCTTTGGCTAGGAAGAAGAGTGAGTATGTTTTGAAAGGTCTGTGCAAGTGCCACACCATTTTCTTTTACTGCCCAAGAGCTCAGTGCTGTAATCCACTGCTATGTCTGCTGTCAATATTCCTAAAGAAAGAGGCTAACAGAGTGGAGTGGATTCTGAATAAGAAATTGTAGATGAAAAACATACACCTGTTATGAAGTCAAAAGGCTTACTGAACAACTCAATAGTGCAATAATATCCTGGATTTAAGGTGGGGGGAACAGTAAGGCATCAAGATTGGTTTTCTAGTAAGTCACAGATTTGTGATCTAAAAATTAAAGCTTGAAATCTTGCATCCTACTGGTATATGGTAATCGGAGAATAAATAATGGCTATACCTGCAATGCATTTCATTTTAAGACGTACATGCTGTGATTTCCTCAACTCACCATGTTTTCTCATCTTAATTAACTTTAATATGAATAAATTAACGCAGCAACACTTATCTGCCATTTTTTGAGAAAATACATTAAAACATTTCCTCTGAGATATAAAGGCGATTTAAGACTGTATTATTATTAATATTGTGATTATTGTTGCAAATCCAAAATAAGTTTTATTTCATATGCAAAGCTTTCGTGGCAACAATCTTACACAGAGATGCATTCTCTGAAATATAGATGGCATCTAATGCAACTCACACCTAGCACTAAAATATTGTTTGATGTTTGAGTATACAAGACTTTTTATTCTATATTCAATTCCATAGTTTTACATAAGGCAGCTAGATGTTAGTCTGTTACAGACAAAAAGCTCAAATTTGGCTTTGGATTTGCATTCAAGGGCAGCACGGTGGTGTGGTGGTTAGCACTGTCGCCTCCCAGCAAGAGGGCTCTGGGTTCAAATCCCGGGGGAACCAGGACCTTTCTGGGTGGAGTTTGCATGTTCTCCCTGTGTCTGCGTGGGTTCTCTCCGGGTTCTCCGGCTTCCTCCCACAGTCCAAAAACCTGCATGTTAGGTTGATTGGAGATTGGGGAAATTGCCCTTAGGAGTGAATGTGAGTGTGAGTGGTTGTTTGTCCTGTGTGTGGCCCTGCGATGGACTGGCGGACTGTCCAGGGTGTACCCTGCCTCTCGCCTGTTGACCGCTGGGATAGGCTCCAGTTCCCCCCGCGACCCCATGAGGGAATAAGCGGTATTGATAATGGATGGATGGATGGATGGATTTGCATTCAAACCAAGCAAACCAGATTTAAGAGCACGACTAATTTCCCTAATTTGAAATGGAAATGATTATTCAATTCAGTTCATGTTCATATCAAATTAATTGTATATTTGGAAGGCAAAAGTGGGGTAATGACTATAGCTGTGTGAAGGATTACTTTTCTGAATCCACTTTCAGAATTTTAAAATTCAGTTTTTCTTTTTGTATTTGTCCATTTATTATTTTTTTTACATCTTCTAAAACAATATTTCAAACGTACCCATAGGAGTAATTTTATTCAATAAAGCTTTAAGTTTGCAGTTTATCTAGCAATTCAAGTCACCCAAAAAAGCCATTCGTGCATACTGCAAGATTAAGATGTGAAGTGTCTTTGTTATTGCCATCTGACCTAAAGGGGGAGGATTGGTATACTCATGGATGGAATGGACCAGAACTATGGAGGGCCCTAATACATCAGAGTTGTCCGCTAATCTGAAATGTCTGAAGTGCAACATGCATCATTGATTGAGGGAAGGTTTTCACTTGGTCCAAAATTCATGAATGCAGAAAAGAGAAGAAAAATGCATCTGATGTTTGAAGTTGAAATTTTACCTAAATCATTCTGAATCCAGCTGCACTTTTGTATGAATAAGTTTGTGCCCTCTAATTGTTTTCCTTGGTCGACTGCTAACTTTGTGTGTGTGTTTGTATTTGTGTGTCAGTATCTGCGATGTTGCCAATCTGCTACACAGGGTGGGGGGGCGTTCCAGTGTAACCATGTGTCAGTGAGCGAGAGACGGCGGCAGATTAGATTTAGCTTTGGGAAAATTGAATAGGTGTCAGGTTTGGTTCAGCATGGCTGGCAATGAGGTGAGAGGAAGGGGTGTGTGCTGATGACTGCCTCTGTTTCCCTCACCCAGCGGTTTATTCTCCCTCTTCTCTCCCTTGCTATCATGTTCTCTTTGACCAAAACATGATCCAGCTGAATTTGATTCCCCTCGCTGCTTTTGCAGGAAGAAAGGTGTCAAAGGTGTGTTTGTGTGCTTATTAGGAGGCAACAGAAAAAAACGGAACAAATAATTTTTGTCACATGGTTAATTACAGTGTTAGCAGACAGGAGTGTAGCTATCCTTTCATGTCCTAGTTTGCCAGCTTTAGCCAACACAGACACTCACTCATTCTGTAATTAGTGCTTTGTTGGTGAGAAATGCATGAGAAAAGCCAGTGTGAATCAAACACACTGCCTTTTCGACAGAGAGCTCAAGAGCAGGGAATAGCGGTCCTTCGCTACCGGAATAAATTATTTAAATTCTTAAAGAGCTCAACTGCTGACTCTGTATTTGTAGGCTTAGAAAATCAAGAGACTTTGATGACTTGTTGTGGGGTTTACATCCATGATTTATTCCCAACCTCTCAAAGTTTGTCAGAATGAAAAATATTTGATTTAATTGTCAATTTGCATTTGTAGTAAAAACTCTTTTTATTTTTTTATTTGAAATATGTGAGGTGGAAGGAATATGCGTTCATTCTCAAGGTGCTTGTGTACACTGCAGCACATCATGCTCTTTGCTGCTATGTTGATGAATGTGAGCACTGAAGATAAATATTTCCTGTCAAACCGTTCCGAAGAGCTTTCTGAGCATTATGGGGTCGGGGGAGCTTTCTGAAGGATGGCATACCTTGATAGCCTTCTTTTTGTCAGGTTGTATTTATGGTGCAGGTAGAAAATACCACAATGACTGGTGGATGGTAGATGAGTGAGAAAAATATTGTTATCACTTCATTGCATATTTCTCAGTAGACCAGTGTCCTCAGTGTTGCTTCCTCTGTATTTTGGCTTTTATAGGTTAACATTACTCTGAATGTCTTTTGCACATGCATCCAGTGATTCAACAGACACTCATGTTGCCCGGATCAAATAGTGTTAGATTGTTTCTTATGAAACATACAGCTGTATCACAGCAGGCAGTCCTCATGCAAACAAAAGTCTCCTACCGAGGAAGGAGCTTCAAAAAATAAAGGGATTTTTTTTCTGTGTGCAGTTCTGTGAACTAAAGTTGGCCACAGTTCCTGCTGTGCAGACACAAAATGAAGGGGAACTGTCTCAAATATTTATGAATCTATGAAAATGTACGTGTGGCCTGACAGCACCTCGAGATTGCTCAGTTTTGGCTGTCTTTGCCCGTGTTGACCTGCAGATAAAGAACATTTAACTGTTGTTACTTGATGCTAGCCCTTGCCCATGGAATTGCACAGATTTATGTAATTATGACAGATTGTTCATCTGGTCAGATCCAGTCTTTGCTGCAAAAATTAGCCAACTTACAAAGGGGCGGGACTGACATCATTAAGCACATTAACATGTGCAGCATTCTGTGAAGGACTGTCTGTGCACATCAATCATCCAGCCAGTCATTTAGATCCACCCTGTGTGTGTTGGTAAAGACTTCACTTATGAATAAATACAGTGAAGAGAAGAAATGGCATCAGGCTCCATCTAGTACAGCTCATCCATCAATAACAAATTCTCCTAAACATCTGCAAGGTCACATAACTATTGCTAATTCAACATGCTTGATCCACACTGGCTTATCAGGTTTGTTTGTTTGATTAATCCATTTTCCATCACATCGAAAATAATCTTAGCCTTTTACTGAACATGTCCCCTTGACAGCATTGTCATGTATGTGTGTGCATATACCCCTATTGTTCCTGTCCCCGTCTCTCTTCTTGCCCATTAGTGTCTTTTCTCCTTCCATTCCTCTGATTTAATTATGAATCGCAGGCAGATTTGGTGAAAAAGAAAACGGAGAGAAGGAAGCTGGGATGTGTTGTAATTGGAGTGTTGGTGCCCAGATTGACGGTGTTGCATATGCTGTCTGGCTGCATCATTGTGTTGTGAAAACATTTGGACATTAGTTTTTATGGGTTTTTTAGTAAAAGGATTTAAAATAATTGTAAAACTAAACAAGTAAAATGTAATGTATGTAGCCTTGAGGAGTACATGTACATTTCATAAGGGTAACTACAAAAATCTTACATGAAAACAAAAGGAAAAGTTGTGAATCGAAACCAGCTCCCTCAGATTCAGATGACTGGTGCATTTCATTGTAAAGAAAATGATGCAGCATGCCAAGAACTGCCTTCTTCCTATTCCCAACAGGCATTACAGATAACAGGAGCAGTTTTGTTTTCAGAACTGAAGCAAGGTTAGACTTCCACTTTAACTTTCTCTCTACAATTTTACAGGAAATATCATAAAAGAGCAAAAGTTTGAAGACCCTAAAATGTTTGATTGTTAAGACATAGCTACAATATCTCACAGCTGTTTTATGCTTTTGGGGCTCTGCTTTATTCAGTCAATAATTCAAATTCCAAAAAGTTTAAAAACTTTTTCATTATTCTGATTCATTAAACATTGTATATAGAAGTAACTGTAGACTGTTTATCTCCCTTCAGTTTACATCCTCAGTGTGCTCAGGAACATTTAGTAGGACATTAAAATATTCATGCATCCTTCCCAGAAGTTTACAAATGAGCAGTGACATGAGCCTGATGCACTTTGGAAACCAAAGCTGTTGGGATGATGAAGGCTTCTCAGCTACCGTCATTAGAGCGACGTTGAGGGTGGAGGGAGTATGTAAGAAAAAATGTAGCTTGAATATTTTTAGGGCTTCGTTGTTGCAACAAATGTTGTTGCAAATATCTATTTGTGAGCAAATGTCACATTATAAAACAAGATGACACACATCGACAGGCAAAAACAAAAAGAACAATGAGTAAAAGAACCAAACAATCCTTTGAACAGGCTTCAAATAGCCATTTATATTATTACATTTCGTTGTTATTTTAATGACCATAATCAAGTCTATAGTTGTATGTCTTTCTCTTAAATAGTCACAGTTATAGTAACTGCTACAGGACACCAAACCTTTCCAAAGTACACTATAACCCAAGTCACCTCCTTTGCCGCTGCATTAACTGCCAGCTCTGTCTCTCTCACACACAGGTTAAGGTTGGTGCCAAATCCAGCTCAGCAGGACAGTATCGGTCCCACCCTCTGACCTTCAGCAGCACTGCCCTCGCAGACAAACACAAACTTGCATGTAATATGAGGTGGATCAGTTTATTATTCAATAAGTATTTATTTGAGCTCCTTTTGTGTGTGTTCATGCTCCATGCCTTTTAATAGCTCCAGCCCTGTACTGGTCAGAGTGCGGACAATACAGATGTATTCCTGTGGAGTGAGAAAATGTTTTTGGGTGTATTAAGACACAAGGCATCAGAATGACAGTTTGCATTTGTGACAGGACGTATGTCTGTTCCAGTGGGTGGTGTCAGGCTCTATATGGACACACAAAAACAGGTTATGTTATTTCTGGGTGGACCAGAGTCATATGGTAGAGAAATAATGGGATGTAACTTAGGTTCCTATGTGGTCAAGGCAGGTGAGCAAATGCTTTTGGGATGATAAAGCATCTTCAGTAGGTTTTCTGTTTAATCCAATGAAATTGATGTCATCCTTCTTAAAATGAAATCATTTCTTACACATAGAATATTATTCAGCATTTATGCATTCTAAAGAAATTAGTATTTGATTTATTCATCAGTCACAACACACAGATGTTTTTGCTAAGTCAATTAATTTTTTTAAAGAAAAAGTTATCGCAAGACTATTGTTATGGAGCCAAAGGGTTTTTGCTGGATAACATGTAACCTGATGTGTGTAAGGGAACGTGTTAATATATATATTTTTTGTTATATGGAGGCACGCACTCTGTATTCCGTGAGCTTATTACCCAAATCGAAGAGTTTGAACACAGATGAGTCAATTCACTAAAATACTACAGAAAAAAAAGTACTGCATATTTTGTCAGACTGAATGGGAAATTTTGGAGGCTGAACATCTGGAAAATGTGTGCTTCTCTTTTTAACTGAGAGAATATATTGTCCACCACTGAAAATGAAAAAAAGAAAAGAAAATTGGCCAGCATGATACAATTTGCTTCCCTGTGTGAAAAACCAGAAATAATAGCCTAGCTTTTTGAAGCTTCTAGAGTTTTTAACATGCCAGGTGCTTTGGCCTTTCAGATTTGAGGCTCAATAACTCATACTCGATGTCCCACACAATGTGCATATTTCAGCCATTTGTACGGATTTCTATTGTACGCTCACATTCGTTAACCTTATGATATGAGAACACTCTGACATGTTATCTTTGTATTTGTTTCTATTAATTCATTTTAATTTAATTGAATTGAGTGAATGTGTTTCTTGGTGGTCATTTTTTCTGTAGATGAAAAAAAACAACAACTTTTAAATGCTTCAAAGCAAAGTCAAATGGAACTGCAGTCCAAAAATGTCACTTCCAATGATAAATCTTTACTAGCCAGGATGAATATTGCCTTTATACCCCCACTACAATGTTTTTCTCTCTCGTTCCACTTTCATGCTGGCTGCAGCAAGAGCCACTGTGATAATGCGGTGAGTGGAATTGGGAAGCAGCAGGGCACATTGTGTGTGTTCCTAAGCTTGAAAAATCTTTTTTTAAGACTACTGAAACCAACTTAATTCAAGGAACTGTTGAAAAGACAGACTATTAATCAGTTTTGTATGATCAGATCAGACCTGCTCTTCCTGCTATTATACTTTTGGTGACATGAATTATAGAGGAATTGAAATAGCTGTTTTAGAACTTGCTTGTTAAGATCTAAGGCCATGAATCCGAATTTGGTTCATGAATGAATCATTTTTCGAATAGACTTATTTTCATGCTGGCAGAGAGGAGGCAAGTCTCGGCTCCTTTGGGAGCATCTGCAAGTGTATATGAGTATAGGTGGGGGGTACGCCATGATGGCATTGCATGTGAGGACAGTGAAAGATTACAGTCATTAAAGGGAGCTCTTATTTGGCACCCTCTCCGAGGGGCAATGGTGCATACCTAACAGACGCAGTGCACTCTGGGACAAGCTCCTGAGCATCACCACCAGCCACGCCATAAGGCCTGATGTCTGTCTGTGTACAGCTGTGCAGTTTCACTCAAAAGCCCTCAAGCAGCCCTTTAACACTGTTACTGCAGAAGCAGACACACTCCGGAGCATCCGAGGGAAAACTTTTGAGGAGAGAAATGAATAAGGTGTGAAAGTGGTTTTAATTATACTAAACGAACACAGGAGCACACATCTGTGGCTATGTGGAGATTGTGCATATAGTTGAGTTTTAATTTGGTTTTCAGAAAGATTTAGGATTATATTAATTTTTTGGGTAAATGTGCAGAAAGCAAAGACATTTTATACGTAGCATCACTATCGAGTCAGTATTTTAGTCCAGTACATGTAAGCCTTATATTTTGAAGGTTAGGACCTATAATTGTAAAGTACGTCTGAGGCTATGCTCTGGCAAGGAAACAAAAGCCTTTTAAGAAGATTTTTTTCCAGTGCAGCATAATTCAGTTCAGCAACCCCAAACTACTAATTTGAACTCCAGTTTCTTTACTGTATTTCATCAAGTTAGCCTTTTTTATGTTTCTCTTTGTCATTTCTTCTAAAAAAGTCAGGTTGAAATACTTGCTATTATTCTTCTGAATATGTTAATGATGATAATTTATCATGTCATGATATTTATGTTTTAATTATTTTTAAACGGATGAGGCAGTGTAAAGTAGTCTCTCTTAGCTCCCGTAATGTTTTGGTTTCTGAGGCAACTGACTGAAAACCATTAAAAAATAGATCCCTATGTAATATTTCTTTAAATATATGTAAAAAAAAGAATATCAGACAGGTTCAGTTTTATAGAAGTGAATGTAATGCATTGTTCACTCTTTATCAGTTAATAAAATTCACTACATGATTATTATTATTACTTTTTTTGGGGGGGTTGCAAACAAATGGCCCAGATCTGTGACAAATTGGGTCAATCGTTGGTCATCAACCACAGTGTGTGACATCTTGTGAAATTGTGTGTAGTTGTTGCATACAAGTACTTCTCTAGCTGAATATGAATATCTAGCATCTTTAATATCCTGGGGCAGTCAGCAGGGAGGAGCCAAAAAGATACAACAGGAAGAAACCCAGAAAGAGTAAATACATTTACAGAAAACATGATGCAGGGCATGCTGAGCAAACCTCAGTCTTCTCACAAAACCACAGAATTTGCCATGCTGACAATACTCGTTCCTCTGTTTTCAGCATTTGATATCATGACTGATCAGAGACAGAGAAACTGCTAGTTTTTATTCACAATCAGAGAAAAAAGCTTACGAGGAGACTTATGACGTGGTTCCTGCTTCGTGTGGGATGGTTTTAGTCACATAAACGGTCCCTTTTGTCTTACTTAAATGTCAAACAGTATTTTAAATCTACTCTCTGATGTTATTTTGCTGCAGAAAATGTAACGCTTCTGAAATAATTAATACATTTCCCCCACTTTTAAATCAAATGATTTCCTGTCTCCCTCAGCTGGTGCTGATCTAATTTTCTTGATGACACATTTGCTGTTGCCGTCACTGCTGACAACACACTTAGGACCAAAACCAGTGTGCGGCAGTGATTTAAAAAGTAAGACTTGACTGATCATTATTTAGCTGTCGTCATCTGGATAGACTTAAGTGTATTAATCAATCCAAAGCAAATGCATTCCACAGTTTGAAATGTTGTAAAGCACTACACAGAGCAGAATTCATTATCTCCCATTAGCTACAGAACTGCAGCATGCGTTGTTCAATTAGTGATTTTTAATGACATCAGGTGTGATGTGTGGTAGAAATAAAGATCAGAAGTATTTGTTTCATTTGATCGAAATTGAAACCAGAGTGGCACTTTTTAAACATACCACCCCCTGATTTTGTGCCCTTGTTTTCCCTTATCTATCTGGCCATTTGGGGAAAATAAAGAAGCCATCAACTGACCACAATGAAAGTCTTCCCTTCAGACACAGTCCATTTCCTATCAGTCTGTACTCTCTTCACAGACTATGGTTTAGTGGTCTGTCACACTGCATGCATGCATGTGTTCGTGCAATCCTCCCCATTCCTCCAAAGTGAATTGATCACTCTTTAAGACATAATGATTTGTTCTTTATTCACCTACGTGGCTGGATTGCATTGTGGTGAATTACTCGGCAACAAAGTGCAGTCTGTGATCCAAGAAGGATCATTTAGTCCTGAATTCTTAAAAGATTTCCTTTTTTTGTGTGTGTGTGCTTTAACAATCCAGTTACATGTTATGATGCAAAGGGAGGTGTAAGAAAATAAGTGCTTAGGAATTATTTTGCATTCCTGCAAGATTCTGTTATCTAAATATGATACAAACCTTGTCTCACAGGAAGCAGAATGCAACATCAGTCAAACAGATTTTATCAACCTTCTCTTTCACCCTGATTTTTGCACACAGACATTTTCTGTACTGACCCAGTGACACTTTGGCAGGAAACCGAATTAACTTAAACCACGTGGTTTACCTTTTCTCTCTTTCTCCCCTGACCTCATGTCTACTTGTCTGTCCACCCCCTTTCTCTTCCACTTTCCTGAGCTAGTTCGCTGTAATTACAAACATAGCTTTAGGGGATCTGTGCCCCTTCATATTCAAATGGTGAAGTTGCAAATAATTTGCTCTCCTCCACATGATTTTGGAGAAAGCTATTTTCTCCAAAATATATATAAATATATAAATGAATATAAATTCATATTCCATAATTAAAAGACAGTCAAAACTACACACTCAAACTTCAAATATGTAGTCGATTTTTTGTCTCTGTCTGTGACCCTGTGATTGACTGGCGACCTGTTCACAGTGGAACCCAACTCTCATTAAAATAAAACCAGGTCTTTTCTTATGAATGAAAAAAACCCCACACCAAATGAATAATTATACTATAGACACAATATCCAGGATATGTTGTATGTCTTATTGGCAAAAGCCTACATATCCTGCCTCCCCTTTCTCATGTAAATCAACTATTTTAATTTGTTAAGCCAAAGAGAAAGGAAACATCTTTCAGGAGGAAAGAAAAAAATCTATAATCTTGTTTATTTTTTGCAATTTATAATTAGGTTATGTGTTTAATCATTTTTAATTATGAGCTATGATTAGTCTTTTTGCACTAACAAAATTCTGTATTTATTAAGAATAAAAAGTTACGCTGAAATATTATTGCTTGTATGGGCATATTTGAACATGAATATTGATTTCAGTGCAAATCCTAATGCAGAGGATGGAAAAGAAAGGGAGGATTAAAAAATCTTTGAGACAGAGAGAACTGGCCAAGCTAAAGGTGGCTCTGCTGGTGCGTTAAATGAGCTGGGATTTGGGGGCCCAGGAATGGTTTTCATCTTCATTAAACACTTTGTTTTTTAACCTGAAGGAAATTGCATTCATACACATGGACACATACAGCGTTGTTGTGCAAAAGCAGCTCTTAAACTGCTAACAGGAGAAATATTAGATTTGATACATGTGATGATGTGTAAATCTTTATTATCTTCTGTGCTCTAATTCTTTCAAAGATTGAGTTCTGTATGTGCGTGGTTATAGTCGCGTGTAGACGTGTCTGCTTCTGTGTACTGAAGCAGAAACTTAATATAAGAGTTCCAGCCTCCTTTGTCACAAAGCCAGAGCCCAGAGTGGACGAGCAAGATTACCAGCATCAGCCGAGTCATGTGATATGGCCCAGCAAACAGATGAGACCAAATGAAAGGAGAGGGACTGCCTTCCCGGGACGTATAATATATATGACTGTTTTCCAGTGCCTGGCTTCTACACTAATTTGAGAGGGTATGTGAGATAGTGTTATATCAAATTTATTAGGAGAGAATTACATTTGTTGAGGTTGAGATTCAGTCCCAAAGCAGAAATCTATTTTGACTTTGAAAATCCTAAAGAATCCTCAAGCTATGAAGATGTACTGCATCCTTCAATGAACTTTCCTGTGCCTTCACATGGTGTAGAAAAAATGATTTCATCATCAATCTGAAACTAATATCAGACATTTTTTTATATTAGATGATTATAGTAATTACTTAAATCCAAGCTTTAAAAAAAAAACTTTCCATAACCTGTATTTGCACATGTCCTCTTACAGGCAACAACGATGAAACCAGAACAAATTAGGCTAATCACACAGAATGGGGATTAATCCTCCTTCACTATGTAGTAAAACATCCATCCATCCATCCATTATCATTACCGCGTATTACCTAATGGGGTCGCGGGGATGTAGTAAAACATCATTATCAAAATTTGGAATGAGTTTTTTTGTGACTTCCTCCGTGCACTCCAGATGACGGCTAACAGCTGAAGCAGCCTAATTGTAAGTGAAGATCTCGAGGTAAGGAGATCTCATGTTGTTGGAAAGAGTGACTACGTTTATGAAATATGTTGTGCAAAATTTTCAATTAGCTTCCCTTGTTAAATGAAAACATTACAAATGCACCATGTACCAAAATATGGCTTGTTAATGTTCTACATGTTTGTTGTAATTCAGTAATTGTGAAAAATATGTTGAAACCATTGAGACATTGGTGCATTTATCAGGATCCCCCTTTGCTTTCATAAAGTGGTCACTAGTGCTCCCAGAGTCCTCAAAGAAAATACCTGATCACAGAAGATGCTTGTCATCACACAAGCTCAAATCTCATTCACTGAACTGCAGCAATGCTCCGACTGCTAAAGCTCACAGCGGATGCTTTCTTTGCCAGTCTCTTGGAAAATGGTGGTCCTGGATATATGTCAGTTGGCTCTCCTGTGATGATGATGTGATATGAGGGCGGGATAGCTTTAGGCTAATTGGGCCTGGTCTACTCTGGTCAGCCTGACTGAGCATAGCTCTGCTGACGGCTTGTGGTCAGCTGGACCCTGTTAGTTTCTCACTGACCACACAAACACGATCACAAGCATATATCTGCTTCCAGTCAGGCCATTGGACTCTTTGTCCTTATGTCTGTGTAATGCTAGTTCAGGGCTAGTGTCATGAACAAAAGCTTAATTGAGCTGTACACAAACATTGACTTCAGTGAAAAAATGGTCTTTTTAAAAGCAAACATAACAATCTTGAAAGTTGTCTTTATTTCCACGAAATCTCTTTCCTTCTTGAAAATGAGTGGGATCAGCAAAACAGATAAAGGGGGGGAAAGCAGGAAAGGGAAACAAGAGAGAAGAAGATGGGCCAGAGAGACAGTCAAGGGAAAGTTCACATAGAAAATTGGCAAAGAACTGTGTCAGGCCAGTTCACATTTGAGGTACAACGTAGCTGTCTGCCTCAAAAGCCCACCACAGTCAGGCAGAGAGCAGCATTGGTTTAAAACCTGGATTTCTTGTCCCTCTGTCATGTAGCAGTTGTCAGTCAGCCAGTGGGATTAACATTTCGATTTTCAAAGCGTTACGGTCACTGTGATCTGGCATCTGAGTCATCAGCCAGTCAGTTTGATTGGCCACAGACCATGTTATCTGAAGCTGCAATTAATACACAGAGCTGTTTGATATAGGGGTTTAACTCTTGTGAGAACATCCAAAACCTGCGATTGCTCTAGTTGTTGTGCAGGATATCAGTAAAACATCCCATTTAGCTTTCTTTCTTATACAAGCTCTCCCTTATGGTAGACATTTGGATCTTTTGAAGAGATATTTGCTGATTGTTAGTGTGTTGGATGTGAATCACCTGGGCATGCTAAGTACATCTTGTTCAGATTTTGGCTGTGCAAAGCCATGTTGTTGTATGGAGGAAAAGATGGAACAGTAACATCTTTACATTGTTAGCCTGTTATCTTACAAATCTTACAATTTTCTGCTGTAGTGGATAACCACAAATCAAAACAAGACATATTTTGAGCAGGAGGTTCATCTGATCATCTTACATTAAAGGTGAAGGTAGACACCCATCTCACCAAAAAGTGTCTAAGTATACATTCCCAGGAAAAATGGAATATAGTAAATTAGGGCTTCTTATAAGATGTTTTATTTTTTTGGGCTTTATTGTTTTTTACTGAGAATTTAGCTTTCATATTTTATATGAGTTCCTCTTCTTTTACTAGTTACATTAGGCCAGAATGAGAGAATTCACCCCTGTTAAACATACGGGTAAGAAGCAACGGCTCCTCTCTGTTTTGTGATGTCCTGCAGTTTTTCAGATGATTGCCTAAATCCAAAAGCCGCTGCTTGAGTGTGTGATGCCTTTCCCGTTCCGCTCCTCCTACTGTGATCTCCCTTCCCCTCGTCCCACTCCTCATGTGTGTTGCTGTTCAGTAGTAGCTAAGAGCACACAAATCTAACCAGGCTGGCATAACATTAGAGGGGGCATGCTATTTGATATGACGGTAATCTTCTGTTAAATCCCCCAGGAGTGAAACACAGCCTTCTGCAGCTTTGCACAGATTTGAAAAATGTTTTTTCCTTTTCCTTGTTATTTTTTTCTCTACATTTACCCCCCTACACACATACATTTTCACTCAGATGATCTGTCTATGTGTGTGTGTATGTGTGTGTTTGTGTGTGTGTGTCATGTATGGGTGTGGAATTAGCGAGACTTTATGTCGCTGTTCCCGGTTAAGGCACTGGCTTAGCTGAGCACCCAAGTATAGGTTTTTATCAGAATAATATGATTTTGTGTAGTGTTGACACTAAGGGCAGTTATGTGCCTTGAGTGCTTATTGTACGTTTGGTAAAACTTGAAGCTGGCTGATAATTCTTGGTCAGTTTGATTGGTTTAGCTTGAATTAAGATTAGTTTGAAAAACTGACTCCTACTTGGAATTAGTGATTTATAATCCCAATGCTTGTCATTATACAGGCGTCCTTCTGTAAACTCTGTAAACTTGTTTTTTTATTTTTTTATTGCACTTTTTTATCTAAACACCCCTCTGTAGCAGCACAGCATCCCATGGCAAGACGGTTGGGGGTTCTGAAAAACCTTCATCACAAATGTTCAGTCTGAGGTATTCACCTTGCTTCCAGATGCCTCAAAGTCATTTTTGTAATTTAAAAAAGTCCCATCCCAAAAGTCTCCAAATGATCAGTAAATCATATGCTGTTACCAGGTACTCCAGGACACCCTCAGGAATTGTTTGTGTGTGCCATAACTGGTTGGAGCTTTGCTATTGACTCGAGGAGAATCTGCTCAATTTTAGGTGGATAATAATTATCTGCTGCTTGTGGAGTAACCAACAGTTCCTGGGATCTACTAATACATATGTATTTCTCTCTTTCAGAAATACAAGGAGTTCGAGCGGGCGGTACGAGTGCAGGAGATTGATGGACTGCGGCTGGTAAAGAGACTAGCTGAAAACATGGAAGAAATGTTTCACAAGAAAGCTCAGGCTATGAAGGTATATTCATCCATAAGACTTAATCTGGACCCTTATGTACAGATGAATTGCACATAATTTTGCAGTTTGATTCCATTGAATTATAAAACATATACTGCTGTTCATGTTCTATTCCATTCAGAAAGGTGTGGAGTTCTAAAAACAAGACCCCCCCCCCTTTTTAAATGATTTTTTTTTACTTTACTTTACTTACAATGCAAAGAAGCAGAGATTTTGTTCTGTCAAAACAGACACATTTTAAATCTGGTGCCTGTATGTGGGAGGTAATGTGTGGAGGAGCAGGACAAAGTGACACACTCATAAAGACTGTGATCAGTGGGAGTCTGGACCTTATCTATTCAGGTTCAGTCTGAAAGAAAAGTGTCCAAGAGATACCTTTTCACAAAGCTTTCAACAAAAGTGACATGAACGGTGTTTGTTCAATATTACTTGCATGTCTAGATATTTCTAACAGTTTCTATTTGTATCTAAAATGCAAGGAGACAGGATTGACTACGCTAAACTGTAGTGCTGCGCGTGAAGACATGGCATGCACTTAATACTAACTCTCTCACATTCAAACCATCTTATGTATGGACAGGAATAATAATTTCAGATTTGGAATGTACAGCTTTCTCAAAAAGTAATTTCACTCAAATTAATTAGTTTGGAGGAAATACTGACTGAGTCATGATCAGTGCATGTCTATTTAGGGGTAAATAAATTGATAAGGACATCAATTTTCAGAAAAATAATATGATACAACAATAGCAGTATTCAGTCTAAAACTGGTCACATCTGAATTAAATTGAAACATTTACGATTTCGATTGAAACTTTTAATCAAAATCTAATAATATTTTACAGTTCATAACTGAAGACCATTGAGTCAATGGTTTCCCCTTTAAATAATGCATTACTTGAATAATCTAAAATGTATCTTTGCCAATCCCACAAAATGTATGTCCATTATCCTAAAATTATTATTTTTGGTTTCAATAATGAGAAGAACTGTTGTTGAAACTTTCTTATGACCACATTATGCCTCCGTCAACATCTTTTTTTTTTTTCTGGAACACAAAAGTATAATTGTCATTCAGCTCTTTATAACCTGTTGCCAGCTGAAGAAAGTGAACACCATATTTTCAGTGGAAAAGTATTTCTAAGTTGTGGAATTTTAATACAAACTGAGGCACTGCATTGTTTGTATCTAGATCTTTCAAGGAAATGCTAGAATGTTGTTCTGCTTGGCCTTCAAATTCATCCACTGGCAACTCTGCATGTCTGTGAACTTATGTGGGCATGTATGTTTGTCTGTAATTTAACAGATGTTCACAGTGGTCAGCCTCGCTGACTCCAGCTCCAGTATGGGTGATAGATCTTATCAGGATAACATGGTGCTGTTAACAGAAATTGGATTTTTCTCCGAGAGTCTGGTGTGAAGGTACAAACTGAAAGGAAGTGAGAGAGAGAAATGGGCACAGATAGTCACAAACCATTTCTATGAGTCCCTTTTCTTATATATGTCACCTTGTGCTTTTTTGGACGCAGCAATCTCTTTTTGGGCTATCCACACTCACATTAGTCTTCACCAGGCACATAATAAAGATTTCATGCTGCTGTGAGTCATCTGGCATTTTACAAAAAGAACATAAAAAATGATTGTTTTTACTGTTGTGTGAATATCTTTATTCTATGCTGACCAGCCTATTTTTTTAAAAGTGAAAAATATTGTAATTAAACTTATTATTTTAAAGACATTTAATTTGACACAGTGTTTTTGTCCTTTTTTTCTCTCAGCAGCAGCATTGGAGGCATTGCGTTTTGTAACATGCAGTAGTTGCCTCAGGGCCATTTTGTTGAGAATGCATTCAACTCCTGGAAATAGGAGAATTGAGTTAGCTAATGGCTTTTCTTGCTTGGATACTTGTCACCTGATAATGGTACTTCTCAGAGGGTCTTGTGTGTCTATCTGAGCTGATGTGTATAGAGTAAAACTTATGGAGTTGATGTGAAGAAATTCTGGCACACTTGAGCTGTCACAAAACAGACTAAATGTTTGAGAACAGACATATGATGGAAAACAAATGATGGAAAAAAGGCTAAAGTTAGAATTCACAGAGAATGCAACCCATATTCACTGCTATCAGGATTCTACTTCACCTCCTCTTTTCTCAATTTCAGCATCAGGTTTTGGCTTTGTGTTAAATTGTTGGTTGCGAACATGCAATGGACGATCCCAAGAGTGTTATTTTTTGTCCTTCTGCTTTTGCATCTTGCTCCAGTGTTGCACATCTGTCTTGTTTGGTGTATACGCTTTTCGTAATTACTCCCCTCGCCTTTGTCTGCTTCTTTCCTTTATTCTCCACTTCTTCTTATCCATCTGCTTCTTGCTAAAGTATATGTGGCGCTCCAGCGATTCAATTTCCGTACAGACCCTCTCCCTGTCTGTCATTATCTACTCATCTCTGCGTCGATCTACCCTTCTTTATCGCTCACTGCCACCTGCTGTGAGACAGCAGCGTCCGGTGCTGTAACAGTATGCATCTGCAAAAGTATCTGTTTGCTTGTGGATGAATTTGGTTATAAAGGTGCCTGAGATAGCATGTTTGTGAACTGTATGTGTTAATACAATTGAAAGTAGATTTTGACTTCTTGCACTGATCTCTTTTCAAAGTATAAACTTTGACTTGATGCAGCTGGAAAACATGATGATGATGATCATAATAATTTTGCCTTAATGTGGCGTCCACCTTCCTTTCAAATGTTTCTATTTGATATACGTATGAGTAATTGCATTTTGATGGAGTGCTTGACTACATTGCAATATCAATTGTTTTCTTCCTTTCATCACTCAATAATTGTAGAGAGCAGTCTTTCCTTTCAGTGAGACAGAACATTTAACTTTGGAGTTCAGTCAATTAAATTGTACCTCCACCATTAAAAAAGGATTAAAAAGAACAATTAAATAGTGTTTGAAGTAAACACTTTTTTAAAGATATAAATGTTATAATATTGTGGAGTGTTTGTGTGTGTGCTTTAAATCAGTTGAACATTGTGTGTATTTGTTTATTTTTCTTTGCTGAGCAAGCATCGTAGCTCACCATTGTTACCTTTTAATTACTATTACCTTAATCACTGGCTGAGTCAGTGGAGTATTATCATGGTCATGAAGACAACAGCCCTTCACTGCTCATCCTTTCATTGGTCATGAAAAAAGCTGGTGTGACGGTTAAAAATGGTGGCAACAGCAGACAGTTAAATAAAAGAAAAGTCGTTCTTATCAAAGTTGAAAGGAGGGCAGCTATTGTAATACCCTCTTTGAAGTCAAGCATGACTATGTTTCATATGACAAATGCACTTCAAAGCAGAGTGGATGCCTTGCTGCTAGGGCTTTTTGTCTTGTAAAGGTATTCTCTCTCTGCTCTGTACCTGCTGATATCGTTTTACCTGTGGCTGCAACGCCTCTGTAGTCATCAACATGATTACCAGTATTAGCGTAGGGGAAGTCTTCATAGCTGCACTGCATGTCAGCAACATGCAGTGCAGCTATGATGGCTCCAGAATTCATCCTGAGAAATTATTAGTGTTAACATTTCATTCTATTTTCTTCATTGTGTGATGAGCTCTGTTTTGTGTTACTTTTTTTCTATATCAAGTGCCTCTTGGAATTTTATTCTATAATTGAGTTAACCAAGTATTTATTTCTCTAACAGATCTGTGAGGGGACAAACCAAAAGCATAAGAAATGTGAAGCCAAACGATAGATACACGGTGAAAATGTGTGACATTCGTGAGGACTATTACTGACATTTCTGGTGTCTTCATTTTTATTTATTTTGCAACATGACATTTGTCAAAAACATGCTTTCCTTTACATTTCTGTGCACTGTTCTCTCATGGATGGTAGAACTTTTGGGCATAGATTGTTGCTGCTAATTCAATGCAGGAGACTGCAACAAGATGACCTACAGTATATACATAGAAGCTTATTGTTGTAATGATCTTTGTCTGATGAAGTGCTGGATGATTTGACTGCAAAAACATAACTGACATTATTTACATGGAAAATAGTAGAGACAATATTGGTATCTTTGGTGACCATACAATAGCCTTCTCAAGAGCTTTGTAGTGAAACAATCAGTGCTATATTTCCTGAATATAGAGGCATGAGGCTGAGTTTTTAGACGTAGCAGAAACAGACCTAGTATGCACATTAGCTGTACACCACAAGTCAAAAGGGCCTTAACAATAAAAATGTAAAGACTGTCAGCCAGATGAGACTCAAACCAATATGTTTCGATCCCTTGTAGGAAGATACAACAAAAACACTCAAGGTATCAAATCAAAATTCAATCTTCTCTTCATCATACATTTTTGACAGATCAAATATCGGATAACAAAATGGGCAATAAATCAATGTCTTAAAATTATATTCTAATATTAAAAGAGGGAAATTAGAGATAATTTGAAAGTAGTTTTAAATCAGGCTGATAAATATCAGCAATATAATTATGACATCCCTCAATATACGCTACAATATAGGTTTTTTTTATAGACTCGCTTTACGAGAGGGACGACAGAAACCCATATTGTTCTGTTTTAGATTGATTAAAGAGCAGTTTACAGGGCTGCACTTGAGGACTCATTTACAGATTTTACTTATGGTTTTGATCTGTTGCTGCCCTAGAAAGGCACAGCAGTTTCCTTACGTCATAAATCACCTCTTTATGAAAGCTTAATTTGGTTGAGAACCAATTTCCCCAGCACTATAGAGAGAGACAGCAGGCTAAAATTAGATATATCATCAATCAGACTTTCGGTTTTCCAGATTATCATTCTTAATTAAAGGAGGTATTCTTGCATATTTGGTGGGGGGATGGGGGGTGGGTCAGGGCTCAGCAGTTACCTGTCAATGGGCTGGTCGGGCATCAGCTTGCTTGTAAAGGTTCTTTGAGGCACAACATGGAACTTCCAGTGGCTTGCAATGCAGACATAAATGGGGGGCAGTGTTCTGAGTCCTGTTTTTGCCGTTCCCGACCCCTAATAAAGGTTAATATTGTGTCAGGAAGGGAATCCTACTTAAAAACTCATCCTAAAATCGGCATTCTCATAGATTCTGACACAGTGCGTCAACCCCTAATGGGAAAAGGCGACAACAACAAGTCGTGCATGTTTGAAATATACTGATTACTTACCACAGAACATGTTTTTTCTATTTGATAAGTTTTAGGAATGGAAGTGATAAACATTTATCAAAATTAAGAGCGGGGCTTAGATGAGTTATCTTAACCTAAACATTCAAACCAAGGCAGAACATACTCAAACTAAATGGGATAGAATAGAGCATATGATTAAAGGTAACGCAGCATATAGAGCAGTTCTTTGCAGTCAAGCATTTTATGATAATTCCCCATGTTGATATTTACTCAAGCTATGGTTAACATGTCAAAGAAAAAATAAGTCCTTTTTGCATCATAAAAGAGCCCAACTATTTCAAATCAAGCAAGTTGTTGTTGTTCTGATGAGGTTTTTTTGTCGGTTGGCCTTTTTTGCTGCATCATGCTGAGGTCACTACACAGATCCATTATGTCCCTCCTTGAGATGGCAGTCCTGCTTCAGATCATTGTCAAATCTTTGTTTCTGTTTAGAGGGATGGCTCCTAATGACGAGGCAGAGCCAATAGATGTCAGCAGCAGTCTCCTTGTTGTGCTTCCCCTGTCTTGTTTTTCTATCACCGAAAAAAGAAAAAAAATCAGTGTTTGGTATAAAGTGGTTTTCCATGGTAATGATTTGTGCCTGTAGGCAGCATGGTTTGGACACGTAAGACAAGAAGGTACTTGAAAAGTTTAGCCTGAGCATGAAATGAAAGTCAGGGAAGAGAAAGTGTGAGGCTGCCAGAGGTTGGGGAAGGGGGTGCTGGGGCAGAGTTTAGCTCTTCATATTCCCCATCAGTCAGCAAAACTGCAGAGAACTGTCAACTATTGATTATTGGGACTTGGTGTCTCAAAGCACACTCTCCATCTCTTTATCTTTCCCTGTCCCTTTCCTTTATCCTTCATAGTTGTCTCTCCACAACACCCTTCCCACTTGGCTTGGCCCCAATTTAAATGTGCAAAACAGAAGAAGCAAAGTGTCATTGAGCACTTTTCCATTTTAGTTGATGCTGCAACTCTTCCCAGGCTGGTTTGACAATATTAATTGCTGTCCCCAGTACTATTGATGGGCTGACCCAATCCCACTCAGTCCATCCCAGACCTCTGGCAAACCAAAGACCCATAGGACCTGCCCTGCAAGGTGGCCAAATCTTTGTTAGCATTTCTTGTTACATTGTGAAATTCCTCAGTTATTTGAATTAATTTGCTTATTCATTTATTAGCTTTATTTTTTTATTTGAATAAAAGTTTGAATCCATTGTACAAATGCATGTTAAACCCACGTCATAAGGGAAAACTAGAAATGTTTCTTTTCCAGTTTGTTTAGAACTCTAGGTGATGCACTCTGATTCTGGGTGACCTCAGGAGACAATTTAAATTTAGGCCACTGCCCTTCCCATCTTTTGGTGTGGGGGAATGTGCCGAGTCTTAATGTTCTGCTGAGAAAACGTCTTAGACTTCCGCTCCCAGTCAATAATGTATGTAACGCCCGCCCCGTTCCCCCCCTCAGTCACCCATGCTCTTCTACTCTAACAGCAGCTGTTAGCATAGCTCAGCTGTATATGACAAGCTTGGCAAACTTTGACAGATTTAGTGCTACATCTATTATGAATAGGCATTTGCTAAGGTCAGTGGTTTTTACTATCAAGAAACCCACAACATTGGTTCCATGAACAACAATAAACCAAAAAAGTTGGCAGTTAAATTAAGGTGATCATTTAAGAGCTTTCAAAGGGGGTAAACAGGCCAAATCCTTTTAGAGGCAAAGAGAAAAAAACAGAAATTACAGGATGTCAGAAAGTGGAAAGAGTTTGAGTGCAAACAAGGGAGAAGCTGGAATGGGGTGGGGGTGGCTGAGTTTGGTGGAGGTGAGGTTGAGGTGAAAGGCCTAGCTTTTATTCACATGAAGAACCTCGGGAAGCATTAAGCTTTAATTCTAATGGGTCAGACTGAAGATGCCAAAGTCTATACTGACATTTTATCAAATTTTGAAAGAATTACCAGTCTATAGCAGCAAACTGTGATCATTGCGTCGATTTTGGTATCAGTTATGGACGCTGTTCTTCTGTTCCATAGCTAACAAATCACTCCCAATTACCACAAGAGAGTCTTGTTCTGTTTGTAGCTTTTACGCTATCATCTACAATAAAGGTTTGTATGTTTGCAGTGATGGGTGTGTTTAATGTAGAGAGCAGGGCCGGCCTCTGACTGTGTCACTTTATTCATTTTAAGCTGTCATCTTATAAACCTCAGTCTTGATAAGGGGACTTGTGATAAAAACTTAAAAAAACATTGTATGTTTATTGGATTGCATTCCTGGAAAAACATTAGCAAGTGGTCAAACAGGGCGTACACACACTGTACCCAGTGTGCTCATCCTGGTGACTTGCTGGACATTCCAATTTTATGTATGAGTGAACAAGTGTTCAGACCTTTAGAGTTGATTTTTTTCCCCCTATTTCCTCATTTGTTTTTTTAACCAAATTTTAATGTTTGTTTCTTCACCATCCTCATCTGTGTTTGTGGACCAACCTAAGGATTTTTTTCACCTTTTTTCACTGCACTTCTCTTATTTCATTTATTTATTTTTGAGTGCCCCTTAAAGCTTGGATTCACAAAAACACATGCACTTCCAGTCCTTACTCTCACACTGTCGTAAGAGTTTCCGACCTACTTCTTTGAAAAATTGGAGGCTGTCCAGACCCATTCTGATTTACTTTTCTCAGTCAACCTCTTGTAGACAAAGAAGGAAGCAGAAGAAATGCATCCATAAATCAATAGCTGAACAGAGCCAATGACAAAATGATATGCAACAATATGCATTACCCAGGTGTGTTGCTATGGTGAAAAAAATGATTGGCCAGACTCTAGATAACAGTGTTCGCTTCTCAAAACAGCTTTGCTACACACACACACACACACACCTATACACACACCTACACACACACATTCACACACACGGCTCAGCTGAAATAAGCTCGCTGATTGCAGTAGTTTAACCGCTAAAGCCATTTGAATGGAAATGTGAAATGGAAGTCCATTACCAAAACTCACAGCCACAAAGACCAGCTGTGAAAGAGGGAAGTTACTTGAAATGAGAACAGGCCAAGAGCAACTCATTTAGAGATGGGGAAAAAGGCTTTTGTGAGTGTATGTTAGAGGCAGAGAAAATCCCCGAGTTCATCTTCAAGTTTTGGTATGGGAAGATTTCTCCTGGTCCTTCAATTTTTATGTTTGTACCAAACATACCATACTGACACACACACACACATACATACACAAACATAACAATCTGAACCAATGTTTTCAGATATCATCACTGGAGCTGAAGACGTCTTTTCTTTAAAACTGACTGTTCTGTAGAAAACTACTTCCATCAGACAGTTCAGAAAATTGAAACCCCTCAATCTACCAGGCAGATAGTTGATATAGTCTTGATGAGTACATTTCCGCTATTTGTAAATAATGGTGATGAATACTTCCTGTCTTCCATGCTGTCACGTTTATTAATTATTTTGAGCTTTTCCTCCAGTCTCATGTTGAATGCAAATGCACAATGCAGTTGATATTAATATACTGTTCCTGAAGCTTCTTTACCACATTCAACGGGTGTTAAATCTTAAAGCAGATTCCATCAAAGTGTGAGCTGGCTATAGGCTTTCCCACACTTGAGCTGTCAAGTAAAAAATGGCTTTCAGGCCATGATTTCAGCCCTTTTATGTTTCCTTTTAATAAGTTTTTGCTCTTGGTCTTGGATTTAGTTCTCTGGAAAATGGTGATATTTTAATGCAAATTTGGAGTAAGGGGGAGAACTAGCAGGGAGGTTATATGAGCATTAAAACCAAAAGGTGACGTTTATGACTACAATAACAGGCTATTAAGTATGTATCATATTGATCCATAGTTTTTTCTTTGTTTTGTTTTTTGTTTGTTGAATTGTACGCTATTGTATAAATGTCACAAACAAGAAGTGTGAAATAGGTGAAAAATAAAAACATCAACAGTGCAACTGCAAAGGAAATACTGACAGCATAGTTTTCCTGTTGTTAAAGGGGATGCTTTCCTGTGTGGTTATTGGTGTCCAATTGATCCTTTTTTGTCATAAAGCTGTTATTTTCTTCATTTCTGCCTTGTAGAGATTGGTGGAGGCAGCAGAGGAAGCCCATCTACAACACGAGGAAGATCCGAACCTGCAAGTGAGTGAGCATTAATTTAAAAGAATGTATTTCCTGCTTCCGTTATTCTAAGAACTCATGCTTCATTTTAATAACCATGTTCACGTGTTGCTCTTACAAGCTCAATAATTAATTATGCTGAGAATATTTTTTTCTACAGAAGATAGTATCTCTGATTAATCCCCTGCAAGACTCTTTGTAAAAACAGGAGATGACGGCCGAGAAGACACCTGTTTTTCTCGACAAGGCTTAAGAGAGGCTTAAGAGAAGGGACTCATTGCTCAACATTTTTATATGTAAGACAGTCCCTCTTAGCCTTTCTCACTTATAGCTGATCATCAAATATCCCTGGCTGCATTTGACACAAACAGCCTAAAGTCCATCCCTCTATCCATTTTCATCATCTTATCCTAGGTCTGGCTACAGAAGCCAGGAGGGAAACCAAACATCCCTCTTGATGGTCAAATGAACTAAAAAAATATGTGTTTCTACAGAAACCGATTCCAAAGATTTTTTCATCAATTGATTAAACATTTATTTTTTCTGTGAAGTAACTCTTTAAAAGTTTTAGATTTTTAAAAATGAATAATAATTTCAACTTAATTTAAAAAATAACTGAGCAGTGACAAAATTTTTTCTTATGATACAATTCCAACACTATTTTGTTAATGTTAACCCAGGATCCAACTTACCCAATTGCTCCACAGGTTACAACACAACATTAATTTTATATATTGTATTGAGGTTAGTTGCAATAGCATACTTTGTAAAAATAGTAAAAAAAAAAGTAAGAAATATCATAATTTGATATTCTAATTTCATATATTTTATATATTATCCTAATATTCTAATTTAAAACGGTGCAAAGACAAAACTGTCTTTGCTGACATGCCTGTGTGTATGTCTTTGTTTTCATATGGTGCTCAATGAGCAGTGGATTGTGTGGGATCACAGTGATGCTTTATACCAGTAATTAGAGTCTGACATGGCCCAGTGAATCCACTGACTTATAGAAGAAAGTCATAAGGTCAGATAACACCATAATGGACATTTCTAGCCATCAGTGTACACAATACATCTAATGCAAACCTAACTCTTGTCATGACAGAAAGAGCAATATCCCACAGTAAAGCCTGGTGGTGTCAGCATAGTGGTGGTTGTGAGAGTTGCATTTTTAATTTATTTACAGGCACTGGGAAAAATAGGAAAATTCTTGTTCGTGTATGGGATAGTTCTGAAAGAAGTTGAGTTAAGGCTTCCAATCGTTTTTTTTAAAGTATACTCACTCTCGTATTTCAGTGGAATCCATCCAAGCTGAAGGAGCTGATCCAGTTTTAATTTTTTTTCAATGGGTCAGAATGTCAGTGGCTAAATGCAGCACATATACAAAGATCACAAGACACTGCTAAGACTGTCATAAAAAGCTAAGATGTTTATATTCTATATTTATTTTCTTTAATCTAATTTTCAGTTTACCTCCAGATTGGACTGTTATTTAACATATTTTGCCACATAATTGTCCATTTATGAAAAAGCTTAAAACAAAAAACAAGAAGATTTTATGGTGAATAATTTTGCGAGTCCCATTATGAATCAGTTTTCCTTGTGTGTCAGCAGCAATTTTTATTTTTCCACGGAACTATGCATTGCAACCATTTTTTAAAATCTCAAATTATATTTTGAATTTTGTGAACATTACAAAGGGCTGATCCCAAACTGCTGTTGTTGACCCCAATAGAGGACTTCATGAGTGCTGTATATGTGTAAGGATGTAGGTGTCAATGTACTGATAAACATACTAATGTCTGTGTAGCTCTGATGGGGGCATTTCTAATAGTGCTTTTTACTGCAGCACATGTTGAATAGATGGTAATTATCACCACCTGAGCTAAAAATACCACTGCCATGCTGTAGGGTGAAACCTCCTCCATCACTATTCGGGGTTTATTATAAAATGTTTGTGAGGTTTTTTTGCTATTGGATACATATTTGGCTGGCAGCAGTTTGATAGGAATTTCCTTATCTATCCTTTCCAGAGCCCCTCTGCTTCCATGTGAAATTGGCACGGTAATCTGCTGCGATTTTCCTCCCTCTCTCTTTCACCCGCAATGCTCATGTGCTGTAAATAGGAAGGCAGAGAGCAGTCTCCCATGCCCTATGTAGCCAATGAAATCCTTCCTTTGAGGTTGGAGACAAACAGCTGTTTTCCAGGACTAATGTTGACTGAATATACAGCTCCTGTCTGGAGGGTGTAGTGACAGAAATACTTTATCATTCATTTTTTAATTTTTTTCCTCAGACTTTCCTGACTAGGATAAGTCGTAAAGTGCACCAAAGTAACCACATGCTTCTGTCAGTTTATTGTTCTGACCACTCAACAAAATGGTTCCACCTGAGAGTGTGCAGGTGTATACATTTCATCTAGTGGCTCAGTGAACATTGGATTTTTTTAACTTTAGTTCACAAATGAGTTTTGACAGTCAAATGCATAATGCGCAATTACACTGCACACACATTATATCTCACTTGCTTGCCAATCTGCATTCGAAAGTACAATTGTCAACAGAGAAAGTGGTTTAAAGGAGACTTCCCGCAGAGGCACAATGTGCTCCAGAGTGAGTGATATTGAAAGGCCTCTGAAAAGGCTTTTAAAATGGTGAATCAGTTATTGAGGGATTAAACAAATGTATTTCCACACACTGTGTTCACTTTCTCAGTATTAATTACATAAAAATTAAGTCATTGATTTTCTCCCCCCCAAATATAAAATTTCTACCAGTGTCAGGAAAGTTGAAAGTTGGTGAAGCTGGTGAGCTAATTACACCCCTGGGCTCTGGGTATTTAAAAAAAAACATAGACTAAAAAAGATAGAATTAATACCAAGTTATTAAGCTGTCACATGAGTTATTTATAATCAGTGTACAGAAATCTACCAACTTAAACAAAACTATAGAACAAAAAAGACTTATTCGAAATAGAAAAAAAAAGTTAAACTACAAATACGAGCCCTACTCATGTAGGCAGGATAGACGTGGGGGCCTTTCAAATCCTAAATGACTAGTAGACATGTTGGACTGTACAGTGAAAAACATGTAAATGTGCATATATTTTGAAAAATTATTCACTTTCACTTGCATGAACATGGTTAGTCCCAAATTAATTAACCAATCCTGTTTAGCATGACACCAAATAGTGTGGCAAAACTTATGAATAATATTTGTTTAAACACTTGCAAAAATGGCAACTTTCTTTCCATACTTGAATTTCTTTCTGCAGTTTCACGGTAGGATTGAGTAAAGTTAAATCTGAACTGTTTGAGTTCAAAAGTACTCCAAGGTTGTTGTGATGTACTTACTGTGTGTCCCTTGATTAAAGTCTGGAATGACTGCTTTAGACTATTACAAATGTATTCCCCAGAGTCAGAGGACCCAAAATCTAAGACGCATGAAGTCAGATTTTAAGTGAGGCACATGAACCATTACTTGGCCCTTCCTCCAAGTTATTTACCCAGTCTACTGCCTCGTTTCCCCACTGATTACCTACATCCATGCCCCCTGGTTGTTTTCCAGTCACATTTCCACACTTGAAGAGTGGTGTCTTACCCTTTAACAGCTGTGGAAAAAGGGAGTATTAAAGTAGGTGAGGGAAGTGTAAAGTCTAAAAGGAGATTAGAGTTTAAAGTTGGCACCAAAGAGTGGAGCTTCATGGTAAAACTATCCTGTTCCACATGTGGTGTCTCTCCTGACTCTCAGTCCTTCTTTTCCCCTCGAGGCTGTTGATCCCCTGTGTTGCTCCACAGAGCAGGAATATTTGTCCCAATCAACAATGGGTGTTTATTTATTTAATCTTTTCTTTCTTTAAAAAAAAAAGAATCATATGTGGGCCATTACTCTCATAAACTATGTGAGCTTAAGATAACAAGCTGCATGGGGGTGTTTATAACGGATTGCCAAAATCCAGTAAGAGCATTTTCTCATTTTTATTAAAAAGAAACACTTCTGACTATTCTGAGTTACAACAACGGAAGCAAACATAATACTACAGAAAAGCACCACATAAAATTTGTCAGTTGTTCTCAGGATGTTTTTTTGCATTTCTATCTTCAGGTTCCTACAATTTCGAACAATTTAGTTAACTTGTCCATCCAACGTTTTTCCTGCTCAATTTTAGGTTTATGATCTGTGGTTGGTTTAAAGGATCAAATGCAGTTCTCCTTATTTTCGGTGGGTCGGAATTCTTCTTAGATTTGTCCTGCTTAAATTCATAATGCTTTGGACACAGAAAAGTCTTAAAAATACACAGTTAAATGGCCACATTTTCTAAACTACAGAATAGTTCCCTTTTGGTGTGAACTTTAGGCTGTGGAGCTTTAACATTTCACACAATAGCAAAACTGATCTGAAATTGCTGGAAATATATTAAAGGTGTACTGTCAAAACACATCAAGTAAAAAAGTTAAATAATTCATGTAAATAACTGTTCAAAAGATTAATGTCAAGCTTTTTTATATATTTATTTTTATCGTTTATTAATATATTATAATTTACTTTGTTAAGATTTGGCAATTGGTTGTTTGAATAAGTGAACAAACTGAATGTCTTGGTTTTCCTTAATCCATGATTGTGAACCCTGAATATGTGGTATGTTTTATTTACCCACTTCAATTTAATTTGCATACTTGTTAAACAGCTCAAATTGAATGGAGTCTTTAGAAATGAATTAAATCTTCACAAATTAATCGAAACTTGCTTGATTTCCGAAAAAGACGCTGATATTTTCAAAACTCTGTATCTTTTATAAATTCAACTGCTTCCTCTTTGCCTCACCCAAGCAAAGTGAGTGGGTGTCGATGGTACATGTGCAATCTCTCAGCTTAATGCACTGTAGCGTTAAAGATCAGGTTGTTAACACCATGATCGGGGACTGCATTAGTGGCAGTGGGTACTCCTTCACTGTAATGCTGGAATGGTATAATTTACACACTCAGCACATACACCCACATTTGAACAGAGCCTTGAATGATGCTCGGAAACCTGCATAAACACAGACATGCACATACATCCTGGTTTCCCTCTGCCAGTGTTTTTACACCCACACTGACACCCACACTGTGGAAACTCAAAAACTTATTTTGAATTTAAATTAAAAGCCATGTGCAGTGAATGTAAATCAGTTTAATAACAGAGACGTTAACCTGTTTGTGTCACTCTTAATTTAATTTTTTGAGAAAGCTTCTCTGTTGATGCGTCTTCTTTCTGAACACTTGTGTACAGTGACAGACCGTAAAATCCACACAGCTTCGACTGTAAAAAAAAAAAGAAATCTGATTGTTGTTTTTCAGTCTTGAAAATTTTGCAACATGCTGTCATTAGAAAAATGCTATTTGAATCAAAAGAGAGGGACCCCGTCCAACATCCGTCCAACTTCCAAGTGAACCAGCAATAAATGCAGAGTCAAATGGCACAGAAATAATGACATTAGATTAAATATGTCAGTAATATGTCTTACCATTGAGTTCAGGTGACACTGTAGAAGTTTGCATCAAATTAAATAATGAAATACATTTTTAAATACAAGTGTGACAAAACCTGCAGCAGGTTATTGCTAAACATTTGTGATGTCATGATTGTAGGGAGGCATGGTGATAGATTAGATGATGTTATTCTAAAAAAAACAGTTTCACAGAGAATTAGCCAAATTTGAGGTATTTGAGCTACTGTTCAATTTAAGACCATTATTCTTCTGGCTTTCCACCGGACTGATTAAGTTTATTTTTCTATCTTCCATATAAACAAGTTTTTTGCATTGAAAGCATGGAAACAGGTATATTATCATTGAAAGCCATAAGTATCCAGGTACTACAACCCTGCACAAACACAAATGGATCACAGAAATTTGTATTGTTCATCATCTGTACAGTTTGTTTGTATAAATGAGTCCTAAATAAGGTGTGGGAAGATGATGAACATTTGTTCCTTGAACACTGGTAAGCAAATTCACAAACGGTAAACCCTGAGCGAAGGGTGTTCTCACCCACTTTGTCACAAACAACCTTTTCTTCCTTCTCTCATTTATATATTTTTCTCTTCTGAAGCACAGCAAAAATTTGGGCTACAATAGGATACAAGTTGATCAAATTTTCCATCAAACTGAGTTAAACTGAGAGGCAAATGAGATGATCGGAATTGTATAAATATTAGTCCAAGGGTGGAACTAGTTATCGTTTTTACATTTTGTTGAAATCGTCAGGTCAAGACCTAAAACGGGAAAGTTGCATTTAATGTTACACAATGACATAGCTAAATCCTGATGGAAAATAAAAATCAAATATTGTCTTGTACTATTTAACAGGTTTCCCATCGCTGCTTTCTTACCTAAAAGCAAAGAATATGTTTACAATGTTTGTTTCCACATGAGGATAGAAAAATCCAGGTAAAAGACATTTATCAAAATACAGGCAGAAATACAAAACATTGTACTCTCTCACCTTGAAATGGCAGTGTTCCCTTTGATAAAAGGCTATTGACTCTAATCAGGCCTGATTAATTGCATTGATAGGCACTAAGCTTACTAGCCTAATTGATGGCTTTATCTGTGTTTTGCTTTGTGCTGAAGGGATGGTGATGCTTCTCATGAGAAGCAGTGAGGATTCACCCAACTGAAGGTTATTGGTGCTAAAATGGCAAACATTAGTGGTGGGATGAATGTGTCTTTCATTTCAGTCTTTCTATGGAATTTGTTCATACAACAACATGAATGTTACTTTAACTGGTGACTCTAAATTGCGCCTTGTAATATTTCTTTTACTGGAGTATCTTCACCTGTTTGTATAAGTTGTGATATTGAAGACCTTGCCCCTTTATGTTATCTTCAGAACCTTTTGAGTTGTGGAGAGTCATATGCTCTATATTTGTCTAGCTTTATGATTTATTAATACTCTTTCCAGTATGCGCAGTACTAAAAATACTTTGAGGCAGAGCATCTCATGCAGCAAAAAATAAGTCTGCAGAAGCTTGAGGTGAGGTTTGTCCACTCAGCAGCTTTCTTCTGTTACAACCCACACATCCTGGGATGATCTAAGGATTCGGGTTACCTCAGTATGCAAACCATTCTGACTCAGCATTTGAGTGACCAAGCCTTTCTGAACATTGACAGCGTGACTCAGCATATTGAATATATTTAGATAGAGACGCTTGATTCTGATTGATGGCTTCAGTAAACTTAACTGTTCTATTTTCTCTTTCTGCCTTTTTTTCCCCCCAGTATGAATACTTCAATGCAGTCCTGATCAATGAGGTTGATGAGAAAGGGAACAATGTAGAGCTGGGAGGAGAGTTTGTCCTGCAACCCAATGATCATTTTAACAATCTGTCGGTCAACCTTGGCCTCAGTGTGGTCCAGGTGCCTACAAACATGTACAACAAAGGTAGGTCCATCATATTAGGGTATATGTATACAATTTGAACTATAACAAATTCAGCAAGGTTTCTGTGAAGCAAGACAAGTTTATAACATGTCTGTTTTTGAAAAAGAGTTAATACACATTTTAGGATGGAGAGCAAATTGGTGTGGAGATTCATATTGACACATTGGCACATGAAACGGTATAATTTCCTAGAAAAAAAAACTAGATATTTTCAGAGGAAATATTAATTCTTGAAAAAAATTCTATACCTTATGTATTTTGACCAGTTGAAACTTATACCAGTACCTACTGGCAACAGTATATTTACAAGTTTATTTGCTCCAAATTTGTGAGAGAGAAAGCATAGATTATTAAAAATTGCTTAATTAAATTGCTAAATAATGTTGTAATGTTTATAGATGCTATGAGCTCTCGCTATAGACTTAAACAGATTCTCAACCTGGTCATGATTAGCTTTGAGTAAAGAAGTAGCATAACAGTAAAGCATCCCAAATACCATAAAAAAACATCTTATTGCCCTTTTGTCGATATTACATTTTGGAATGGCCTAAACATTCCAAACAGGATTTGATTCAGTTAAGTCTGTAGATAAGCACCATGCTAACCTTTCCCCCCTTTATATTTATCTCACCTGCAGCTTTTATTAGGCAGCTTGATATAATAACCACTTTGACTTTACTTCCAAAACTAAAACTTCTTGCCCCTTTGTTACTCCACCAATATCAATCCAAGTTTGAAGGAGACGTGAGCACAGAATTTATGATAGACTTCAGTTTAATTTACGATATGAAAATTCTATCTAAACAATGGAGTTTAACTAGAAAAATACAAAATACTAGCCCAAATAGGAACTAGAATAAAAAAACAGAACATCTGTGGATTGACGCACATTCATGTATGGCTGTAAAAGGAGATGGATTTGACTTAATTAATTGTAACTCTTGGATGATCCTTACCGCACATTGACTTAATTAGACCTTAAATAATTAGACTTCTCCTCATTTACTTAAATCCAACTAGAGAAGTTGAGGCCTTATACAATGCTCTCTGGACAGAGTGAATGTCATGTCAGCTTAACCCAGCTACCACAGGCACAGAGAGGATGTGGAGCGGCGAGAGAATAACGAAGAAGTAAATGAGGAAGAAAGTGGGTTAAGTCAGATTGATGGCGCATCTGAGCAACAGATTAATTGCAGCTACGTAAAAAAATTAAGTGAAAAATTAGTGAGTGACAGGAGGAAAGTGAATGAAACAAAATGAATGAAAGTGAATGGAGAGTGAGGTCGTCAGGCTGGCGTACTGGTTCAAAGAGAGGATCGGTAGATTCACGTGCTCTTACTCCACAAACACACAAGCACAGACATTCAGAGTTTGAAGTTTCTGCAAGAAATGGATATGTTGACTAGGATCTGTTGGGATGCAAAATTTAACTGCTTTGTATTAGGATGGAGACAAACTGCTATGGAAGATAAACTCAAATTATGTTTAAAAAATTTGCAAGCCTTTTTCAAATTGCAAAGAATGCTCGCACAAAATTGTAGTTACTTGATATTTATCATGACATCATTTGCTTAATATTATGAAATGATTGAGTTTTCCAAACTGTCTTTGAAGGCATCTGGTTCTTGTCCTGTTCTGTTTATCACACCTTATCTTCACATGTGCTGTTCCCTTCATAGCCAGATCATCAGATATCTTTTAAATAGACTCAAGGTCCCTTAGCTTGCTGTCACAGTCTTTAACGCCTACTTTGACTTTTTAAAAGCAGTCTTAGCTTGAATAGGCAGACTGGGAACGTATTACAGTGTGCTCCTGCTGCACTATACACCCATCACCGTCCCAGGACTGGCCTCCAGGTTTGAGGCTGCAGTAGTGCAATAAGATGTGGATGTGTTCGAACTAAGAATTGGAGTAAAGGGTGTTGCAAAGCATCCTTCAGAAATAACCATATTCAAGCCTCCTGTCATAGTGCCTGCCAACAACATTGTTTCAGCCCTGCAGCCCCTCACACCACCTCTTTAGAAAATGAGCTTGAGAAGAGATCCCCTGAAATATATAGAGGAGAACCAGGTCAGTGTCAAGTCTTTTTAACACTCTGCTCAATGCAAAATT
This sequence comes from Menidia beryllina, assembly GCA_013363375.1. Lineage (NCBI taxonomy): Eukaryota > Metazoa > Chordata > Actinopteri > Atheriniformes > Atherinopsidae > Menidia > Menidia beryllina. The sequence goes on along the minus strand of JABUIW010000028.1, from coordinate 8,359,346 downwards.
CAAGGAATTCACAGTGCTTCAAGCTTCAACCAACATATTTTTCTTACCGGAATGTTAAGGTAATATATGTTGTCTTCATACTCAGCGGAACAGCAAAGCTATGGAGAAGCATAGAACGGAGAAGAGGCCCAAGAGCTTTGAGAATCTTGTTTTTACTCACGCTAGCTGGCAGTTATAGATCATATTATTGATATCTGTAAAGTCACGGTAGACAGCACCTTGAGAGCCTCTACATTAATTTAAGCATTTAATGAAGGGTTGTCCAGAAAGATAAACCAAAGATAAATGAGTCACCGGAACCCCTGGAGGACCTCAATTGTCTAGTGGATGTTGCTTCCTGCATCCACAAGCAATTGAGAGAGAGGCTTCCCAGGAATCAAATTCAAACCCACATATAAGTCAGTTCCACGTTCATCTGTAAACAATCTTATACTGGCATTTCTTGCTAACATTATCCTTCTAAGCCTATGCAAATTGAATGGTCCAGACGGCTGCAAATGGAAGCTGGTATAGTCAAAAAGACATTCCCTGTGTTGTGGTCAGAAGAACCTGATCCACACCTAAGCTGAATCCTCTCTCTCCCCCATATTCCATGTTCTGGTGTCTCCAGCTTCTGAAGGAACACATGCTGCTAGTTTCCATTGATTTGGGGACTGAGAATGTATAGCTTCTCATTTGGATGAAATACTGAAACTGAAGATGTCTCCTTCAGAGAAACGGATTTGTTTCACAAAATAATCAAGAGAATTAAACCTCTTCATATGGTTACTGCAGAAAACGTTCATGTGCCATTTTATGGTTAGAGTGGATGGATAGAAAAAATAAACGGGGGTTAAAACTGTTTGAACTTTTTCTTTTTAAGGTTTCACGCTCCCTCAACAGAAGTTAATGAACCCAAAAAATGTTTTTCAAGCCTCTTGTAAATATAATTTCAGTATCATGACTTCAGAAAAGACCACAATAGGACCCATACAAGCTCACTTCCTCCTCATTGTCATAGGATTGTGGCATTAAACTCTTTTCCAGCTCCACTTCCCCTGGAGGAGGACTGTTTTAATTGTCTACACCAGAAAAAGAAGCTATGATGATTATACATTTCTGAGGGTCTTTCTCCAGGACCTTTCAATCTATTGCCTTTTCTAGTTTGTACAAGCTTCTTGCATCAAACCGCATGTAAACAGTTGCCAGAGATAGTGAGAATAAAAAAGTTTACAAAAGAGAAGACAGGACTGCAGAAGAAAAAGGAGAATAAGTCAAAGGGATGCCGCCAAATAAAAAAAAAGAGTGAGGTAAATTATAGTGGTCAAGACAAAAAAGAAAAAAAGTTATTACTACTGGCTCTGTTTCCAGGCAACTGGTCAAACGCCTCAAAACTAACAAGATGCCCGTTATTTCCACAAATAGAGCACAATACAAAAACAGCATGGCTACCTTGGTAATATCAATAAAACTATGAGAGCTCTGAGTGCAAAAGCATTTTAACTCTGGGTCTGACTAGATGAAAACTGAAATGGGAAAGATGCTATGTGATGCTATGATTCTACGATGACTTATAGAAATAATGTTAGATTCACTGCAAAACAATGTGCCACGTTAAACAAGTTTGGTTTACTGGTGACTTTAGATTGCCCCTAATGCTTGTATGGTGGTATTTTTAGTTGGTTTCTAATGGCCTCGCCAAGCCTCCATCTTTCTTTTCTTTTGTTTCATGTTTCTTTTGTTTGTCCACTGTCTTAGAAAATGTGAATATTGCCATAAGTTGAGTCTTGACTTAACTCAAGAACTTGAGCTCCTCAGATTGCTGAACCTGAGTTTAAGTAAATCTGAAAGATAGCTGCTACCATTGATCAGCAAACAGAGGAGTGTATTAGTTGAAATAGAAATACATTACACCTTATAGGGACTCCAGAGCCCATACTAGCTCACTCATTATGATGAGTTCAGTTTATTATAAACTCTCACACTGTACCAGAGGTGACTGTATTTTTGTGTAAATGGATTCTGGATCTAAACCAGCCAGCTCTCCACTCCACTCCATAGAGGTGGATGGGTATTTACTATCAAGAGAGGCTTTAGTGTGCAAGCTTCCACAGGCATAATTCAATCATGGCTTATTGGCATGACTGTTGACAGCAGAACAATGTTACCAGCACAGGAGATGATGGGAAATCTGTCATCTACTTTTCCTTCTGTCTGTGTGTGTGTGTCTGTCTTCCAGTCATTTTACACTCATCAGTCTGTCTGTCTGTCTTCCTGGCTGGCTTTTTCTTTTTCTATAAAGGGCATTTTGTATCTGTCTTGCTGTAGGTTGTGTGTCTTTTCATCCCTTTATACTAACATCATTCCTGCCCTGATTCTAAACCATATAGTAAGCAGTAGTAATAAGCATGACTATCTCATTCACCACTACATTCATAACTCCGGTGGCCTGACAATTGAAAAGTTGTTTTCATAATTGGATATGCTAAATCTTATATATAGAATCACTTTGGAGGGGACTATAATTGATTTCACACTCTGTATAAATGTCATGGGTGTAAAATCAGACATACACTGTATAGTGCAGTATTTCCAAAGCCATGCTGTCCTGAAAAGATGCAAAGATACAAAGGCAACAATTATGGAAACAAAATGTCAGGGAGATTAATTTTCATGCAAATATACCTTAATATACCATGAATACAAAAGAAAGATGGCATTCATTTAAAAAAGATATTGCGCCAAATTACACTGAAATTTGTATAATTTCAGTGCATTAATTTTTTCATTGTCTATAATCAGGGCTTTTGGCATGGAATTGTAGGTGTTTGGCTAACCATCATCACCTTGCCATCTCAAATTTGCATCCATTTTGCTTCTTGCCTATCCTCTATCAAGACAAAATGCCAATAAGGCAGAATTCCCACATTTCGTTCTGTTTTGTAAGACTCTAAGATTTTAAACAGAAAAGTGGGCATTAATGTGATATGTCAACCTCTGGTTTCTAACAAAGGTCTTTTCAAATACTCTGAAAAAATCCTAACTTTGTAAGTGCAGCATCATCTCATAATATCACCATTCATGCATCCATTTTCTATATTCAGTTATTATGATTCTTGATTGCGGGGGAATATTTCTCTATCTCTATCATTCTTTGGGTGAGAGGTGGATATAACTGGACGGGTTGCCAGTTAATCACAAAGCTACACAGGGACAAAATTTTAAAATATGCAAAAAGATGCATTTTTATTACCTATTATTGCACAGAGAACAAGAGTCATGCATATTGAGATTAATTTCTTTTGTCAGTTTTTTACTTGCTATGCATTGTAGTTATTAACCTTTGTCTGTCCTGGTTCCTGCTCTATGGTTCTCTAATGGCTTTTCCCCTCTTCTCTTTTCACTCAGTTTTTGTGCATACTCTCAGTATCTTTTTGTAATGAATAGCTCTTGATACATATCTGTAGACTTGCAATGTGTGATTTGATACGACTCAATGAGCAGATACTAGAGAACACCCTCTCAAACCTCTTGAGCTGTGAAAACAGATTCTAACCTTTTGTTTTCTCCATGTCTGTCTCTGCCTTTCTATTGGTTCTTTATTCTTTAGATTCTGCAATTGTGAATGGAGTGTTTTGGTCTGAAGCCCTGAACAAAGTTTTTGTGGATAACTATGAGAGAGACCCCTCTCTCATATGGCAATACTTCGGCAGTGCCAAAGGCTTCTTCAGGCAATACCCGGGTAAGTGTGTGTCGGAAGGGTGGGTGTGTGTGACACTGAGAGCCTCTGCTTGTAATTAAGTCCCTGCCATGTTAAAGCCGAGTGGCAGGTGTGTAGGAACCTCAGTGACTGACAGATTCTGACTCAAGGCTAGTAGAGTGGGAGAGGAGATAGAAGAGGAGAGAAGGGATAAGGAGAGAAACGGTAGGAATTTGTAAAGATTAGAGAGTGTATGACGAAAAAGAGCCAACGATTTCATAAAAGTGAATAGAAATGAAAGGAGTGAAATTAGAAAATGTATTCAATTGTTGAATGCATACTGTACATGACAGAAAATTTGAAAAATCAATGGAAAGGGCTTTTTATGTTTTATCTTTTGAACCTCTCTGTTAATGTTCTTCAATTGTGCTTATTAGTATGACCAAATTTATTCTACTTTTGACATTTATAATGGACCAGTTCAGGCTATTTAAGGGCTTCCTCTGCTCTTAATGTTTTTACCTGAATACCTTCAACATAGAAGCAAATAGAATCCTAAAAAAAAAAAGTGTTCTCAAATGCTAAGTGTTTCTCAGTGATGGTGGCGGAAAAATCTGATCAAATATTTTTCTGCATGTCTACTTACCTGTGGAAGTATGTAGATGGAATGACTGATTTAATGATTGGTGAGCTCTGGCTTTTGAAAAACTGCTACATTGACTGACTGAGGCAGTTTTAAAAAAGAAATAATGAATGTTTGAGAGTTCTGCTCTGATTTAGAAGTAGTGGTGGAAAGTCTTTAATCTTAATAGTTTTATTGGTCCTATAGTCTGTCCCACTATGATAGATAACTGTTTATGTTCAATTTGCGGTGCACTAAAGGAATCAAATGGAAGCCAGACGAACATGGAGTTATAGCCTTTGACTGTCGTAACCGTAAGTGGTACATCCAGGCTGCTACTTCTCCGAAGGACGTGGTGATTCTCGTGGATGTTAGTGGCAGCATGAAAGGCCTGAGACTGACTATTGCCAGGCAGACTGTTTCATCCATCCTGGACACTCTTGGAGATGATGACTTTTTTAATATAATTGCTGTAAGTACACACAAATACCTGCACAGTTCTGGACGGATACATAAAATACTTCAGCTCTCTACTTTACACACATACAGGGACACATGACAATGATATACACTCATATCTATACTCCCCATTTCACATGAGAAAAAGTGCCGTAGCAAGTCAGCTTTCTCTTCCGTCACACTTTCAACCAATTAATGGTAAAATGCAAAAGAGAAAATTTTGTTTTTATCCTCCCTCAGGCATCTAAACTATTGTGTGCATTTTTCAGGCTGATACAGCTCGCCGTGTGTTGAACGGATATCAGAAATATAAATTAAAATGTCCAGATACTTTAAGATGGCTCAATGTGCATTACAATAAAATATAGCAAGTTACTGCTATGGTATTTTTGTGCAGCAAATACAGTTTTTTGTCATCACATAACACACTGAGAATAGTATTTCTGATTTCTCTCCATTGATCCATGCTTCTATTTTCTGAAACTTCTTCACCCAAATCAGGGCCACAGGGGCTATAACTCTTCTTCCCCATGGCATGAGGAAGGGAACACTGTGGTCACGTCATGTGTCCTACACAAGGCTATTTGAAATGGAAAATATAATTTGACAATCAGGCTGAAACATACTTCTGTCTCCAAGCAACTCAAAAGAATGTATCAAAGTGGCACAAATCTCCTTCATTTTCCTTTTTAATCCTTTTTTTTCACCATGTCACAGTTACTTTTGCATGCTTTTTATCATCAAAAAGGCACACACATGTTTTTTTGTCAAAGGTTTCTGCACCGTTGGAACAAACTTATACACACAGGGGAAAATAGCCTCATGCAGTGGGAGTTACCTGTATGCTGCAATATGTACCCCCACTCAGAAAAAGACTTCACACATTAACACAGTTACAGATTAGGGGACAATTGCCTTTTGAAGAAAACACTTCCATTGTTTTTCTGGTGCTTTGAAGTTTAATTCATACTGATGCATTAAATGGCAAGTATTATCAGTGAATGGCAGACATTAAAAACACTGGGATTATTATGTTCGGTCGAACGTGCATGTTTGTGCATTTTATCAAGATGACTCAATTGTGTAAAATCTTCAAAATATGTTTTTTTTTACATTTGCCGTGTTTATGAACATTTGTGAACCATATTCATAATATTAAAAGTGATCATACTTATGATGAATTCCCTTGTAATTTTCCAGTATAATGAAGAATTACATTATGTGGAACCATGCCTGAATGGAACACTGGTTCAAGCAGATGTCACCAACAAAGATGTAAGTCTTTTATTCTGTGATTCTCTATTATACTCAACCATGAGGAGAAAAGGACAAACAAAAAAAAACACAAAAAAACAACAAGAATTAAATAAGTGATATACAACTCTATAATCCAAATCAGAGGATTATGTGTACATTCAATTATTTGTACATACTCTTTAGACTTACTGGAGTATTATTGCATGTTCTGTTTACTAAGATAACACAATCACATCCCCTTGGAATGACTGTGACATGATGTCCATCATTATGTGTTGATGTCCAAAGCACAAAATGTAGACTGTTGTTTATTTATTTTTACATGTCTGTGTTAGCCTAACCAGGTGTTTGATTTGGCGTGTTTGCCAGCAAATGCATGCACTATTTTCCCAGCTTGAGCTCTCTCAATGTGTGCTCAGCTAGTGTTAAGCTGGTTTCTATGTACTTCTTAGTGTTTCCAAACTTATGCATATGGATAAGGATTGTGTATAATTCCAGATAGTAGGTTAATTTAGTTTAAGTGAGCTAAGAGGAGAAGGCAGGCTGCACCAGTAGATAAAGCTAATGTCTATTACTTCTACTCAGGTCAGGATAAGGCTGTCACACTGGAAACTCAGGCTTACTGATCTTTCTTCCAAAATTACTTACTTTTCCACCGCACTTTAAATAGATCAGTGCTACAATCCCAGCTCGCTAGGGTAAAAAGAGGTGTAACAGAAAGAGAGCATAAGGAGTCAGGTTTCCCCAAAAAGTAACATTTGTCTTTTATCAAACAAACAAAAAAACTACTGGTAGATGGGAACCCAAATTGCAAATCTAACAAACAAAACCTAACCAAAAATCTAAGTGTCCTCTTGTACGCCACTGGTAAATACTGCTCCAGGATTGGTGCAGCTGTAGAGGACTAGGGATGGACCAATCCCAGACAAGTAACTGCATAACATTTCATGTTACATCCTGTTTAATTATGTTGCTGTCTTCTTGTCTTGTTCCTTTCCCAGCGCCCATCTCGAACATTCAGCTTTCGCCCTACTCTAAAAGCTCTAAAATAGTCACCAAACTCATGCAGGAAATTATTTACACTTAACACTCTTCTACACTGATACAGATAAGTGTAGTGAACACTTGGATTGATTAAAGTTGATTGGAACATGTGTTGATTCATCGGTGTGCAAACAGTTATTTGCAACTTGGTAAACAATTCAAAATATAGGCTACAACAGGCTACAGGTTCATTAATAATGTACCTATTGCCAGATCTTGTTGGGAAGACTGCTGTGATCATTTCTGAGAAGAAAAAAGGTTTGCTGCTCTGAACAATTTAATGTCCATTGCACATTGTGGAGCCTTGTGATGTAGCACAAAAGGTTGAGCTCATTCAGCTTGGCTATCACACAGACACTCAGACTCATAAACACAAACACACATATTTTCAATCTGCCCCTTAAGTATGCTGCTGCGCCATGGCCTGCTGTGTTTGGAAAAATCACTTCGATCTTTACTCACAAGCACTCAGCCACTCACACAGGCAGTAGGTAAAGTTTGCTGTCCTCCAGGGTAACATCTTTTGTTCAAACCGATTAACCTTTTAACCACATCTGTGAAAAGGTTGTCTTTTTGCCATACGGGGGTGTTGTAAGGGATGCTGGAGGTTGTTTTTGTGTACACGTGTGCTCATACCTCTTGTGTGTGCGCACATTTTTGCTTGATCTCTAGTGAGCAAGCACTCAAATGGCCTTATGCTGCTCTGGGTCCCCCACTGTGTGCTGAGAGACTTTCTTCCTCCCATTAGAGAAGATTGAAAAACTGGCAAGATGACTGTAGCAGAAAAAAGGGATGGGGAGTAAAGACAGAAAAACACAAAAGCCTAAAAAAATTAAAGTGCTTTTTGTGTTTCTATATTGTAAGTCATGAAAGTTATCTCTTGTATTTTATGCCTTTTCTTTGACATTGCCTATGGAATCAAGATGTTTATAAACTTTAAGATATTTTAAACATAAAAAAATAATCTTTTTTTTTGTTTTTTTTGGATTGTGTGATCGGGCTGTTGTAAAAAACAAATACAAACATTTATGCTACATCAGGCTTTCATGGCACTGAATAACTCAGACTCCATAATGGGCAAATATTTGCATGTGTGTGTCCATCTACATGTCTCACAATCGTTGGTCTCACAGAAGTGGAATATAAACAGTTTATATATTTATAATTTAACTGAATCATGGGGAATTGTGCTTCTTTTATGATTCCAAGGATCTCAAAAGACCAGGAATTCCTATGTTTTGCACTTTTGTCCTTTTGTCAACCTGACTGTAAACCTCTCTCCATAATTTTTACCTAGCATTTTCGTGAGCACCTTGATAAGCTGTTTGCTCAAGGCATTGGCATGTTGGACATAGCACTCACTGAGGCCTTCAATCTTCTCAGTGACGTAAGTAGCACGCTGCTGTTCAATCAGCATCACTCACTCCCACTAACCCACACCCACATCAGTTTTCTGCATAACAATAATTAGGGTTGTAATTAATAGCACAGAACCATGCAAAAACAAGTAAACAAAGCCCTTCATGTCACAGGTTACTTGTATGATATCTCCTCATTATATCAGGAAATTAATCGGTCATACATTATACAAAGCCCTCAAACACACAGACTCAAGAATTTATCATCCCACCATCTTCCTATCAAGGTTTGCGGTTATTTACAATAGTACCATGGTGCATGATTAGTCTTTGGAAATTAGGTTTGTTGATTTATGTTGCATTTATTTTATTATAACTTCCTTATTATAGTGCTATCATGGGATGTAGAAGCTAATCTTAGTAGATGGTATATGTATTTTTATTTGTATTTGTCTATATATATATAAAATCTGTCTAATTTTCTCTCTTTTCCTATTTCCTCCAGTTCAACCAGACTGGGAGGGGTAGTGAATGCAGCCAGGCGATTATGTTGGTGACAGATGGGGCAGTGGATACATATGATGCCATCTTTGCCAAGTATAACTGGCCAGATAGAAAGGTAGTGCATCTAACACACACATCTTGTAATAAAAAATACAATTTTTAAAGAGATATTTACAGTTTTATTACAACTCACTTGAATCAATCCACAAAAAAAGGGGAAAAGAATAATACTTTTGGGCTATATTTGTGTAAAGACAGTTTTTATTCCTGACAGAAAATCAATTTTCGAAGAAATAATACTTGACTGAGGTGTTGGACAACGTTGTTGTCAAGAGGAAAGAGGGAGATTGGTGACCACATGGGGTGTTTCAGAAGGTTTCAAAAACCAAAATAAGTATGGACCAGTCTTTAGGAACAGACTTGTCATCCTTTTATCCTGCAATGTAATTGTAGTGCTACTTTGACAGTTGGGGGGTTGAAAGGGGTTATTGCAGGTTGTTGCCAATGTGCGCTCATATTCTAGCATTTTTTCACTTGAATAACATCATATCCTGCCATTTTGGCATCATGTGGGCAATACCCGAGAGTTGGCAATTGTAGGGAGAGTTTGCCATTTTTCGTGTAACGGCTTATTTTTTCTAAAAAAAATTTCCTGAAGATTTTCTTTTTCTACAGGTGTTTTCACCCCATTTATCTTTGTATTGAATTTACAAATGATTAATATTGGTTTAATTTATCATTATAGGGTGTTGAGAAAAGTAATTATAATAATAAAAAGGACAATTACATTTTTACAACATTCTAATATATTATAAGTAAGAAAAGAATAAAACATTTTACCCCGTTGCTTCAGGATTTAACTAACAATGCAACACATGATGAAGACAGGGAAATTCTTAATATTTTTGTGACTTATTAATCAAGAATATTTACACATAGTTTGTAGAGGTCCATGTCTATTAATACCCATTCTAAATAGTTTCTGTTATTTGCATAGGTATGCATATTATTTGTTGTATGACTGGTATTTCTCTGTATCAAAACTGATAACAGCCCCCACCATTCCCTGCCTCAAGGCTTAACAGCAGTGAGTGGAGAGGGGACAAGGCTTCTAGATAGTTCCATTTAGAAGAAGCCCCGCTGATAATAGAAGTCTTCAGTCTCTGTCACTCTCTGCAGCCGGTCTTGCTTAGCCTTTCTCTCCCTTCACTGCTGCTTTTTAATGGCTTCTTCCATTCAGACTTACCACTTCACCTTTTTATATGTTCACACTGAGGATAAGGGTAGGCTTTACAATAACCTCTTGGCAAATCAGATACTGAATAACTTTATGTAAATTGTTGATTGTATTATAAAATTGTGCACACTGACAAGAATAGCCACTCATAAAAAGTAAAACATTCTGGGAAACTAAAACAATTACTGTCTTTTGATTATATTTCTAGTATTTTTTCTTACCACATTGACGTTGCTTCATGCTTTAACCTTATAAGAAAAAAAAGCTTTATTTAAATATGTAATCGTAAAATAAAAAATACCTTTGGTTTGGTGGAAATGTGCTGATACAGTTTTTACATAAAACTGATGTAGAAAGAGCATCTAAGAGATGCTGAGGGTTTCCATTTCTCCACAATACTGGTTGGTCATGTGAAGTAATGACACAAAGGTTTTTTCCATTTTGAAATAATATCAATAAATTTGCAAGTAAATACATTCATGTTGCAGCCTATTTGTAGCTGTGGTGAAAAAGATAGTGAATGTTTAGCAATATATACATTTCACATTTATGCTTTTAATACAAGGTGACTTACAAGAATGCTGGAGATGGACTGGTAAGAAATGTGTTTAATGTTTTGCCCAAGAACACTTTGGCCTGTGGCTTAGGAAAGCCTGGAGTTGAAACACCAACCTTCCAATTGGTAGGTGGATGTAGCTCACAAGGAAACCATTAAATGGTGCAGACTCCTTTTACTCAAAAAGACTGACCTTTGCCTGTCTACAAAGGTGATACATTCCGTCTGCCACTTGAGAATCGAGCGGCTTACATTGTGGAATTCACAGATATTTGATATGCTGTCAAACTGTTTGTGTTTGACCCATGGACATCCATCCATCCATCCATTATCAATACCGCTTGTTCCCTCACCCATGGACATCCCTCAGGGAAAAAAACCTAGGTTGTGCAATAAGTGTTAAAAAACTGGGTTCAGTCATCCAAGCTGGTGTAAAATAATACCAATTAGATATGATCACTGGGTGTATGTATTGGAAATTTCCTCAGGCATTTTTTTTTCCATTTCAGGCTGAGTCCACGGCCTGTCAGCCTGCACACCGTGCCTCGAAAATATTTTATAGTTTCAAGTCCAATGCAAAACGTGTAATGCATCAAAGGCCTTTTTAATCATCCGTCCATCCATTTTCTGAACTGCTCATTCCCAAATGGGGTCACTGGGGGACTGGAGCCTATTCCATTAGTCAATGGGCAAAAGGCAGGGGTACACCCTGGACGGTCCACTAGTCTATCGCAGGGCCACACAGAGACACACAAAGATGAACAACCACGCACAATCACATTCATGGGCAATTTGGAATGTCCAATCAACCTAACATGCAGGTTTTTGGATGGTGGAGGAAACCGTGCTACCCCGTCTTTTTAATAATATATTGATTAGAATTAGTTGTTCTCTTTCAGTAATCCCCTTTGTATTATGTTTAAATTTCCATTCAAAAGTGTTGAATGTAATTTAGTTTATTTGACCACTAAGTAAAAATCACAGCAAATATGTGCTCTGATTATAAGACTTTTGCTCTCTGCATATCCTATATTGGTACAAAGTCAGGTAAGCAAAATGGAAAAGTAGAGCGATATGAAATGCTATTAACTAAACTTTGTGTGCCACTCCGATAGTAATTAATGTTAAAAGACTTGTTAATAGCAAAACAAAAAAAGTTGCTTTACAAGATTTTTAATACACATGAAAACATTTATGTTTGATTAGCTCATTAATTATTTCAGATGAAAAAAAAACTGATAAATCTTTACCATAGGGGTAGAGTTTTTTACAGAAATGTCAGTGGTCGTAACAAATTATTTTAGCAGCATCAGGGCTTCACATAGACCTAAATTGCTTTGTTTTTTAAATACAAAGCTAAGCATTTAGAGAATTGGTATTAAATTAATCTTGTTGTATAGAATGACATATTGATTAAATAAATATGTTAAATTATAGTACACATTAAAAATGAGGTGCACCAAATGAGGTCCATGAAATGTGCTATACAAATAAACTTGCCTTGCCTTGCCAAATAGTGTTAAAAATCAAATACACGTTTGTTTGTTTTTTTAGACATACTATCTTTGATACCATTTTACTCTGAGGCCAAACCTTGAGGGAATCTGAATTTACACTGAACAGCCTTTTTATAAACATGAGTCAGTTCTTAAATTTGGCTGTATATCACTTTAGACCAGATACATAAAGACATTTGGCTTAGCTAGTTTGTGCATGTGTTACCTCAGTGGTATAGTTGTTAAACATTGTAGTAAAGGTTTAAATGCAGCACTAATTAAATTAGATTTAGCGGAGTGCTGCATAAGTACTGCATTAAATACTGCATAACGGAGGCGTTAGAACTAATGCGCTTTATATGTAGACAAATGTCTGAAAGGATGGTAAATTATGAAACATGAACCTGAAGACATCAAATTCATTAGTTTGGTATAAACACGTTTCTTAATTTGATTCTGTGCAGGAATCCATACGGACATGGATACTTTCTGAAGATTTGTTAGTGTTCATTATGTGATTTTCTTGCTGTCTGATTCGAATTTGCATGTTCAGTTAAATTAGCATTGAAATGTTGCAGCTAAAAGCAATATGATTTTAGTCACCGCTGCACTTATGTCAACTCCAAGCCTCTTTGTTTAATAGCCTCCGTGCTGCAGCTCTGCTCCCAGTGAAGGAAGCAGGATGTCCAACTATGATCTCTTTTCCATCAAAGTGCATGGAGCTGTTATCATAGATTTTCTTCTCCTGTAGCTCCAGCGGTGTCTTGCAGGTTTGCCTAAAAGGGACAATTTGCCAACTGAAGTTTGTCTCAGTAAAACACATTACTGTTGACTTACTTACAAGCATTACTTGTCTGTGGTTTATATCTTTTTCACCTAAAAGGTACCTTAATCCCTATTCTTATTTCAATGGAAGTTTGTTTTCAACAGACAATGAAATACATATAATTTAATAGATACTCCTTAGAAATAATCTATTTTTACACAAAAGCTTTGCAGTTTTCAAAATCAGATACATTGTTTTACATGCATACCCACATGTATGTATACATAAATATGCAAACAAACACAACTCAACACATGCTGTCAGGGTTGAAGGTAGTCTTGGAAAAATCCAGGCATGGGAGCCGGAGCAGCTGGACCCCCAGAGGCTTGCATCTGGTCCAGTCTGGCAGCAATGTACAACACAAACACTCAGGAAAACAGGAAAATGCAAACTTACACCTGCCAACGACACATGCTGCGAGAGCCAAATGAGAAAATTTGGTTTCCTAACATAGCGTTTCAAATATTTTCTGGACCGAGCCCATCTCTCTTCATTTATGTACTAGTATTAACTTGTAGAGATTTACCTCTTAGTTAAGCAATTCTGTGCTCTGTACCAGCACATTTTTTATTTCAAATCCAGATTTTGTTTATCTATAAATATTTGGCCTCTTGATTTGACAATATTTATACAAATCACTGAAACATTTATTAATTTGAATTTATGCATTCAAGAAGTTGCCAATGATTTACAAAGCATTTGCAAAACAGACAGTCCCTCCAGCCTGGACCTGACAGTGTTGTCTTTAATGTGTTTGTGTGGCAGCTTCCATCAATTTTTTATTAAACCGCGTGATGAACATTATCTCTTTTTCTCTCCATAGGTCCGAATATTCCCATACCTAATTGGCAGGGAGTCAGCCTTCGCCGATAATCTGAAATGGATGGCATGCGCAAACAAAGGTGGAACTTTTTTTTCCCATTTAATCTGTTTTTGCAAGAGAAATTTCAGTGCATGGTGAAAATGAGCGCATATTTAGAGAACCATTGGACTTGATGGCACTTGTTTCAGTGTGTGTGCACACAGAAGCATTGATGAATTTGTCAGTGGGCATCAGAATTAGCACATTTGTGACAGCAGGAATCTGGTTCAAGTTGTCCAAACAAGAAAAGTCTCATCACATCACCTTCCCTTTTCTGTAAGCCTAATGCCCAGTCACAGCAAAATATAACATTGTTTCAGCGCATAGAGCATTTCCCCCCCGAGTTCTATATTTAGCTTGGAGATGGGTGACAGAGACAGTCTGGCTCCATTTCCACAGGCTCCTTGTGATAACACAGCCACGGCACAGGTCACAAAAAGTGGATTTATGTGTTTTAGCTATCTGTATGTTTGTGTGTGTACACAAGAGATGGGGTTAACCACAGAGTTGCATGGAAGTGATATCAGAGCGCCCATTCCAATCAGTGTAAGGGGGCGAGAGATGATGATGAGGCCAGTGTGTTTGAGTGTGCATACACTTGTGTGAGGCTGAATTTGTGTGTGTATGCCATATGATGATCTTGGTCTGTGGTAGTAAAATCCGTTCTGCAGAGGCTGTGAGGAACAATATTCTCTTTGCGCGTGATGTGCAACATGTTTGTTCCAAACCACAGCTGAAATGGTGTTTGCATTTCAGTATGCCTGTCCTTTTAAAAGCCATCAAGTCAGGCTGAAAAACTACTTAATTATCAATGTCCTCTACATTAACAGATTGTTGCTACGTGAAACTGGATTTGAATTTTTTAACAAGAAAAGGATATACATTTTTGGCCCCGTTAAAAAAAAAATTATATAAAGATATCTGGATGTTAAATTCAATGTTAATATTCAGATTTTTTGCAGCTGGTTTTCAATGCAATACTACACATTATCCAGAAAGTATACTTTCTGGATAATGTGTTATGTTTTTCACCAGTGATTACTCTGAACAAGAGTTCATTTCATCTCAGAGCCTTAACGTTATGGAACCTACCTCAGCTGTGGCCGGGAATACACCTTGGACAGACCATCACGTGACAATCGAGACACAGAACCAATCAAAAAATGCAATGTACGATATACCACGGCATCTTTCATTTCCATCTGGTGCATTACTTTCTCATGCTAGGGGACTGTGCTCTATACATTTCACTTGTATCAAAGACCCAATTCAGGTTCCATTGAAGTTATCCTGATGTCTTCATGCTTCCTAAACCCCGCTATAGCTGGTCTGTGCGTATGACAGGTGCTCCACATCACTGAGAGTATGGTGCATTCATTCTTCTTCTGCCAGATCTTCTCAATGGCCCGTGTGGCTCAGCCCGAAGGATGCCCTCAGCGTTGTGGAGAGCAGTCAGCCTTAGCTCACTACTGCGATAAACAATGCAGTGAGACTTAGGCGGTTTTCTTTTTGTGCGACGTGGGTCTGTGCGCGTGTGCTGTCATTGTTCCGTCTGGTGGAATAATGGCCAGATCCAAATGTCTCTGGCATTGGAAAGAAGGAATTTATCAAAGTTCATTTCCAGGTCAAGATCAGAGTCAGCTGCTATATTGTTGCTATAGTGATTGGAATAATCAATGTTTCAGTATTTCAGGCCTTTACAATTTTTGTCATTTTTACTGATCTAAAAGTAGACAATCATTGCTGGAGCTTGTTATTGTATGGTAATATATGGCATCTTTCATAGATCTTTGTAGTGTCTAGACTCTACTTTTATCTTCTCTGTGCAGTAAAGGTTTTTGCTGGGAACAATGACCCTAAAATCTATTTCCTCCAGCTATGATTTTCTACTTGACTGCCTCAGAGTGATGGAGGCCGTTTGCTGTTTTAACGGTTGAATAGAAATGTGTTGGATTCTCTATTTTCTCTTTCTCTCTGTGTCACTACTTGTCTTTTTCTTGCTGTTGTCAAGATTCTTGCCTCCTTTCCCCATTCTTTTGCCCTGCTGAGATAACAGTATTCCTTCCTCCACATGCACATTAGCATCATAATGATGGCATTACCATCATGGGAAATGGCATCATTTTAGTCTGAGATAGTTTATACATTGCATTTACATACCACTTAACAGTTCACAAACCCCTGCTGGTTTGTTCTGCCTTGAACATTATTCCAGCAAACGGCTACTAAAAGACTCACTACACCTCTACAGACTTGCTGATGCTGACTGTGATGTGGTATTTTAAACATAGACTGTAGCCTTCTTATTCAATTTTGATTCCTGAACAGGCCTTGCTGGCTGAATCATTTGATTTTATATTAACTGAATAAATCAATATATTTTTCAAAAAAGGACAAAGCCACAGGTTTTGAAAAGTTATGGGAGTAGTGCAGATATGCCATAGCAGCACAGCTGAATCGCATCATGGTTCAGCTTTGATCGCAGCTTGACAAGCTAATGTCTCTCATCCACCAGACCTGGCTGCTGCATGTTTCATAGAGTTTTGCTACCAAAAACATCCCGCAGAACCATTTTTGATGGAAGCCTCATGCGGTTGCACAGTTGTGCAGTGCATGAAGTTTGATGTAATCAGCGTTTGAAAATGCATTAAATTACACACACAGATGGGAAAAAGCGACTTCAAGAGTCAAGTAAACTTTAAATAGAGCTTTAGCATTCTTTTCACATTCTACTCAGTGAATACGAAATGATTAGCATTATAATTAATATAAATTGATGTTTCACCTTGCCAAACATACTAGATAGCTAATACTAGAGCAGACTAATAGCTACCGCTTGTCCATTTCTGGCTAACAAAATTAGAGCTTTCTAAGCAGTTGCTCACACCAATCTCTTTTGTCTGACCCTTTTATCTTTCTCTTTTTCTCTCCACAGGCTACTTCACTCAGATTTCCACATTGGCAGATGTGCAGGAGAATGTGATGGAGTATCTGCATGTGCTGAGTCGCCCAAAAGTGATTGACCGAGAACATGACACAGTGTGGACTGAAGCATATATTGATAGCACTGTGAGTTGACCGTGCAACTGTACCAGGAATAGTTCTTATTAGCCCTACACTCCCACTAAGCTGTTTATCTCATCGGTCTGGAATATTCAGTTCTAAATGATGAAAACCCCAAAAGTAAATCCCACACATTAGCATTTTTGGGATGGCGAAATTATGTAATGCAGATGAAAATAAGTGGGAATGAAACACGAGCAGAAGGCTGACAATGTGTTTTGTGCAAGCGTATGTATGTGTGGGTAGCAGATGGAATCATTAAGTCAATGAGTCTCGAGTGTGTGTTTGCGAGTCCTGTAGTGTGAGTGGTAGAACATTGACCCTATCCTAAAATGGAAATGGCTGGCAATTATTTTTCATTACCATATATCTCAACAAAAAGTTGTACATGTGCTGTAAATCCCCTGTTCATGCATTTTCGTTTTATGACAGACATCATCTATACAACAGTCCGAATGCTACAGACACAGTATTTCTTTCTAGAGGTTTAAGATATCTACTTTCAATCAGACATATCTTTGAATGTGCCCCGTGATTTTTTAAACACTTTTGTGCTAATGATCTCGTTCTATTTTTAAAAAATAAATTCTTACATTAAAACCTGACCACTATATTACCCATGTTAAAAAAAGGCAATCTGGAAAAATCGATCTGGCCTTTAACAGATCTTGTTACTTTTAGTATACACTCCCAAAGGAAAAACATGATATTTTATGCAGTGCCATTATTTGTTTAATAAAGAGGGAGCTAAGAGCCAGTGTGTGAAAAAGTGCATTCCATGACTCAATAATTATGTTTTGTATGATGTCATTAGTCTTGGGAAGAAATTTGGGCCACTTTTCCTTACAGCATTGACTGAGTCAATCTACATTTGTATCATTTTCTATCTGTATAATTTGCAATGCACTCTCAAGTCCCAACACACTATTCAAATTAGGAAGATGTTTGGAGTTTGACTGGATCATTGCATACCTTCACTGTACGCTTTGTTCTTTGGATCATTGTTCTGTCTCATGACCCAGTTCTGGTCCAAAACCTCAGAAATTAAAATTACCTTAATTGAAATCAGTAGTCATTCAAATGTATCTCTTAACTGGAAATTGATTACGAATCATAATTTACTCCTTCAAACATTTCTCACAAACATTTATTCAAAATTGATGCAAACAGGAGATTGCAGATATCCATATTAATCTATGGTTTCCTGCTCAGAGGGTTGCAGTGGAGTGTTTAAATCTTTCATGACATATGATTGAAATGGACAGTTTCAACATCTGTTTCAGCTCTGTTCCTGTAATGTGTGTCCTCTGTCCTCAAAACCTGTCACTGCTTTTAAGTTGAAGCCCGTGTCAACGTCAGTGTATTGAACGGTCACTCCTTCCACTGAATCACTTTCAGATACTTTTCCCTAAATGTATTGACCCACTCTCTTTTCCTCCTCCTCCTCTTCAATCTGTTCTCTTTAGCTCCCCCAAGCACAAAAGGTAAACCTTTTGGTCCGAGGCCGTTGCCGTGTTGTGCATTGTTGAGGCCTGCTGTGTGTTCATGTGCAGTTTATGTGCATGTGGGTTTTTGATGTCTGTGAAGTAAAGGTATTATTTGGGAGCTGCATATCAGAAAAGCTCATGGCATCATCTTTTTTATGACACGTGTATGTCAACGTTCGTCAACTTCCTGACTCAAGTTTCACATCGTGGTTGTCGCCAGCTCAGGGAATCTTCTGCATGTCAGATTAAGCAAACACACACATCTGTGCGCACACTCATTTATCACATGCTGCGCAATGTTGTCCGTGCTTTGCAAGTGTTTTCAGCCTGGCATTGTGGTCACACGTATAAGCGTGAGGTTAGATTTTGCTCTTTGGCCTGTATGATTATGGTTTCAAAACAAGATTGCTATTGTTGTTTGTTATAGTAGATTTCTCCAAAATAAGCCTTTGTCATCTGCTGATGGAAAATCCAATAGTCCGTAATGAGCGGCGGGATGATCTGATGCCTTTCTTCATTTCCAGCATTTTATTTCTCAGTGATTTATGAATCATATGTGGGTTGAGATTAGCAGCTCTAATATCATAACAATGATACTGGCAGAACAAAAGAGTGCTGTGGCTGAGCAGCACTGCAGTCGCATTAGACAGCTGGCAGGCCCTGCGTCTGACATGGCACTGCTACTGTGATAGCCTGTGCTGACTGACACCAAAAAGGCTCACCAGATGGAAAAATAGATATCTCAAATGATGTGATAATTGAAATAAGTGTGGAGTCGTTTATTACTGTGAATACTCACTGACAACTGTACTCTGTAGTAAAAAAAAAAAGAACTGCCACTTCAGCATAGTATCGGTTAAGGAGTTAACAAAACTCTTGGATATGTGTTAGTTTGTTATGGTAGGTGATAGGCGTTTTGAATTTGTAAGAATCTTTTCAAGATGGGGGTCATTCTTCCACTCCTTATCTCTATTTTATAACACCTTTTCTTGTAAAGTCCTTTATTTTTTACTTTCCTTGACCCACCCCAAGACTTTCCTCACCTAGACTCTATTCTTCTTTGCTCCCATTTTGCTCCCTCCTATCCTTTGTCTTACAAGCCCTATCCATCATTCACTGGCTCATTTGGCTTTGTTTCCCACTATGTTGGATGTTCTGACAGCGGGGCTTTTGGATGATGTGAATGAAACTGGGGAAAGGGGGATGTATTGGAGTAGGAGAGGTTTTGGACAGAATGTAAGATGGAATGTGATACGGTTGAAAGAAAAATGGCATCTGTGCACATTTGGGAAGATGTAAAGAAAACTGTGAAGGAGAGGAGGGTTTTTGAAAAGAATTTCAAAGAAGATGATTTATACTTGATTAAGCATTAAAACAGACTAACGGGAGGGCTTCGAGCTGCTGATTACTTCTTGATGATGCATTGAAGTACAGTGCTGCTCAGAGCATCATGATTGATGATTATCAACTCAACAATTTCAAAGCAAAATGTTAATATTGATTGAGGCAATTGAGAGTTTTCAGAGATGATCCCAAAACACCTGTGCAGTAGAAATACTGACTGGATCAATGCAATCTCTTTTCTCAATGTGGCCTGTTTTTGGTTCTGTCTCAGGAGCACACTGGGTGGGGATTTGGCTGAATTGCTTACACAGACCTGCATCATTCAACCTTGTCTCCAAGGCAACAAAGGTCACTTCATCTACTAGCTCACAATTTGCCACAGTAACTTTGATTATGAGGTGCTCTTTGATAACAAAACACAGGCCAGGAGTTGATATCTTAGACTGCTGACGGGTATAAGTGACTTGATACTTATGTTGGTGGGATGTCAAGTGTATGAAGGCTTAGTGGTATTCTTTTTCATTTTCTGGCCCACAGCATGGGGAATGACTTACACAGCTTATTTACTCTGTCTAGTCAAACGGACTACAGATAAATCTACAGAGACAATGATGATAAAGATTATTGATTAGTTATGGCCAGTCATATTTTAGATGGTACATTCCCATAGTATCCAGTTGCCGTTTCAGTTTTTTAAGTTTTCTCACTTCTCCATAGTTGTGAAAATAGATAATAGGCTTTAATTTATTTTTTCTGCAAAGGGGGTTAGCTGGGATTCTCCAAAACTTAAACATTGGCTTTCAAACAAAGAGAAATAGTTGCTTCATGTAGCTTTTATTATCCACATAATTAACCAGTATGTCTGTTCTCAAAGCCACTGGAAGAGACCTGTTTTAATGGAAAAAGTAACATTTTTGATATATGTTCACCGGTAGAACATTCTGTGAAGTGATTGCTCAACAGCTGGGTGATATATGATCCAGTGGACCTGAGCATGGAAATAGATTTTGTATTTTTAGATGATACTCGGCTTGTCGCTTCTGCCCTTTGATCAATCACATGCTACAGGAGCAAGGCTGTCCATTGTAGAGAAGCTGTACTTAGGGGTGCTTTGTTCTCTCTTTCATGTCCAATACTTCACTCTATATTGCTATTACCAGCTGCCTGAACTCAGGTCACCATAGCCCCTTTCCCACCACTGTCTAAGGAAGACAGAATGGATACAAACACTGTCCTGTCATTATTAATGATAGTAAAGGTGGGTGAAGAATGGAAAGAACAGGGTGTACAGATGGGGGTGTAATGTCCAGTTAACTGAATTGTGTAAAATGGGGTAGTTCTTAAAAAAGAAAAAAAGCCCATCATGAGTTCTTATGTTGGGGCCAATCCAATGCAATCTAATAGATGAAACGGCACAGAATTAATTACGGCTGAAGAAACAGTTCATGCTCTATGCTGTTTTACTACCTTATTTAACCTAAACCATTGTGGTTTTCATCCTGGAGTGCACTTTGTAAGTAGTTTTGGATAAAAGCCTCTGCTAAGTGCATAAATGTGCATTTGATAGCACATGGTGACTCATGCAGTTTAAACATAAGCTGCATGAGTGATTAAAAGTGGGAACATTTGTAATTGGAGAAGGTCAGATCATTTTTTTAAAACACCAGGTTTTTCTTCCCTTTTTCAAAACAACATTCATCTCTAATTGATATTGTTGTTAGATACAGACATCCACTG
>JABUIW010000028.1:8299485-8337415 GCA_013363375.1 Menidia beryllina | reverse complement strand
GGAGCACACTCAGAATGCATTAGTTTACACGATGTGTGGAAATATCTAGACCTTTCTCTAATCATTCTCAGACTGCGAATGCAGCATATGATTGGGCACTCTTAGTGTATTGTTTATCTATTTGCTAAACAAGCAAGTGAATTTGAGTTTTTACTCTTACCAATAAGTCAAAACTGCCTTGTGAGCATTTTAAAGCCATCCAAAGATAAATCACAGCTATGCTGGCTGTTTTCACACCTTTTTACAGCTTCTTCCTCAAGGCCAAGATTGACAAGATATTTCCACACATCGTGTAAACTAATGCATTCTGAGTGTGCTCCCTTTCACATCTGCTGTGTTGATTTCTTTTGTGGATATAAAACTTGGTTGAGTGTCAGCTTTGACCTTTTAAAACTTTTATTTGTGCAGACATAGATGAATGGATCCTCTTGTTCTGACTCTAATTACAAAAATAACTATTTGGAATGTAAAAAGATTACAAAGAGCTTGATTAGCTTGGATTTACAGTTAGACTTGTTTTGCATCAGTTCTCTGTTTCTGCTCATCATTCTAGTTGGGGATTCATGGCTACGCCTTTGCAATCACCAACAATGGTTACATCCTCACTCATCCAGATCTACGGCCACTCGTGAGTATTATCTCCACAGTTGCTGAGCCAAAGGTTCCCCTTGTAATCAACCAAACCTCTCTTATGATAGAGACATTGAACTTAAAATTAATCTAGATATTTTTACTGTTCTAAACCAAGTAAATTACCAATGCTCATATCGTGCTGAGAGAAATTGAAGCTGAGTTTTGTGTAAATTTGTAGTGCGTGGGTGCTCTATGCTATGTTGTGTGAGTGTCTTGGTTGTGTGGCACTATGAACATGAGGAGTGTGCTCCAGCCTTCCTTTGGTCTGTGAATAGATAGAGATACTGGTCCTGAATGGCTATGATTAACTCTATTGTACTTACCAAACCCCCCTAACAAAGTCAGAGTTAGGGGAAGTGGCATAGAAACAGAAGGAGGCTGAGGTGCACAAGCGGCTGCTAAAATGTGGGAAAAGCTGAAGGATAACACCGGGAATGGCAACACTGGATAATTGTGGGGACATCTTGACAGGTTGTGAGAGAAACAGGGAAGACGAGATAACAGACAGACAGATGCTTTAAACAAGGTCTATTTAAAGACATTAATGAACCATGTTGAACAACTCCATCCATCCGTCCATTTTCCACACCGCCTTTTGCTAGTAGAGTCACAGGGGAGCTATAGCCGATCCCAGCTGTCACTGGGCAGGAGACACCCTGGACAGGATGCAAGTCTATAACTGGGCAAATCGTAAAATGAAGAGTCCAAAATTATTGCATATCTTTCTGAAGGATGCAACACTATTACTGTAAACTGAAACATACAGTGAAATAGCTAAATAATCTAAACGTATGAACACAATTAAACAAACACTCTGAATCTTGCATGCTCTGTGAAATGATACACCACAATGCCTGTGATATAGCACTGTGCTTTTTTATATTATAAGAGTCTTACATACTTGTGTGTTCACTCATGGCTATATGTCCAGTATGGAGATGGCAAGAAGAGAAGGAAGCCAAACTACAGCAGTGTGGATCTCTCTGAGGTTGAATGGGAGGACAAAGATGATACGGTGAGGCACCATCACAGTAAATCTCTGATTATCAAGCAGATTTACAAGAATACAAAATGCATGTTTTCTGTTTCTAGTTGAGAAATGCCATGGTCAACAGGAAGACAGGGACATTCTCTATGGAAGTGACGAAAAGTGTGGACAAAGGGGTAAGGAATTGAACATTTAAAAAATTGCACAAACAAGCACTTATTTGTATGAGAGAAAATACCAAGCAAGGAGAATTCACTCTGCCAAGGGATTGTTAAACTTGGCACAGTGATGTACAGGATTGACTTAGGGATTTTGTTTCTGATTTGGTTTGCTCTGCATGTGCTGGTGTGTGCCTCTGTGTGCGAGCCTCTTATCTCCACCGAGCACATGTTGCTCCATAAAGGGGATGCAGCCACCCGGTGATTCTGTTTTACTACTTGCCTATCAGAGAGAAAGTGGCATTCAGTTGTGTGTTTGAACGTGAATGTGTGTAAGTACTTTGCATTTTCAAAGTTTAAAGAGCATTATATATTAGCCTGATTATTAGGCTTTCATTGTCTTTATGTAAAACTACACACAGACCAATTTTTAATGTGCACATTCGAGTATGTTCACAATCTTTCCTGAATAGACACACAGAAGAAACACATTCATGTCCAGCTGTATGGGTTCCAGCCCAATGCACACACTCATTGTACCACTAGATGGAGCTAGGCCGTCAGGTATCTCACAGAGCTATTGCCATGCTGCTAACCTTTTATTTCAGAAACGTGTGCTGATTCTACACAACGATTACTTCTACACAGACATTAAAGGGACTCCATTCAGGTGAGATGACTTACTTTAATTCTGTAGTTTATTGAACGAATTATATCAGTCTCTTTAAGAAAAAAAGTTTTCCTTTTGTAGTCTAGGGGTTGCTCTTTCCAGAGGCCATGGGAAGTTTATTTTCAGAGGGAATGTCACAGTTGAAGAAGGTAGGAAATCCTGTTCTGTCTCAATTGTCTCCTTGTTTTTCTTTTCAGCATCAAATATGTCAGTTTTTCTTGTGTCCTTGTGATTCTCATCCTCCCCCCATTTCTCTTTAATATATTTTTTTCAGACAGCCATAACAACAAGTATGAACAAACATTTATATTCTGAGCTGCTATGGTGTTCAGATTCTTGAAGAATACAAATAATTTAATATATATATATCAAGACGAAAAAACAAACACTTATTACTGAGTATTACGAATGGGAAGTAAATTAATGATAGAATCATAGCATTATGGGTTTAAAACATTTTAAATGTAGTTTTTAAATTACAGTGTTATTTTTTCATTTTCCATTTTGTGTGCCGATGAACAACATACAAGGAAACAACCTTAGTTACCTCCACTAAACCCTGACAATAATCAGTGAAACAAATACTCATCTCATACAAAGGTGCATACTCATTACCTTTAATAGAATTGTAATCATAATGGATTTAAAAGGCAAATCTTGTCCGGAAGTTGTAACATTATGTTGTGTGTTTTTAGTGTGTCATAGTCTCTGTGTCTTGATATTGTGCGTCTACTGCTGTGTGTGTGGTTCTATGCGTAAAGGTGTCTATTCTCTCTTCAAACCTCATGCGTGTTAATATTCATGTGGTGATGTGCCCGCGTGTGTCTGTGTGTTTCTCTAAACATGTCCATCATTGAAAGGACCTCTGAGCATGACTTGGCTCCCCCTGATCCAATCAGATCTGTCACATTCATTCAAAAAAATCATGTTTCACTCCTGCCATGTGTTTTCCCCTATTATCCTAAGTTCACATGATGGAGGTTGCCTATTTATTTGAAGACGTACAAACATCATTCTGTTACAGGACTTCATGACTTGGAGCATCCTGATGTAGCACTTGCAGATGAGTGGTGAGTCGTATGACACTTCTGTTGGGGACTATTACCTAAACATTCTGGCAAATGATAAAACCAGTCATTCATGAGTTTGTAGAAATACTACATATGCAAGACTTTGAGTTAATGGTCTGTGTTAAAAGAGGGCTTGTAGTCACTTGGTTTGAGAGGCAAAATCTCATTCAATGATAAGAAACGTTTTTAAGCTAATGCTTGCAAACAAAGAAAGAATGTAATAACTATTATATGTTCTGTAATTCAATGGCGACTGAAAGCAAATTAATTATATGCCATGAATTTTATAATGATAGCAATTTTGAGCAGATAATTGACTATAAGCTGAGACATCAAATTAGGAAGGAACGAATTTGATTTGTGCAACTAATGCTCATATTTTCCACTGTTGTTTTGTTGTAGGACATACTGCAACACAGATGAGCACCCCGAGCATCGTTACCTGTCCCAGATAGAAGCAATCAAAATTTTCCTCAGCGGGCATGATCCTAATTTACAATGTGTGTTATAGTCCACTACAGCTTTGCCTCCTCCAATTCACAGATGTTACCTGATATTCTGACCACTAGCAAGTAACTGGTGGGGATTTATGAGTGAAATATTCATCTCTTTGCTTTACCTTGGCAGGTGACAAGGAATTAATTCAGGAAGTACTCTTTGATGCAGTGGTGACTGCCCCCCTGGAGGCTTACTGGACCAGTCTTGTGCTCAATAAGTCAGAGTATGTCATTTGGTTTACAAGAATTTGCAGAAAAACATTTATCTTTTATTAGACACATTTCTTTTATTGTTATTAGACAAACATCTTATTTTGACAGAACACCGAAACACTTTATTTTTTAAAATATATTAATATTTATATATGATATTTAGATGCCAAGATTCCAACAGTCTGCAATATCTTAACTGTCACTTCATAAATTTGTCACACCCTTCAGGAACTCTGATAAAGGTGTGGAGATTGCCTATCTGGGCACAAGAACAGGACTGTCAAGAATTAATCTGTTTGTGGTCCCTGATGAACTTACAAACCAGTAAGTAGTCAGTAACTGAGCCTTTGTGATATCTCTGTTTCTTATTCCATTGGTATGCTTTATTTGTACATCCATTTTAACATCTATTTCCTGTGTGCCTCAAGAGACTTCCTGACAGCCGAAGACAGAGAGGGGGTGTTCAACGCTGACCACTTTCCCCTGTGGTACAAGAGAGCGGCAGAACAAGTTCCTGGTACCTTTATATACTCACTGCCCTTCAACACAGGTAATTTGTACTTTTAAGACTAAATGATTTCTAATTGAATATTTTCAGGGATTAGTTAGAAATGTTACATTTTGTGTCTTTCCATGATGTTATATAAACCCGTTGCACAATACGCATTATGATTCTGAGAAACACAGATTTTTTTTCACCTTTACTCGTATTTTGTATTTTTTTCAGCTTGGCATCTGTGCCTCCCCTTCCTTTCTTATTAATTCTGGGCTGTGTGCTTGTGGATAGCACTGATTGCTGTGGGTTGAAATAAGATACTTTAGGAAGAGGTTCATATATTTTGCTTGCTTAGAACACACAAAAAACACAAAATAACAAAAGAACAGGAAGATACACGAGCACCTCATGGATATCATGCAACTGTTACTTCAAGGCAGGATGTGTTCTCATTTGTCCTCTGCCTCAGGCTTTCCATTAATGTCAGCTAATAGGAGTGATCTGAAAGCCTCTTATTTACTTGCAGGACTTGCCTTAAATGCTCTCTTCCTCCCAGTGCTGATGTAGTTGGTTGAAGCCATGAAAAAGCAGTTTAGAATATTTCTTTCCTACATTTCTCCCACCAATCACTGTTTAGTTACTTTGTAATGATTAAATAAGTATTGTATAAGCATTTTATGTCTAAAACTGTATCTGTGTGTCTGTATTGGTTGTGTGTAATTTCCCTTATATCTGTGTTGTTCAGGATCAGAAAACAAAAGTGTTGTATTAGCCAGTACTGCAATTCAGCTTTTGGACGAGAGGAAATCCCCTATAGCAGCAGGTAAGTGGGGACTCGAGTCTCTCTTTCTATCTTAAGCACACACGTTTCCAAACTAAGAGAGAGGCAATATTTTATTCCTTACACTGCTATACTTTATGTTGCTGCTCTACAGTTTTCTCCCCCTCTATTTCTTTTTCTCCTTTGAACTGAAACACTTGCTGCCCACATACTCTGACTGTGCTGCTCTATTCATTTGTACATTTGCTGCTGCATGAGCACACTGCGCTGCACTGACTTCTGCATCCAAAATTATATGTACCTTAGTGTAATTATAGTTGCCAGTGTCATAGACCTCCATTTAGCACATTTCTCATGTGACTGTATTTTCGCTTTGCCATCCAAGCCAAATAAATAAGGGCCTTTTTTCTTTGAGGTGAAGACAGGTTAAATGTCTTCACCTCAAAGGCAGACATACTCATATTGTATAAAAAAATCAACACAAGGCACCTTTGTCATGCCTTAATAACAAAAAAGAGACAAACAAAGAACACACATTGTTAAATCATTATCTATGTTCACTCTTCTTGTCAACATAAGATGGCAAGTTATGCCAGCAGCGGAGTAGCAGAATGATATCTGGGCAGAGGATAAAAAAAATAATGACTAAAGGATGAGGAAGAACATCTTTTGGAAATGCAAAGATAAGATAAGAGAAAGGGAAGAAGGGCAGAGACAGACAAAAATTATTTCATGGTGCCTGAATGCGTTGACATAAAAGCAGTGCATTTTGGGTAGTCTTTGCCTGGGGGAGACCACTAGAGCAGAAGGACAGAGATGGGAGAGTCTGTGCAGTGCCATGGTGTACGCACAAATACACAGAGTGTGCATCAGATTCCTATTAGAGTGATGCGCCAGCAGTCCAAAGTTTACACCAACCCACGGCACAATTTGACCCTGCTGATTTTAGCTTTGTCTTAAGCCAATTGTTTTCTCAAAACCTGCAGCAGCAATCCACATAACTAACCAGTAAGATGGTTTTATAAAGACCCTATTGTTTCGGTGGGCGCTGATGTACATTAATGACGACATACTTGTCATATCGGTTGATGTCTGTAAGGATGCTTTTATATAAGAGTTTCAGATGGGAGGAGAGACGTAGGCTAGAATGCAAATTTAGCGTAGGCTGGTCAGGGCCAGTTTTCACTGCCCTGCGCTCCACTGAGCTGCAGCCTTGTGAATACACTAACACGCTAACTTAACAGGACAGGCTGATGACATCACACACTATGGGCCCTGCAGACATCACTGGAGTCACAGTGTTCCTGTGTGTGCATTCATACGAATATATGCCAGCATGTTGGTGTGTGTGTATGTGTGTGTGTGTGTGTGTGTGTGTGTGTGTGTGTTTGTGTGTGTGATCACATCCTGAGCCACGTGCAGTTGGTCTGCTGTTATACACAGAGCTAGGAGAGACGGGTCAGGTGTCAGGACCAAAGGCATCTGTGTATCCTAAAGTTCCTTCTCAAAATAGTAAGGAATATTTAAGAACATCATTTGAATGAATATCATTATATCATTTTAAGTTTTTTTAAATCACATATAATGAAATACCGTAGTGCTAATGCCAAACATGAGTCAAAGAGCACCTCAAATACTGTATGTTGGAACACTATTGGAAAGAGGAAACAGTGGTCAGCATTCTCAATGAGTAGATGATCTGAAGGAAAATCCTCACGTATCTCTTTTCTCTCTCAAGTTGTGTTTTTTATAAAACACTCTGCTTTTTATCATTGGAATGTTTTAGAAAACTGGCAAGTCATTACAGAATGTCAAAATTAGGGCAAAACTCATGTTCCCACAACACAACAATGGTGAAGTTTTACTGTCCTGTAAAGGCCTGCAGTATATCAAACCCTCAGCCTACAACCTTAGATTTTAAGCTGATTGTTGTCTGTCCGAGTCAATGTCAGAGAATGTACAGTAAGTAGAGTAAGTTCACTTTATTCCACAATATAATGCTGTAGTACTCACGTATGACCTTTGCTTTTCCCTGTTCAGGACATGTACTTTCTCAGATAAATTGCCAGTCTTATACAGTAATGAGAAGCAATGCTTCCTTTTATTTTATATAATACATACTGAAAAACAGTACCACCATATATATCCAGCATTAAGTCACAAACGAAACTAGACTGATTTTAAGAATGGAAAATTAAACTTTGTTTTTATGCGTGTGCTGTGTTTTCAGTCAGACTTATGAACCCTTTGACATAGAAAAAGGCTGAGGCCGGGTTTTATAATTGTTTTCATTTTAGTTTGTTTCATTATTGCTTCAACGAATTTCCCATTTTCCCTTCAGATTCCAGAAAAATATCCTATGAAAACATTTTCTTTTTCAAAACTATTCAACATTATCAGGCACAGACGCTGAGAATTCTCTGTAAAATGTACATACATTATACATCTCATCGCGCACACACACACACACATACTCTAGCATGGATGAGTAACACAATCATCTCACACATACATCACAGATACAAATACCTTATGCGAAGAAATTTAATTGACAGCTGCCTACTATACGTTACTACGAGTCAAAAACAGACTCAAAATGTTGAGCAACAACCGAAAAACAGCAACCACTCTATAAATATCAGATTTACATTACAAATACCTACAAGTACACAATTATAAATATATATCAATTTGTTCCTATCTCTGACAATGAAATGTATATGTTTCTAAGTCTTTGGCCTGCCCCTCAAACCCGCATAGAATAGAGGACCCTCTACTCATCAGTGCATAGTGGAATACCTGTGGAAATTTAGCTACCCAAATCTCAGACATGAGTTGAACTAATGCAAAAATAAATGATCTCAATCTCTCCTATTGTTTTTTTTCCTAACAAACATACATGTACAAGCCCACATTTGGCATCCAGAGACAACTAGGTTAAAGGGTTGTGACCCAGGTTCTAAGTCCAAAGTCATTTTTTTTTGTGTCTCCTAGGCGATTGCATTTTCCAGTGGTTCTTTCTCGTCTGCTGTAGCATGATGTGCCCCCTGAACAGCAGCCAACTCCTCATTCTTCTTTAACTCACGCTGATATTTAGCCATGATGGCAGCATAGGCGCATCCGTATACTGCGGCAGCCAGCATCATAAGTAACACAATCCCACACACTACGCCGGTTATTATAACTGTGGCAATAGCATGGCGCAAGTTGACAGGACGGTGCCTCTGCTTAGTTTCACATTCTGCCATACCCCCTCCTCCTCCTCCTCCTCCTCCTCCTCCTCCACCACCTCCAAAACCCTCCCCCATCGCCATGGGGACATGGAGAGAGTGGCTAGAAGGATGAGCATGGTTGCCATGGGTGTGGCCTCTCAGTAGCCTCTCAGACTCCAGGTGGTGTATGTTGGCAAAAAGGTAATGGTAACTCGTCGTCATGCAGGCATGGAAGAGCTGATAAGGGACTTTCTGTAGGTCTTTTTCCTTCATTTCTTCTGGTTGGGTGCAGAGCACTTCATCCACCACTCCACCTTGGTATCAGAGTTAACAAGACAAAGAAGAGCAACAAAGAAGGAGTTTTGGGGATATGGATATTGATTGTTTTGTATCATCAGATCTAATTTACAATCATCACATCATCATTGTCGTTTAGCCCATGCCGTGGCATTATTTGTTATTTATTATGACAGCATGAACACGATATGATTAACAGCTCATGAGAACAAAATGAATGGACTCTGATGGAAAAGGCACAGAGTTAAGACTTCATCAGCTACCCTTTGTATGTCCTGTAAATCTCTATTCATCTGTCTCACGTTGAGCATGCTCTGTCACACACTTTCTTTCTGCCTGCCTGATTAACCACTAGCTTTCTATTAAGCCCACATCCTTATATCAGGGTGCATTGTTCTGGCTTGCATTAATTAGAATTTTCAGCCTCTAAGAGAAAATTTATGTCAGGATAACACTGACATGTAGGCGGATCAACCAACAACATGTAAGCCAAGTCTTTATAGTACACTGGTAATTTTGTTATCCAATGCATGCTGGGCTTGCTCTTGCATGGAAAATAATATGGGTCGACTGTGTTCACTATCTCTTGTTGGATACCTCACAAACATAGTCTCAAGAGCTGCGTATTCAGAAGATTTCCCTTCATGCATGAATGGAGAGTCACAATGGACAATCAAGTGTAAAAGTTGTAAATCTTCATGATATTATGTATTACATACCATACATACTTGTAATCTCAACTCCTCAGTACATATTAACTAGATTGTTAGAGCCAAAAAAAAGAACACTGCTACACTCTGATCAGTTTGTTAGACGCTGATACACATGATAAGTGATACAATATAATTTAAACCTTCTATATGTAAAACATTGATTGTGCTAAAGAAGAGCCAATGCAAGGCATACTGGCGCAGTGGTTAGGGCACAAACAACTGATCAAGAGTCCCAATCCATCTCAATCTTCTGTTCTCTTTCTGTCATTTCCTGTTTTCCCAAATGCTATGTAATACTACTACTGATACTAATACTACTACTACTAATAATAATAATAAGCACCATAATCTTCA
Source organism: Menidia beryllina (assembly GCA_013363375.1). Taxonomy (NCBI): domain Eukaryota; kingdom Metazoa; phylum Chordata; class Actinopteri; order Atheriniformes; family Atherinopsidae; genus Menidia; species Menidia beryllina. The sequence continues at coordinate 8,327,333 of JABUIW010000028.1, read as the reverse complement.
TCTTGGCAATCCTGTTATAATTAAATGCTGTTATGATCTTATAGTTTTCTCGAAAGCAGGCAGGCACACCATAAGATTATGAATTAATTAAATAAGCAACGCCTAAAGCTATCAGAGCTCTAACCTTTAAAGAGGTAGGTTTCCAGCCAGAGTTTGAGGCCTATAAGGTGGCAGTCACACCTCCAAGGGTTGCCTCGCAGTGTGATGCTGTCCAGGTGGGTCAGGGCCTCCAACAGTGAGCGATCCAGTCTGGAAAATCTGTTGTTTTTAAGACCCAGATAGCTGAGGTTCCTTAAACTGCCCCCTATGGCTCCAGGTAAGCCCCACAGACTGTGGGAACATAAAAATGAATTCAATTTTATGTTTATGATTTTCTTGAGATTAATTCACAGTATATACATTTCAAACAGCTAGAGCAAAAATAATATTTCCCACTCTTAGGGCTTCACCTGTTATGTGAGAGGTCAAGATGAGAAAGAGAGCGGATGGATCCCAGCAGCCGCTTGTCAAGCTCTCTCAGGCTGTTGTTGGCCAGGCTGAGGTGATGCAGCGTTCTCAGACCAAGCAGAGCAGTGGGTGAAATAGATGTTATAGAATTATTTGATAGGTTGAGAATACGGACAAGAGGAATATCCCTGAAAGCCATTGATCCCAGACCCCTGATACGGTTATCTTGAAGATAAAGTTCTTGAGTTTCCGGATGCAGTCGTCGGGGAATGTCGTATAGGCCTCTACCTCGGCAATCTACCACTTTGGTGTTGCTATTGCAGCTGCACTCCTTTGGGCAGGCATGAGACAAAGACAGGGGGGCGAGGAGGGCGCACACAAATATCACTGTGGAGACAGGTGTAGGATTGTGTTATACACGGCATAATTTCATTGCTTTTTGCTATGATCTGGACTACTTTGTATGTTACATAAGCAAAGGTTTACCCCATGTTCCTAAGCCTCTCTGGCCACTTTCAATAAGATAGCTACCAGTATTCATCGAGAAACCTTTTGGCATGAATAAACACCTTCTTTACTTCTCTTTTTTACTGATCAGTTATCATTATCATTATTTGTCCGATGAGCATGAAAGTAAACTTTAACTGGAATGCTAACACCCACTTCTCACCTCCTTAGACAGTGACCCTCGGAAACTTTACCAAAGCCTTGTAACCTCTCACCCACACACAAATCCATACACAGCAAAAATTGGGTGTCTGATTCCCTTTGAGATAACTTAACATGTCCATTCCTTCTGGAACATTACAGCAGTATTTATAGCTTTGGCTTGACTAGCTTGAGGCTAAATGAAATGAAATCATGACCCAAGCCTATGAGTGTAGCTGGCTCAGAAGTTACCACCATAGATCTTGCATAGATCTATGAAGGTAACATAATGTAAACCTTTTATACCTAAAATTGGGTAAACCATTAGCTGGTGGTCCTAATGAAATGTGTTATGAGCCACAGGTTTAAAGGCATCCATGCACAGGTGCTCCCAAGGCAGATCCCAGGTGCTGGTTTGGTACACTGGCTTTTGGCAGTGTAGTCAAATTATATCTTTATATGCTTAAGCAACAAGCTTTATTACATGGATGGATTAATATTTTGTGAGTTGCAGTGCTGTACTCCTCTACTCACAAGTGACAAGAAGGAATAAATTCAGTCACATTTGCTGACATACGTCCCTTAATTGTAACATAAGGTCAGACACTGCACACACATATAAAGCATCAGCCAAGTGGAGCATTATAACCACCATCACAGAATGAGGTCAACACAGGAGAGTGGCTTTTTGCTCTGATGTGTCCCTACAGCCCAAAGTAAACACAAACAAGTCTGTAATAACATGCACAGTAAGTGCCACTTTAAATCAGCCTTTTTACCAATGTCATCTCACAATTGCAACAAGGAAAAAAATGTAAAGATGTAAATGTTCAGCTTATAACGCAGACATGTGATTATTAAATCAATATTCTTGTAATGAGAACTATTTTTATCAAGCATTTCACACCAGAACTCAGTTATACAATAGTCTGGTTAGCCATGTACACCTACAAAGAAAATACATGCACGTAAACACACTCATGCACAAACATCCACACTTTTAACTGGCGATGGAACTCATACCTCTCATAGCTGCCAGTCGACTCTATTCTGCTTGCGTTCAGTGTTCTTTTAACTCCCTTTTCGGATTGTATTGACTCTCACTGGTTGATGATCCATTTGCTATTAATGAGGCTGAGAAGAGCTTGTCATGACTCTGGGTTGGCTGATATAAGTCAGGAGGTGAGAGTCAAAGGAAAGATCATCAGCAGAAAGCAGTGTCGCTCTCAAGATCCCCAGAATTGCCATCAGAGCAGGCAGATCAGAGCACAGAGCTCGCTGCCAGCCAGTCAGAGAACTACTCCACTCTCTCTCTCTCCCTATCCTTCTCTCACGGTCTCTATCTCTCTCTTTGCTGTTTTCTCACTGCCTCTCAAAACCTCTTTTTTTTCTGGCATTCTATCCTCTTATTTTCTATTTTATCCTTTCCTCTGTTTGATTTAATTGAATATGATCTCGCCTGTGAAACCCAGATCAACACTCTGTGCTCTTCTGTCTCTCTCGCTGTTTTGCTCACTCCCACATCCCCTCCCATTCCCAGTTGCATTGGTGTGTGTGATGGTGTGTCATCTCCCAGTGGACAGCTGCGCCTCTTAAATCAGAGCACAAACACATTCACTGATGTTCATGTTACACCACCTATTGCTCTGGCAAGAGCTCAGCAGGACAAATTTAGACCTGGATTGCGGTCTGTTGACAAAAACTGCTCCAGCCCCTCAACACATCGTGAATGTTGTCAGAGGATGCCTGTTTCTGTGGCATGCTCTGATGATATTGTGCATAAGCCTTAGGCAGAGGGGCTGGCAGAACACGCCCCCAGCTCAACACAAAATGCCCAAATGCACACATCTGCACAATTCTGCACACAAACACAAAGATGGATTGTAGCTGTTGTAAGAAATTTAAAATGATTGTTATGAATGCATTTTGTTCTATGGAACAGGATTTGCTTTTAAGCTCATGCGACTGGGTAAATATTGGGAGAGGTAGGAAAAGATTAATAATCAAATTATTTTTTAACCATAAATATGACAGATTTAAAAGCTGACCTTGGCTCTCTTGTATTTGCCCTCCTGTCTGCCTGCATTTAAATCTTTTTCAAGCTAAAGGCTCTGACAATTTTTTTAATTCTGTTAGTAAAAAGGGAAGTCAGTTTTGTCATTAGCTTATATTTGATTAATTCTTTTTAGAAATGAAAATATCAACCTTGAAGAATTGGATTCTGTTTTTTTGCAATGTCTCAAAATGTTAAGACTATATAAAGAAAAACATTCTTCAACTAAAATTTCATGTGATGCATTCATTTATGATAATTTAAGATGATTATATGTATGATTTAAGTATGATTTTGTCCATTTAGTGTGACGGTTAACCTTGTATTTACTCTATATCTTTTGTCTTGATTTTGCAACTAAAGTCGATCAAGTCTAGGTTTTTCTTGATAATATCCCACAGATTTCATATCATCTGGAACCATTTAAATCATTATTTTCATAGATGTGATGGTTGATGTTTAGTGTCATTGCACATATGAGCTTGTTTATTGTGCTGTATGCCTAATTACATAGTAATGACTGACTTTGCTACAGTATACCACCACTTTCGTGTGAAATATATATCAATACATTCCTTATTAGAATGATATCTATCTGTATGATGTAAACTGGCTGTTATATTTTAACGGCTGGGATTGAAGTGATGAATTGGAATTGTTACTGGGATGGATTTACAGTGGATTCTCCCTGTCTATTTCTTTGGACTCATAAACCCAGCTCAGGGCATAAATACCGCTTAGTTCATAAATCATACCTAGGGAAATTAAATGTTCCTTCTTAGTACAGAAAAGACCCAAGCTTTAGTGAGACAGATTCGAGCTTTTCCTCTGAGCCGGCATCCAGGGAGATGCCAACCTCAGTGCACTTTTAACCCTAAATACCATTTTACACAGAAATTCTCTGCAGTATCTTATATTAGATTTATGATTACAAGTTTTATACATTTCATTGACAGATATGAAATCCCATTTGTGTTACATTGATTGTAATATTCAAGGATAAGTTAACCTCCCCCAATTTAGGCCTTTCATTAAGAGTATTAAAATCCACAGTATTTCAGCATTGCGGTTCAATTGGATAATTTGTGTCTTTCATTGTTTTAATTATTTAGGTTACAACTGGATTTCTTTTTTCTGTTAGTGTCGCTCAGCTTCTGAAATTAGCTTCTCCTTCTGGATTTTCCATGTGGGCGTAAAAATTGTGGGCTGCTGAAAGTATCTGGCAAAGCGTATGATGGAATAATCTGCACCTGTTCCTCTGGGCAAGAACTAAAATGGATGTCAGTAGTGTTACACTGCACATAAACCTTCGCACAAATCTACAGTCACTCTAACAGAAATGCAATGGGTTGCTGAAGTGTACCTGCAATACCCTGCAATTGTTTGCAAGACAAACTCATGCCAGTTTGTCTGAAGGTCTGAACGGGCATCTGATATTCATTTTTTACCATATCCACTTCTCATAGACATGTGTCTAGATTCTCTGAATCTTTTGATATCACGTTAACTTTAACAATGGTATGGGAGACTTGGTATAACAGGTTTGCTTTTTTAGAATTCCATATTTTTCTGTAGAATGTTGAACTGCTTACTGCCTTTTAAATGACTTATAAGGTGTTTTTCTATTGGATAATTTGTCTAGTCTCAATATAGTCTATATAATGAGAGACTCTCCTTCTCTGAGGTGTTCTTTTTTTATTAATTTCATCATAATCTACTTTAAAAATGTGCATTCTGGAAGACATTTGTTTCCATTTTTTGTCTAGCCGCCCATGAAAATATCTTCATATAGCAGCACAGTCAGATGGCATTTCATTAGTCACAGAGATAATTATTATGTTTGTAGGATTGCTATGAAGGCACATGAATCTTTCTTTCTGCAAAAGATACAAAGGAGGGGAGGAAATATAAAAAGAACATCCCACTAAAATGATTTTACAAGTCAAGATAGGTGTTACTAAGAATTTCACAAGTTACATCCATGAGCATAATTGTTTGTTTCATAATATTGTCTAACTAGTCTTACAAATGGCACATTTCCATCCATTTTTACAAACAGCCTGCTTTTCATTTTGAGGGAAGCTCTTAAATTTTCTACTTGAAAGATTTACAGACTCCCAAAGTACAGCACACCCCCACTGAGAGAAGGCAAGGCTCCTCTAAGTCTTAGTGGCAGGGGGTAGAAGGAGAGGAGGGTGAGAAAGAGTGGAGGGAAGTTTAAGCCTGTGGTGAATGTGTCAATCTTTCCACAGTCAACTCTGAACAAGCTGACATATTTAATGTAAAGAACTGAATTTTTCCAGGCAAGGAATTTTGGCTGGATCTTTGTATTTAAGGACCTGCTGGGCCAAGGCTGATGGAAGTGGGAGCAACTCTATATACCAATACTAGAAAAGCATGTCAGAATAACAGTGTGGAAGCAAAGTCAGGAGTGGCATTAATTTTATGTGGCTTTAGAGAAAGAGAGAGAGAGAGAGAAACACACACAGAGAGAGAGAGAGAGAGAGAGAGAGAGAGAGAGAGAGAGAGAGAGAGGGAGAGAGAGAGAGAAAGAGGTCTGTTTTGGTGTAATTTGAAATTCTGAGAGGTTATAAACATTTGTATGCACAGAGCAGTGTTGCATAGACACATCCAGTCTCACATAAGCCTCCCAGAAAAATATACTGCTTCATGTGTTATAAAGTGGGCGCTTTGCTTTATGGACTATTTCATTCTGCAGGAATCTGTCTTTTGTCTCATTGGGGATTTATGTACAGTGTACTTATATTACACTTGTTCAATACATTATTGGTTAATTACACTTTAACATACCGAGCATTCATGACTTGTTTCTACATCATATCTGATGTTGGTGGTGTTGTTTCTCTTTCAGCTGTGGGCATACAGATGAAACTCGATTTCTTTCAGAGGAAATTTTGGACAGCCAGCAGACAGGTATCATTGTAAAGTGTCACATTTTCCATTTTGCCTGTGAATTCAAACAATATAACATGTGAATGATAAAATACAAGCAGATATAATTGCATGTATTGCCAAGACACTAGGAACATGGTGGCTGTGATGAGTGCAAACTTATAATAAATAATAAAACTAATAATAAAAGGAAACTCAGCTTGTTTTGTTTTTAGAAATTTATTTTTATGAGTAGAAAATAGTTAAGTAAAAAAGGCATCTTCTCCACTGTTGAAGCTTTAAGTAAATTGTGTTTTTAACAGATAAACTGGCAGGAAATTATGCAAACAATGCAACACACAAAAATTGAAGCGGCAAAAAGCACAAATTCTTTTGCTCTGGTCCAATAGTTTTTGCCTGAAGTAACATGTTTTTAAAGAAAACTGCTTGCATATTCTTTGTCAGTTGTCTTGTGTATTCATGTAGTCATGATTGACAGTGAATATCACGACATTCTCAGTTCAGTGCATTGGTTTAACTGAAATTCCTCAGAAATGTCCAAGTTTGCCTGCTGTGAAAATATATATTTTTTTTATTTCAACAACCCTTTTTAACATCTGCTTTGTCCAAAACACATTGACACATTCCTGAATTATATCAGAATTTTCTTTTGATAATTTTCTTTACAGTCCAGCATTTCAGCTCGACATCTGTTATGAATTAAAAACAGATTAAGCAATATGTTGCACAGTGTGTTCAAGCGTTATTAGAAAAGAGGTCAGATAAAAATTGCAAGAATGCAGAACGATCATTTCAACTGAAATCTAGTTTAGTAGAAGTCAGCCAAAAGACATACATACATTTAGAATTTTATTGGATTACTGACACTAAAGGTTCAATTCTGTACTTGGTAATATGATTCTTTTAAAAGACTTGTTAATATCCTTGTTGTTACTACATCTTCTTCCGACTTGTTGATCTTGAATTAAATTATCATCCTCATTAGGTTGCCTGTCAGTGAAGGTTAGCAGATAAGCAACTGAACAATTTAGAAAAGCTAAAATCACCTCAGACAGAATTAGTATACACGTTTCAAATAACCCAATAGCAATATCCTATTTTTAGATTTTGAGACAACAAAATCCTTTCCAAATGTCCTCCGATCAATTATATAATTATATTGACAGTATGTAATCATTTTTGGCACTGTTTGAGTGATGTCCTTTGGATTCTTAGTTAGTTATTTTTTTGTTCTTGTTGAGTTACCTAATATCTTTTAATCTAACTTTCCCATTCTGTCTCAGTTCCACCACAACATCAGTTTGAATGGTAGCTCAGCGGTGTTGACACCTGCAGGTTCTATGGCAGTCATGCAACCAGCGGCAGACACTGTCCTCTTCCCCGTGCAGCTGGAGCATGGCCTAGTTGTTGTCAAGTGTCTGATAGTTAAGAAGCAGAGCCCATTTGAGCTAGCACTGTTTTGTTCATCATTTCCCCCCTGAATACTTTGAAGTGGGTGGCAGTTGCAGTCCCTCACACCTCTTTTAGAAGCTCAAGTGTCTCCTGAGCTTGAGAAATCTTTTAAAAATCTTTTAATTGACCCTGCACACAGTCTTTAAAGGTGTGCATGAACAGGAATGCCCCCTTCTGGCCTTGTCTTAAATTTTCTTGTGCAGAATTGTCCAAGTTACTCTTTTTTCTACTTAAAGAACTGCTTGTGAATACAGTTACTCTGTCTCTCAGCTGATTGATAATATGTATATTCTCAACTCAACTAAAGCTTTTTTGTTTTGATATGCTCATAGTACATAATTACCATTTTTGTCACATTTCAGTGTACTGCATTAGATGGAAAATGCTCCATAAGCTGTGATGATGAGGTCAGTCAAGTTTCCTTTTGTTCACTTAACCCCAAATTATTGGTTTGGGGTTAACTGGTACTGTTGTATTTCACATTTGCTTTAAGACGTAATTTTCTATTTGACAGCATATCAATTGCTACCTTATTGACAACAACGGCTTCATTCTGGTGGCGGAGGACTACTCTCTGGTGAGTCAAGGAACTTACAAACCTTTATTTTTCACTGCAAGCAGAAATATAGATGTATGTGTCTTTGTATATTATCTCTACATTCAATACTTAAAATTGTTGTTAAGACTGCTCTCAGTAAATCATTACAGTGCCAACCATATACCCTCTGCTGTCATCAGACATGCTGTCACTCCGACTTTGGCTCATAGAAGCAGGCCCGCTGGCTGTCACTGCCCTTCCTTTCCCCTGCATGTTCTTTTTAAGCATCTCTCGCTTGCTCCTTTGCTCCTATGTTGAAGTGACAGAGCATTCAGACTCTAGATGTCAAGAGGTTTCAGCTCAGTCTTGTTGTAAAGCAAAAAAAAAAATCATAAGCTAATATGGAAACACGAGTCAGTCCATGAGTCATCCATCAGAGTGTCGTATTGAAAGTGTCAGGAGAGTAAGGTCAGGAGTAGATCAATTCTGATGAGAAGGGGTGAGGCATAGGTCACCCCCAATCTGTGTCATTTCAGGCAGTTTTGTGTTAGAAAATAGTCTAAAACACATAGAGTTATGACATCTGAAATATAAAATAATCTAAGATTACATACTGTTACGTACCTCTGGCCTAAATGAACAAAGACATGCTTGGGTTCTGATCCAGGTTGACACCAGAACATGAACCATTTATGATTCAGCCAAGCTCCTCCCCTGGTACAATGTTCATGCAAATCCATCCATAGCTCCCTTGGATTATCATTTTAAAAATAATCAAAGCCATGTGAAAATGTCATTTAAGAATATGATTTTTATAAGGAAATCAAAGCTTGTGCGATTGGGCCGATCGAAAGTAATCACAATACCGTCAATACACTAATTTCTTTTACAGTGAAGTTATTAAAGGGTTCTATCATGGACAATATCCACAATACATGTGTTAGTTTTTTACCCTCCAAGTGTCTCCAGCCTTATAGACATTTGAATCTAAACAATTTAATTCTAAATGCTTGTTTGAATGAAAAAAATCTCTCCCTTTTCTTTATCAGACGGGAACGTTTTTTGGAGAAGCAGAAGGAGCCGTAATGAGTAAGCTTTTGCAGATGGGCTCTTTCAAGAGGTAAGGATTTCAAACTGCTTGTGTGTGAGCACATACTGAGAAGCAGCAGCTCAAGTGTATTCACAAGTGTGCATATGTATCTTTGTAAATACATGTGCATAATATCAGACAGGCCACAGAATGAGAGCATGCCTCCCCTTGTGCTGACAGTTGAGCCTTTCAGCACTGAACTCCGACCCTGCACTCGGTGCAGTTCTCCATTAAGGGATTAGAGCAAATCTTTTCCTGAAACAAAAGAATTAAGAAAAACCTGAAGTCATACACACACACACACACACACACGAGTGGGCACGTAGACATACATACTGTGTTTGTTATAAAGCCGTGTCTCCTGGAAAACGCCAGGAGCAGTGGGTGGCGACATTCTGCAATTAATTTGGAAATTTAATCCACGAGGATACCTTTCCCAGTTCAGTTTTACAGAGCATAAATGCAGAAAAGCAGGAACAGGCGCACAGAAATTTTATTTTGAATATTGAGTCACTGCGGAATGATGTGAAGTTCGTGGAATCTTTATATGGTCACAAGTGTGAATTTTTATTGCACAGAAGCACACAACCACTTTTCCAACTCTATAGCAAGTCTATACCTAACATTTACATCTGCCTTCAGGACATGTGAGAGGAGATTTTTGCCATAATGTCCTGGTTTAAAGATCAATGACAAACCATGGCACATGTCAACAACAGCGCCTCTCTATCCATTGAATGAACCTTAAAAGCTCACAGCAAATAGTTTGCAGGCCACTCCTTGAAAACAAAGAGGCCTAAAAAGTGCTTGTCTTAATCTTTAATGTTTGATGATGATGGATTGTTTAAGACTGAGGAGGACTTATGACGAATGAATTACATGACTTGTGTAGTTGAAGTAAAGCCTTTCAGTTTTAAAACCAATGAATCCAGTAAGATCTCTCTAAACTCAGAGCCATCTGTAGCAAGTTAATGTGTTTAGGTGCAGTTTTTTGTTTGGATTAAAAAAAAAAAATCAAACGGCTTCATTTACATTTGACATAAACTGCAAGCCTGACGACAAATCATTTTCAACCGCTTTTGCATTATCCATTGTTCCAAACAAACATTTGAAAAGGAAATTTATGTGAATATTCATGCCTTCACATATAAGAAACACTGAACATGCAACACACTCTCATATTCATAAACAGATGTTACTTTGGTCTAAGTTAGCTGCTAACAGCATTATGTGGCCTGGCTTTGCACTAATTGGTTCCTGGTGGTGTATTAGAGCTCTATGTCATTAGTACTGTGACTGAGGTTTGAACATCACCCCGAGCTGCGTTCCCACTCAGACATTACAGGCCTGCTCGGACAGTTGCCCACACACAAGAACGATCAGATAGATCATGCATTTTCCAAGGGTTACAACAAAGAATGTCCAGTGCATGGTTGTGTGAGCGAGTAAGAACACCTTGCAATAACCTCACCCAGACAGACATAAATCTCACACCCTCGGGGTCCACTAAGCCCTTAAATCCTCTGATAGCCCACCAATATCCTCCAAAATAATTTACGCACACACACCCTTTTTTCTACATCACTTTGAGGACCCTCTCAGGAAGCTCTCGGCTTTCATTCGCTTTCCTTTCCCATTCTTCCCACATTCGCCCAATATATTATTTTGAGGTAAGGCAGCAGTTATAGAAACGATGGGTCTGTCTCTTTCAGCTTTAAGACAGTTATTCAAAAAGCTCTTAGAGATATGTTAACAAAGAGAATGTGGGAATGTGTTCCTAACAAAAAATCAACAAACAAAAGCATGAAAAGTCTTTGTTGGTATTTTTGCGTTACTCTGCTTTTTTGTCTCTCTCCATCTTTACCTCCTCAGGGTCACTCTTTATGACTACCAAGCGCTTTGCTGGGTCTTTTCAGAGAGTAGTGACAGCGGGCACACACTGCTGGATGTAAATTAACTATTTTATGCCACACTCCAACCTCCATATTTACATGTTACAATGTCACATTAGATCCATGTCCAACCAATGTTTTCTCCTGCTTCTTTTCTGTAGCCCTACTTTGCTTTCTTCTCTGCTGTGAAGTGGATCCTGACTGAGCTTGTCATGTAAGAATTGAGTTTTTGTGATAAAGTCGGCTTCGCTAGTAAGAGCATAAGTTAAAAATATATCTGTGGTTTTTGGATTTCTATTTTTTGCTTCTTTGCTCTGTGATGAGTTGTATGTTTATGTGACACTGTATACCAATTGTGTGCCTGTTTTGAGGTGGCCACATAGGACATGTTAGTACAGTATGTTGATGAGATTCTCTATGATCATGAGCAATAATGGCTACCTGATGTTGTCTGTCACGAGGGTATCCCTCTAAAGCTGCATTGTGGCTGTTGGTAAGTCCTGCTGGGTGGTCCATCAGTGACAAAATGCAGCATGGGAAGATTGAATTGTGTGGGATAAAAGAGGATTTTTAAGTATTTTCTTATGTGCTTAATTTTCTATTTACTTTCTAATAGATAAGAATGTTAATTCTTACTCAGATACGCATACATTTAGATCCAACAGGAGCATTAAGTTGTATGTGTTTAGTTTTGTGTGTATATATATATATATATATATATATATATACACACAGTACATTGTAGTCATTTGGACAATGACTGGAATTCATTACATGACATAAAGTTTAACATTTTCAGAGTAATATAAAAATACTATGTAGAAAAATCAGGTTTTGCTTACTTTCTTCTGGGACTGTTGGAGGGTAAAAAAAAACTGTTTTGATTGTTTTAAAAATTCTTTAAAATGTTTAAATAGATATTAGTTTTTTCATGAGGTAGTTACTCGAACCCATCCATTTTCGTAACCGCTTATTCCCTAATGGGGTCACGGGGGGGACGGAGCCTAACCCAATTGTGAATAGGTCAGAGGCGGGGTAAACCCTGGACAGTCCGCCAGTCCATCGCAGGGCCACACAGAGACGCACAAGGACGAAAAACCACTCACACTCACTCCAAAGGGCAATCTTGAATGTCCCATCAACCTAACATGCAGGTTTTGGACGGTGGGAGGAAGCTGGAGAGAACCCACACAGACACAGGGAGAACATGCAAACTCCACACAAAGAGGTCCTTGTTCCCCTGAGACTTGAACCCAGAACACTCTTACTGCGAGGCGATGGTGCTAACCACCACACCACTGTGCCGCCGTTACTCGAACCCTTTCATATATAAACATATACATACATATGCATTTATTTGTTACATATAAAAAAGTATGCAGGTGTGATATGTTATGCTCTTTGAGAAACATCCCCAACAACAGTGCATTACTGCAGCAGAGTGTTACACTACATGTTACAGAAATAGAAGAGTGTATTTTCAAGTTGATTTTTCCTATTTAGATTCCTGGTAGAATTCAACTTGTACAGCTGGTGGAACTGTGACCTGACCTCGAAAGGTAAGTACACTGGAAGTGCGTATGTGTTTTTTGTGATGAAATTGGGTTTTATTTGTATTCAGTCAGTACTTGCCTCGATAAAAAAAAATTGTATTTGAAAAAAGCAAGAAAGTAAATGATTATTTACTGATTCATTTCAAGATAAAAAAAATATATTATAATATTATTATAATATTATAATAATATTATTTTTATATTATTTTTCCAATATACCAATAAAAAAATCCTTTTGAGAAACAACGAAAAATGTTTATGAAGACAGCTTGAAATTAATTGAATTGTCAGATTTTTTTTATGGTGTTTAGTTTTATGGTATGTAATTGGAAGTCAGGAGCAACACTGACAGTAACTAGAGTTAATAACCAGACACTGGATCAATGCACCAAAACCAAACCTTATCTCCTTAGTTCTATATCATTAGGTTACCTTTTCCTACTGCTGTAAGGCGATTAAGAATAATAATTTACACAAATAAAGATAACTTGTCCTTATTTAAAAAAAAATGAAAATTACACTATTACTGGACCTATAGAGATGTATTTGAAAGTGCCTGTATGTGTACATACAAATGTATTACCATGTTTCTACTTTAGTTTATACCCAACAGTTTTGGTAGTATATGCCAATTTGATAGTAGTGAGGCAACTTGCATATACTTGCATATAATTGTAGAAAAACATATAATTTCTATGTATTTCTTCCTATCTGATTTTATGTCTCTCAGACATATTCTCAGGTTATTACTACCAGGCTGCAAATGCCTTGAGTCCTCATGCTTTATGAGGTGTTGAATACTATTTGCCTGACTGGAATGAAAGCCTCTCTAAGCAGCATCATGTTGTAGAATTAATTGTGGACAAAACCAATAAAATATTTAGAGAATGTTAGAGAGTGAGGGAGAAAAAAACACAGAATGAACATCTATAAACTGCTTTCCTTGCAAGCTCTAATCCTGAATGAAGTGAAGCTGGGCAACGCTGCTCGCCAAGCAGTCGAGACAATTTCACAGCTGGCTAGCCTCAGGTCTTAGTAGCACTTTCTATATCTTTTTACAACAGAGACACAGGCTTGTGACACACAGGCGAAACACCCCAACTTAGCTGCCCGTAACCCAATCTATACAACTTTTCAGGCTGAACTAATCCCAGACGTTTATACATGTATATAGTTCATATGCAACACACACACCCACACAGCAACCCTGCACTGCTGACTCGTCGTAATTAGACCGCTCTGTTCCAATCACGCACATAATCCACCATCTTTCAAATCTGTGTTCTAAAACTGAGAAGAGAATTCTGATAAAGCTGAGTATTAAAACTGTTGTCTAGTTTTGAATAACTGAGTTTGGATGTTCACCCGTACCGGAAAAACTTCTTGTAGCATTGTTTTATACCTCTGGGTGGCAGGAGTGGTCAGGCAATGCTGAGAATGGCTGTCCTAGATTAACTTTAGTATTTCCAAGGGAATGAAAGTCTGCACTGGTGCAGAAATGTTGTTTTCTGTTCTGCTCGTGTATGGATGTTGTGTGTAAAACTTGTTCTGTGTTTCAATAACTATTTTATGTGATGAACTTGACTCTCTCATTGGTGTTGTGTAACTTTTCTACCAGTTTTGACTCAGTGTTTTGTTACCCTCTTCCTTTTTCCATCTCTCTTTATTTTCCTTTATTTTCCTCCTATTTTCCTTCCTGCTTTTTTCCTTCCTTCTGCTGTTCCTCTGCACCTCCCCCACCCTCCTCCCCTGCCTTAGCCCAGAGGATAGGTCGGTCCATGCAGGTACCATGTGACACAGAGTACCCAGCCTTCGTCTCAGAGAGAACCATCAAAGAGAACACTGGCAACATCGACTGCGATGGCTGCTTCAAGTATGATACACACAAACTGAATCAAAGTTTTACCAATTTTAATATAAAGATCTATCTTTTTAACTATCAGGGTTTTTGTTTATCAGCCATCCACTGTGTATCATGAAAGAAGCTAACAACAACAAATTAATTACTCTGTAAGCTCATCCCACAATATTTTATCTATGTAATTTCCGCTGATGGGAAACACATTTAAAACATTTGTTTTTCTTTTGAACCTACTTTTATCCAGTCAGTCTATCAGAGACCCACACTCAAACACATGTAGACACTAACTCTGTCCTCCGGCAGTTTGAAATACGAGGCACTCAAAGATGAGGGAGTGAGGTGGAAAAAAGGCTTCCTTTAAAAATGGGAAAATGAGTGTGGTCCCCATTAACAATTTGGGATTTTCTGTCAGGCAATTGTGGGGTGTTCTCTGGATCCATCCAATGGGCCCTTCATTGCTCCCAGCTGTGGAGCTGCCAGGGAGCTCAGAAATCTGTATATCTATGTGTGTGAATGTGTGTGTGTGTGTTTTCCTTGTGTGTCTGCTGTCAGTACACCCCCACGAGGTCATCAGGGTAACCACTGCCCTGAGTACCAGCTCTAAAACTTGGTTATTGATGCAGTCGGACCCCAAAACAATAAAAAAGAATAAGAAAAAGAAGCAGAACCCTCTGAAAACCGTAACACCACAAATCCACATCCAACAGAGGTCTGCCTCTGCACTGTGATGCCACAAGAAGTGAATGAGCAGACAGGGCTGTGTGCTTCTTAAAACATGTCACCTTCCAGTTAAACACAACAAATCTGACAAAGAAAAATGTCACTTTTATTTGATTTATGTGGAAATTTTATACCTCCAATTTGTAATAGAGGATATTGGTGATAAACATCTGCTTTGTGTTGCTGACTGACTGGGGCTTTTCTTTCATATTTTCATTGAGCCACGTGCGTATGCTTTGTGTTGTAGGAAACATACTCAAAGCCCTTGCCTGTTAAACCTCTCTTTACAGTATTTTGACTCAATGTGTCCATGTGTCTGTCATTATTTGCACATGTCCATTGTTTCCTCACTGGTGTGACAAAGCATTACAAATGTTAAAATGTAGTGGAGGCTGTAATAGGTTAAGCACTCGAATAGTGGGAGTGGGCCTCCAGTAATGCGTTTTGGGGTTGTTGGGTTTTTTTTTTTTTGCTTCGCTTCTGAAATAAGAGAATCAAAACAAAAAATGTTGCTCCAGTTGGAGACTCTCTTCAAGTGGACTATTTGTCCATTTGAAAACACAGATCTCTCACTCCACATGGACTTACTTTCTTCTTTCAACCATGGCAGTTGTCATGAAAACAGAGAGGTTGGAAGTTCAAGAGAACGACTGCTTCAGCTGGTGCACATGCACGTGCACTCAATCTGTTAAATATTTTCCAGATTAATAAAATATTTAAATCAGATAATCATACATATTTTATTCTAACAGTTATAATAAATAGTACTGTTTAGTTATAAAGTTACATTTTGTTTCTTAACACCTTTCAAAAACTATTTTAAGTGCTTTAAGTGAAGACTTTTCTGTATTATTTTGTGCACGCTAAATAGAGGAATGTCTGTATTATAGCCTCATCATGCTATCATGTTTCATGATTTTCATAACCTATATTATTTAAGCAAGTAATTTACCAGTCTATACTGGGGCTTCACATTTACTAAATTTGAAAAATAATGTGAAATGTATCAAAGTTATAAAATGATCATGTTAGAAAAATAATGGTCTTTATCCTAAAAGTCCATATATATGAAATTATGTTTGATCATCAAACTGCACACAGTAACTTTCACAAAAGTGGTGCCAGATATTTTTGAAAACCTGACGGTGAGTGTTATAGTTATATTCATGCCATCCTTTTAGAAATGTAAACATTGAATGTGAAGCCCTGAGTGAATTTTCAAGAAAACTTGCCACTGAACAGCTTAGCACGCAAGCATTCAAGTCAAAGGAATTCCGTGTTTATAACTTCCTGACATAGTTTCATGCCCTTACCTACATACATCAGCACAGCTAAAATTGGACATAACAAAGGCATATTCTTTAATCCATTTAATCAAGTTCAGCTGCCAGTTGTGTGATTATATATTCTGAGAGGTTCACACAACATGCTCTGTCTCCGTGACTTTGTGTGCGTGCTTTTCTATGCTTCATGTTAATTTTATTTAAAGATCTGTCTGTGTGTCATGCTCTACTTCTTCTCAGACGTTGCATGTTTTTGTTTTCCCTCCTGGCCAAATTGTATAGGCCACAGTGCAGTGAGGCCATGTCAAGAACAAGTTGCCTCCATCATCCAAGTTTATGGAAAAGAGCCTGCATTGTACATCAATGTGTATATGTGCATCTTGGAAATATACTTGCATATGTCTAAGTGTGTGTGTGTGTATGCATTAATAGGCTGTATGGTATTTCTATTTTAATCACTGGATATGTTCAAGGCCAGGAGTTGTATCGTCAGGATGTGTTTAAGTCTTTGCTCTAAGAATGCTTGCTTTCCTTACTGTCAGAGGGTAGAACTTGACTGGCCCAGAACTATGTTGGGGTGAGAATGGATTAACAAAATCTCACCAGATTTTAACTGACTCTAATTGACACTGGGCTGACCTATGTGCTGAATTGGTTTGTTACTCTTCGTGGGCTGAGTGTGTATTAGGGTGTGATGGATCGTAAAGGATTGCACATTAGTGGTCAGGTTAAAGTGATCATAGAATTAAATTAATGATGATGGAGATATTTCTGTAGATATCAGGCCAGCTTTAATTTGTCAGGTCTTGCCATCTTTGTCTTTGTCCTCCTTAACAAGAGTTTAGAAAGTGTATCCTTTTACATTGTTTTCACATCTGTGTGCAACAGGTTGTTTTTTTCATTTGGGTCTGACAAATGCTTCATTGAATTTGATAAATCATCCAGCTGTAGCAGAGGCGGTGGGGAGAGAGAAGCAAGAGCTCAAGAAAGAAAGGGTGATAGAAAGAAAAGATCCTCTTTACGAGCTCTCTTTTTCATAAAACTTGTCCGTGGACATAAATCACCGGACAGGAGGCTGAGACAAGGCTTGATCTCTCAGGTCAGTAAAACACATCCATGGAAAGCTGTGTGCACAAAAGTGTGGTTCACATTTGGCTCTCACTGGAGTGTTTTACATTCAGCCACACTTCATTGGCGCTCACCCTGGACAGAGTATAACATGGATTTAGAGAATTAGAGGTGTATATGTGTCTGTCTGTGTCTCTGTGTGTCCATCGACAGCCAGTGATTTCATCCCCTTGACATGGATCGTATGTGAACATGGACATTTACATCATGCCCATGCACTTCGACTACTTGCCAGTTTTGCTCTTCACTTCTTCCTCTTCCAATTCGTTTCCTTATCTTTTTTTCTCTCTCACTATCTGTGCTTTAATCGCCAGGTCCTTTGTGATCCAGCAGATCCCCAGCAGTAATCTTTTTATGGTGGTGGTGGACAGCAAGTGTGACTGCAGCATGTTTGAGCCAATTACCATGGACCCCATCGAGATTATGTATATCCTTTGATGTTCAGACATTGAAGAAGTGGTGCTTGGAATGAGGTTGTGGCTATCCCAGATGGAGCGGGGAAATAGGAGCAGGTTGATGTAAATCAAAGCCAAAGAGTTAAACATGATGCATCCTACCCTGAAAGCCTTTTCCCATAATTATCTTATTAAGTTTTTATTAAAACGGTACTGTTCTCCTCCATCTTCTGATTTTCACTGCAAGAATTATGGTTGCCAGTGCGTATCCACATGTTATAACTAGGATGGGAATGATATAGAATATTTTTAATGTGTGGGAAAACTTTCAGAACATTGTTTTCCTTCCACATCTTGCGGGCAAAAGATATTATATTGCTGTGGGGACAAAATCTGAGGCTTGCGCACAGAGGCACCATTCCATCATATAGACTGTCTCAAAGGACTTTGTGAGTGAGTTTGAACCATGCTACTTGTCACATTGTGATGGAATCATGATCAATAGTTGACACAGCCAGCCCAAAAAGGCTTTAGACAGAAAGATTTTAACCACAAAACTTGCTGGAGACTCCCTCAGCATGCAATTCTTTGAAACTTTATGCTGTTTATACATCTCCTCTCGTGTTTATTTTATTGTGGAGTGCAGAATAAAGCCTGCTATCCCGTTGCTATGCAAAGAAAAAAAACATCAAGCTCTTCTCAAACTTAGCTTTTTCAAGATATTTCCTGCCTTGCCCTTTATTTCAACCTCATTCCGTTGTGTACTGATTGATATGCATTCTTTTCTTTAAACAAGAATAATATTAAAAAAACAGATCCTTCTGAGTTTGTCCATTACTGCCTTAACTACAGCTGCACATAATGAATCTCTAAAATGTGAGAGACTTAAGATGCAAAAAGACAGGAGGCGCCCAGACACCTGTCACCCTTTCCACCCAGAGGTATTTCCCCCACAAATGCATATACCTCATACACAAATGATAATTTCTCACTAACATGAAATACTTTGTCTCCAGGAGAACTCAATGGAGTGTGGAGGAGCCGGGACTCTCACCCCATGTCTTACGGCAACACTGCTCTGCATTGTTGTGGCGCTGCTCCCAAGGTGACGAGAGCTGGCCACGCCTCTCCACCCAGAGCTTTACCTGGATTGGCTTGGCTCGGCACGCAAACAATACCACAGAAAATAACACTTCTGCTCCACATTAAATCTTGTCTAATTCCAACTCTTCAAAGTATCTGTGCCCGAGGAACATATTTGAAAGGACTGACAACGGATAGTATAAAATATGCTAAATAATAGTCATTAAGGTGCTTTTGTGATATCACAGGAGCCACACACAGATTATTATTTTTCTAATCAAATTTCATTTGGACAAATGCAGGTCAAACGATGCACTTAGTAGCTTAAAACAGCACAAGTGGGGTAGCAAAATCCACTAACATTAACACCACAATGTTCAGTCTTTTCAGGTAGCGGCTAAGGGCTGGGGTCTGTAGCTGAGCTTGGAACTGGGCTGTAGAGCCACGAAACACCCATGTGGAGGTAGACAGATACACCTTTCCCTGACGTTTCATAGACAATACTGATTATGAAGATTAAAATATAACACTGAAAAATGAAGATGTTTTCATGTGGATGGGGTTATCAAGAAATGTTTGTCTAATATTTTCTTCTTTTCATGTTGAAAAAAAAGTTCTAGTATATACAGTACATTGAGAAAAGAAAAGTTTTATTTATAATTTGCAAGTGATACGCATAAACTGTGACTATGAGACCCCAAATGTGAGTTGTTAAAATTTGAGCTTTGCCTTATGGAACAATATTGGTCCTGTTTGTGTACTTTTGAAATAAAATTCTGTTTAAAATTTGCAGTGTTGTTGAAAGGTGTGTTTTTTCAAAGTTTTTTGTTGGGGAAAAAATGCAGTGAAGAGAACAATAGACTTAACTTGAAAGTTATTGGGATAACTACCACTAATTTTGATTCCAATTGGCCTGTCATTTATTTGATGGATACATAATAAATGCCAAGCAATTTGCTGCAATGAAATATTGCCTGCTATTGGCCTCCTATAAAAAGATCCATAGTGAGTATGTTTGTATGTTAGAGCATACACATCCTTCTATTTGTGTGTGAATATCAGTGGTTCCTTACTCTTTCATCAATATACACGTCAGACATGTCGTCTCCCCAACACATTGAGAAACAATAAAAAACCAAGACACTTGAACTGAAGACCAAACACCAGATACATCTGTATTTGTTTAGCAATAAAGACTAACTGTCATGTTGGGTTCGAAGCTCTAGCCCACACGCAGAACACAACTCAGGAGACAGAGAATCAGGTGAAGGATGTTTATTTGTTGGAGAGACGGGTGAAGGGGTTCCGGGGAACGAGGGGCTCCAGGGGGGGGGCCAGCGAGCGAGCCGGTAGCCGGAACTGGCTTACTTGAGTAGTCCGGGGTTGGCTGGCGGGCCGACGGGGGGAAACAGAGTGGCTCAGGTCCAGGCGGTGCAAGCCGGAGTCGGGGCCGGAGAGCTCCGGATCCGCTGGAGCTTTCGGGTGGCACGGAAGGCAGCTTCGGGTGGCACGGGAGGCTCGGGCAGCATAGGGAGGTCCAGGTCCTCGGGCAGGTACCTGGCGGCAGGGAGCAGGAGAGTAAGTATACTCGAACAGATAGCACACAGAGAACGGAGACTGGCTCAGGAGGCTCGAAGTTACCATTACTGGCTAACACTCAGGCGTCGAAGATCTGGCAGGCCGCTCCTTAAATCCTGCCAGGTGGATCTTCTTAATTTGGACCAGGTGTGCTGGGAGGTGTCAGGTGGGGTTGGCGAAGAGCAGTGACTGCCCCTAGTGGTGGCATGGTGAGTGGGCGGTGCTGTGCAGCTCAGAGCAAACCCCGGATATGACACTAACAAACCTGACGCATTTTCTGACAATTCCCATTCTAGACACAAACAAGCTGCATAAGTTATACTGTTGTTTGAATGAAAAAGCAACAGAACATTTTTTCAAAGCCCTGTGACGGCTAGCCAGAGCAAACTCTGCTGTGGTCCACATGTCAACGCCCTGGTCAATAACAGGGCATGCTTCATCTCCTTCTCTTTCCCCACTTCCTAACCAGCCAATTTCACCAAGCCCATCTTCCCACTCCGCTAAAAAGGTCACTCTCGATGTCCTAAATATCCGATTGATAACGGCTGTTTGTCCGATTTAGTCCCCTCTGTGACTATAATGATTCCCTGTTCTGCCTGTCTTTGGTTCAAACACTCTCTGACTTGTGTGTGGGTCATTTGTCATTGCATAGAGAGTGAAGCTGTTTTGGGTCAACACTTATACAATCTGGTCTGTGATGCCTTCCTGTTTGCCAGATGAGTTATGGGAGAGTGCATTTACAAAAGACAGCCTTGGGAAAGTAATTTTCTCTAATCTTCTTTTGGTATAGTTATTTTGGCCACAATGGCAACCCTGTTACCACCTGTCCCGTTCCTGTGAGTGATAAATTCTCATCTCAATTTTCTGTGGGTCCCTTTGTGTGCATGCTGATAGGAGATACACGACCCGTTCAGATGCTAAAATGCTGAGAAATTAAAAAATAAATTTGGAAATTGGCCTTTGCATATAGTTTATCCATAAATAGGTAATACACTGACAAATGCTCTGTTACTTTATTACAAAGGAAAAGAAAAAAAGTGCGAACTGGAGCTTTACTGCAATGCAAAAATGAACTTGGACAAGTGAGCTTCCACCCACATGCCTCTCAAAAGAGATGCACTTCCTAACAGGCATCCGCATTCCCTCCCAGTAATCCAACTGCACTGCTATTTGAGGTGGGAAAGAACCCCTGAAAGAAAAGTCACTGATCATTTAAACACAATGCCCTGAAAGGATCCTGCAATTCAAAACAGGCTAATCCATCAGCACTCACACTGTTCAACATTGTTTGTCTGCATTGTCTTGGCTGGATAAAAGATAGCCCTTTGCCAATATGCAAGAAGATAGATCACAGTGAATTGTACATATTCCCACATTCAAACATCGGGTCACGCACTCACAGACTAGAACATGCATTAACACTTGCATGATAAATACGACACACACACACAAAAACCGTCACACAGAGGGTAAAGCTTTCGGTATTACCTCCAATGGAGTGGATCCCATTGGTGGTTTGCTTTGAGGACCACAGATATATTTAAATGGAAATGATTTCGAACCACACCAGGACCACACACATGGTGGAGGACCACAACATGGCAAAGGAAAGACAGGCTGGGAAAACACACAGACGCACAATTTGACTTTATTCCACAGGGCTGATAACATGTCAGCCCTTGAAGAAACTGTTTGCATTTTGTGTTTTAAAGAAGAAAGCTATTAATTGTGAAGCATTTTTTATTTATTTTAAGGACGTATTTACTGTATTCAAAACAGCACAGT
Source organism: Menidia beryllina (assembly GCA_013363375.1). NCBI lineage: Eukaryota > Metazoa > Chordata > Actinopteri > Atheriniformes > Atherinopsidae > Menidia > Menidia beryllina. The sequence goes on along the minus strand of JABUIW010000028.1, from coordinate 8,304,914 downwards.
TTTAAAAAGACAGTTTTACCTTATGGATAAAGCATTTGCAGGTTCGCCAAAAAAAATACACATGTCTTATTTTTACTTTACAAGCACACTCTACCATTTGCTGCTTCCTCCTTCACCCTCCTGTCACCCTTTTCCCTGCTGACTTGGCCGTGTTTCACCAACTACAGCGGTGATAATGACCAGACTTCTCATTCACCTGAACTACTGACACATCTGAATGCCAGCCGACTCCCACATTGGAGTTAAAAAAGACTGAGCCAAATCCCAAAGGGGCATTTGTTCCTGTTAGTGACACACTCCTGCCAAGGTGGAGAGGTGCCAGCTGAAAACATACACTCTCAACACACAGGTGCACATATAGAGAGTTAGTTGTCAACCCCATGCTGTGACAGGAAGAAAAGCATTCAGTATTTAGGGACCTCTTAGTGAGCCTGAGGTCCTGACTGCCAGCTGTACTAATACACTGTGTGTGAGTGTGCTGCAAGAACAAGGAATGGTGCAGTCCTTTTCTCAGAAATAAACATGACATTTTACTGATTTTGAGCTCTGATTAGAACAAACAGACTATATGTATTTAGTAATAAAGAGCACAAGTTTGACCAGTTTCAATTTTGTTCTTTCTCTTATAGTTTACACTCTGCTGCAGCTACATGCTGAATAAAACCAGAGTAGACCAGGCATGTATTTAACATTCATTTATGTTTTTGTCCAAACAAGCCAAGGGAGATTTAGAAATATTAGCATCTTGAGCAGATTCTTTGTAGTTGCAGTGTTAGCGCTGCCAATGCATGAAGCTCTTAAAAAGCCTCACACATGGCAAACTGAGCCATGGCCTGGAGGGGCATACATATTGACTCCCTTAAACAGGAAGGAGCTAAATGGAGACCCCTGCCTTGCCTCTGCCACTCAAATGCATGCAGGCTGTTTTTAGAGTGAAGGCCGATTTCACAAAATGAACAGTCGGGAGTGCAGTGAGAAGAGAGAACAGAGAGCAAGAGCGAAAATCTAGATTGGAGGTCAGGGTGGCAATGGAGGGAAAGGGAGGGTTGATTGCGGCAGAGTAGGTGGTCTAATGATATCATAGTGCAATGCAAGCAACACTATTGGCTTCTAACCTTGGTTCGTCCCCAGGTCTTAGTCCTGAATTTGGACTGAAGACCACAATAAGTATTGTAAGCACTTTGGAGTTTCCTCGGATCACAGTTCATCAGCATCAGCTTGTTTGTTTTGGATGGGGGAATCGATCAATGAGTTGGGAACTATTGGGGTTGTTGGCTCCTGCCTGCCTGCCATAAACCCTGCTGTGCTGTTACGGCTGAATGTTGATGTGATAATTGATGCCGTGTTTTTCTGTACATGGCGTCTCTGGGCATGGTGTGGTTACATCTAGATTTTATGTAAGTCTGTGTTTGCATGTGTGTGTGTCTATCTGTCATGTTTGATTTGAATCTCTAAACCCCAGCTGGAGCGCCTGCTAACCCTCTATGAATTCAGTGTGGACAGGGCTAAATCGTTGCTCATTAGTCTATGAGTGTGCTTATATCACCTTTTTGAGAATACCTAAACCTATACATTTCTTTTTTTATTTGCAAGAACATTACAATTCTTTTCCCAGCTGTATATATACATATATATGTATATATATATATATATATATATATTTCTATTGCAAATGAATCATGGCAAATTATTTGTTTTATAACAAATAACAAATTCCCTGAAAATACAATTTTCCCGTGGCTATAATTTCTGTTTCTTTCTTTCCTTTTCTATGTGTCTACCTAAGACTGGTTTATGCCAATACTTCATTACTTAGGTTAGTTATATATGATTCATTACAAGATTCATGAGCAAATATAAAAATGCTCAAGTCCAAAAAATAATAGATGAAAAAGCAACCAGTATTCAAAGCAAAACTTTGACAGACTTTCAGAAAGTCAGGAGCACCATGGTTTTGGCCACTTATGGTCTTCAAATTTCTGTGAATTTCTGTATTTCTTTTGTGTTTAGATGAGCAGGTTACATAAATAAAAGCCTAAATGTAAGTGAGCGTACAAACAGAGGTCTTGATCTTTGTTAAAATCCTTTATAAATTACTTTGCAGTCTTAAGATTAATACGTCTCTATGTTTGAATTGGAAAAGAGTTTGGGACTCGTTTCTCAGAATGTGAGTAACTAATAATCCGAAAACTGGTTGTCACTGGTAAAGATTGATGTGATGGATGGGGCAATGCCTTATCATTTCAGTGGCAAGTCCTCAAAAATGCAGAAAACAAGAATTATTTGAAGGTGTCCCCACACACATTTGGCCAGATTGATTTGCTGGATGTTCTGTGTAAGCCTGGCCTTGGGATTTCTACGCCCTCATTTCACATAGCAGAACAGAAAAGAAGGTTAAGATTACAACCACAGGCCCCCCAAAAAATTAGCCACAGCAATGTGACATCTATATGCCCCAGTGTCCCCCACTTACCCTCTTTTCCATCCTTTCCTCACCCATCAGACTGACCATAGGAACATTCATGTATTTGCTGTTGATGCTGACTGCAAGCCTTTGCCTCTTTATGCTTCCTCTCATTCTCACCATCACTTAATTTTCCTGTGCTGCATCTGTGTGTATCTGATATATGTACATTTGTACCCATGAATACAGTATGCACACCTGTATTTGTTTTAGACACAAGTCCTTCCTACTCTGTCTTACCCAGACTGTAATATTTAGATGCTATGACTTCACAGCAGGGTATGCTAGCCCCTGATGTACATTTTGTGGTTAGAGCATGCAGGATTGTGATGTCGTTTGTTTGTTTTCTGAGATCTACCATTAGAGGGAAGTCCCTGGGAGCCAGTTGGGTTCCCATTTGTGTGACTGTTATAGTTCCACAGTTACAGTATGGTTCATGGTGTGATTATAAATAATTAGAGCTTTAATATACTCTGGATATAATCTCGTCATTGCTCCGAGACAAAGTGTGTATATGGTTGCATGTCTATGGGTGGGTTTAATGGGAATTTTTGTGATTTATGTTGCTTATTCGTGGGAGTATAAAGAACCCTATTAATGAGCTGTGTAATTCAAAAACCCTGCAATGTGTCATTACCAGGGGGAGGAAAAAGGAAACTTACACAAAAACAAAACAGAGAGGGGACCAGTAGACTGAGCTGAGAGAGGCAAGAAAAGATATGAAGAAAGGCTAGTTGGAGTATTTTAAAGTAAAGACACTATTTTTTCTTTCCTCTGTGTTGCAGTGTTAATTTTATCCTCCTTTTTAAGGTTTTAATGAAGGATGCCTCAAAAAGTATTCTGTCATCTAATTCCAGCAATCAGCACCCCCCTGGAACCCTTAGCGTGCCACTTTTTTTTTGCCTCAAATTAAAACATTTTCTTGTTTCATTGCATGGAACCATCCATTTGTGTTCCTACTTGCAGATTCATTTGTTTCAAGACATCCTACCAGGAAATGATGATGGGTGGGAAGGGTTCAATAAGCCCTGTATCTTTCACCGCACGCAACTGTGTGGGGGGGTACTCCCACACCTTATGCACTAATTATACTTCATTCCTACTTGACATGGTGTGTGTTTTTTGTGTTTTGTCTAGCCTGTTGACCTCTTTTCAGCTGGGTCTTTCTCATTTTTATATTCTTTGGAGAGCAAAATATTGGTTGATATGGTATATGGTATATCTATGTAAATGGTTTATACTATAGAAATGGTTTATACTATAGAAATATAATCCCATAGTTGTTACCATGAAGGACATAAAGAATATTGATAATTGCACACAATTCAGTAGTTTATGTGCTGGGGGCTTTGTGATAGTCAGCACCAAAAAAAACTGTTTCCTAAATATGAACAAACTTTTTGTTCTGAAACATGCAAAGCAACCAGATTTAAGAAAGACTATATGGAAAATGATTGCGCCATATCTATGTTAAATCACAAACCTACCGACAGCGAAAAATTTAAAACAATATAAGTAGCTTACTCTCCTTGACTGCACAGCTCCAACTAGATGACTAAATAGAAAATTACCTCTGGCTCTCAGGAGGCACTATATTGTCTTCACAAAAGTGACATAAGAGACAGCACAGATAGCTCTGCTTTACAATGTTTATGCAAGTGGTCTGCCTTGGGGATAGCCTATCAAAGATAAAACCGATGATGATTTTCAACACCATATGTAAAGTATTTCTTGTTTAATAAAGAATATTTTCCGGATTATTTTCATGTATGATGTCATTCATTCATCATAGGTGATAAAGTGTTTTTTTAATCACATGATCACCACTACTGTAAATCAACATTAGGGCTTACTACCATTTTCTCTAAACGCTGTCCAGGGCAGGATGTCAAATTAAGTCCAACCCTGTCTCCTTGAAATTATGTTTATACACCACTAATTTGTGTTGAGTGCCAAAGGGTTACAGAGTACAGTATGTGCACTTTAATATGAGCATGAATTAGACTAGAATTTCTGGAGCCTCAAGTATTTCCCAGATGTGCCCTCCAAAGTTTAAATGTAAATTACACCCCTGAATGAATGTAAGTTAAGGGTGAAAGGAGGCACGCATTGCTTGATCTGAATTTCTCTTTTTTTTCATTAGGGATGTGTGATTTCCTTTGCCAGACGCCCTGGCAAACAGCTGTGTCTCAGTGGCATGTCACTGACTATAAGAGAAGCAGGTGCCTTTACTAGGTGTGTGTAACCATGCGTGTGTTGGAGTTGAATCACACGTGTACAGGAAAAAACAGGTGTGTATCATGTTAAAGGCGAACCATGTTAAAGGTAGTAAATGAGGCAAGGAAACCTGCCCAGGTGGGTCACAGCTGATCACAGCTGACATCAACAAGACAAAACTCCATATTTCAAACTCTTTCATGTGAATGTGCTCCAAAAAATAAACAGGATAACATTACTGACAGTGAATAAAAACAGGCATCTCAAATGCAGGGGATAACACGATTTACCTTGAGAAACCTCTTCTGAATGGATCCTTTTCCCCCATGTTCTACCTCTCCTTTGGCTTGGTTTTGCCTCACATCTGGTCTTGGATTAGCAATAGCAGTTTAATAGGAGATGTGGCAGAGATTTTAAACCTCAGCTTGTATGGATGCTCATAACATGAACGATGAACCTCTTTGATGAAGTCCACAGCGTTGGCTTTTGTAAATGTTTAATAAATACCCACATCCCTCATTAATGTCCCTGCTAAGCAGGAAAAAGATAAACATTGAAGCTGTTAAATGGCTGACTGGTCCCATTTTATTTTCACCCACATCTTCATACCTTCTTATGAAAACCTGGGGAGCTGATGCACACTCCACACTTGGCAGATTGTCTGAACATGGTTTGAGGATTTCTTGTGCTCTCTGTGGTCGGTCTGTCTGTCTGTCTGTCTGTCTGTCTGTCTGTCTGTCTGTCTGTC
>JABUIW010000028.1:8056850-8299475 GCA_013363375.1 Menidia beryllina | reverse complement strand
TCTGTCTGTCTGTCTGTCTGTCTTTTTTTTCCTTTCCTTTTTCTGTTCGTTTTGTGTGTGGGGGTGTTCACTTTCATAATCTATTTATTGCAGGAAAAAAGACATTGTGGGCTCATAAATCAAAAACACTTTATAGAAAAAGCAACGAAGGCTGCCCACATATGGGATGTTTTAGCTCACATTCTTAGCAGTTCGACATGTAATAAAAGAAATATGGAATTTTCACCTCAGGTCCATATCAATAAAACAAATATGAGCACTGCTTGCTTTGTGTTCTTGCACTTGGACTGTATTATGGCATTTACATAATATGATTTGTGAGACACAGGAGTGGATGTTGAAGCTAGCAAGACAAACAGAGTGCATGTACAGTCTCTCTGGTGTAATTTACATCCCTGCAGAGATAATTCTTATCAAAGCAGACGTAAGGCTTAAAACACTTTGATGAATAAGGTCCCCAAAACATTAAAGAACGGGTTTATATCTCATTTTTATTCCTAGACTACTTTTATTTTAAAAGGATCATATGCAAAAGGAAAGTAATGCCTACAAATGTGATCAAAGGTTTATCTGGTCAAAATGAAGAAATCCTCAGATGGTTTTGATGTTTATGGGGGTTGAAAGCTTACCTGGCCGTGTCGAATGGCAGCTCAATTTTATTCGCCCTGTCATATTGAATCTATCATTCTGCATGCCAGTTAACTTCTAAAATAACTACTAGTCTGCTAAAGCCAGCTCTGATCACTATAATATATGTTGCTGTTTGTGGGTTTTAAGTGATGTGGTTGTAGAAGCAGCAGGGGTCTCCCCTGAGGAGAGATCATGGTATTCTGGAGCACCACCGACAGTTTCAACTACTGTCTCTTGCCCATTTGTCAATTAATGGTGCTCACAAGTATTTCATTCTCCCCACAGATACAGCAAAGAAGCATTTTCTTAACCCCCTAACATAACCAGAAGATTTTAAAACTTTTTCTCCTTTAAATTTTTTAAAAACTTTATTGAAGAAGCCAAACCAATTCTTGATGTCAAGTCCCACGTAATGAAAACCTTTGTCAGTTACCCACATAACTCCTCCCCCCAAAAAAAGAATGGTAATTTGACTAATTTTACATAGAAAGTGGATTCATGTCCTATTTTGTATAGGTTGATATAATATTTTCATCATGCGTAAAAGCATGATTTCTGTCACATCTTATAGATCACAAGAGAAACTATCTCTTTGTTTCAGTCTGTCCAACACTGAAGCAAGATGTAGTCATCACCTGGCCAGAAATCTGTAGTCCAGAAACAGTTATTTAACTCATTCATTATCCTGATAATGCAAATTCATAAACAGCTTGTGAATAACCTGCATTGGTCTAATCCAGATTGTCAATATATTCTAGAAATAATATAATCACTATATTTTACTCTGACTGTCCCATACAAATATAAAACCTGAGTTTATGTTCTTCAGCTCATTTGCTCTAATCCCAAAATACAAATACTGTATATGATTCAAGGCTGAGCTGATTCTTAACTCATGTTTGAAAACCATTTAAAAATAGAAAACAGTATGATATAAAGGTAGTATAAGTAATATATTTGATCTATAAAAAGCTCTCATCTTAAAAAAACTTCCAATAGAAGCCACGTCTGTGAAGCTACTTGAGAGTGTATGATGTGTGCACGTATATGCACATTTTTATCTTCACAGAATAATGGCCTCTTAAAGCTTGGGATGTTCAAGGAAACAACCATACATCACAAGAGACAAAGACAAAGACATCCTCCTACTTTCTCTGTCCCCTCCCTAACCTATATTTCTGTCTCACACTCCTTCCCCCAGCACAATATAGAAACAGTAGACCTCATGATGTACCACACAATAAATGTTAAGCTGATTTACATCAGAATTTGGAGAGTTCACTTGATGAAACAGTGGAGAGAGTACACCTCTGACATTGTGTGCAGTGAAACAAAGTTCTGATGACTGAGAGTATAAATGAAAAGTATAAAGACCCAGTGACTTTGTTGTCTGTACAAACATAAGTCTCTGCAATCTTCCCAGAGCTGCAGTACAAACAGACAGGGTCTAAAAGGAATGTCGGTCTCTTAAAACCCTTTTGGAGAGAACTTAGGAACCATGGTCTGACTAAAAACACCTGCATCATATAGAGACCAGTGTACAGAGAGCCACAACATCTTGATCCAACGTACACATTCATAAATGTTCGCTTTTGCAAAAACACACATCCCAACATATACACATATATGGATAAAAGTTATTTGTGCTCACACACGGAGCAATGCAAAACTTGCTGCACATATAGCATGTGTCATCTTTTCCACGGCTACCTAAGTCTCTCCACGTAAGTAACATTTTTATCTTCTCCTCCAGGAGGTAAAGTGCAGTGAAATACTATCCACACGTTACAGAGATGGACAAGACCCAAAAATGCTCTACACTCCCAAATAAACTTCCTCTCTACGCCTTTTCAGACTTTCAGCTGGAAAAAAAGACAGTGGGTTATTTGTGCGGCTCAGTATGTCTGCAGGCTTGCACTGGACTGTTGCTAGGATGGGTGACTGGTTTTACTGGTCTTCCTCTGTTCACCTCAGAGTGAGCCAGTGGAGAAGGACGAAGTAAGGGGAACAACATGATCTTGGCTCAGGGGAAACCCTTCTCCTGGGCAGACCTGTGGGTTGTGAGTTTCATGCAACTTCTTCATTTGTATACCCACTTACTAATTGCAAGTCTTTGATTCTACTCAAAGACTCAAGCAATCATTCTTCCAGTAGTCTGTCTGTGACAGTGTATTTTAGGTTCGTCATTGACAGTAGTCACATTTAAGTCAGAAACGGAGATAACTCCAAATAATACCATGGCTAGTCTTTTTTAGCGTAGCTGCAGGGCTGATGAAAGGTCAGTTAACACACTGCTCTAATTAGTGTCAGCTGTTTTCCCAGGTAGATGATGTGTGGTAGCTGCACGAGTCATTAACAACGTCAGCACATGTGATGACTCAGAGGCTAAACTGAGGATTGGTATCAGGTGTCAGTGCACTCATAACACAGGAAAAGGTTTAACACCGTGGCACCTCAGGCAAATTGGTCAGCACACGTGTGAGGGCCCGGTCCTCTCTCAGAACACATCAAACCTGCGTTGTGTTTTGGCTTTGTCGATGGAGTCCTGCTCTTACTTTTCTTTTTGGCGGTCCTGTCTGTAAACAGGAAACCAGATTTTGTTTTGTTGACAAAAAAAGAAAGACTGAAGTAAGCAACTGTAGAAGAGAGATAGAAATTGTAAGATATTTTCGGTGCGACTCCAGGGTTGAATATCTTTTTCCTGTGTTGTATTGTTGAGCTGAAAGTTGAGTTGAAACTGTCTTGATTGTTTTGGTATATTTTGTATCCAAAGCCAACCCTGCACACTCTCAGGTGCATGTGCTTTTTTCTTCTCAAGTGAAGTAATCCACAATTCAAGGCCATTTATTTTTCTTTTCAATCACAAGAACTGTAGACACCGGTGATGGGTTGGGGGGCCCTTTCCACTGTATATGTACAGCTGGTACACGTCCCGTTCCAGCCCATGACCTTGAATAGGATGAAAAGGTATGTAAAATTGACTGACTAATTCATTACCGTAATGATAAATGACTATGTAATTGAAAGAATGAATGAACGAATGAATGCATGTCATACACATATCATAACATTATTACAATGTGTTTGAAGGGTTAATAAATTATGTATCTAGGCTAATTTTTGAAGAGTTTAAAAGTCACATATATTGTTTCTGTCTTTTTCGATAACTGTTTCATCTTGGCTGCAGTGAAATTAGCTTACCTTGGCATATGATATAGAAGAAGGAAAAAAGGATGTCAATTCCATGCAAGTATGATATATGCATTTCCTATAAACGGAAAACTGAAGTTGCTTAAAGCCCTGAACCTGAAGTCAAAATATATCAAAGTATATGAGCTCTCTGGATTAACAAACACTCGTCAGTAATGAATAATGTTTTCCATCGAGGATGAAAGCTTAGAAAAAGTTCACATTATAATTATGTGCACCGTTGTGTGGTATGTCTTTGCACTTATTCTTGTATTTGTCTGCATGTCTGTGATACTTCAAGGAACCAAATATCTGGGTGCAAAAAGACCTAATGTCTGTTCTCTCATTCTCCTTCACAGCGCAGCCAATCATAGTCATTCACTGAAAGTTTGTGTATGTGTGTGTATCTGTGCATGCACTGGGGCTTACACACATCACCGACTCAGTGCCAAAACCCATTCATCAGGCCCTCATAGCTGGGCGCTGTCAACCTCAAGCCCCAGGCCTGTAGGCTTTAAGCCAGGGGCTCGAGTTCCGGGCTTCCCGCCAGTCTGTCATGGTGCTGGGCCATGGGCCAGCCTTCCATCAGCTTTGATGTGAGCTGGATCGCCAAATGGCTAAAGAAGGGTGGCCCCACAGCACAGCACTGGAGTTACACAGCAAACTGAGTGGGCCACTGAACTACGGCATGCAGGTAGAATGTGGACACACACCAAAGGCAGATGGCAACAGGTTTTAGTTTTTTACATTTTTTAAAATAAAAGTTTCCATTGCATATGCTTTTAATAAATTTAATTAACGCTTGAAATAGTTTGGATTCTGATATGATTAAGTGAGCCTATTTGTTTGATTTGGAGGCTTTATAGAACTGAACCTAATTAACATTGCAATAAATACATATTTCTTTATTGCTCCACATGCTGAGCTATAATTTGTCAGATATTCATCATGTTGAAGACTGAAATACAGTGTTTTATAGCACTTGGAGGCCTGATAGATTGATTACATTGGAGGAAAGAAAGCAAGAGCAAAGAAATCTTGAATTATGTCATGTTTTAAAATATTGTGCCAGCACTGCATACTGTAGACAGGTTAACCCCACGCTCTTTTTACACTCGCACTCTTATAACCAAAACACATGCAGGCACACATACAGACAAAGGCCTCACAAATGGAACGCAACTTACCCTCAATTCAGCAAAAATCCAACAAAAGGTTGCACAACACACTTTCAAAATATTTGACTTGACTGAAAACAGCTTTTGTGTTTCAAAGACAACAAATACAGATAAAATGTATTTGCTGATTGACAGAGAGTGGAATATGAATTATGTAGGGAAAATTTATGTTATTTAGATCTAATCGGAGCAATGGTTTTGTTAACCGCTGTTTATCTTCCAAAACGATATTGTTCAACCAAAACATGGACTGCATTGCTGTTTCATTTAATTTCTTTTTGTTTGTTTTGTTTTCCTTTTTTATGTCTTTGTACCAAAAGGAATTTTCCTCTTTCAGCCTTTTATATGCTTGTTATACAGAAGTGATTAGCAGTGTTGAGAAGAGTATACATTTCCCCTGAGATTAGTAAAGGTTATTTAGGCCACTGGAGACTGGGTGCACAGCCCGTTTAATTTCTCATAAAGAAACAGATAACCTGAAAGACAAAAAATGTCTGCACATGAACAATCCATCTCATAACAGGTTGGTGTCTTATATAATTATTAATGAAATGTTTTTAAAAAAAGTTTGAGATGTTCTTCAAACCAGACAAATGAACATGACACACACTGTTAGTGTAAGCTGGCTTTTCCAAGCTCCTGTCTTAAGAGACTCACAGCCAATAGAAAATGCAAATATTCCACTCGCCGTCATAGGAACTTATGGGATATTCACCTTTAAAAGGGTGTTACATTTATTAGATCGAGCAGGACTTTACCTGCATACGCTGCTATTCCATTTTCCCGTCAGTGCTCCAGTGAATCATTAACCACAAAGACCTCAGTGTAAAGCCCCTGTTTAAACACCTTATTTCATTAAGTGCTTTTTAATGAGAGCGCTAACTAGGCCATGTGTCAGTCATCGGGACAGAGATGGCCAAAACTGCTGGAAACTAGGTCTTTCTGTGGTCCTATGCATTTTTCCTGTGATGGTAAAATTATGATTGGTGTACGTGTCGATTATTTTATAGTCCGCAATCCCAGTGCATCCTGTATGACCTGTGCGGAGGATAAACTGTCAGTGGTTCTGTAAAATCTGTTTCACAATAGCATGACTGCACTTCTACAAGGGCTTGCTGTGATAATACTTATAAAGGATGTTTTCAACACGGAAAATTAGATAAGTCTTTTGGTTTCTCTGACAGATTTTGTAATAATTTGGGTGGTCGCTCATCTTCATTCAAGAAGTCTTGTCTCACATCCCATTTTATGTATGATAACAATTATGTTGTCTTTGATAATCATACAGTAATTTATAATGCAAGCTTTTAATAAAACTCTTTATTTTTTCCTAGTCTGAGACAGGTGGAGTACTTTACTTTTATCATCATTATTTCTCTGTTCATCAGGGTATCAGCATCTGGCCGGAAGATGGACGGGGGGGTTAGTCCAAATTAGGTCTCGGTAAATAGATTTCCTGCCGTTGCCAAGATCCCGATTCAACTTAAATTTCAACACTTCACTGATATGCTTCATTAATACAAGCCCTCAACTACATGACTTCATCTCAAAGATGGGGACCACATCAGTCACTGTCTGTGGGTTTCCTCTGTGATTTCCTCAGCTGTAACTCTACTCTGCAGCAGTGTACGGTTTAGAATGCCATGTGACGGGCTGTAACTAAACTATTTGTGCATTTTGCTCCACTTTTTCATAATATAATTAGTCAAAGTTTAGAGATATTGCGATATCTCTTCACATAATTCCAAAATATTTCCACTAGTATCTTACATTGGAAACTCTCTGTTGAAATCTTTTATCTTTCTTGACTTTTTTGTCTACTTTTATGTTTTAGAATTGCAACCAATTCATATCTTCATCAAAATAAAATCAAAACTTGTTGTGTTCTTTGTTTTCCTAAAGAAAATTCATGTGAAGGGTGATTTATTTTTTGTCTTTTATGGAACGTTGTGTTTCATGTTTTGTGCATTCCCTTAAGCCTTTTGGTGTTCCTCAAATGAAAGTAATTTTAGTGGAAAACATAAAACTGAGTGTATTATAGTTATTTTGTTACTTTAAAAAAACAATAACTTAACTGTGATTTTGAAATGATGATTTTTGGGGTTAGTTTGGATGTTAATTTTGTTTCTATTTTTGTTGTTTTTTTGTTTGATTAATCTTTTGTTTTATTTAAATGTACCATCAACAAAAAATTAAGGATTTGATTGTTTGTTTCTTGGCTTTCTTAAAAAACTACACTTTTTGTTAGAGACGTGTCATAACACAACTTAAAAAGGAATGTGTTGTGGTTGAAAGAGTCAGTGGAGGTAAATTTGACCTAGGCAGAGACATGGTATCTCAGACTAATATAATTACAGTTATTGTCGCCTAATGTTCTTGAGTGTTTTTTTAACCCCAAGGTGATGCTTGATTAAGGCTACACAGTTAGGATGAACATACAAAAGATAGCTCAATACCTGCTGTGCTATTCTTTGACCATAACAGGGCAGAACTGCAGTGATGTCGGAGCGACCCCAGGGGCCCACTTTAACGTAATCCGTGAGGGCTTAGCAGGCTGACAGAATCACTCAGCTACTGACTCTGACCTGGCATCCAGCTCCTTGTGGGGCAGAGCTACGCATACACCACACGACCAGAGTTGGAAAAAGAAAAAGGAAGACCTCATGGCAAACCATAAACATCTGTCCTGGGCTGCTTGTAAACATGTCTCATTTTGTGATATACAACATGAACTCGGAGAGGAAGCCATAATGCAAAGATGTGATGACAGTGGAAGTGTATGTATCCTATGCGGAATCAACAAGGGAGCTGTATGAGAGCAAAACAGCGACATGCTGTAACAAACTGCATCACATATATGAGAACAGCAGATCTAAAGTCAGAGTAGAATATTCAGCACTGACCATGCACCTCTCTCAAGAGGTTTCTGTAAAAATTAATCGTGCACTTTTAGTGAAATGAAACAGACTTAAATAGCTTATTTTGTATGACATTTTATTGTCATATGAAGGTAAATATGTGAGCAATATCTGTGAACGATAAAGTTTGGCTGTGGTACAACGTGCTGCTCTGCTCCTAGATGGTTATGGTTCAGCTTTTATTCAGCTTTAATTACTTGTGTCTGCTTTTGTGCTTTGTAACTGCACTATGTAGCATGAGCTTGTGTAGTTGAGTAGCCAAGATGTTGAGTTCAACCAAAACAAAGTCACCTCTGGTGAAAATGAGAGCAACGATTTTTGAACTTGTAATGATTCATCTGGAAGTCATCCTTCCCACATTCTAATCCTCATCCTGTATACACACACCAAAAAAAAAAAAGAAAACCTCAGTCATGCACATTTAGAAATTGTGAACTCTATGTATAACCTTCCTTATTTCTGCCTTAGCTTTGAGCCATTGAAATAACTTGTGGCACAAGTGGTTTCAGGGGGGGGTACTCTAGGATAGAACTGGCAATCATAAAAGGGGGAACCGGTGACTCTGTGGCACCGGCCGGTCTCTCTCATCCAGTCCAGACGGCTTGTGACGTCACAATGTGGGGCCCTTCCTTCTTTCTCTAGGGCGCAACCACAACCCTAAATAGCTCTATACGCCACTCTGTGGACCAAGCTATTTTTTCCCCACTTGTTGTTCAACTGCAGAAGTCGGGAAATGGAACAAGCTCTGCTTTGGCTTGATGTGATGAGCTTTGCCAGATTTCTGCGCTGACAGGACGTTTTGAACGCTTTAGAGTCGTCAGATCTGTTTCTGTAAGTCCCCCTGTCTGTTATTTCCTCCTGAAGTAGTTGCACAGTAGGTGTTTTTTGCAATGACAGTTTTATTTAAGTCATAATGTCATGTAGTGGCATACATGAGGATAAAACTACTCATATATAACCTACCACAGAATTCATCTGGCCATGCTGTGGCATGGTAAAAAAAGAGATGGATAGACCAGAGTTCATACTGAGGTTTTGTTTCACAGATGGTAAAATGTGGTATGTATGTATTACATCAATATGTGTAGCCTGGTATATTGCACTGTTGAGGAACATTAGTTAAGGCCTTCCAGTACCGGAAGAAAGTGAAAGGAATTGGCCAGTTTTGAGTCAGACCTGTGGTCAGCAAATCTGGCTTCAGCAGAGTTTGCATTATATCAACCAGATGCTTTATTTTAGGTAAAAACAACTCCTCACATATTGGTCCGAAAGTACCAGGAATTTTCTTTCAGGAATTTTAATGAAGTGAAAGAGGGATGGGGTAAAACCACTTCATAAGCTGAAAACCTTGTTTGTATCCTGCCGAGCCATCTTCACCTCCATTATCGTCTACGCATGAATGCTAGAACAGATATTCCCCGAGCTGCAACCAAATGTTTCAAGCCCCATAGATGCTTGTTTTATTTCTGCATAACAGATTTACATTTTAACATTTGGATTTATTTTTCTCAGCCTGATGGACTTCTGACCCTGAGAAGAAGAACTAAAGTAATGAAACAAAACAACTAAAGTACATAAGATAAACTAGACATGAAATAAACTTGGAAAGGCTTTTACAAAGTCTACACAATCTAAATATTGGTGTGATCTAGGGTTCTAGACACTGAGGAATGTTCTATACCTAATGGCGTGATAAAGAGCATACAAATATTCTTGATAGGATTTTTACCATCTTTTTGTTTGAGAAACTAATGCAACATGTCTGTAAATCGCAACAGTCTGTGGACCTGTGATCCTGTTTCATTTTGTGAACTTCTGTAAAAGAAGAGGGAGTCTAAAATGACATTTTTCAGTATCAACTGATCATTCTTGTATATCATTATAGAGGTACTTAGGCTCATTCCTGCATATAAAACACTTGTTTCCACCCTGGGATGTTGGAGAATGCTTCCCTTACATTTGACAGTATTTCTGTTAGATTGAAACCAGCACTTTAACTTGACCATTCCAGACACGCACTTTATTTTCCTGTAATCATTTTGTGGCGGAGCAGCATCTGAGCATAGGGCCATTTTGTTTTGTTGCATTTCTCTTGAGATTTATTTCACCAACAGATGTTCTGACATTTTGGTTTAAATCATGCCAGTAAGTCATGATCCATCCATCAATAATAGTAACCCATGCTTCTCCTCATGCAACAAAGCCACCTGGGATTATAATACTATCGCCACTATGTTTTAGAGATGGAATAAATTCCCCATGCTGGAATAGGGGTTTAGCTTTTATCCAAAGGACAAAACTGTTCAATCTCAGAGCAACACATTTGTTGATGAGGATCTCTGTAGTCAGGAGGTCATTCCTGCTCAGCAGAATTCCCTCAACTGACTGTCCACAAGCAACTCTGCCATGATGATGATGCCGTGATGATAAAATGATGATCTGACAGATTGACATCAAGTCTCTAATTTTACTATGATATTCAATACTTACGGCTAAGACTTATGGGATTGCGGCCTTTTCTAATTAAGTAACCAAACATTTTTCCAAATTTCAGGCTTCTCTTTGTCTATATTTCTGACTAAGTGGATATTTTAGGTCACATTTATACCATAATGTCAGAAATGTTTCCACAAACTATTGAGCACCACGGTGAGGGCTTTGAGCCTAGAAAGTGCTTTCACAATCACTGCTTAGCTGTGTGTGCAAAACCAAAACCACACCTTTTAACTGTGGACCACAGTCCAAAAAAGCCCGTTGTAAGACAGATGTATAAATATTTACAGTCACCCACATAAGCTGTCAAACTTGGAGAAAATGGGGCATGCTGAGGAAGGACTCCCAAGATCAGAGGCTAAGGATTTTGTTTAAAAGTTTGCAAGTATCCATGCCTCTTCCTCCGAGTGTGTCAGTTGTCATACCTGTGCACCTGTGAGTTTCAGGTTTCCTTATCCTGCTGGATAAACCAGACCTGCACCTGGATTTTTGTTTATAATACAGCTAAAAAAGCCTGATTCGTATGAAGTATGGAAGTCAGTCCTTCTGAAGAAGCCTTGACAAGCATGACCCAACCTTCATGTAAAAGAAAATTCCAAAGTGGAGCAGTGAGTTCATATTCCTATAAACCTAGCTGTTGACAGAAGGTTCAAATATGTAAAACCTCTTGCTGGGCTGGATCTCCTCCGAGTCTTCTTTTAAAACATTGGTCTCTCTCCCCATATGCTAACCTTGCATCTTTCTTGCTTTTCCTTACTGGCTGTTTGACACCAATCAGAAATGTAAATACCGTACTTGTCATGATATTGCGAGGTCTATGCAAAGGGGTGCCCGTGCAACTGTATGGCCATGCATATGGGGCTAACTGGCAGGGTCACATTCAGGGTCACTTCAGGAATTGGTATCATTTTCCAAGTGTAAATATTAGTCAATGTCAGGAGCGTTTACACTGTAATGGTAGTCCTTCAGCTCTTCTTTCCTTGAAGCACTTGCCTCCTCTCCCTCCGGCCCTCTCTTCCCTCAGTCCTTTGCCTTGTTACTTCTCTCTCAGCCCCTCATGTAATCATTGATTTCTCATTACACAATATTTTCTCCTGCTTTCTGCGTTTCCTCTCAAACACCAGCCGAATCTGACAAGGTTCAGTCGTTTTCCAGACTTCCCAAATTCTCAATTTATTTTTCCCCCACTCCTCATTCTCCTGACACAGTATGATTAATCATCCCATTAACCAGTCCACTGTCACAGGATTGTTGAGAGGCAATTATAATTCAACCTCAACCATCCCTTAGAGACCTGATACTCAGTCTATCATCAAACGTTCTCAAGGAAAAATCTTTTGCCTTTGTGTGATATACATTTAAAACAGCAGCTATGTGGGTCTGTCTGTCTGATATGAAAACTGTCTGCAAGAAAAAGAAAAAAAAAAAACGAGGAAACTTTGTGGTCTGTTTAAATCTGAGCTAAAGATTTTAGGAGATTAACTTAGTAATTCACTTCCAGAGAGAATATATTTATTAAAAGACTACAAATAACTGAAGGTCACAGGCAACTTAAAGAAATACTTTGAGTAAATAGGTCTCTGTGGGTTTTACATTTGACATTTATTGAAATAGAGAAGAGCATTGACCCATTTTGTAAAAAGTAACAAAAATATCAACGATAACACTTGTTTAACAAACCTCAAATTCATAGAGAAGCTTATAAATATACATGGTCAGATTGGTGGAAATGGATTGTGTGTTGAGAATCATCCCAGGGATAAAGGGCAGATAACTGAGAAATACTTGAAACCTGTGGCAAAATGAAAATCTGTGATCCAAAGCGTGTTAAAGTAAAGCTGAACGTCGGTGACAAGAATTTTTTTGTTTCCAAACAATAAGGTGCATTTCCCTTTTTCCAAAAACAGTGAAGAGCCTTATCAGTGAACCCAAATTTTGAAAATTGAACCTAAAAGTTGTGGATGTCCAAATGATTATAGACTTTGGGGAGTTTTTTTGTGCCTTTTTTAAAAACTTAAAATACAATTTGGTTAAAAGAAAATAAATACAGTTTATTGATTGACTGGATAGAAATACTATATACACAGAGCACTGAATATTCACCACTTTAACCATAGCATTGCCCATATATAGTCGAACCATGATACATACTGTAATGTTAAATGGATAATCTGCATTAATATGGAAAACAATGTAGACTATAATATGGATATATTGATAACAGCTGAACAGACATACAGACAGGTAAAAGCCTCTGTATCAAAGTGCATAATGGTTGAAGGCTTTTTGCAGCACCTGGGGAACATTAAGGCTTCTGGGACAGCATGAGAATTGGCCGAGTCCCCTAAGGGTGTATCAGTTGTATTGCAGGATCTTTTACTGTACATGTGGTGAGGAGGAACGAGCAGGGTATGTGAAGACTGGTTTGGGACTGCCCTGTAAAGTACCACCCATAACACATGCATTCTTCCCTCGAAACAGTCATTCTCAGTAAAAAAAAAAAAAATTAAAACCTCTGAGCCAGAAATGACCTTACTCTTGATAGAGAATGGGGGAAAACTACATAATCTTGCATCACTTCAACCCATTTGATTAAAGAAAAATAGTTTTTCTGTTTTCGTTTTTTCGGAAGCATACTGGGGTAGATTCCAGGCCGTTTTCAGGCACTTGAGAGGTCTTAAAAAATTGGCTGGTGATGACTTGGCTAGAATAAAAACAATCTCAAAATAAATATTTCACAATACTCTCAGTTTCTCAAGACATACGTTTCTTTTTTTTTTTTTTTTTTTTTTAAAAGTGTCTTTCTGCAATGACATAATTGTTTAACTCTATAAATATAATTTATATAGTTTCTTTCTTCCATTCTCTCTCTGTGCTCTACTCATTTGCTCCACTGCACATGAACACACAGAAATGTACACCCATCACCTGCAAGCCAACACTTCTTGTCTCACTTGCAGACAAACTGGTCTACAGTTTTGGTGCAACGCTTGCATTTGACATAGCAGCACCAGTGGAACTTGCAGTGACAGCGCTCGACAATCTGAGCCTTGTACTGGTCATAGCCTCTGCCGCAGCACATCAGCTCACATCCATCCATGCCCTCTGATGTCTTGTTGCAGAGGCGCCCCACAGTGCCAAGAGAGCCTGTGCTTGGGTTCTCCAAGCAGTAGTCTGGGCTGGAGTCGATGTACACCAGATCAAGGGTCGTGGGAGGGTTGAACTTGTTATGCATCTGTACAAACTTTCCACGGGAGTTGAGTTTCATGGCCACGGCACTGTCATACTTCTCCTTCAGCGTATCCCCCACCTTGCGGAAGTCAGCCAGTTGCAGCCAGCAAGTCTTTAGGCTGCACGAGCCTGACACACCGTGGCACTTGCAGGACACATGGGCAAGATCGAACACCGTCTTGAAGAAAAGAGGAAAGGAAGAAAAATTAATACGTTTTAATAAACAGATGAGCTGACAAAATAAATTATTCTTTTTGGGGAAAAAAGTGCAGAAAAAAGCATGCCCAAGTTGCACATGGTTCATATGTTGAACCTGCCTTGTCTGTATAAATATTTGTATAATATGTGGCTCATTCGACCATAAGGAATCACTTTCCTAAAGAGGACAAAGTGATCCTGTACGTGTCTCCAATGGTGCATGGAATAAAGCATTGTCCACTCATTTGTTCTACTTGAAAGAGTGCAGCCTGGCAACAGATATCTGGCATTACGTTCCCTTTGAGGTGAATTCAAGATGTTTGGAAAGGAAAAACCCCAGAGCTCCCTCCAATGACTCCATCTCTGTACAGATCAAAGGAGCAGAAGAATTGAGCAGACGGAGCCGTTATACAAATGATCAACGGAGACCTATCTGACTGACCTGGAGAAATCTACTTCCACAAATCTCCCGCTTTTGTTCTATTGGTTGGTCAGTATGTAGTAGGCAACTTTTGCCTCGTTTCTCATGGAATTAAATGTAAAAGGTCAGTATGCGTGCATATCTGTGTGTGGAGTTTGGATGTCTTACACTCCTTCCGGCCTCGTTATTGTGGAGGTTCATCTGTAGGCGGGCGCTCTCATGCGAGCCCTTTGGGTAGCTCTTCTCCCTCTCACGCGCGTCCACAAACTCTCTGGAAAACCTGTAGCCGTAGTTTAGGTTGTCTCCACAGCCGCCCCACAGCCAGTCTCGGGGAAGATCTTTGGGCCGAGCAGAACGACTACACCCACAGCTGGAGAGCTCTCCCTCTCTGCAGGCACGGCTCACTGCGTTCACCACCCCCGCTGCGCTGATGGCATAAGTGAACGCCGTTTCTCGACTGCCTGCAGATACCAAAACATGTCATGTCTATAGTTAGTATATCAGTTTTTGTCAACAGTGACTTTACATTCATTATATACTAAACATGTCATTTTGCTTTAAAAATGCATGATGTGAAATGGTGTGATGTCATGGGACAGCACTTGCCATACACTTAAGATTACAGGGCACATCGGCCAAGTGCTGCGGGCTCACCATTACTAACATGTTGAACAGTGTAATCTGGTTTGCTGTTATTGGGCTTTGGCCAGTCAGAAGAGAGCGCCCTCAAGTGACTAAGACATTTCCTACAGAGCAGCTGCCATTTTAACCAAATTGAAAAGGACAGCAACTCCTTTACTTCATCTGTCATGACTGAGTGATTCTGGAGCCACTGCTCATCAACTCTTTTCATTTCTGTTCTCAACATTTCCTCCGCAGAGATGACAGTTTAAAAGACATTTAAAAAAAAAAGACAAAAATGTAGACAAGCTGCATTTGTTGTCACTCAAAAAAAAAAAAAAAACAGCAACTTTTAAAAAAAAATTAAAAAAAAAAAAAAAAAAATGTAGACAAGCTGAATTTGTTGTAACTCAAAAAAAAAAAAAACCTGCAGCGTTTTAGAGAAAATTCAGATGAGAAGATAAGTGACTTAAAAAGAAACAGATGGCCAAACTATGAGACTACATGTTTGACTTGAGACAAGGGTAGCAACACAAAATGCATAGCTCATATACCTGCTTGGCAATGCCTTTAGAGTCTGTACTATGATGAAAATAACATATGGTTAGAGAAAATTTATGTAAAATAAAAAAAGACAGACATTCAAAGAAAGATTAAATTAAACAGAAATTGAAACACACTCACGCATGTACTAATTTAAAATAAATGAATAAATAATAAAAAAAAAAAATTAAAATAAAAACCAGGAAATAATTACATGAAAAGCAATATGGAATTCTTTTGGAAAGTCTTAAAACTGTCCAGGTGGGGAACTGGCAGGAGCAGAGGAGATTGCAGAGAGTGGGGGATTTATTAGTTGAGTACAAGCTTTAATCCAGCCTGAGGATATTGGTCTAATAGTGGAACTGTGGACAGACAGAAACTGTCATCTTCCACACTGCTGCCTCCAGTCTAATGTTCTGCACCCAGGAGCGAGCCAAGCCAGGCAGGAGAGTCTGAGCCCAACCACACCAGCACCCCCTGGAGATCTGATTTAAGTCTCACAGGCTTTCACCCAGACAAACAGAGGAGATGACATGTTTTATGAGGCCCAGTGTGGACTGAAGTCATTGTTAGGGAGGTAAAAGGAATGGAAGTATAGTTAAGACTTTGGTTTCTATAAGAATAGAGAGTCGGCAGTGCCAGACATATAGACAGGTTGAGTGAAGACTTTTTTTCACAATCCAATGAATATTACTCTGTGGCCTGGTCATGAAAAATCTACCTTGTTTACTTATTCTTGCCAATGGTTTGAAAAAAAAAAGAAAAGAAAATTGGACATTAGTGTGTGTTCACAATGTTTTTCAACAAAATGGGAATTAGCCACCTAATTTTCAGAACCCAATGTCTAGATTAGAGTGATATTGTATTGTTGAGTAGTTAAGGAGATTATATTCTTGATTTCATAATGAACTGGTTGGGAAAAAAACAGCCTTAATTACTGTATGCTTTATCATATTCTACCTGGGTACTTGATAAAGGAAAGGAATTACATGTGCAAATCTGGTGAAATGCATCTTATGAAGCAATCAAATTACTAAAAACAGCATTGCAGTGTCAGCAAAATAAACTAATCACATTAAAATTCAGTTTTTTATATAAGAAACAGATTAACTACGTTAGGTTTGGCGATTTGATGAATTATATTTTTTATTTGCCAACATTTCATCTAATCAAACACAGTTTAGAAAAATCTGCCAGCAAAAAAATCTCTGATGTAATTAAAGAATCATCATGCCTAAACAGCCCTCTAAAATAATAAAAAGTATAAGGTGTAAAGTTCATAACCTTCAATGCAGACCTATCATGTTAACCAGACTGAAATGAAAGGCTGGTCAAATATCTTACAAATTTACTAAATTAATTGTATTTCCTATTCGCAGAAAGCTGGCCACGTAGGTGTCAATCTTTATTGGTAGTGTATCTTTATTGTGAGTGCATGTGAAGCCTATAAAAAAAAAGAAGGAAGTCTCAAAGATTAATATCCAATGGGTATTAATGATGCATTTGATTGGCTGAGAGAACACTATAAACACAAATAAATTGTGTGAAGCAGCAAATTCCACAATTATGAACAAGATTAATTTATAAGTATTTGAAATAATGAATAATTAAAAAATATTAGAACTGAAAAAAAGTGATTAGACAATTTAGAAGAGTTACAGAAAGTGATCCATCCATATTTTGCCAGCAAGTAACCAAGACTGAGGTAACTCCGGTCAGATTACAAAATGGGTGTCATATACATCTACCACACTTTAGAAAATAAAATGTAATAAAGGAGAAAAAACACATAGGAATAGTGCTGATTTGTGGCTAAATTAATTGGAAACAGAGAGATTATCAAATGTGAGATGATTAAATGACAGGAACCAAAAAAGGATGGTAAAGCGTTTTCTTAAAGAGATCTACAAAAACAGGCAAACACACACAGTAACCTCTGACAAAGTGATATATTGACGCATAGTCAAGCTACACTCCCATTATGAGTAAATACAAGCAGACAGCTATAGTCGAGAATGTGTGTGCCTGTTTGTGTGTATTACATTGTCTCCCATTCATCAGGGGAAGAGCAGACTCCCTGCCTCCCTCCTGCTCCGTGTCAGGGGATGGCTTAGAAGGCCAAAGCCACATGTGATTTATCCAGCAACCTCACCCACCAAGTATTCCCTTCACACAGCTGCTGAGAATCGGCAGTACAATACATTTTACACACAGAAACACAAAAGGAGGTCAAGTGAACGACTAAAAATATAGAATACAAAGATTAGAATAAACTGAGGTGAAAGTGTGTTAGAAATGGAAGAGCTACTGCATACATACCTGCAGTTGTTTTAACATGAACCAACTTTACTTGTCCTTTGTGACTCATAAAATCTATACTCATTTTTAGCCAAATTACCTATTTGCATGACGCGTCCGAAGACAGAAGAGTTGTCCACCGTGCTGCAGTTCCAGCGCCGATGTCTGAACTGGTACTGGCACTCTCTGATGCCCGTCTTGGCACCCTCGCCAATGTACTGCATGTGGTCCTGGTAAAGCTGGCACAGCTTCTTCTGGCCCTGAGACAGGCCCACCAGCTGGCTGCACAGAGGCTGGGCACCGATAATGTATGCCTCTGGAATAACAAACGGGTTCATGGCCAGAGACCTAGAGGGACATAAGACAATGTTTTCACTCACCACGTTTTAAGGCCAAGATGTACATCAGCAACTCAATTGACTTTATTGGTTTCAAGTT
Organism: Menidia beryllina; assembly: GCA_013363375.1. NCBI lineage: Eukaryota > Metazoa > Chordata > Actinopteri > Atheriniformes > Atherinopsidae > Menidia > Menidia beryllina. The sequence continues at coordinate 8,281,317 of JABUIW010000028.1, read as the reverse complement.
AATGTTTATGCACTAAAGTGCATGCTCTAGACCATGCCAATCCTTATAGTTTAATAACACCTGGCTATTAAATCAGGTGAATCAAAGAACATGCTGTGAATTAAGATACACACAACTGGAAAAGAGAGCAGTAAAATGTAAAGTACAAATTAAATAAAACAAGAATCCATGACAGACAGCACAGTCGAAACTTGAGAAATATGTCTAACCCACTTGCACGCTTTTCCTACTGGGTGTATATTGCATTGCTATGAGAAATACTTATTTGAATTATTTCTGATGATGATGATATGTGGGGATAAAATGTTATTTGGAAATTGATTAGTTTATTGTTTAACTAAACATAGAGCTTGAGTAATGTCTCAAGATTTGGAAGCATTAGAAACGCTTTTTTTGTGGCATGGAGCTGACAACTAATGAATCTAAAAGGGGAATAAAAATGTTTGACACATTATCTGAAATGCATTTTACGATCAATCCGAAAACATTCTAAGTGAGAAGACAGAGTGGATAAATGTAAGAGCTGAACACCTTTAAAGTGTGCCTCATTTATCACAAGAAACAGCTCTCTAAAAAAGAATGAAAGAGACATATTGGAGTAGAAAAGAGAGGGACAGGCACAAAGTTCAATGGAAAAAAGAGAATGTAAGAGGAACGCAAGCTTGAGCATCTGGTTCCAGGCTACAGGACAATTAGAGCGGCCCATCTCTGAGCCCCCAGAGAGACACAATTAGCCCCCAGTGTAACCTGATCGACAGAGGAAACTCAGCAGAAAGGGGAGCATTAAAAGAATACACAGGTACAGATACAGATGTGGGTGCACAGCAGGTGAAAACAAATCCACACACATGATGTCTATGCTCTAAAACACACATGGAGACTAATGCGGTTTCGAGCAGACAACATCCAAAACTCAACAATTCACGCCTGTGTGTTAGACCTCGGAGTAAGGGAAAGACGTACACAATTTGGTTCTGTAACGCAACCCAACACTTCAATTTGAATGTAGTGTCCCACCGAGTTGAACCAATTTACCATGCCCTTCGAATGAATTTGTTTAATTATTTTCATGCATTTGAGCCCAACCCTCAAGACGTAAACACTTGCTGCTGCTTATTAGCAGAAATCAAAGTTTTCTTTAAATGTCCAGTCTTAAAGAAGCCCTCTTATTGTGATATGTGATATTTCCACAATCAGTAAGTCCATAATCAGAAAAAAAAAGTGGTGCGAGAAATTAAGACTTGCTTGAGGTAGTGTCTCCTGTTTTTCGAAGTCCCGCAAGAGTACAAATACAATTATTATTCTGATAGCTGTAGAACATGTGTATGTGTGTGTGCATTTTTGGACACAACACTAAACCACAAAATGTCATATTTTCTATGACATTCATAAATTTAGCTTGGCAATATGTAAAGAGTAAAAAAAAAAGAAAAGAAGAAGACATTCTGAGAAGTTAATGTACTGCAGTCAACATGTTGTATCACTTTATATGTTGTGCAACTTTAGGAAGACTTTTCAAGAACACCCACCAACAAACTATTCTCCAAACTAAGTGCAAGCACGTTTTTTTTTTGTATTCAGTATTATCACCAATTTAGAGGAGTTTAAGTATTTTTCAGCACTGCCGTCTTGTTCCCAGCACAAATAATAAATCTCCTCTTAGGCAAAATAAATTATTAATGGCAGCTGAAGAGAAAATGAAGACACATTCATAAGTACTTTAAGTAGAGAATTTGAGCGCATACCACCACGAATTGGCTTCAACGACCACCTGCATGAGGAGTGTGAGGAGTGTCAGGGCAAAGACACAGTGTCGGGAGTCCAACAAGCTGCCAAAGGGCCAGCAAACTGGCCGACACATACAGCTTAGCCTCAGGTTCATGCTGCCACAGATCTGCGGGAGAACACAGAACAGGATGCACATCAGTCCGTTGTCACACAACAATTCATTGTACATCACAAATGATAGAAAGAGACATATCTTTTAATCACAGTGTGTACAGGAAACATCTTTTCAGCTCTATCCTCGCATATCCACACATCCAAGCAGTTAAAGCTGTGCGTGTGTGTGTGATGAGAGCCCTGAGGCCATCAGAGCTTGCATAGCAGAGCAATCATTTGGCAACAGGTCTGAGTGTGAATCACACAAGACTGATAGACGGAGGAGATACAATGACCATGAAACTTCAGCTGAACACATTCTTGACATCTCACTTTTCTCAAAGAAACGGAAACACAGTAGCAGAAGACTGATTGACGGAGAGTCGTTGGGACAATGAATTCATTTTAAGCGGAGGAGGATGGATGGATGGATGGATGGATGCTTTGTTTTTGTTTAAATGGAAAATCTATATGAACAATTACCTTTTATGTTGTATGTTAGTTTGTATTGACACCAGTTCATTTGATTTCTATAGCAGAACTGATTATATACCTTAAGAGGTTGCCTTTTTTTTTTTTTTTAAAATATTAAGCATGAACACACGAAAAATCTATTTTTTTTTCAAAACGTTCATGATTAATGCAATTAATTCTGGACACTATTTTATACAATAAGGGAGATTTTGAAAAAAAAAATCAATATTTGCATCGGGCCCTTTTTGGTTAAGTGTGCCGTTATCAATAGTCTCTGTAAATATATTAAACAAAACGTGTGTGTTTAAATGAAAGAAGATCGAAGAGACTGCAGTTACGTCTTGACTGACTGATGTTTCTGCGCCTTTGCCTGAAACACTTAACTGAATTGAAGGAGAGAGAGTGGGGAGTCAATCATCCATGTACAAAGTAATCTAAGAAAGAAAAAAAAAACCTTTATGGGTTTAGTGATAAAACTTGGTTTCCACTTAGCCAGAAAGCGAGTTCAACTAATTATCCCTAAATTTTGAGATTTTAAATAAATGAGCCAGCCTGTTAGGCTGTGTGAATTTTGGGACCGAGAGCAGCTTTAATTTGTTACGCTCCTTTATTTTCCAGGGGTGAGTCGGAGGGACCGGGGGCTTTCCTAAAACTCATTAAAGACAAAGCCAAGTTCAACCAGCGCGCACAAACACGCAACACACGCAAAAGCCTGTGCCTTCAGTGTGCGTGCAGCCTCAGCAATAATTGGTGAGGGCATTTTATGTTCCTCCCAGATCTTCTACATAAATTGAAAACAATAATTCGCAGAGGGCGGTGGTTTTACACCCATTTTAAACAAGTAATTGGAGTTATCGAGCCAGAAATGATCCGGGTTCGAAAATATATTTCAGGTTATGGATAACTTTAACGCAGTCATATTTGCAATATTAATCTCTTCTATGCCAATTTGGACACTTCATCGAGGTTACCAGAAAATCCGGGACGACAGACAAGTTATCAGCCTATTTCTAATCAAAATTCATGGACGCATGTGTCTTTATTCTGAAAACCTCCAACGTTGAGCGCAGAAGGAAAAAAAAACGCGGCAACATTTTAAATTAATTTTAAATTTGCTATCCCCAGCAACTCACCACGGCCTGATGTACACATTTAGATCTAGTTATTATCGTTTTAAATGTTCAACTTTTAGCAACGCTGCCAAGTTGAGCAGTCCCTGTGTTCAGTGACCCTTGGAAACGATTTGACCCGAGCAAAACACTCACAGCACCTGGCCGAATGACTGATGACTGCTCTACATATTTCTGTCAGCGAAAGTGGCATCAAACTAACCGAAATATTAAAGAGAAAACAGCCAGGGTACGGTAGTCGAACTGATTACCACAGGCTGGGCTGTGGAGTAATTAATGGTTTCATTTTAGCGGCCAAATTGCAAGCTTGGATTTTAAGAAAAGAGGGAAAAAAGGATAGTTTGGACACTCGGAACTTTAAGTAACATTTGAGTTTGTTCTCACTGATCTCCTCTTTTATTTTAGACAATTTTATTCTATTGGTATCACGGCAAAATTCAAATTTTGACAATCATAAGTGACTGAGCCATGTCGTGACCACAAGGTTTACAGTGTCCTGCGTCTGCCCAATGCTGGCCAGTTGTCTCACTGAATCAGGCCTATAGGTTTGGAGTGTGTGAGGTGATGGTATAACATAAAGGGCTATTTCTTCTTTTTATTCCTCCTGTTTATGATTAAGATATGCCCCGTGAAACGGTGCAGAATAATTAGTTTCTTCCTGCCTCCTCTGAAGTTTATCAAAAACCAGGAGAGGGAGCCAGGTACAAGCATTTGATGAAGAAGCAGCACAAAGGACATGCAAAGGTGCACAATACAATAGCCTAGAATATATATATACACACACATTTCTAGCAGGTTATTTAGTAAGAGGGCTCGTGATAATTTTTTTAAAGATATAGCTTCTGCACAACAGGACACTGACATGAATCACGACCAGTGCGGCGAAAGATGGGGGTCATGCATGTTGCACACATCACATCTGTCAAGAACTTTAATCCACATCCAAGAGCTAGCATTACTCCAAAAAATGTCCCACCGATACAAACATCCCCATTCTTAAAAGATAAACTGTGGTTGACTTGAAAAGTGAGTCAACCAGGAGACCTATAAAGGGACTCACCGGGGTCCTCGGCGCGCTAGAAGTTGTAATCCACTCTCTGCAGACGATATCAAACCAATAATCCCAGTGCAGGCCAGGTGGATTTAAGATTTCCTCTCTCCCCTGCACTGAAGGTAAATCTTGTCTCCTTATCCAGATCTCTTGGAAAGTGCTTGATGGAGGTGATCACAGTGTAAAGCTGATAGCTGAGAGTTCCGCAGGTTTAGTGTTTTAGGGAGTATGGTCAGGCCCAATCAAAAAAAGAAGATGTATCTGTGAAAGAGCTCCGTGCGCTTCGCAGGAAAGTCAGGGCTCTAGTGGGAAGCAGCGTTCAAAGTTTGAAGACAGGGTGAAGAAACTGTCATTCCCGGTAACTTTTCATTCCTGGCTGCAACTTTGGGTGTACCCTACTTTGTCAATTCACTTCTTACTGCCTAAAACTAATAATAATAATAACAGTAATAATACCAATAATATTAATGCTAAAGTTTCTTATTATGGGTCAAATAAACCAATCACAAACGTGGAAAACCTTCCACGAACATGAAATCCAGCCGCTTACACGCTCAGGTCATGTCGCCTTCTACCTGCAGGAAGATCCACACGGTGATTCTTGCCATAAACGGCTTGTCAATTTACCTTCCATTTTGAGCACGCACGATTTTGACAAATCCACAGCACGACGAGTTAAATGTCTTCAAGCGCAAAAAGCAAGTCGCCGGCTTCATAAAAAATATGGGGCAAGAAGTTTCGGTCCCAGGCTGTATGCTCCAACACGTGAGAAGAAAAAAGCCTTTGCGCGCCGGCCGTCTCCAAACTGTGCGTCTTTTGGATTAAAACGCACTGTGCCGGCATGAAGAGAAGGACTCCGTCGTGCTCTCACGATGTATGTGCGAGTCTGTCTGCGTCGAAGTGCAGAAAACTATCTCTCCTCTCTCCCCTTTTCTCTCCCTCACCTGCTCCAGACGCCTCCTCCCTCACATATCCACGCACACGCCGCGCTGCCTGGATGCGAGAACGCAGGACAACCGCCGCATGGCGCATGCGCCACGCATTTTCTGCTCAAACCTCTTTTCTTCCTCCAGCCAGCAACTTTCAACAACTGAGGAATTTCGTTGACGGTCAAATTCTGTTGAGAGAATGGAGCAGAGAGGGAGACAGAGAGAGACGAGCAGAACGGGGCTGTAACAAAACAAGGGTCTCTATTACCTAAAATAAACTTATAAAGTACCCGAGGCTATTACCCTATCCATACCAGAGCAGAGCCTGGATTTTCACCGGCAGCAGATCAAGTTACCACCCTGTAGTCAAGACAAGCAGGTCCATATCGTGTGCTTACACAAGCTGCTCTCATCACCTGAAGGCCTGCGAGCGTTACGGTCGTTGCGGTAGGGCTAATTATTATTTCATGGTAGACTATCTCAAAACATGCAGCAGGAATCTGATGGTTTACAGTTCAATAGTTTCAGTGAGCAAGACGCTGAATATCAGAGGGCAAAGGCGTTTAAAGTTTCACCAAAAAACGTCCCAGTCTGGTCAGACTGAAGGCAAAGGTGAACTCCATTTTAGTGGAACAGCATTTCACCACAGAGAAAGAAAGGGGAAAAACACTAAATAACAATCTTTAAAAATATTGAAAACAATACCAGAATTGTTGGAGGCCTGCAGTCACCTAAGATCTGGCTTTATGCCAAAATAAAGACTTAACCTCAAGCGAGATAAGGAGCAGATTACCAAGCAAATCGTGGTGTAGCTTTAATTGTGTGGCATCCGTTTGGCATGTCTGTTGAGGGAAGGTGCTCTCGGCCATTTTGACAGGATGGCATTCTTATAATCAATATGGTTCACCACTGAAAAATCCCACAACACAAACGGATGTTATGTTTCGTTTGGAACATAAACAGACATCTTTTTAAAACACATATGCCACACACATCACCTATGAAAGTCCAGAGAGGAGGGGTAGTAAGAATAAGATTCATTGTTGCTGCATGTAAAGAGGGTATAATACACACTGGAGGAACAGGAACATAAGACAAAAAATTGGCATTGTTAATGTTGATTCAGCAACTGAATGTAATGAGAGCAGTTCACTTAAAGGAGAAAACATTTAAAAGCACAATGAGGCTGCCTACATTATTCTGAACTCCTTCAATTGGTCTCTTTTTTTTAGAATGTTGCTAGAAAATAAATGTAGAAAAAAATTATATGTTTTGCACCAGAATGAAGTAAACATTATTTTTTTTTTACTATTTTGCATTTTTTTTTCCCTTTCAAATGAAGATGAGGGGGGGGGGGGTGATTGTAAATCAAAGGCTCACTTTAAAATTTGGGTCACCGCATGTTTACTGGAAAGTGAAACCATAGAAAATAATCAGCTGTCCACTTTGCTCTTGTGAGTACCATCATTTATTCAAAAATATGTCAGTCTTTACACTAAGTGTTCAGGGCTTAAACAGGACTGAGGCTCTTTGTCTGTATGTGAATGCCTGTGGCAGAATTTGGTGAGAGGCACCTACAAAAGCCAAAGACTGGAGTTCTGGTTCAACTTAATGTTACCATGGTGGATGTTGGAGAGGCTGTGACTGAGTCAAAGAACACTTAAAGCATGCTCAGCCACATTTCAGGACCCCCTCCCTTCCTCCACCACCAGCATGCCTCATTTTGCCTCCCTCCTCCATCCCCCTACATTCCCTCAGGAAGAAAACTGGGCAACATCTGGCTGAGTTTATGAGAGAGAGCGAGAGAGCATTGGTAGACCATGAAAACTTGGAGGAATTCTTTCTTGGGCAGTGCAAGAGTCTATTGTTGTAGCTGCCATTAGCGGCGATGAAACTTTAATCTTGTGAAAATACTCGTTGCTGTGCTCAAATTTACAAATAGCACTGCCAATGTCAGTGTTCACATCATTGTCTCTCTGATAAAACACATGTTGAAGCTCTTGTGAAAACAGCTTTTATTCAAACAACAGATGCAAACCAACCGCAGCAAAACACTGTGGAACAAGCCACGGGTGAGTACGACTACCCCCAAAACTTTCACAAGCATCACAACCAAGTGAGTGAGATTAAACCACATACGCACTTTACAAAAACTGTACATTTTAAGTAACAGCCAAACGGACACACTGTTAAGCTGTTGAGTTAAAACACAACATAACTGCATATTATTGTCACCTCGGCTCCACTTTCAGAGAAGTGAAAAACGCATTATGTTTTTATTCTTTTTTTTTTAAAATACAAGCCACTTCATTGTAGTTATATTATTCACACAGATTAACAGGATCAGTAGATAGTTGATTAGAACACTCCTCACTGCTCAGTATTATAAGACACACACAGCTGCTACAATAGAAAAGACAGAAATAGTGTGGCACTCAAACAGTTTTACCTGTAGAAAATCAAACAGAACATGATATTGGTGTATTAAACAAATGCACAGCAGGCTAAAAGAACACAAGGAGAAATGCATAAACACTCCACTTGTACGGTGAGTTTTCTCATTTGAGGTTAGCTGCATTTCCATCTCTGCAAATTAAGGTTGTCCTGATTTTGGAGAAGGTGGAAGCTGATCCGTCAACTGTTTGTGGGATATCTTAAAGCCCAAAGTTACCTTTTTTTTAAAACTCCATGCAGGAAATTCTAGATGGGCAAAAAAATAACTGAAGTGGTTTTCTGAGCTGTCTCGGATCACAAATGATGCAGTGGCAGGCCCAACTTGTCCCAACAGATTAGGACAACTCCTTTGGCACTGTACATTGAGAAGGTCTGTGTGGATTGTTGATTTTAGAGGTCCATGTTGTCATATTTACAGAAGTCCAATATTAAGCTACAGAAGTAAACACTTTCATGCCAACATTAACCAGACCAGAATTGTCATGGCTTTATGGTTAGTTCCACTGGCTCAGCTTTGCCATGCTCCCAGTAGACAGCAGCGCACTGACTGCTGGTTGATGTGAAGCCAGGGCCGTATAGCACCATGGTACTGTAAAGTGAACCCAGCTTCCAGTTTATTGAAAACAGCTAGGGAAATGACGCAGGGAGGGGTACCTTTATCCTTCAAACTGACGGTTGATGTTCTGGTAAGGGACATTTACCCGCAATGGGTCCAGGTCCCCAGTAGGCCACTGCATTCGTCCATGAAGGTAACTTTTAATAAGTGGAACATTTCCATGCATTTTAAACACTAAACTTCAGCACAGAATGTTGATATTGTAGATAAACTGCTGATGTGATGAAAATCTTCTTATATGATGGGACATATCGGCTGGTAGATGAAGGTTATCTCATGGTTCCTGGTTTCACAAGCAGCTGGAAATAGACACATTGAGAAAACAGAGGTTAGTAGGAGGTAAAGAACAAAAGGGAAAATAATAACTAAAATCTAAATGCCACATATGACTTGTAAGTGTCATTTAGTCACCAAGGTTGGTGAATTTATCTCTTCCAAAAAATATGACAACACATAATTACATATTAGGGGCTTGCACAAATAGACTGTAGACGTTCTAGTTCAGTTTAGTGATAACATGGCCATTTTTTCCGCTTCAATTGCCCCCAGAGCTCCTTAAGAATCTTCTATATGTATTTGGCAGCAGCCCAAACATCAAGTAATCATTAATACAAAGAAAAAAGAAATTGTAATGTGTCTGTTATGTAGACTGCAGAGCAGTCAAAAGTCACTTCTTTCCTGAGGGCTGTGATACAATGATGTATGTCTCCTTTGCTGGGGGCGCCTCATTGGCTGAGCAAACAGGCCTCAAAATAACTACCAATCACCAAAGACACTATCATCACTCACTGTGAGACGGCATTGAAAAGTAACCCAGATAAACTTATTCAGTTGAGGCCTACAGATATGGCCAAATTAAAAAGAGGATGCATAAAGACCCAAGATTTTAAGCACTGTATTGCAATCATGGCATTTTAGGCTATTGTATTTTGTATAAAGAGGGCTTAACATTTTTAAGGAATGTGTCACTCTTCTTGCCCCACTCTGATTGGCTGCTCGGCAAAGCGGGACCATCCATTACATGCAGAGGTAAATAAACAGGCATAGCAATTAAAGTGCCATCATTTGTTATCCAACGCAGGTCAAGTGTGTGCACATATAACTCTGCTTGCATATATGTGTCGTCAACTGGATGTCTGCGCATGTACACTGTTGGTGTGTGTGAGATGGCGGATGTGTGTTGGACACCACTCTCAGGTTTCTTTGCTGTTGACTTCACCTAAATTAATGATTCGGGGTCCCGCAAATCAACAAATATGGCCCCTGGCAGGGTATAATGGAGAGCACGACCTGCCTGTGGATCTGTTTGAAGACTGCTCCTCTTTCTTCTCTGTCAGCACCTCACTTACCTCCACACAACAGACGCATTCACTACACAAACTCACATTTGACGCCTGGACTTTTGTGGATAATGAGGAAATGTGTTTCTATATGGTCATAAGGTTGTGTATGCTTATCGACCTGTGATTATTGTACATGTCAGCATGTTGTGACAGAGGGTTAAAGTCATATAAAATTCAATGTTCCTGAGTTTAAGCATGGTTATGATTATTCCTACTTAGGAGACATGTGACAAAGCAATGATAAAAATTTAGTGTGGTCAAGCAGCTCTTTTGTCCTCTGTAGTCCAAAGATTGCTGCTAAGGGCTGAAACTATAGAGAGATTTACGTACACTTCAGTGCAAGAGTACAAAAGGAAAAATTTGATTAAAAGAAACATAAAAGTAGATTTAAAGCAGAATATAGAAAAAAACATATTTTTGCTTATATTTTATTTCTCTAACGTTTGAATGATGGTTTGATTTAAAAAAAATTATGCCACATAAGAGGTTAGGGCATAAAAAGGGTGGTGAAAAGTTGAAAACACCCAAAGGATGTATTTAGTCAGAAGTGACGTGCAGAAGTCTGGGAGGATGAAAACTTGTTAGAATTGGATAAATTGTAGTGTAATATTTAAACCCTGACCCAAACTTCACAGAGCTGCTGATAAAACTAAAACCTCCACACTCCAACAGATCACATGTATCCCTCGCATTATCCTGTTGAGCTATTTCACATAAAGAGGGCTTACTAAAAATTTGTAAATGGCAAACATGCATACTCGCAAAAATGTAATTCCCGCTCTCCCAACTCCAATCAGTAATTCCTATCTCTACTCCCTGTGTTACCCTTATCCTCCTCCTTACTCTTTCCCTCCCATAAAGCTTGATCAGCGGGGATCAGACAGGGTGAGCACTCTCTCATATTAATAAATGTTAAACCGTCGTCTGAAAGTGAATAATAACTAATATTTTCAAGGTTTCAGGCAAAATCTGATGTTCTTATGAGTAAAAATCAAATAAAAATTTCACAGGTGGTACACTGGGGTTGAATTAATGTTGATTCTTGATAGTTGTGTCAATAATCTTTACACAATATCTCTTGCCAAAACTCCAGTTAACTGTGTAGGAAATCACATGGCTATTTGGTGTTTATTTAGTCAAAAACTGATGTTTCCCTTAAAATCTTTAAGGCTGCTCTGGGGATTAGATGTCAAATCTAAGTGAGTGGTTAAAATCCTTCTTGTCTTTATGTGCTTCTTATATAAACGGCCTGTTAAATTGATCCTTTTAGAGTTCGGGGACCACCAAACTCTCTTTCACTTGAAATTACCTTGTGGTTGGTGTTCTTTCAATCCTGTAGGAAAAAAGTAGAAACGGACCAAATTCAATTACGAGTACAAAGATTCAGGCCCTTCTCAGCTTGCTCTGCCAAGACAGAAGATGTAAAACAAGTCATTTGGTAGAGTGAGGAGGCAGATACTTGGGGGTGAGATACTTGTGGGAAGAAAGGGGCAACGAGTGAGATCACTTTCTGACTTCCTATAGATAATTTGTATTAGTTATAGATAAAGAAACGACAAAAAAACATGGCATTCTCAAATTTTTCTAGATTACAAAAAGTGGTGTGAATTTATTTTATTGACAATGGAGCTTGATAGATAAAAAGTCCAGACTCATTTGCATCTTTCAATTCCATCATTCAGAGCCTTTAAAAACCCTCTACTGTACATCAATCTGACCTGAGAACATATCTCCTCTGTAACAATTGATTCAAGAGCTCAGTCCTTCATCCCTTAACTTCTTCTTTTTTTCTCCCTCTTTCTTTTCTCTGCCTGACTTTTACAACTTCCTCCTGGTTGGGGCTGCAGCTCTAACCCAAACAAAACTCCATTTTTTAGTTATTGGCCCTCATGGCATGTAATGGAGAATCAAGCTAATTATCCCTACAGCTGTTTTCACTTGCTTTTTATGTAAGCAATACCTGGCTGATCCAGAGAGCAACAGTGAGGCCCTTCTTAGCGCTCCAGGCCTCCAGGCTGGCTGGAATTAGAGAGCAAAATGCCAGGTCTGCACCCCCACCCCCCAATCTTTTCCTACCCGTCACTGCTTATGTGTACCCCTGAACCCATCTCTCTGTTCACAAACCCACTTAATGCAACTCGACACAACCCCTGGCGCACCTAAGGTCTAACTGTCCACTCCTAAATCTACCTCTGGAACTCACCTGCTTTGATGTTTAACAAAGCTACTCTTTAACATGTGAGGTGCATCTGCATGACAAGTACTCATTTTCTTCCACTGATGGCAATTAATGAAGGAGGTGAGCAGGGGTGTGGCTCTGGTTAAATGGAAACCATCTTCCGCTGTCAAGAAAAAGACAGAATGCGTTCTAAAAAAAAGAGGAAGGGAAACCGGGTAAAGGCAGAGCGCGGGGTAAAGAGTGAAAGAAAGAAAGCAATTCCTCCCAGGCTAATTACATAATTTCCTTCATCTGAGCAAACACATGCTGAGTGAAAGCAAGTGTGAGCAAGCCTCACAGATGCCAGGCCAAGAGGTGCTGAACAGGCCTACTAACACAGTCTACTCTGATCTCTGGTAATAGACAGTTTGTGGCACAAAAGCATCAGGCCAGATCCCAGAGGCAGCATCATCTGTGCAGTTTGTAGCAGCTAAGGGAGTCTTATAGTAACTCCTTGCCGTACTATTAAGTTCCCTTTCTTAAAAAAAATCTTAAAATGAAAAGATTTAATACTGATAAAAAAGTGCCGCCATAACAATTTATTCCTCACAGCAACAAGAAATGTGTTTTGTACAAAGGCCACTAGGTGGAGTTGACTGTTGTTGAAAAATCTATATCTCATGTATCAATCTCATTAAACTCCCATGGAGAGGCAGCATGCATCTGTCAGTGAGTCAGACACCTTACTTCCTTCACATATGTTGTTTCTGAGCTTTTATTTTGTTAAAAAAACTGCCTTGATAGTGTGCATCAACTCCGTGTTCACCTTCAAATTGACATCTGGCTTAAAATTAACGCCGACAGGGAAGGGAAGACTAGTAGAAAATTTTAAAACTTTTTTTCTTTCCGCCAAATTACACCACAGGTTGTGCCAACTGCAGTGAGTAAAAGAGCAGCTCCCCTCTCCAACATGTTCTCTCTCCCTGTCTTGATTTTTCTTCTTTTTTTTGGTCTCTAATCCTGTGAGGAATGATGAAGGGATCTCTGTGGAATGGTGGTGAGTTCCCAAAGTCCAGCAAAGGTGTGCCAATATACAAATGATACGGGTGGACTCTGCAGTACCTGTTCGTAATTTGAGGTTGTTTTGACATATTTTGCAGGCACAAGCAGCCCTCAGATCACAAGAATAGACATTAGTTCTGCTTTTGTTTAACCAATGCCTGTGCACTGCAGCTGAAATTCACACACACAAACACAAAGTGTGAAAAAGTGTTATTGGACAGGTTTCAATGTTCATTAATCACTCAAAACCCCTCAAGCCAAGAAAGAAACTATGTCCATAAAAGTGAAAAAATGTTCAAGCAGGTACAAAATACAGGTTTGAGCAACAAAAGGTGCATGGAATTCTATCTCTCATCCCCCACCCTTTTGATCTCTGTCTCTGTGCTAAGAATTTTCTGCCAAAGGAATCTCCTTCTTAGTCTTTCAGACTTCTTTTTGTCAACATGAATCGTGAGAGAAAGGAGAGGGAAAGTGTGATTGGCAGTGTTTTTGTTATGGAGAGAAAAGTCAAGAGCTCTGCTGAGGGTCAGCAGCTCGTTTGTCAAAATCGTGGTATACAACCCACTACTGTAGATATCCTGCTTTTCGCAGTGAGAATAGCTCAGTGACCCTAATGAGTATGTGCTTCACAACAACACCTTGATATAGAGCTTGACCTTGATCTATAGACCAGTTGTGGCCCAAAAGAGCCAAGTCCTACATTAAGAAGCCTGAACCTGCCTGCATCTTGAAAGCAGCACAGGCCCAGCCGGGCCGGGGAGACGAGTGAAACCTGAGCCCACATTAAAGCATCTCCATCAGGTACGAGATCAGTGGAGGCCTCCATGCTCTCAGAGTTTGCGGGAGTCCGGGCCTCTGAAGCCCTATCTCACCTCCATCTGGAAAGAGAATCTGAGGGTAGCATGATGGTTTGATAAGACCCCAATATTGACTGACACGGTAACAGCCTCTCACCCCCATTTGCACAGAAGGAAAATGGCCAAGTGGATGCATGTCTAGTTTTGGTGTAGTCGTATGTGGGAACAGCAGGCAGGGTGGAGAGTTTGGTGAGGGGGTCTGGATATACAGAGGGTAAAAGGGTTACAGGTTCATGGTGGTATTCCCCATACTTTGAAGGTTTGACCCTGTACCACGCATAGGTTTTACCTTTACAGAGACAACTTTGTAATGAAACACTTATGGCAACTTTTCCTTGTGCTTTCTTTGCCCTTCGTGAGTTGAAATGTACTCACATAAAGTATGATTTGAGCAATCAGGAAGGAAAATATCTAAATATTTTTCAGGCAAAGAGGAACCAAGGAACTAGCAAAAATGCACCTATGCTATGTCATTTGGCATGTTTTTTTCCCTTCTCTTCTTTATTTTGTATTTGTGAGTGTGAATTCAATGATTGCATTTTTCAAAGCAGTTTCTCTGTTGTTTTCTTGGGTGCTGTTATTTGCTCCACCCTCCTCTTGATGTCTTCTCAAGATGACTTCAACTCAATTGACCCATGAGTTTTCACTCCTGACCCAACTAGTTGCTTCCTCTCTTTAACTGCCCACAGACGTAAGGTTTCTCCATCTGTCCTTTATTGCCCACAGTTCATTTCACTTTCTTTCATTGCCTCTCTATCACACTAGATAGGAGACACAGAATCCACTTCTCTAGACGGGGTTTCAAAAGCAGATTCCAATGTGGTAAAACACATGACAAGAACTACCCTGCATATTTGATTCATTCCTGCCTGACTGGTTTAACCTCAGTAGAATATAATAAAATGCGACTGATTATTGAATGTCATCTGCAACAAAGCAACAGATACTTTAACACGTTTCTATTTTTTTCCATCTAAGTTCAAAATCCGAATTAGGGTGCTTGCTGTAAATGGACAAAGAGATTATAAAAACAAGGATTAATCAACATTTTTCGGGTTTGAACATCTCAGATGATTTTGGAGGATCACCCAAAACAGTTAAACAAATCAATCTAGCTTATTTTGTTAGTGGATACTCTTCAACCATCCCAATTGAAAGCGAGCTTTACAGGCTTTGTTTAGTGCCTAATTTTCTTATTAGTGTGTTTGTCCTTTTTATTTTACATCATGGATAAAAATATATCTATGAATAGTTTTAAGACAAATGACGAACCGTCAAAGTTGTGGTCAAGTTGTGGTCAAGTGGACCTTGGTATGTCATACTTCCACAGCACTTCCTAATACTTGGAAAAATTGTGTCTGAGGCAGAAATAGGTCATGTTTTCAACTAGATCTCTTTGGTATTTCTGAGGTCAGTATGTCCTCAGGACATGAGACACATATGATATACACTGTGGATGAAGAAGGAGGCTTTTACAATACGTGGTGGTCCACTAGTGATCTTCGCCTCAGCATGTCCCATGTGTTAGTGTGCAAGAGCACATACTGAATGCATACAAAGATATCAAACAGCTACTTTAAAAGTTGCTTATCCTTAAACTTCCACACATTAACAAGAATATAAAGCACAAGGGGCCTCTTAGATAATCAGCAATATGATGCAACTCAGTTAAATTTGAAAGACATTTCATTCTTGTGCAGAATAAAGCCTTAAAATACATATTCTATCAAATTTCATTTTACAAGAAAAAGTGTTTTTTCTTGACCTGCTGTAAATGAATATTTTATAATGAAAATAATTATATTTCCAATTCAATTTCCTGTTCATCATTCCAAAGGTTTACATCAAAATGCTTGATAATAATGTAGAAACCTCTATATATGTGGGTGCGCATCTACGGGTCATGTCTCATTTGCAGCATACGTGAGGTTTTACAGAGGGTGCAGAAAATACTCCCATATTTTCCGAACAAGACTGATGAGAGAAAGTCAATGGTGTTAAAGTGGCACCTCACACCCTAAAAGGTTACCTGAGATAACCTAAGTTGGGCTATAGAGAACGTTTGCAGGACAGGGACAAGAAGCATACTTATCAAGGTGTTAAAGAGTTATCTGAGCCAGTAATGATTCCTCGGGCTCCTCTGAGCCTTTAAAAGCCTCTGGAGTGTTGTAAACCCTTGAACATGTACATGTTCAGTCTAACTAAAAATACTCCTTGTCCAGTCATCTTGAACCTTTAACAACCTTTTAGAGCTCTTGGTGCAGTAATATAGAAAACTTGGCATGTGAAACCTAAAGGGAGATGCAGCAGGTCATAAATAAGCATCGTAGAAAGTGACAGATTTGGCTCTGTTTGCAGAAAGTAAATAAATAGTACTCATTGGTTCTGACAACGCAGTGTGTAGTTTTGTAATATTTACTGCCAAAGGCACCCAGAACATAGTAAATTAAAGCACTGATAGAGTCATCCACACTGACAGTGGAAGGGCATGCACTTAAGTTTTACTGTTTTACTGAGATTACAGCAACAGGTTATGATGCGCTGGCTCTGCAAATACACCTTTGTTATGATGGCCAAGAATGATATGGAGTGACGCAAGGACTTTAATGCGTGTAAACTGGTCATGGCTGTGCTTATGAAAGTCTCTGATGTGAAAATATCAATGTAAAGTTAGGGATCACTTTCCAACTCTGGCTCCATCAACTTAGATCACATGAACAAAGTCATGATGTGTTGTTCCAAACATCTTATTGATATCAGGGGGAAGAAAACAAGGACAAAGTAAGAGAGAAGCTGATAGTTCATACTAAATTACCTGTGAAAAAGTGATTTAATGATGTGTGTGCAGATTTCCCATAACTTGAAAACAGATCTTTAGTAAGAAATCTTACTGTGGGTGTGTTTTTGAGTAGGTTTTTGTGTGAACTCTGTCCATTTAGTCGGGGCGGTGCTGGGAATAGTATCAGCTTAAGACTGAAAGAATTTAGGCCTCCCAAGCAAGGTCATGTGCTGATGTTTAGTAGGAGCTTTTTCAGGTCACAGACGGCGACTTTCAACCATCACTCACATTACTCCACATCTTTGAGTGGTTCTGTTTAACTGGCATACCTGACATCTCTCCTCCAGTTTGCTGTAATGATGGGTGACAGCAGTCCCACTCTACTTACCAAGTTAAAGGCAAAGTCAACCCTATAGTTGCGAGGCATGTAGGATACATAGAGTAGTAGATTTAGTTTTTGATGGTATAAGTTGTGGTAGAGAAAATAATGGTAGCATATATCAAGCTGCCAGGAAACTGGAATGTTTGCAAAGGATATCCAAAGATAATATTCCTCTTTAAAAAATAAAGAAAAATGGCAAAACAAAAAGTCAACAGAAATGTGAGTTGCTGGTTTTGGACAGACTGTTGCTTTTCATTCTCCTTAAACCCAAACATACTACAAATACAGTTGATAATAAAGCCGTTGGACACACAAACCTTAAAGGAAAGGTCCACATTTTTTCAAGTCTGTCCTAAAACAATACTCACATGCCCACATGGACACCAAAACTAATTTTGCTTGCTGCAATCATTCCTCATGTTTATGCTGGCTTTGTTAAGAGATTCCCTCCTAAAGTCATTCCAAAAGAACTGACGGGAGAAGAAAAAAAAAAAAAACTCACAGCGCCTGCAAAACTCACAGCGCCTCATTTTGTGCTGATATCCTTCCATGTTTACCAGAACCTTACAGTACATGAGGCCCTAATAGACACAGTTGGTTGGTTTCAGAGAGGAATTCATTCATTGTTCATTGGAATGTTTGAGTTGTAAGCTCCCTATGTAAAGCAAGAGTAAAAAAAAGACAATATATAATCTAGCATTGACCACTTTCTGAATCCTTTAATTAATTTGCACTAAACAATTAATTCAATGTTTTACTTTTTATAATGATTGCTGTTTGAGCAGGAGTGGTTGAAGTAAGCAATGCCTGCTTAACAGTTGGTACAGATGTATTGATTTTACCTGCTTATTGGTTCAAGACAGACTTAGAGTAGAACAATGTTTAAAAAAATGTGTTTCTTGACTACGATGCAATACAGGGAGACATTTGTACGGTTGCACAAGCCCGCTGAGTGGTAAAAGCACCCAGTGGTGGTTAAGTAAACATAAATTGGTCCCTGGGGTGCTTTGGCCTTGCTGTATATGCTGTTAGTCTTGGCATCGTACCTGAAACATTTTAACGACACTACAGCAAAGATCCACAGCAAAGTTCTTATTTTTGCTCTTTAGGCCTGAAAGTAATTCTGCAAGAGGAAAAAAATAATATTACCATAATTTTTCCATATCCACTCAACTTTGCTCCTTCTTCTTAAGAAGGTAATACTCACAGCAATTAATCAGCATCAGCTTCTGTAATTGCAGTTACACATGTGTGTAGTGTTTGTGTTACATGGATAGGGTTTCACAGGGATAATTACACTGTGTCCCTTCCCACCTGGGCTCTGACACATGTTAAACATCTCAGACAGACACGCCCAACCACCTGTAAGAAATAACACACTCAAGTCAGACTGTCCGAGTAAGTGAAAGAAAGAGGAAAAGTGCGTGAGATGCAGAGATTCCCCTGTCTTGGCGTGACAAAAATAGAGACTCATTGTAATTTGTAATGTTCGCAAAAGAGATTAGTTATAAGTAGGGACAAAAACTGTTCTCAGAGTAATAACTGAATATGCTTCATTGTACTTTCCTCTTTCTTCTCTTAAAAACGTGGACACAGGGAAGAACAAAAATACAGTATATATTTACATTCTATGTAGCACATCTATTTTCCTAAAGATTTTTCTTTTCTTCTAAAATATGGCTAACCTTGACTTTGTATACTAAACCCAGTGGGTTTGTGAAACAGCCTACAACTCAATGCAGTGACTGCCCTAGCAAATATTTCCTACACACCCTCCAACTGTGGATAAAACAAATGACAAAGACTGAATAAGCCAGAGACTGAACAAGGTCCAGAGACACGGAGATGAGGAGTGATGTTTAAAAAAAGGGTAATAACAGTGGTTAAGGCCCACTCTTTCATTGAGCAAATCTGGCCGGGGGTATTTCACACTGTAGGAATCTCCTGTCAACATGATCAAAGACTCACCCAGAGACAGGGCTTGTAGAGAGCACAAGGAACAGGTGACAGCGCTGACACACATAGATTTTCGCACTTGCAGACACAAACCCACTCCCACCAACATGCCACACACTCATTCATGTTCGAATGAATGCAGAGTGAGATCAGAGAAGCAGAAAGTGGCAGCTACTTTAGTGTCTCGATAAGCCTGAGGGGAGTATATTTCAGAAACCAGAGGAAAAGCCATGCATCTATCATCTGAGCTCAAAAAAGCCACTTGAAGAGAGTCAGAGCTGGCTTTTTGCGCAAACACACACACTCAAAGTTTGCTGTGGGTATGACAAAGTGCATTCAGATTTTACAATAATGATTGTGACATGTACCATATGCGCAAAAAAATGATGAGACTAACACATGTACAGTGGATATTCTCACTATGAATGGTATAGAAAGCATGACGGACCCAAGTGCAGCTTCATGATGGATAGATCTAATATCGAGTGGGCCATATCCAGTGGGGGTGAACATAAGGCTATGTCATCACTGGCCCATCTCTCTCCATACCTTCCATCATTGTTCACTCCCCGCTATAAACAGAAGGAAGTGGGATACAGTAACTACCACACACCAGGACACACAAACATACTCACAAGGACACATGAAACTCCAGAAAAACACACAGAGATTCGGATGTATGTGCACTCTGACCCTCTCATTTAATTGCGGTAGAATCAAGACATGCACACAAACGCATATACGCATATACACAATAACATTTTCGCAAAGAAATGAATCCCGGGTGATCTGTGAGGCAGAGATGTTTCCACATGAGAAAGCCCTGGTTTTGACATCATGATAACCATTTAGTACTGCCTCCGAAATGCAAACTGTGCATATCCACACATTAAGCTACGTGTTGTTCATGGAATACCATAAAACTCAAAGTAGAGGGAAATAAATTAGTAGAGAAAACCATAGACACATAAAATATGTCTGAAAGACCTCTGGTGTACATCCGATATCACTCTCTGTTATTCACACCAAGCCCAGATCAAGCTAAGATGCTGTATGTTTAACATGGGAAGGTCCCACCTTAAACAGCCCATTATGGCCAATAGCTTTTGCTGTTTTCATAGAATATGAGAAGATTACACAGCACTATGACTGGCCAATTACGTCCTTTGCTAAAACATACCTCTGTGCCAACAACTCTCTAATGATGATGGCTTAAACGTTTTCACGAATAGACCCCTTTCAGCTGCCCTGGCAGTCACACACAAACATACTTTGCTAGTATAGTTAAATGCACACACATACACACACAGCCGCAGATGCCGACTGAGTCAAATTGAATCCTTGTGTTATGTGTGCTGAGCATCTCACAGCATCACAAAGGGTTGTTTGTGTGCATGTGTATGTCATCTCTATGGACCTACTTCTGCAATCAGATTGAAGACTGCTCAGGTTGGAACTGAGGAAGACAAAGACAGATGAAGACAGGCTAATGATGAGATACTGGACAATCTCCAGTTTTGCCTTCTTTAACTCAATTATTGTAAAAGACTATGAACAACTGGCAAGATCAATTTCAATAATTGTCTTTATGAGCTGCACTACATAAACAACCTTTATTACTGTCAGTTAATCTTTAAGTTAATAGTAGCCCAACACCAAAGGGGTGGGGGCAAATACCAAATAAGCAGAAATACCCCTTTTGTAGGCAGTCTTCACATTACTCTTCTCTACATTTTATGCTGTACTCTAATAAAACCAATCTGAAAATGGTATGACATGGAATGAAAAGACAATCAATTGAATTAATTGCTATTGAATATATAAAGTTTTCTATAGGTCACTTGTTAATTAAAGAGAAAGTATGACACTATCAGTACCCTTCATCCTGAGAGTCTGGCTTGGTTAAATTGGTGAAAAAGCTCAAACCCTAGTGTGTTCCACAGCTCTACATCACTCTGTTGAGATCACCAAAGAAGATTATCTGATGTTAAGTCTCAATGCCATTAATTATGCACCCTTTTAGCTTCATTTTGTTCCCGATCTTTCAAATACTGCAGAAATTGGAAGCAAATGTCAGCCACCAGTCAGGACCAATACAAAATAAAAGACAAATTTCAAAACTAGGATAAAAAAAAAAAAGATTTGTTAATAAAAGGGTTGGTTTAATGTTCCAGTGAGTGGAGAACTTAACCACTGATAGAAATTCCCTGGGGCAAAGCAAACAGTGTGTGCTGTTCCAGAGGTCAACCCAGAGGCAGGACGGACAGATGATGCAGTTCAGACAAATGACAAAGAAACGGGAAATAAAGACTCTGGAGGACAGCCCCAGGACTGAACAAACAAACAGGACAGCCTGGACGCAAAGCAGGCAAACAGAATCTGTGAAGAAATTGGCTTCGTAACAAGGGCAGGCCAGGGGAGTGACAACACAAACTTTTTTATAAGTTGACAAGGTGCCAGCAAAGAAACCATGCCTGTGGTGTGGTCATGATGCTTATGGCCGAGGACGTTGGAAATCAGTAGTCAATTTCACTTTGAGCTTGAGCCAGAGGGCTAGACAGGCTGAAGCCGGAGAACTTGGGTAGTTGGCCACTAGTCCAATAGACTCCGCCAATAAATGGACGTCAGGCTGGATGTCTGTGGTTATGGTTGACTCAGGGGCTGAGACCCAAAGTTCACCTAAACTAGCCCAAAAGCTAAAGACAACACATCGGCCAGCTCAGAGAAAAGGAAAGATGGAAGTCAGGGTGCTGAGCCATAGAACTTTCTTCAAAATAGGGCGTTGTGAGTCTTGTGCAGCTGGTAGACTTTGGAAACCTTTGTCTCAAAAGGTTTCCTGGAAAGAGACTACAATACAGGGCTAAGCGGGAAAAAGGCTCGCTCTGAGCTGTCAGAATATTCAATAGTCTGAAGGGAATCCACTTTAGACATATGGCTTGAGGATAGCTGCCTCAGAGTTAGGGGCAGGTTGTGGGTCAGGGGTGTTTAGAAATTCTCTGGCCCACCCATGCAAAAGAGCTTAACAATCAAGGCCTCTGTGACTCCTCCCTCCATGGCCATGGCAACCTTCTTAATCACTAGATCTGGGGGGCCTTTACCATACTACATAAAGGCAGGAGAGTCTATATTTAAATTAATGCAGTTACTCATTAAACAGTGTCCCTGCAGAGTCCATACAGACCAGATCGTATGTGTACTGATCACTGACGAGAGAGTACCTAACTAAAGACAGGATCAAGTCTGATACCTGAGGTTAGCATGTGGACAAGATCAAGTACACAAAAATGGTCAAATAAATAAAAATACAAAACAAGAAATCCCTTTAAAAATGCCATGCAATAAACACAACAAGGTATGAGGGATCATAGGAAGTTCAAATAAATGAATCTATGAATAACTAACTAACTGAAGAAAACATGAAGCCAGCCAAACAGGAAAGGTAGACAAAAAAGCTAAATGTATGGTAGAATAATAAACTAATAGAACCCAGGTGCAAAATAATCCATTAACTTAAAACAGATGTGAAAAAAGGCATGTGGTTAAGCCATCTGCGATTCACAGGGAAAATGCATTTCAAATAAAACACCTACCATTTAATTTTTTGCTATAAATCCTACAGTTTACATAATCTAGGGAAAAAAAACGTTAGCTCTTTAGTCAGTTTGATTATGTCAGTATCCTGTGTATGTACACAGTTTATTTTGTTTTTGTAAATAATTTTGAATTCTCTCAAAATTCCAAATTGTTATTTCAATTCAGTTGGATTTGATTTTACCCCAAGCCTTAGCCTTCCCCTGACATCTTCTCAGCATCCTTTCTCCATCCCCCTCTCCACTCAAACCTGTATCACCTCTGACCCTGGTCCAATTCACAACTGTCATTATGCAATTAACACCAATTAAGTCATTTGGTTGTAGGAATGTGTGTGTGCATCTACATTTATGTGCATGTATGCTTTTGTATATGCGAGAAGCATGTGGATGTGTGTAAGTGCGCATGATAGGGCAATTACAGCAGCACAAGGGAACCTTTTGGAAGTTGAGAGCACTGCAATCAACCAATCAGCCTTCAGATGGCTTTGACATGAAAAGAAAGCATGGCCTCTGCTAACCCTGGGGGTCAGCCTCCATTTACTATATTTACCCACTCAGGAATGACCCTCTGTGTGTGAAGAAAGAGCAGCAGAAAGGGAGGGAGAGGGAATGATGAATAGGTTTGGAAATGTCTAAGTTAGTGGGAGTGAAATAGAAAATGGGAGAATGGAAGGGAGGGAGACGCAGAGGGATGACAAGCTTTGGGGTCGCTCTGCAGGTGAATTGTAGCAGATGGGAGGGTGGGTTGAGGTGTGGTGGTGGAGTGGAGAGAAGGGGAAGGGGGGGAGGCATTCAGGTTGTGTTTGTAAAGCTAAAAGGCTAGCAGTTGGAGACCATTTGCTGACAATTTCCCTTCAGAGAGGGGCTTTACACACAGGGGCTATACACACACTTATACTGAGCACAGATGAGGAATGACAACTTCACACTTGGCCAGGACCATTAAACAGTGAGATGCTCTCTCACGATAAGAGGGCTGTTCCTTCAAAACAAAATCTGAAAAATTACAAACATGGCAGAAGTCAGCATTGGGTTATGCTGCTTCCGGTTATCCCATTCTCCATATGAAGCTGTCATTCTTCTGCATTGTTTATCCATATGACATAAATAAAATAAGTTTAAATTTAAAGGATCTTTGTTATTGCATTTAATACCTGCTAGATCATACTTTTCATCCAAATGCAGTCTCTTTTACTTTAATATTTTGAAATGATCCTCTGTGCTGGTTTTCAACATAATGTTCAGTTTAAGAAATCTTACAAACTGTGGTCAGTTTGTCTAGTAATCAGTTATCCAGATGGACATGGACACATTCACCCATGTATTTCTATTCTACAATTTGCATTGTAGTGCTGAATATGTTGTGTTAAAATCTGAATTTGATCCTGAAAATCCTGCCTGCCATATCCAGATGAGGGGGAGCTTGCCGTTTTACAGTAGAAAATCTTCAACGCAAATCACATGGTAGTAAGCAAAATGCAGTGGGTCCTGGAAGAGGCTGATTTGTTTACTTAGGTGATCTGATAACTGTATCTAGATGCCTTATATAACATGGGGTTAAATGAACAATGGATGAAACCTTTTAAGAACTGGAACAAGGCAGTATGTCTTCCATAATACCGGAAATGTCTCATCTCACAATAAGGTCGGATGTGACTCGTTGCTGTTCAGGGTCTCTACCTGCTTATTCCTGTGTAGCTGGGAATAAACATATTTAGCTCACTGGTCATGTCCAAACTTTCATCAGTTTGATCTCCCTTATCCTTGAAGCAATTGATCTTTTCATCTCTGACTACATGTCTCGACAGAAGCTGAAGGCAAGCTTAACACAACTACAACAGATAAATTCTTCTGGTACACAATAGAAATAAAAACGTACAGCTGACAGCCCAACAAGCCCTGCAAACCTTCCTTCTTTGGTCTTACTGCTTTGTGTGTAGTCTCCATATAAGCTAGGTAGAAATCTCTGTAAAGCTATAATCACAAAATGCTATACTCCAGATATTGAGCAACACTCAAAGTTAATTATTTTATTTGTCAGGAATCTTATTTTTCTCATCAAAAATTTGCACCTGACCAAAAACAACTCCTTTTTACCTTGTCAGCGATTTGGAGCCTTAAAATCTAAAATCTGTATTCCCCAGAAAAAAAAAAACATAGGAAAAAATGAAAAAAGTATTAAAATACAGTCGGTACAAAAAGTTACCATGTGTACATTAGAGTCTAGAATATGTTAATATGAAGAAAACTACTTCTGGGATGCTGTTGAAGAGCAGTGAAATAAGAGCTGGAGCTGTCATCCACCAACTGAAGGTCAGTGGTCTGATCTCATGCCAGCTAGATTCTATGATGAATGATACAAAACCGCTGACAATACCATAATTGTGTCAGATGACGACAGATAAAGAGCAAAGCTTGCTTGTTCTGCTCAGACTTGAAGAAAAGGGTTTACCTGTACTAAGACTGCCGCACCCCCCCCCCCAAAAAAATGCGTTCCTCTCCAGTCGATTAACCGCCCTGCTCACTGTCCATACCCAGCTGTGAGGTCTGGTGCCAGGAGTGGGTAGCAGAGCAGTGACTAAAATATAACTGCACCAGTCAGCCCTTCATCACAGCAAACAACCTTCTGGCTACAGAACAAGAGATGGCAGAAAAACCAGAACCAGACAGGCAAACTTGAAGTGAAAAGAAACGAGAAGTAAACACAGATGCTTGGCATTTCCAGTGCTCCTGGTCAATGATATCACATATCTGACTAGGGGTACACAGGTTATTCTATATCCATTGTGTGCATATGTGTGTATGTGTGTATCTGAGCAAAACTGTCCTGCTTCGGGGGTCTTAGATGTGGACTGTAATCAGGACCACATTACTTTGCCACAGGAAGTCCTTCAGCGAAGACAGGAAGCAGGAACACAAGGACCACATCATTAGTCTCAGCAGTCTCAGACTGCACAGCCAATAAGAACCGTATACATAGTGGGAATGGGCGTACGTTTTAGTGATTCCATTACTGTGAACAAGTAGTATAAGTCTGCATGTGCGTATGTGTGTGTGTGGTGCCTGCTGGATGGTATTAATGACTTACTTGTTTACTGAGTGTAATGAATCCAGGTTGTGAGGGTTTAGCAGAGTCACAGCAGGACTCTGAAGTAGGATTGGGCTTGTTGCCAGAATACTAGAGATAAATAAGTTTAACACATACACACACATACCTACACCCAACCAGATTCACAGACAACACAGACAAATGAGAAACAAATGGTTCCATTGTATGCTACATACCCTGTCCCTCCTTCCCTCTGTCATATAATGGTACGGTGAGAGTGCAGTTTTGAAAACGGTCCATTTGAATATCAACCACACACTAGCACATGCACACACAAAGCTCCTGACCCCCCCCCTTTCATATAGCCCTCCTCCAACATTTTTATCACCCCTTCCTTCTCTGCTCTGCATCCCATCAGAACTAAAGAGGCTAATTTTGTTCGATGGCTTACAGGTGGCCAGTGCAAGGTGAACCACATCGACTTCTGGCTGACACACAGACACACACGCAGCAACACAAAATTCATGCCTCTTAAGCCAACCCTTTTATAAACCCAGTGCCAAACATCAAAGAGAGTAGCACACCTTAACACACCTCTAAGGAACCAGAGACACACAGTCACGCATGTGTGCAAAAAACACGCACGCTCACATTAAAACATCCAAACTCAAACATATGCACGCTCATAAACTTTAAAGGATGAAGGATTTTCAACAAATGGTTTAAGGGTCAACCCTAGGCCTGGAACTATCTCATGTTTCTAAACAGGGGAAAATCCTTCCATTGTTTTAATTGAAACAAAGAAGAAATATATATCTTAAAATTGTTCACCTTTATGTTCTTTTTTAAAAACATTTTTAAATAAATATATCACTTTGTTAAAGTGAGACAATATATTATATCTTGGATTTAAGACATTCTTCAGTTTAAAGCATTTTAGGTGACTTGTACAGAAATGTGCAATGAAATGTTAAATGAGTTTTACAAAGCTCTAAGTTTGATCAAAGTCAGTTCCAATAATTTGCTCATTCAGTCTAAAATGTCTTCCTCTCTATAACTTAGAACATCAATCTTCAGCCAGTGTCATACACGTGCATATCACTTCAATGCTCTATATTTTTTAACATTTACTTATGCAAGCAACTCTTGGATTTACATCAGTTTCTCTCAGTCAAAGTTAAGAAGTGTACTACCAAATTACAGGACCGTTCTGAGAGATGGAGCTCAATCCTGATCTCTCTCTGCAGCCAGCAGAGGTGTGCATGTTCTGAGAGTGCATGACTGTGTGTGCACTTCTGCACATGTAGATTGGATTGCAACTCTTTGAAGCCATGCCCTTGCCTTCATTAAACACAGTCCCACAGCCTGGAACAGCTTTCTGGGAACGTGTCAATAGCTCACACAGACACATGAAAAAATGTACACATTGCAGTGCCAGTAAAAATGGCGATTTTTCTTTGAAGTCTGTGTCACTTTGGAGAATGATAAGATGAAAGCTGATCATCCTTCTGAGAACTTGTTTGCGAAGATTTAAATTCACTTTGTCCCAACAAGGCTGTACCTAAGCCAGGAGGGCTTGATGGGTGCCAAACTAACTGCTACATGCCACACTTATCAGCTGCTATCTGATTGGACAGTGCCGGTAGGCTCCCACTTGGAAATTACAGATTGAAAATGTACAAGATCTTCTGACAAACAAGGTCCTTTGAAGTTTTCTACACTAGGGGATATGGAAGAATACAAAGTCAACTTGATGTAGATAAATATATTTAGTGTCTGTACTTCTCTTTAAGGTAATGTTTTTTTTTCATTTATTATCTAGTGGTTAAGCTCGCTTTCAGAAATAAGAGTAGGAACTGAAAACACAGTAATGATAGCAGTAATAGTCATACCCCTTTGTTACCTGGACTAACATATGCATCAGTTTTTTTATTTCTAAGAGTGGAGTGACACATGCTATTTCAGTGTTCGCAAGACACACAGTTTAAATTTTTGAAAATAATAATTAACATTAGGAAATAGCCAGTTATTCACATCTTTACGCTTAAAATGACTACTTTTATTTCATGTCCATAGCTACCTCCAAGGCTTAGAAAGAAAGAGCACTGATAAAGCAGATTCTTCAAGAAAATTATAGGATTTTAGAGGACTTAGGCCTGAATGGGTAAAAATTAACCTCCCTTTATGACATGAGGTCAACGTGGAGACAGAAATTCAGATCACCTACAACCCCTCACTGAGGGTAAGTCCACAGCTATATTCTATATGCAATCATTTTAACATCAAAACCATGTCTACACACACTTTTCACGGCTGAACACACCTTTGTTGGCTACCAATACATTTGAAGCAGACCATTTGAGACAACGGCTTACATATATTGAGTAGAAAAAGAAAACAGCAAGCATCTTTTTAAAAAAAGACAAAAATGTTGTACAATCATTACCTATTGTGTCTGTTTATCTATTGTGCATCCAAAGAGTATGTGAACGCCACACCCCTCATGCTCAAAGGTCTGGATTAATGCATCTTCTTTACATGCCATGCTTTATACCCCCAATTATTGAACATTGTACTTAGATAATAATGCTCCTTTGCAAAGATAGTTTTCTCCTTGTACATATTATTCTGTAGTTCATGCACACGCCTAGTCTTTATGTGCTCTGAATCTAATGCTAATTACCTCCTATTTATCCCACCTTCAGGAAAGCTTAGTAAAGTCATTTTTTTGTATGCAGGCATGCACATATACAACAATGTAAAACAAGAGGATGAAAAAAGAAAAGGCAGAGTGAAAGTAAACTGGGGTAATCCTGTTTTTTTCTCTGTAGAGGCGTGCGGGCACTAATGGAATGGCCGACTCACACGCATTTAAACAAGGGTTTATCCCAATACTTTGATACACCTCTTTATAATTGCCACTGCACATTTTTGTGTGACTTTTTGGATTGTATGCGTGTATTGGTGCAATGTTGTCCTGTCTGTCGATCTTGGTCATTAGGCTTAATCCCAGGAATGACACTTTCAATCCTCTCAGTCAATCTGGGCCTTTGCAGCAGCACTCAAGCAAGGACCTGGGTTTAGCACTTGCTCCCTCTCCCCCCACACACACACGCAAGCACACACTCTTCCTTGTCAAGTAACACCAGAGCAGGTTGCACAGAGAAGAAAGCATTTTTACTTGGCAAGAAAAGCAAACAACTATCCCACATCTGAGCGTGTATGAGAATGTGAAGAAAAAAGTGGTGGGAGGGGGAGGGAGGGAGGGGGACGGAGCTCCAGATAAAGAAAAAGACACAAATGCATGGAGAGGAGGAAATTAAACAGCACTTCCTGCATTTGGGAACACACAACTCACACTTAGTGAGGATAGAATATTATTCCAAAGGAGATTTATGATCAAGGAACAGAAACAAGAATATTTTGTGGCTATTTGTTTAACTATAAA
This sequence comes from Menidia beryllina, assembly GCA_013363375.1. NCBI lineage: Eukaryota > Metazoa > Chordata > Actinopteri > Atheriniformes > Atherinopsidae > Menidia > Menidia beryllina. The sequence continues at coordinate 8,252,155 of JABUIW010000028.1, read as the reverse complement.
TTCTCCTTGTTCCGTCCTCCTCCCCCCTCCTTGATATTCCTCCACTAAAAGAGAATCCGAGAAATGTCCACAAAATATCTTTCAGCAGTTCTTAATACTGTTACTGCTTTGCCATGATAAAGTAACGGCATGTTGCATCATATTATCTACAGACAAAAGACAAATACCCCTATATACCTGAAAAGTAGACCCCATGTGTGCTGGCACACAATTACATACCCTAACTTCTTTTTTTTGTTTTTCACAATTATTGACACTGAGACAAAAAAATGTAAAACACGTTTCTTAACGCATCCAAACCTCACGGTGCTTTTAATAAAATCTTCAAAGTGTTTGTAGGTTTTTTGTCTTACCTCTCTGACATCAGAGTTTCTGTGCTAGTAGAAGGAGACAGAGCTAAGGATGACTCAACTGACATAACAACCTACACCACTGATAAAACATCTGGCCTGTGACGTCAGAATGTGACTGGACTGGTCTCAACAGCTGGCAACCCCCTTTGCTTATTTGGCAATTTTTGGTAAGTGTCAGCCCAAGATGTCCACAAGAAATAAGCTGCCATTAAATTGAGTTTTTAAAGATCAGTACAGCCACTGACCAGTATATTTGTGAACTCCTTCTTGTCACTCTGTGCTAGCAAATTTCAATGAGTGAAAGATTTGACGTAAGAAAACAAACACACACAAAAAAACTAATCTGTGAATGGTTTGTGTCCAAGTTGGAAAAGCAGGCCTGAGGTTTTCAGTAGATGTGTCAAATGCCAGAGAGTTATTCTTTTTAACATGCACACGGCCGCGCAAAGAGACTCACGCACATAAACATCATACAGCAACATCAACACAAACAATTTATGCCAAAGCCCAGTTATTACTTAAACAAACAGAGGTAGCCTGAATGAAATGCCTGCTGTGAAGCACACCACTTCCAAAGAGAAAGGCATGTGTTTAAGCAAGACAACAGAAACACACATGCACACTAGAAAGAAATAACTATGTCTATATGTAATTAGACGACTAAAACAGCACAAACATATGTTTGTACGTTATTTACTGGCTTGCAAGTAGGCCCATTCGCACTGCTGTGCAGATGGGCCTGCAAGGCCATTGTTTTCAGTGCTGCTAAACATATGGTGCCTTTTTAGATGAGTAAGAGGCTGAAGCTGGCCAAAAATGAACACTTTTATGTGTGTTGTGGGCTGTCTTACACAGGCAGTAAATACTATTAATACTAGTTTTATCTTACAGTGATTATTTGAGTTGTAATGTCTAAAATACCTCTTTATCTTAAAATGAGACAAAATGTACACCTTTTTCACACATTGTTATTTCTAATGAGAAGCAATAGATTTTATTGTGAGGAAGCAATCATACAAACTGTCAATATAAAACTGAAACATTGTATTTTTGTGTGCACAGTCATTTCATAAAGAAAATTGATAATATTAAGCACAAACTAACACAACTGCAAGAAAAGGGCACTTTGAATAAGTGTTCTGATTCACAAGTTGTAGGTTACTTTTAATGGTTACCCATCATTAAAACACAGAGGAAAGGAAAAAAGAGATTAGGAATACACAGAAAGACTGGGAAAGAGAAGGGCTGAGAAATTAAATTCAGAAATATAAGGCAAAGACAGATTGCATCCAGTCCGGTATGCCATCTTTACGATCTGTCTGTGAAAGAGCAAGTGAAATTGAACTCAGGTGTGGTGTGATGCTGAAAAAGCCCATTTCCCCATTTGGCCTATGGGATCCCACATAAACAAATTACACAAATACTTTCTCTATAGAAGAAAGGGTGAGCTTTCTGTAACTGTGCAGTGAAACCTGAGAGGGGCTTTGTATATGTGTGTGACAGAGTGTTTACATTGTCCTCCGCTCCCATCCCTTCAGATGGAGGGAACACCAGGCCTCTGACGGCTCGGCTCCTGTCACAGTACCTGTCTGTCTGTGGGATTCTTGTTATGGAAAACATGTGCTGGCTCTGTATGTGTGTGCGTGTCTGTGCAACTGGGAAATGCCAGCAAGTTCTCGATCCTCATTACAACCAGCTTAACTGCTCAAGAGTGATGAGTTCAAGGACAGACAGAAAGAAAGGAAGCCAAGGAGGGGAGAAAATTACCATGATTCTGCCCACAGTCATGATTCCTTTATGTTACACCGTACACTCATCACAAACCCCTCTTTGTCTTTTTTTAAAACCTGTAATTTATCTAGTGATGCCAGCTACACCTTACCTCACTTCCCTTCGGGTACAGAACCTGGCAGCTGACTAAAGCAACCGTCACATCAAATATACTCAACAAACACGTTATTCACTTCTTCATTCGGCTGATCCAGTACCCATGGAAAAGACTGCTACTGACCTCATTGACAGAGAGAACATACTTCTGAACTTTTTGTGCTCCCGGAGCTGTGACGTGAAACTGAAACAAAACCATTGAGCATAGGAACAGAAAAACGTAAATGCCAGACAGAAACATGGATCCATACAAGATGAGGGATTCTGAGTATTGGCCTAAAAGCAACAACCCACATCCCTGCCCATACAAGACAATGTTCCATAAGCAACAAGCAACAAAGGACACATTTGAACTGAAGTTTTTTGTCTTTTCATCTTTATAATTGAAAAAAAGCAACACAGTGTTCATGCATTCAGATCAAATCAAACATTATACAGTAGTTACTGTGTTACTCACACTTCACTGATCTAATGTGATTCATAATCCTGACACCTGGAATAACTATTTATCACACTGTGATGCTGTTCTGAGATCCGTGGACCACCCAGCATTTGCACTAATCCCATCGCTACAAGACTGAAAACTTGCCACAACTACTAACTCGGACAAGCTAGATCTCTCCTGGATAGGATATTAAACTGGAGCAAAAGTACAATGCCACCTATTGATGATAGGTGTCATGTTTCCATGCACTGAACTGCTTTTGGTGAGGAAGAATGATTCAGACGTCAGACATTTTCATGTGTTAAAAGAACAAGTTCATTAAAGAGAGGTTGCATCATAGAAATAAACCTTATTTTTAGGGTTAGGTTAGGTCTAGCACAGAGCAGGTCAAGTTTATACAACAGTTACCAATATCAAAAACTCATAGGAGTGGATGCAATGACAAAATATTTTAGATTTCTGTCTAATAATAATGTCTGTTTGAGCAGTTTGGCTTTTAGTGATAATAGGTAATGCTGAAAATTGCTTACAATACCCAAATCTATTTAAGGTTAAATATGGACTATGACTTTAAGATACCACATTCTTTCCAGTGTCAAAAAAACTCCCAAGGATCCTAATGGCAACCATCTCCACACTGAGTGAGGCTAACTCGAAAGAATCACTGAGCAGCACGCTGCTGGTTCTGTTTTAGCCAGTCAAACACACTCACATCAAACACACAGCCACACAGCCAGCGGCCCACTGAGAGATATGGAGGTTTAGAGGGAGAAGAAAAGAACAGGGAGCAATGGAAAGACAGCGAGCAATGCACCAATTCAAAGTAACCACCAAAGTTGAGTCCCAGGAATAAACAACCAATCAGGAGAGGATCGCGGTCTTGCCCAATCAGAATGCATTCCGTTGAGAATCCTCTCCAGACCCAACAAATAAATCCCTGTAGGTATACACAAAAACGTGAGAAACATATACGCTGTGACCTGGATAAACAGCAGCAGCTTAACTAGGCTCTGACTTTGTCTGGCCTTTACATAACTAAAATACAGGGAGCCTGTCTTCAATCTACTTCCGGTCTCAGCAGCAGTGTAAGTGAGTTGTTCTGTATTTGTGTGAGTAGGTGAGAGGGGATGGAATGGTCTCCTTGACTCCACAAAGTCAGATGAGACTTGTGTTTCATCCATGTGATGGAAAGTCTTGTTACAGAGAGCAGAGAAACTAAAACAGTGACAAGACAATATCATGTCACCATGCTTGTGATCTTATGTGTATTTGTTTGCATCACGGTGCATTTCTGTTAGTAAAATTGCTCAAAATAACAAGGGTAAGGGCAACTCTGTGTGAGTGTGTGTGCCCAGTGAGTCAGTGCTTGGCCACATTTGCACATGCATGTGGCAGTCGCGTCTCTGCCAGAGTGTGAAAAGTGTTGCATGAGAGAGTGTGGCTGTATGAATCCCTTTTTTGGCAGAGGCAGTGTAAGCTGAGGAGGGTCTTACATGAGCTCTAATCCTTTGCTGAATGTCATCTCACAAGTGTGGCTTTTCCACAGCCTCAGAAAGAGGAACAGGAGGAAAACGAGTGAGTTTGGTTGCACATGTGTAAGTCAAATGTATAGGGGAAGAAGTGTGTGCAAGTGTGGGAAAACCAACTCAAGCAAAGCAACCTGGCCCACCAATCTGACGTCCCCGATTACAACAGTGACAAAAGTTAGCTGCGAGGGACTCATGGGGCAGTTACAGCACTAATCTTCTTGTCTGAGCTGATAAGGAGACACTGAGAGTTCGTTCTGGCATCCAAGTCTAAGGTTTTACTGGAAAACACAATCTGACTGGAAACACTACACACCCCAACAAGCTGAGCTGAGTTGGACTGACTTTCATTTGGGTCTTGAGTTTATACACGCTTTTAGCGGCAAGGGGCCCAAATGAGAAGTTTATTCTGTAACCTTAAGACTCATGCGTTTTAAAGCATTTTACTGGCCATGTCATATGGGTGCTGTGCAACATTAAGCCCATGACCCATTTTTGGATTTGCAGCCTGACAAACGTTATACAAGTCTGAAACGGGTCATGGATACACAACCTTGATGACTTTTTGAAGAAAAGAAATGATCCGACCAATAAAACAAAGGAAAATATTGGTATTTTGAAAAAGCAAAAAAACACATCTTGCTTTTAACAAGCTTCCTAAACATGGACAAGCTTTTGGAATGTGCTCAGCTAGCGTGAGAAATAAACTGCAGCCTACTGTTATATGAGGCCTAATTAGTGGTCAATCCTTAATATTGAATGACATGTTCAGGGGTTGTTGATGTTACTACAGCAGTTCCAAGATAGCTCAAGTTATGAATCCTCTCCAATGTCTCTTCACAGGGATGACTTTAGAGAGAGGAAACAAGTAAATTCCTGTTAGTTTTCCTCTTCAGTTCTACAAGGAGTGTCAATAGCAGCTCAGGCATTCCTATAATGGCAAAAGAAAATAGTGAAATTCATTCTGCTATTACCTACTAAAATACATTTAGTGTTATTTCTCCACCACAGTGTTTTTGCGGGTGTCAATCTTGATCATAAATGATTGCTTTCTATTAGGCGATTTCAGTGTGTGTGTGTGTGTGGAAGTGTTTGCAGTGGGGCTTTGTTTGAGGTATCAAAAGTACTGTGCAGTGTGTTGCAGGGCGCCACATCCTCTCACTGAGCGGTCACATAATAAAGTCAGCAGGTGTGAGTCCTCAAGTTTGGGGCAACCCCCACCGTTCACATTTCCACCTCATGTTCTCTGCCTCTGAATATATTCCTTTGCCTCGGAGCAGCAGCCACTTCTATGACTGACAGCCCGGGGCTGGGTCTGCATGTTCAAAAAGAAAAAAAAAACTCTTGGTTGAGGCCTCAACCAAGACTGTGGGTCTGTTTTAGTGCTTGTGGTGTATGTGTGTGTGTTTGTGTGTGTGTGTCAGCAAGGAAAGCACAGGAAGTCTGAAGAAAATAACAGCTTTAAGTGAAAAGACTGGGATTCCCTTTTCCCTGTCTCCAAATCCTGATACCTCTCTCTATCAGTGCAGCTTTGTGGATGTTCAGACTTTCCCTTTAGGAAGTAATCCATCTTGAACAAGGGATTTAACCTGTACATCGCCCCACAGAAAGCTCTCTCATGCACAATCATTTTGCTCTCAGTCTCAGATGCTGCTACACTCACGCAGAATGACTCTCCAGGTGCAGGTTTCTCCTCAGGGAAAGGCTTTTGTGTGCTGCCATCCCAATAAGCTCAGAAAACACCCTTTTAATCCTGCCAGGATCTCTCTCTCTCTTCATTTCTCTTTTTCCCTTACTTGATCTCTCATATACCCACACACATACACCCGGCATTGGAGCATACACTGGGCTGCACACTATGAGCAAGCCAAAGGTATTTTAATTGATCAATCTATTTCCCAGTTTGTCTTCCACATCACCCCTCACCACAAAATACTGGAAGGTGTTGTGTGGTTGAAGCACTGGAAGAAGTGAAGCAGATAAGCGATAAAACATATAACAGAGAAAAAATAGCAGGGAAAGAGAGGGGGAAAACAGCAACAGTTTGAGGTGTACTGATTTATGGCTGAGGGCTGGTCTGCACAGAGAGCACAAAGAGGAGAAGAGAGGAGTTTACAGACAGACTGAATTGCACCTGGCATGTTCAGACAGAGAGGGGGAGATAAAACAGATCAGTAAAAGTATTCCAGCTTACAGACCTCTACTTTCTACAAATAATTTACATTCAATTTGTTGGTCACAGTAACAAGTCTCAAGTTGAGACTACAATTTACATTTTTACTCTTAGCTGATAAACTGCATACATTAAAAACACTATATTGTTACATACATTATTGTAATACAGAAAGTAAATACAATCTAATATTTTCCTCTTGTACTTCCATTATAAATAACCTTAGAAGTACTGACCTTAGACATGACTCACTCACTTATCCATTAAGACATTTATGGAAGCATACTGCAGTCAACTGAAAAGACGAACTGTTCTGTTTTTGTGGATGAATGGGACACTTCCCCCCCCCAAAAAAAACTCTTTTTTATGAAGCAGATTTTTAAAAAAACCAAGAAGAGAAAAAAGATAAATGTGACGTTATGAACAAAAAAGCACTGGAAAGCCTTCAGTTAAGCTTCTGAACTATTGTAAATGTAAACTAAAGGCAAAGTTCAGTGCAGGATAAAGTTGGTTATCTATTTGAACTGACAGATAAAGACTTAATTTTTAAAGTAATTTAACAGTGAGTTTATTGGAGAACTCACATTATTTTAAAAAAATAAATAGAACAACGGCATCTTTGATTTATCTTTGATTCAAAGATAAATGCATTGATTAATGTTGGTTATAAAATCTGGCTGCTCAAATCACCATGACCTCTTGTAAAACCTGCAGATCATAGATTAAAGAATAGGATTTATCCAAAAAGGTTTAGATCAGGGGTATGATAAATTTGAAAATTCTTTATACTTCAAATGAAGAGGTATTTGCATTTTTCATTAAATTCAGATAATCAATTTGTATTAATTCCTTTATGTGATTGTGAATTAGGATTTCTTGACTCATGAATAACTGATCAATGTTATATAGATCAAGACTTATTACGGAATGTTGTATCCATATGTCACAAATGGTTAGCAAAAGGAATGTACTGTGTGGCTGATTAATTGTACCTGACAACCTTTTGTACTTGATAAAGTGGTTCGAAGACAGACCTCTAAATTCTGCTACTATCTTCACAGTCAAGTGGGCCCTTACAGGCAGCTGAGTGATGTGAAAGGCGGGACCTATACAATCAATTAGCTGCTCTGCTCTTCAGATCCACATATTTTAGTATGCCCAAAGGTGCCCACACACGACTTTATGGATTCATATTGATTCTGAAAGCAACACGCACATGCTAATTCTCACTGCATGGATGGGAACTAATAGGAAGGGATTTACTTGTGATCACAGAAATAAACCCATTTATTTGGTGGTACTGCTCATTTGAAGGTTTGCATGAGCCGATATGTGTGTGGCCATGTCACAGCATGTGTAATGAGTGTGTTGTGGGTGGGAAAATGGTGCTTAGTCAGACAAAATGCTTTAAGATGAGACATCAGGTGTCTCAGTGTCCTCTCCCTTATTTAACTTCAAGAAAACCACAGAAAGAAAGGAAACACGAATAAACTTGTTTCCATCACAACACTGTCATTTGTTCCCTCTTTCCCTCCCCCACCTCCCCCTTCTCTGTCTGCTGGGCAGAAGTGCCTCCGGGTCGTGTCTGTCTAGAACATCACGTGCTGACAGTGACAAAAGTAATTCTGTAGCTGCTCATCACTAGCCCTCTTAAAAATGACATTCTGTGCGGCCTTTAAAAAGCAATATGTTCCTGTCAAATCAATCACAATGCCACAGAAAAACAACATGGTCCAGCTTTGTGTGGGGATGTGGTCCCACAGTGTTTTTTTCATTTTCTACAGAATGCCAAATTTGTTGTATTGGATAAGTTTACGCTCTGATGAATTGAGCATTTTCTGTTGTCTGATTTAGGAAGTTTCTTTAGGATGCGCTGAAATAGATCCAACATGCCGTGTGCACAAGGGTCAGTGCTCAGGTGTTTCTGAGTTAATGACTGCCATCCACTCATGTTCAACTAGTGGAACAACCTTTGACATCACTGACTGATGATACTGACAGCTGGCTGAAGGATGGCCTCGGTCAGACACCTCTTCTGACCTCCAAGCTATGGTTCACTGATTACTGAAGACACATGGCACAAAACAGCTTCACACTGGGAAATATACATATACCCACACATCAAAAACAGCTTACACATATCTTGAGCTCATTGACTTCAAAACTAAAGCCAAGACAAGCATTAAGTGATAGATTATTAAGTTTTTATGAGGCAATTTCATGGCTTAAAGAACATTTCTCAATTATATATAAGCTTTCAAAACAATTTGTAGCAACTGACAACTTTTCACCATGAACAGTTTTAAATAGCAGCTACTTAAGCTTCAGTGTACTAGTTTATTTATAATGGCTGGTGTCCAGTTTTGCCCCAAGACTCTAGTATAATCAAATTCAATTTACACAGACACATCCAAGCCCTCTCTTTTGCTGAATCCTGACTATTAACAAAATCCTCAATTAGAGCACCGCACCCATTAAAACTTGCTGTAATACACTGACAAGTAGTAGTTAAGTAGTAGGTTAAATTATGTCATTTCCATCAGCCTGTGGTAATGGATACATGGAGTAATTGATGTTGACACACAAGATTCAACGTGGCATATAAAGTTGAAAAAGTGACACTACAGAGTCAGAAGAAACTGGCATGATTTTGTTTGAAGGAAGCCTTAAATAAAAATGACAGCAGCTGAAGAGCTAAAGATACTATCGGAAGCTTAGCTCTGACCAAGTGTTTTAAAGAATATTGACTTTAGGCACACAAAGAGAAAGATCGTCAAGCACTCTATGCATAGCAAAGAGGCAGTTCATTGAAAAACTGGATTTTCATATCAACCAAATGCACTGCAAGCTTGTTTAGTCTCAAGGTTTTAGTTGAGTAAAAATGAAGACAAAGATGAGCCATCTCCTCTTTAAAAAAGAGTAACAACGAGAGGTTCGTTATTGCAAAAGTGACCACTGACCTCACACTTTTAGCTATTGCTTTCAAATCTATAATAGATCCGCTCCAGGTTTATAAGAAAAACCCTAAAAGAAGAACATTGGTTCACAAAATACATTAAGGGGACAAAAATTGGAAACCTGTATAGTAGGTGCTTAGACAATAAGACATTTCAGACAAAAGGTCAGAAATTACAGACATAAAGTGTTAAAAGATTGCTCTCTGTGAAATTCAACAGAAAGCTTTGTCTGAAGTTGTGGAAGCATGACTGAATGTGTGCATACTTTTGTAAATTCGGGACATCCTGCTTACTTTTGACTTAATGTTGACATTTTTACTTAATAGCTTCAAATAGGTCAGTTTTGTTTTCACTTTTGATAGAAAGAAAAGAGCTTAAAACATTCGGAAATCAGGGGCAAGTCCAAACATTTTGGTTACACCTTAGATTAACTGTAATTTAGAATGATAAATGGGATTGAGAATGTGCAGCCCTAATTCAGTTTTTTGTAGTCTTTTATATTTTACGCTGTATACACAAGAATGGGACATTCATTGACATCATGCATTCACTGACAACATGCATGGGCATATGAAAGCCGTTATTAAGACTTGTTTTGACCTGAACAGGGCCTTATTCTCTGGCTTGCACACTCATGCATTTGCAAATGCGCACACATATTTACACAAACTTATTGAAATCCTTGATTGGGACAATGCTACTTTTTCCTTATAAGGTACAAATAACATCAGGTTTCCAGAAAAACTATTGCCCTGACTGAGTTCTCTTCACTTGGCATCAAGCGTCCCTTAATTTTTTTTTCCTCCAATCCCCATCTCCTGTGCTCTTTGAAGAATTTATTTCATTAAAGAAGATGGGGTGAGAGCTCAAGGAGGCTAGATCAAGAAAAAAAGCTCTGCAGTCAACAACAGGACACACAAGCAGCCAATCAGAGTCAAGTATTCCACAACAGAGGGCCATGGCAAACCAATACAATTACACACCGGGACATTTAGAACTCAAACTTTCCAACTCACACTCAGTACATAGATTGTAAGGAATTCAAATTGTAGCCTGGTGCTGTGACTCAAGGTTATCCTTAAGAGACACAAACTAAATCCATCACACACACATGTGCAGAGACACACAGATTCCCAGCTATTTGTCTATCTATGCTGTCATCTCTGTTTGCTCATATTAGGGAGGGCTCACTCAGGGACAGGATATGGGGATTAGGCCTGGCCTTATTGCGCTGTAACTACATACCACTGAATGGCTCCCATCTGTTCTCCAATGGAGAATGGTGAACACACGTTAGCTGTGTGTTGCATGCTGCCAAAATAACAGGAGTGGATAGATGAGTAGCGCTGATATTGCTAGCCACAACACCACTCTACACTAAAGGCTAATATGCCTGGCTTATTCTATTAAACTGGGATAAGAAGCATGCGTACAGACACACATATATGCACATGCAAACACACTCCCCATCAAGATACATGACGGAAGAAACAATAGTGGTAGGCTACTCACAGGTCTAAGCTCAGGTTCATCTTAAGTAAGTTAAAGTAGAGTAAGGTTAAGCACTGAGAAAGGTACAGAGAAAAGGAGCGATGGAACAAGATGAAGAGATGAAAACAGAGAGAGAAAGGGGGCAGTGTGGTCTGTTTCATTACAGTGAATCCTGACACGGCTGCATTCTCTGCACACATGGACTGGATTAAAGACTATGTGGGCTGCTCCTCTACAGTATAGCTCAGCAACACTTTCTTGAACACAAACGTACACGGACACTTTGCGATGCATCATAACTGAACACACAGATGCTTTGCACTTTAAGGAAAATAAACAATTTTTTCTCAAGCCGTATGACTCCTCATCCCAAAAGCAAAATGGTGGGCCAAAGTGCACGACTCCTAAGACATTGAGGTTTGAGACAGAATCTGCTTGTGATGGTCAACCTGTGCATTACTTTGGAAGAGAAATAAATGCACTGGAAACTATTATTAAACTATGCTGCCCGGTTTTCTTCGTCTATCCTACATAAATACATATGAAAGCTTGTATTTTTCATCTTCTTGTGTCCGTCCTTGTGTTTTTCACTCGTACGTTTATATATCCTCTAATAAATGTCTCCATCTCACTCTGCCATGCACACAAAAACACATAGGCTTCAAGGAAACCATAACCCTCCCAGTACAGACCACTTTCTGCACAACTATGTTCAAAGACATCCTGAGTCGATGGGGGGTTCAATATAACCCCCCCACATGGGAATTATGCTTTATGACTGAGCATTCTTCGTTTAATGCATTTTCAGCTTGAAGCATTAAAAAAAGTCACAATAACTGTTCTGCTATGTATCGCAATTAACAACCCACACACTGGCACACAACCGGGCGGGGTAGCATGTTAAAATTTTACTCTTGCCGAAAAAGCAGTGGACAGAGACGCAGATGCACCATCTCTGGTTTCTCTCACCATTTATATCACCTTTGGGCTCTGTTGGACTCATTTTGAGCTGCTGGTTGTATATAAGTCTGATCACACAGTTATCTATGTACTTACAAAGTCCAATTAGCTCAGACTGCACAACCAGCCAATAGACAATCCACAGAAAACCCCTATATACATGTGAATCAACTGATTCTTTTCATTTGGCTTAAATTAAAAGATAATGGAAATAGTGTCATGCTATTTTACTCTTCTTCCAAAGAGTAGGGTAATGCAATGGAAAGTGTGTTGCCATCAGAACATGCAAAAGAGTTACTCAAGCCCACTGACAAAGCCAAACCCAGCAAGGTTTCTGATATATGGGACAACTATTCCATGGCAATGACTATTTTAACTCTAAAAATAGTAGAAGGCACATCAGTTGCTGTGTGAAACAAACTTACCAAATGGATGTAGGTTCCCGTGGGAGCACTATTCATGCCCAAATTCCCTCTTCATCATCCTGCGAGTAAATAGAGGAAACATTATTAACCATCTGCTAAATGTCTCGTATGTTTAAATGTTGTTGTTTTTAACAATTAAAATTTTTTACATATATAAAAATTCTATGTGGCACATGATTCCTCTTGAAGCTAACAAATTAGATCAGCACTGTTGATCTGTCTTTACACGTCGAAACTCATTGAATCTTATAGTCCCTCTGTGACATTTAATATTGTCCTGTCCATGCTCTTTTGGATGTTGGCTATGAAATAATGAGATGCTTTCCTTTGCGGGACTGTTAGAATCCAATAGCCAAACATATGAAGGTTTCCTCAGGGCTAAAATTGTGCAGACAAGAGACCTGCTAACAAGAAGGCTAATTCATTCAGACACTAACATTAAGACTGTTTGCATGAACTGGCAGCTCACTACAAGCAAACCCTTGCCTGCATACTGCTAAAATAGGCTCAGGCAAAGCAGAATCAATGCTAATGTGACACCAGAGCAGAAAAACACACAAGGAGTTTTGGCTGCAGTCCACAACGGCTTTTGCTGAAATGAGCAGTTGTGACAAGCTCGGTAAACTCATGGGTTACACCTAAGCAGCTAAGCTATAGATATGAGGTCTCTTCAATGGAACATGTTAGAGGCTAAATGCTAACGTGCAATGAATGACTGTGACAAGGCCAGTAAACAGAGACAGATCTATAACCACTCATTCTGCCAGGTCAAACACACACACACGAGAACACCCTAAATACCATGTGCTATTACTCATAAACCTGCAACAGGCAGCATGTTAAAACTTAGAAAAAAGGAAGAAAGAAAAACAGCCCAAAAGAAAAGGCCGTATAATTCAGTCTCTGATAAACCCTTTTTAGCTGTTTTCTATTTCCTTTCTAGGTTGTTGCCAAGGATCTAGCAGTGGTGCTGGCATGCCTAAATGAGAACAACATGAACACAACATGCCTATCAAACTGCACACACTCCCTGCTGAGACACAGACCCCAGATAGATTTTAGGTGGGTTAATACACTCCCTATGCATGTCTCCTCCACTTAGATTTCACCTGTCTTTTCACCAGGTTCATCTCAACTGAAGCAGCAGACAGAGACTTCAGTTAGACGACTGGGGTGCATTTGCAGATTTAAGCAACGAGCTATGATTGACATGTGGTTTGGCTTCTAGAAAAATGTTGAAGTGTCTACCAGTGCATATATGTCCAATTATGTGTTCTAAATGTACCAGCTATGTGTGTTGACCAGAGGGCAAAAGCAGAAAAATGGGCATGTGTGGTCACTGTTATGTTATTTGTGGCAGTAGCTGCATCTTGGAAAGGCATTGTGGTCTCTGAGTTGTGCATCGAGAGCTTCTTCATCATCACTATCATTATCATCATCAATCATCTTTTGAGTGGCATTCCTGGGCCAACAGTGCAGTGAACCACTGGGCTGGCCGGACTTTAAATTCTAAAGGGGAAAGGTAGAGGTAAAGGAAGGACAAGGTTGGGGTAGACTGTAGAGTTGAAAAAGGATGAGATACGGAAAAGTGGCATAAATCTGATTCCATGAACAGAGGGCAAAAAAAAGAATAAAAAATAGAATAATTAATCAAATTTAGAAATAATTGATTTAATATTTCGGCTCAAGCAAAGATAAAGGGATTCATTCCATGACTGAAAAAAATGCCATTGCTCACATAATGGGCAGAATGACTGTTAAAAAACAGTGTATGGGTGTCATTCAAATTAAAACCATTTAATTATCAATCAATACAAACAAAGTTGTCCTTACAAAGACATGGAATTCTCATAATGATTCAAACTAGCAACCCAGTGCCTTTGGATATTGTTTAGGTATTTTCAACCATGTGCATGTGTTTCAAATGTATCAAGCACTGGGGAACCCCAGTTCATGCTTGACTGCAATTTAGAAAGCAGTTTCAGAAATATTTATGAAGTCTAGAAACATGCAAAAGTGTTTTTTAAGAACATCTGATGTAGGAATGTATGCTAAGGTGGAAATTCCCTGGTATTAATCTTAAACTCGCACACACACTCCCCTAGACACATGCACATTTTCAGTCTGGAATCCCCCCAATCACAACAATAGAGCTGTGATGAGTTTGAATTTCACTCAAATAGCAAGAAGCTTTTATGAGGTAATGGAGAGACAGTGAAAATTAGTCTTTACTTTGAAGATTGCTTTCTCCTGTAAGCGGTTTCATCTGGGCATGTGGTATAAACAAATACTCAGGTGTGCATCTTCATGTGAATATATGAACACACAAGTACATGCCTATGCAGACTTGGGAGCTCGCACAATACAGTCACTGTGCTGATATCAGCAGTGTGTTGTTTTTTAGCTCTCTTCAGACACATTAAGTGTGTCCTCAGGGCAGTGTTGTTATCATACTCAGTAGGGAGCTTGTTTGAAAGTTGAATGATATATAAACTAATTTCACATACTGTTCAAATTCCATAAATCAAAAACAGTTGGCAGGTCTCACCTCCAGGCCTCTTATCTAAATGATATGAATAATTCTAACTTGGCAGGAAGTATTGGGGTTTAAGGTAGAAGACTGAGACGTGAGATGGGAAATTTGATGCTGTCAAATCAGACCACAACTGACTCATGGTGGAGATGACAAATGTGAAACTGCATCAAGTTTAATAGGATCAAGATAAAAGGTTGCAACGTGTCTACTTTTATAAACAAAACAACAAGCAACAACTATATCAATGTGTGTGTATGTCTGTGTGTTCATGTGCATCGTTTTTCTGACCTGGTCCATTGGGGGTCGGTGGTTGGCATGGGCGACCCCCCCTCTTGGCAGATGATGGTGATGCACATTTGCTTGATGCAAGTGGTGTGAATGATGAGGATGATGCTGGGGATGGATGTAATCCTCCTCATAATTATCTGCTATCAGCTTCATTCTGCTCTGAGTCTGCAAAAAAAAAAGAGAACAAAGGCAATGAAGAACAAGCAACAAGAAAACTATGAATGCATCATTTTAACAAACATACATACACACACACAACGCCTTATTTTCCTAACACTGCTTGTTTGTTTCATGAAAATGTACTCTGGGCCTCAGAATGATTTAGCCGAGGAATTTTTGGATGGGGTAAAAGTATGTTGAAAGTCATCAATGATACAAACTGTGCTGCTAACAACATGTGACAGGTCATAAATTGTGTGAGTCGGAGCATCTAATGAAAATATCATAAGTCTGTCAAATGTCATACATATTGCAGATTATGATGTGATTTGATTAGACAAATCCTCATAAGTACAGTTAGTTAGTGCTCTGTGTTGCCTGCGGCCACAGGCTTTCTGGCCCATATTGACACAACCTTATTTTAAAATGTCATTGATTACACTAAAATATGCATCTTACTGGATGCCTTTAAATGGGTAAATGAGACTTTGTGTCCGCCGTAAGTGTGTGTGTGTGCATCTGTCTGTTTTTGTGAGTGGAATCCTGTCAACCTGCCAACATCATTGCTTCAGAGGAAGATAACAGTGTGGTCTGAAAAACATCGGCAATCAGCTTCACTGCAGCGAGGCTGCATGTCAGAGAGACAGAGTGGGTGCAGAGATATTGACAGGCTCAGCTTTATTCTCTTAACTGTAGATACTCCCCTTGAGGGTATGCATGATAGGAGAGGTGGGATTGTGTATTGGATGGAGATGACGCCAAAGAAAGACATTAAATTGTTTCTCATCCAAACTCTTGCGGCTTCCCTGGTTTAAATGAGAGACAGCCATGGCAGGAAGAGGCAAATAGCCTGAGTCAGCTGTGAAGATAGCAGGGAGATGGTGTTGCAGTAGTTAGCAGCCTAGGGACATCAGGGCTGAGATAAGAAGCTGAAGCCTAATGACTGAGGAAATGAGCCAGTCAGGATCACAGGAAAGGATGTGGCTGGTATTAAAGAAGTTAGCAATTAGTTTAAATTGGACAAGAGCAGCTTAGATAAGGTGAGCACACTGAAAAGGTGCTGATAGGCCAGAAGAGACGGGAGGGCTCAGACAGACGCTAGACCAGTGGTTAGAGCCATAAAAGGCAAGACTGAGGTGTACAGCTCATCATGGCCTCAGGTGCTGACATTAGCGGGTGTGACTAGGTGGGGCTGGCTTCATAGCTGTCACTGAAGTCAGGTCAATAACTAGACCAGCATCTACTTTTCAGCTGATGAAAGTCCTGCACTGCTACACAATATATACTAGCAAAAAGAATCCTCTGA
Organism: Menidia beryllina; assembly: GCA_013363375.1. Lineage (NCBI taxonomy): Eukaryota > Metazoa > Chordata > Actinopteri > Atheriniformes > Atherinopsidae > Menidia > Menidia beryllina. The sequence goes on along the minus strand of JABUIW010000028.1, from coordinate 8,235,649 downwards.
AGTGATTAAGACTGGTATTTAATGCTGCTTTCCTCATTTTCAAAAATAGCCTTTGGCAGTGTTTCAAAAAGAACTGTCTGTTTAGTCATTGCTGATGATGTAATTAGACCCATATAACCTGTCCCTGCTCATCTAATAGCTACCATACTTGGTAATATAAGAAACCAGATATCTAAAGCTTTATGTTTGTGTGTGCACATTTTTAACAATTAATGAACTGAGACACAAACACGAATGAAAGAAGTGATTAATTGCCTCAGGGAGACTCTTGTGTGGTAAGGACAACCCACAACTGGCCATCTAACTTATCAAAACACGTGCAAATGACATGTATACGTAGATATGTGCAGAAAAGCACACTCATCAACTCTTTTCCTAGGGACATATTCCTTGCTTGCATGTGTAAAGAAAGTGTTCACACATAAAAGCTTGTGAAGTAGAATGTGTGTGTTTTAATTAGTGTTAATTAGTAGCTTCGTAGAGTAAACAACAGCTAATGGCCTCCAGCCCTGAGCATAGATCACAGAGTGTTTTACAGACACAGGTGGCACTACTGGGGGAAGACAACAATGGAGTTCTTCATCGACATATCTCAGCAAAACAGACTATATATCTGTGCTCTGTGTGTGTTTTTGCAAGTGTATCAATGTGCAGCTGCCGATGTAAACATGGGAGCAATGACTTTTGTGCACACAGCTGCATTCAAGATCTCAACACAAGCACCTCTGTAAATCACAACCCTACTCTGATTAGAAAGGGATTGAATTAACACATATGGGCTCTGGAAGCTGACAAAAAAGGCCTTAAACAAACATGCAGCTGGGGAGAAGATACATACTGTACATTCCAACAGCATTTGCATACAGAGAAGTGTAGTCAGGTTTTTGGTGTTTGTGGTCATGTATATTACAACCATTCTATGTCCTTAGATAACAGAGAGCGGTAACACAACCCTGTCGGACGTAAATGTTACTTTTAAGGAGAGGAAAGATATGTGTGTAAAAACAGATTAAAACATTTACAGATTTAGAAACTTTTTTTGTTTTGTTTCAAAGCCTCACTGATGTGGCAATTCATCACTTGGAAGACCTATTCTGACAATTCCCAAGTGGGGACACAATCGTTCACTTTTTCTTCGAAAATCTACGCACTATGAGTGAGTATCATTTTGTCTGTATATGTGCTTGTCTATTCAGAAAAAGGCTTTTTTTTTCTCAGAGGGAAAGAAAGGGAATGAAAGAAAGTTTGTCTTTGACTTGCTACTGCCCAGACAAATACATACATGTAAAAAAAGGGATTTGAGGAGGTCACACAGGGCAATGCTATCTGTAAATCTATCTGCTGTCTCAGGATCAGCTTTCTCCTAAGAGACTTCGAGTCCCATAATTCTTAGGCATTTTTTTGTCAGTTTCCTCCCAACATAGATCGTTAAAGAACTAAGCTCAGAAGCTTATCTTGATATGTTTGTCTTTGGCATGCTTTGTGCAATGTTCAATGCCACAACTCTGACAAAATTCACTATCTAAAATGATTAAAAAAAGCAATAAAGGTGTTCTTTCAGAACTGGTAATCTTATTACTTTTGAATCACTAGTAGGTAACAGTCCCTTGGTGTCAGTTGTTGCATCTTGTATTACATCTTGTGTGTGTAAACTATCACTAGTATTTATCTTACCTTTTGTTTTCAGTTGTTTCACATGAAAAGTTTGGTCTTAGGAATAATAGCTCAATTTTGAGTAGATTTTTCCTTTATTTTTATAGTCCGGAATGTTTCTCAAAACGAAAAATGACACATCAATTTGTCAACTACAGATATAGGATGTGAACTTCCAACACGACACTACTCAAGATGAAGGATTAATATGCATATTTGCCCGAGGACTTTTCTGGGATCCTGCTATTTACATATGAGGAGAATAAAAAACAAATTAGCTTGTGTATTTCCATGTCCTTTGTTTCAGTAAACCTCTTTTTTCTCATCTTCTCTGTTCCAAACCCAGAGGCCACATCATTACAATTAGAGCTCATCACATATTCAGGTGGACTATAACTATTAGCCGCCCAACAGGAAAACATGACACACCAAATGACGATAAACAGATAATGGGATTTCCTTGAAATTCCTTAAATGAAATTACACCCCCAAGGAACTATTCACTGTTTACGAGACACAAACATAAGTTCGCACTTCCATGCGTAAGCAGCCACTGCATCTGTTGACTTTTAAATGTACCATCTTTCCCAGAACTCCTGTGACTCAGGAGACTATACAATCAAGACTCCATGCTGCTAACTCATTACTACTAGCATCATTGTTAGATCAGTCACTGATGTGGTCTGACTAGACCTTAATGACCCACATACCTTCCTCAACTCCAGGTCATACCAATAGCAAGGCAGCATGTTACAAATGTGTGTGTGAGTTTTGGGAAGTATGTGTATTTGGTCAGAACACATCAGACAGAAAAGTCTGAAAGTGACCCACCAAGGATACCAACCTATGTGTGCAAATTGAGTGCATTTATTAAATTGATTACAAGGCAGTTGTTAAGTAATAGGTTTTGCTCCTTGGGTGCCCAGTTCAGAATCACAAGCTCTCTACTTTAAGCCCCTGATGACTGAACGCCACGAGCGCGGTTTGAGGTGGGAAACTGTATCTGTTAACAACCACAGATTATTAACCTCTGTCTGTTTCTGGTTTTAAAGTTCAGAAGTCTTGACATGAGGTTGCTGTAATGCGAGCAATGGCTCACCATTTGCAGCAGGTTTTAATTTGCAGTCGTGCTTTCATTCACTAACCCAGATTCCATCCTAAACTTTGTCCAGGTTCTGTTTGACTCATGTGCCTACCACTCTAATTTTTAGGCCGGGAGTGCCGTAAATCACATTTTTCTTAATAGACACATGTAAATACCTTGTGGTTTATGTACCTGCTGTTTGAGTTGGTGCATGAGTCTGTCCTTTTCCCTCTTCAGAGCCATCACTTCTTCCTGGGCTTTCTTACGTTTAGAGGATGATAACTCCAGCAGGGCAATGTTTGCATCCTTCTCGCTGATGGCTGCCAGCAAAGCCTGTTGCCTGGTGAGAAGAAGGTAAGAATGGCTTTAAATTAATAACATGCTTGATGAAATGGCAGTAAAATCTCACGAGCAAGGTGTGTTTATTTTCAGCACATTAGGGTTAAAAACAGAGACAGGTGTATGGCACAGATTCACAGAAGTGGTACTGAGGCTGCAGCTGGGATCCCAGTTCACGCAGAGATGTCACAGCAAGCTCATTCATAGTAGAGCACTTTAAATCCCAGACAGAAACTCCAAAGGAAAGAAGCAGACATCTTTGAAGTGGTTTTTTAAGTGCTGCATTAGAGGTATACCATTGTGACTCATGGGTATGCAATAGTGTAATGGACTTTAATTAAGTAGGCTGTGTTTATGACATCTTTTCACTGTCATTGTTGGTTACCAAATTATGTGTGTGCATGTGTGTAATCGTGTGGAGTGTATCGAGGGGGTGGCAATAAATGTCTGTCTACAGATGCAGAGGAAACACAGTCAGCCGTCATCGCATACACACAGCCAGATGTACAAATTAAGGTCAGAGGAGATGCCCTGGGTAACATTTTCAGGGAAGTCTACTTGTTCTGAGAAGATCTTTGATGACTCTCCTCGACATCAAGCAGGATGCTGTAAATCCAAATTGTGACCAACACACTGTCCACCTGTCTGCGCAAACACACTTAGCAGCAGAAACATTCTCACAGATAGTCAGCAAAACACACCTCTAAGACTGTAGCCACTGGCTGTAAAACATGATCATGACACGGAACAGACAATTCGATCTACTGTTTAGTTTTCAGGAAAAATGGGCCTGTTTTCTAAAGTTTGCATGAATGACCACATGAGAAATCCTTGATGATATTTTGGTTTAATGAAAATATGACATCTAAACTCCATGCTCTAAAATAGCTAAACACAATCACTAAACCAGCATGGAGAATTAATGAGTGTGTTTGTTTGAGGCGAGTGGTAGCAGAAGGGGGAGGGATGGTGGAGTAAAAATACACTTTCATTTTTATTCAAAATTGACCGGCAATGGGGGTACTTTTATTCCATAATCTAAGTCTCAGAAGAAAAAACTAAACTGCTGAAACAAACATGCCAAACTTAGAATAGAGTCATGTTTGTCCAGGACTCAACAATTTGTGTTTTTAATACAATTATCTGCATACTGCATCTGGATTCGCCCATTCAAGGCCATTAATAAGCCTCTGTGTGATTGTGTGGGCCTGCATGTAGTGCATGTATTTGTGTGGACAAGCATGTAGGTTCCAACATGGACTGGAGCGACTAACCGCATCATTAATCACATACTGAAGTAGGACCAACATGACAGTTTTTGTCTCCCCACACCTCCAATGTTACTCCTTTCAATGTTCACTCTAATGGGAACACAAATACTGACCTACATTAGAGTTGCATATGTTTTTTGATAACAGGATTATTCTCCATGAACTGGCCATTCACACTGTAACATTCTTTAAGTTTGACAATCACACCAAAAAAATAAACTGAAAAAAAAAAAAAACACAAATCCAGAAATGTTGTCACATCTTGTGACCTTTTCACTCATCCCTCCACTGCTTTACCTCACAAATTAACGATGAACTTTGCTTTTTACAACATGGCCCATGGCGGTTTCAGTGGCCATGTCTTGGTCTATGTTATATAGAATAAAGAGGTGATGCATGTAGGCATATATGGTCAAGGAATGCAGTACAATGTGTCACAGCTCATAAACAGTCAGTCAGATTTACAGCCTCAACATATTTGCAGGATGGCCATCTTTACACCAGACTGCTGAATCAAGTCCAAACAGACTCACAGCTACACCTCTTATCTCTTTTAAGATTAACTTCTTGCGTATCTTGAGAAATGTATCTTCAAGAGTCCAAATACCGCTGCAAATACATCAAAAACTATTTAATTATTATTATCCATCCATACATTATTGTACTGGAGCCTATCCCGGTAGTCAATGGGCGTCTTTGGCATCTTGGTTTGATCGGACGTGCCTTATAAGATCCCACCCAATCCCACTACAGCTGCCCCATTGGTTTGTATGTCTTTGGCTGTAAGTGGTTAAGTAGTTTTTTTTAAGTTTGAACAGTATCTTTTTAAAATAACTTTTTATTTATTATGTTGCTGATGAAAGACACACATTGAAATGTGTTTAAATATAAACAATATTTTTTTCTTAATATTCCATGTCTGGAGTTGACCTCCTTCTTTTGGCTTAAAATACCATCATCTGATGCATATAAGGATTCTATTTAAAGTAAAAAGATGAAAAACATGTCCATGTTGACAATTACACTACCAAAAATGGATGAAATCACCACTGAATGATATGGACTTTCTTTAGAAAAAAAGGATTGATACCAAGATCTTGTAAGGCTGATAACATGAAATCCCTGAACCAAAGTCAGTGCCACACTTTAATTCAAGCCTAATTGTTTCCAGTCTGTAAAGGAAGAGAGAACTTTACAGAGTTGTCTCCCTGTGGGTGCTGTGTGGCGCTGCAGGTCTTTGCTGAGCAATGTCTTCCTAAAACAATAAAAAGGGGCATTACTATGATTAGCCTGTGAGTAAACTTTGGGTCCAAAATCTACAGTCGGTGATTATGTGTGAATAGTGTTAGTGTCTGTGTGTGTAAGAGCGCACGCTGATTAGTATTACAAACAGTCTTTGAACCCAAATCACACTGGAGTATTTAATCACATCTAATTTGAGTGTCCATTTGGCCTTAGTTGTAGAACACACTTGCTATGTGCATTTATCTAGCAGACAGGAGTCATCTGTCACAGACACATGCACATACCATACGCACAATTCATCTACTGTATTTTCTGTCTGGTCTTGAATTGGTAAAACTTCTTTAATTCTTTCCCTCTTCTCCCCTGAACACACACACACACATATATACACATTATGTTAAACTGCACTTGTTAAACTGACACCTGATCACAACGTGATTCTAGTTGAATCTTTATGGTCCTTGGGACATTTTAAGGCATTCTCAACTACAAAGGTGGTAGATGGATGGCTAAGATACATGATTAAGTGTTGCAAAAGAAGAGAAAATAAATGGAGCAACTTGAACAAGACATGGGTAAATATATGAGAAGCAAAGGGAGATTTGATCAGGACAAGGAAAAAAATAGGATAAGACAGAGGTGATGAAGTTATCTTTGAGACTGGACTGATGTGTCACATTGCATGTGGAGGACTGGCAGTACAGCATTATTCTTGGGTTAGAAGGGGTGAAGATAGGGTCACAAGTGTTCAAGTGCAATTTTTTCAAATAAGTTAAATCTGAGGAAGACATTGGGAAGAGATAGAGTGGAAGTGAAAATATGTGCTTAAGTATTAAGAAATATAACGGGTAATGGGGATAGGTGGGTATGTCTTTGACAAGACTGACTGCCACCTGTGATGTTCAGCAGAAAAAAGAGGAGAGAAGGAGAGGAGGAAAGGTAAAAAGCAGCAAATGTAAAGATTTAAGAGTCCCAACCTACCCTAAATCAGCTCAACACACCCCATGTTGTTATTCCTACGCGTCATGGTTGAGGAATATGTGTTTATAATTTGTGTTATGACTTACTTGAAATTATGAGTGTGGAGAGTCAGTGGGACAGAAACAGATGCGTCTGAGAGATGCCCGGGGGAAGCATCAATACTGTCTGCCCCTAAGTGCACAGTGTGCATGTGTCATGGATACGTGCATGCATGCTTCGCGCACGTTTGTGCTCTTGTGCCCTTGTGTCCATGCAAGTACATTTTGTTAGCAAAAACACAGGGAGCCCACTAATATCTGATCCCTGAACATCCATTATGAGCTTCTGTAGTATGTGATCATGCCTTTCCACCACTTAACTGTCCAGTTCTGCAGAAACATTCCACTGGCATTTTATGGTTGTTCTCTGATTGTGAGTGTGTGATGATGCAGCATGAGTGTGGGGGCCCCTGCCTCGGCAGAAACTGGAGGCCTGTGGTGAGAGCAAGCAGAGGACATGAAAATGGGGCATGGTTGAGTGACACTATTATTTATGATCTTGGAACAGTGTGTTATTTACAACTAAGGAGGTAGGGAAAATGTCCATTTCCAACAAAAAACATATGCTAAGGCCTCTATTGGTAAGCTTATTCCAAAACCAGTATGGAGGGTAAACCTATGTTCTGAATGTAAAATGCGGATTAAATGTGTTTCTATGATGTCCAGATTTAAATTATCGTAAGTTGGAGCAGCAAATAACGTGTATCTACTTGCAAGATCCACCTATTACCCACTTTCTTTTGTAAGCTCTATAGCACTAAATCCTTTAATTATCTTTATCAACAAGATAGGACTTATCCAATCTCATCAGAAATAAAGCTTGCATACCTGTCTTGTTTGCTCCTCTTAAGTATATTCAACACTGCATGCTAACCCGGAAAAAGTGATATATGTAAAATGCTAACCTTGACCTGTACTTCTGAGGAAAAAGCAGTGACAGCAGATGGTTCTCCCAGAAATGGACCAGGTTATGTGTGTTTTCACTTCACAAACAAAATATACAACCCACTTACTCTGCTCTCCCCCACTCCCCCACAAGTGCTATGGCTGGTGGGTGGCAGTGGTTGTGGGAGTCTAATTGAAAAAGTATGTATCAGTTTTACAGCAACAAGAGGGAAAATACGAGGGGACAAAAATCAACAAATCTGCCAAAAGTAGCCAAATGTTTAGAGTGGGAGCAGGGACGAGGAAAGATGGCTGACTGCTCCCAGAGATGAGCAGGACCAGACGGCCACCGCTGCATTCCAGCCAGAGGGAAGGAGGAGATATAGAAAGGTCCCAGCAAGAGAAGAGAGGCATGAGCCTCACCAGGTGGCTGTTTGTGTCTTTGGTTGAAAAATTCAGTAAAAACAAGTAACGTGAATTCTGAAACTACCCAAATACTGTACATGAAAGAAAGCTTTCATTTTAACCCTATTAACTAACTAATGAGATGTGCTTTCAGAAGTTGATCAAATAAATGTTTTCAACTAAAGCAGAAAAGAAAAAAAGCTAATTTGGGGATTTATGGAAATATATACATACTAGAACTACTTTGAAAACAGCATGCACAGTATGGGACATGAATATATTTTCATCATATTGTAATGACAAGTACCTATTTAAATCCTAGACTTGCCTTTTGCCTTTTGACGAAAAATGACCTTTCACACTATAACCTGAGAAAATGTTCAAACTAAAAAAACTTTGGGTGCCCTTTTATAAGGCTAAGCTGATCTTAACACATTCTTGCTCAACCCCTGTAACTAAAATGTAGGCATGTGATTAGCTTCACATCTAGTCACTTTCAGAATGAAAGAGAACAATTGGATTGCTTAAAAGATCACTATTGCCTCAATAAATAATGTCTTTGACAGACAACCAGGCATCATCACGTGTCCACTCTCTCATCGAGCTTTTTAATCACCTTTTGAGGATCTGTAAAGCTTTGAGTGGATTAGTGTTGTTGTAAAAGCACATTAATAAACAAACAGGATCTAGTGGCATGCTGGTGACAAAGTCACAGATGTCTATTTTCCCATTGGGTGAGGCAACTATAGAACATGTGTGGGCCTGTTTACGCCTGTGTAACCTCAGTCTTTAACATCAAGGCGAGACATACACAATCCATATAAGATTAGTCAAAGTGTCTGCCAATTTCCAGAACTGTCTGGCTCAGGGCCTGCCCATCCAGCTTCAACCAATAAGGTAAGCTCCAAATCCAAACCACAAGAGACCGTTTCTTTAGCAGTTCTGAGCTTTCCATTCTTTTACCGGGAAGACTTGTTTTCAGTCTTTCTTTTCCTCCTGCTGACTGACAATGCTTCCCAAAGGCACAGGAAACAAGACAGGGCGCTTTACTGTACCACACACATGTAAGGCTCTCCTGCTGCACACTCAGACACAAGAACACGCAGACACACACACAAACACAGCAGCTTGGAAGTTTGAAGTTTGAAGTTCTCTCTCATCTGGGATAGAGGTGAGGGTCACTGTCTGGATAACACAACTCCAGTCACACTACTGAAACATTCACGTACAAAAAAAATACTAAAGGGGGAAAGAAATGTGCACACTTATACCCAAATAGTGAAACTCACCATTCTATCTTTCTATTTCAGCTTTTACATTTTGGCCAAGAGTAGACTTTTTGTCAGAACAAATTAATTTAAAATCCTTTTTTCATGAAACAAACTTTCTTTATATTTTCAAACCATTATATATATATATATATATATATATATATATATATATACACACACACATACATAACCACACTGTTTTTCATGTGCACTCATGCTGAGGTCAGAGCAGCTACAGTGAAGCCTTTACACTGTGCTGTCAGTGATGTAAATTGTAAATACAATTCCTTTTGCACTGCGTCATGTTAAAACCAATCTTTATTGCCATGTGCGCTCCTCTGTCTTACAATAACCCTCTGACAAACCGTTCATCACACACTCTTGGACAGGAAACCGACAGCGATCTCCTGTCTTTTTCTCTCTCTTCATCTTCATGCCATCCCTCCTTCGCTCCTCCTTTTCTCCTGATCAAAGGACAGGAGCAAATCATCAGAGAAGAGAACAGCATCACCTCCACCTTGGACTCGGACCTCTATCATTCGCCATCTTTCTGCCTCTATCATTCTCTATTTGACTCTGTCATGCCCTATACTCACTCCAAAGAGGGGTTAAATATTAAGTTTAAGGAGGTTATGCAAACACGTTCAAACAGCCATCGTTGGCCTAAGTATTACCTTGAACCCTTCAATTACCCGCATTGCTTTCCTCTCTCCTCATTCCTGGTGCCTTTCCTGTCCTCCACATAGGTTCCCTCACTCCGGCCATCTAACTCCAGCCTGGAAATACAGCGCACACTCCTGATGTGGGGCCAAAAGACCTTAAAATATCAGGGGCAGAGAGTACAGCAGAGTGCCACGCTATAACACATGCTCATACAGGCACAAGTCATCCCTCGAAATACACACACACACACAAACCGATGAAAGACAGGTCCAGAAAACAGTGAGAGTGAGTAGCCCTGGTGTATTTTCTCTGTGTTCCAAAAGCAGGGCCAGGCAGTGGACCACAGCTGAACCACAGCCGACATGCGGTGGAATGGAAGTCCACCACACTCACTTCCCCTAAAGAAGCAATAGAGACACCCACACAGACATGCAGAGGTCACAGAGTAAAACACGTATTCCTTCAAACGCACTCATGAGCACACATGTTGAGGAGTTTCCTGGATAGCACCGTTTTGCGATAAATCTGTGTTTAAAAAGTAGTTTAAGTCCATGGGACAGATCGGCATGGACTGTTTCCCACAAAACTTTACCAAACAATTACACAACCCAATTAATGTGGTTACCACAGCACATATAGGACTTCACTTTGGGCAAGCAGTATTCATGGATGTGTGTGTAAGAATGATGGTGTATGCATGCTCCTTTGGCTTGTATTACTCCCAGAATTATAGCTTTTCTTGGAGCTTGAACTGTTCTATTTCCCGTCAGCATGTACAGGACACACGAGGTCACAGTAACATTCACCCCACACTCCATCAGCCAATCAGAAATTATTTCCAATTTTAAGCAGTTTTTTACCACATGGGTTTAGCTGGACACTATACTACAATAACCACAAAGACTTGTGTATCTTTTCGTACTTATGTTCTGTAGTGGAATCAGAATGTGCCTGGTTTTAGCAATGGTAAGAAAATCTTAAATTTTTTCTGCAAACTGTCGTTTCATGTTAGCTTTTGCCCTGTCCCACTGTATTAGAAACAAAACACATTACATTCCCTTCACTGTGCCTGACAGTAGGAATGGTGCTCTTGTGGATGAATGCTTCTCCTGTCTTTCACTAAATTAAATCCATATGCCGGCATCCATGTAACTAAACTTTCGTCTCAGCAGACCACAGAAGTGATGATCAAATGCTTCCTTTTTTCAGGGAAGTTTCTGAAAGAGCCCTGCAAGCTTTTGTGAGTCTGTCATTGACAACCAAGCACTCCTTGATTGTCATCAATGAAGACCTTCCTCGTGCAGTGTCCTGGAGAGTCTGCTTTGACATGTTCATACCAGAGTTGCAACATTAGACAATAATTATCCTTTGTCCTTGGATGATTCTTGGAAATGAGAGAAACATTAAAATTACTTGGCCTTAAGAAGCACTGTAGCTTCCAACAAAACAGTGACCTGAAAAGAAGAATTGAAAAGAAATAATGATCAGAGAACAATATAAAAATTTGGAGCAACCACTCAATAATCTAAATAAATCCTATAAAGAATCCCTGGGGTGATCTAACTCTCTGTATGATATTAAGGAGACTTATCAACATGCAAGATATACAAATTGGTACAAAGACAAGATGTCTAAGACATTCAAAAAGCTTGTTAGTGATGATTACTCATTGGTTACAAATCAAGGCATTTATACTGATTACAAAGAAAAAGTAGTACAAATAATTTAGAAAAAGGGCTTTTGAGACATAAAAGTTTAAGAAATGTGAATATATCTGTACTATCTCTGTTTGTGTCACTGTGCTTTGTCACATGTTTGAGAATTCATTCCATGAGAAACTTTGTGATGAGATAAAAATTCACTCTTAATTAAAGTTTGGCATGGCACAACTCATCGTTAGATACTTCTGTGAAAGTTTAAGCTGCACTGCTACAAAAGAAAATGCCAGAGACAAACAGCAACCAGACAGAGCAAGCCGTGGCACATCCTGGTGTATACAATCTGAATCCTGCACTTATTTCCTTTTAAAAAATACACTATGACAGTTTCTCAGCATATGAGCTGATGGCAACTTGCTTTAGAAAGATACAGAGTTGGAATGTCAAGGAACTGAACTCGAATAAATGTACTGCCTATATATTCTAAGCCACGGAGATGTAGATTAAACACAAGAATACAAAAAAAATCACATCTGCAAATTATTAGTGATGACCTGATTCTGACCAAAGTTAATAGTTTATTTTAATGAAAGATGGTAAAATGTTTTTTTTTTAAGACTAGAAAGCTTCAAGTCCTCTGTTTTGTGTTGAAGCAGCAGGAAACCCATGTGCTCTTTACTGTCTACTACACATACACTCACTGACCACATACTAACTTATATAGAGTTCATTAGCCAAGCTTTAAAGTGCCTTAATAAGAGCAGGGAGGCGGCTACAAAATCAAAAAGATACATTATGCAAGGGAAACAGACAGAAAGTCTCTCTCGTACAGACATATACACAAAACACATACACGCACAAAAAAATCCTCACACAAACACAAGGTTAGATGAAAGTCCTGATTAGAAGAGTCGCAGCCAGGTCTGGACATGCATGCTGTATATTTAGACAGATCAGTGAGGATCATGGGATCAAAGAGTAAGATGATTACTACCTGGCCCTCTGATAAAAAAAGAAGAAAAAATGTCACTCATTTCACTGTAAGTACACACAGGAATACATTCATTTGAACATGTTCACACACACAAAATGCATTTAAAGTCATGTGTTCCGGCCTTAAAGGAATGGCTAAACCAGGCTAGAATTAAGGTTTTAGAATGGCCTTCCCAAAGTCCTGACTTAAACCCCATTGAGAACATGTGGACAGTGCTAAAGAAACAGGTTCATGCAAGAAAACCATCACATTTAGCTGAACTGCACCAATTCTGTCAAGAAGAGTGGTCAAACATTCGACCTGAAGCTTGCCAGGACCTTGTGGATGGCTACCAAAAGCACCTAGTTGCCGTGAAAATGGCCAAGGGACATGTAACCAAATACTAATGTTGCTGTATGTATATTTTTGACCCAGCAGATTTGGTGACATTTTCAGCAGACCCATAATAAATTTATGAAAGAACCAAACTTTATGACTGTTTTTTGTGACAAACATGTATGTGTTCCGATCACTCTATCACAGAAAAATAAAAGTTGTAGAACTTATTGAAGACTCAAGACAGCCATAACATTATGATTTTTTACAAGTGTATGTACACTTTTGACCACAACTGTATATGTCAAAGGAGAGCAAACCTGTATTTGTGTACACCTTTGGTAATGACAAGTGTAGCTCTCCTGTTACACAAGCATGTTCTTTATGGGCTGGCTAATGGAGCTGAGCTCTTCCTGTGAGTGTGATGTGGTTTACTGTTGTTTGATGTGCTCAGGAATCCTGCATAGGAGAGCACCCCGAGCTGATCTTATCACATAAAAGCCCTTGCAATAGAAGACGACAATCAACTCTTTTTTAACTTAATAGAGAACTGTGTCCCTGTGAGGCAGCATTTGTGTGTGTAACTGAGTCCTTGTGCATGTGCACACCATTTCTCTAATTCAATCGAGTGTGGTACCTTAGGCCAAACACACACATTTGATTTCGGTAAATACTGAACCCGGAGACCTGTGGCTAGAGAGGATCAGAGACATGTCTGATACATCAGTGCGTGCGTAAAGACGCTGGGTGGAGGGAGCACAAGAAGTGCAAGATTAAACAGGAATTTCACTTTTGTTATTTCTTTGTTGATTTCATATTGAAAGGACATCAGGTGTGACAAATGTATGTTTAAGATGCACGCATTTAATCACACTTGTTTGAATGGTGTTAGTTGGATTTAAAAACTTTTTGAAGGCTGGATTTGTTTATTTACAGGCTCAAGGCAAAGTCAGCCCATGTCTTTGCTACACATGGCATTTATTGTTATCCAAGAAAGCCCACTCATGTAAGGCTGGCCCTAAATCTTCCCATCAAGCTGGTGAAAGACACAGCTGTTTTCTCTAAGTTTCAAAATAATTCACCAAAATACTGAAAATCATTACATACACAGTTTAAAAGACAATAAGTATGTGATCATTAAGGAAAACAAAGAGAGGCTCCTTGTTCCAATTTCATTACACATATTCTGAGAAAGGATGAACAGAAAAACTTGAGGATCACTGGTAGATTTCCTGTAACTCAGTATAACTTTTTTTTTACCTGATGAGGGTCTGCGTGAAGACACAAGGTGAATGAGAAGGGCACTTACAGAATGCTATCCTCTGCCAAGCCAAGTGTCCTATCTCACAATTCTAAGTAAATTGATCTGGATCCTCCTCCTTGTTCTTGGCAGAGGAAAATAGTGCAGCGAGCATCAGTAAGCAGAATCTGTGGCCCTTTCACGGACACAATTTGGGATGCAGTGCACAGGTACAAAAGGATTTCCAGCGTACAAGCAATATCTTTGCCTTAAACAATATCCATTAGGGACCAAATACACTTGCTTGCAGGTGTGCCTAAACACCTTATTTCTTCAGGACTGATCTCATTGTGACTAATGTCTTTAACTGGTCCAATTTCTGAAAACATCCCTACACAGACAAAGGGAAATGGCCAACAGGCCAAAAGTCAAGCAGGAATTCCTCTATTGCATTTTAGCTCCATAAATCCCTCCACGGTTTCTCAGTAGAACCATTTTTCTGTGTGTTGTTTTTGGAGAATGCCATTGAACAGTTTCTCATGTGGTAAACATTAACTGCTATTCATTTTCTATGGTGGAGTTTTGCTGCATTCAGTAATGGTATTCTAAAAGATACCCCTTAAGGGTATATTTACAACACATGACAAAAGTGCAGTCATTTTGTGATTAATCATGAATTTACTATGGACAAACGTGTCGTTAACAGTGATTAAACATTTAACAATATTTTCTAATAAATTCACAGCCTGTTTATATCACGCGTCCAAGTGCATTGTAGTGTCTAACTAACTATGAGGTGAAATACCAAATACCTGATCGGTGAGGAAGGTTTTGGCTAACTGTGCCTTGTTTTAAAAAAAGTTTTCCGTCCTGTTTTAACTAGTTGAATCATTGGCTGACTGTGAAGAAAAATGTAAAGATGACATTCATTTTGATGATGTGTTATGTTGAAAAAAAGACCAGGCAAGCCTTGTAGTTAAACCCTTCAGATAATGAGCTTGTTGACTTTATAGTACATATTTTAAAAAATGGGTTTATGGTTAACAAACAATTATCCCAGATCAGAGCTCAGGTGATTTTGGCTGAGTGGGCTCATCATGTCACTGAACAATGTTGGGAAGGCATCAGAGTGGATTTAATGTGGTCCCAAAGTTCAACGGAAGAAAATATACTCAAAGTCCTCTAACAACAAATCTAGTACATCTGTATTTACAAATGATTAACCTTTGATAATCATTTACTCTCTTTGTCAACATTAAGGCCTATTTTTTTTCTATTGATGCTGGATTTAATGATGAAAAGCTGCACAACTGAAGATGACATTTTGTTTTCTTCTCGATCCTTCGCTTGTCAGTGTGTTTTGCTTGGTCTCTGTTCTTTTTCCTTGGACACAGATATAGGTTTATTTGGGAGTTGTGCATGTTAAGAGTCTGTGAGTCTTGTGAATAGTAATTTCTTACTGCAAACAAATAAGACCAATGAAGTTCTGTTTTTATAAGATCTGCAATCTCAGCCTTAAGCTAAGCTAAGCGCTGACTTTTTTATTTATTTTTCTCCATTTCCTCTTAAAGTGTCTTCATTTAATTGCCCCTAAATGAAAAAGCAGAGCCAAACAAAAACAGGGGGAAATCATCACATAGCTACTAGCACGAGATACTTCTCTTTCACTACCAGTAACCCCAATATTCTTCATACCATTTCCCTAATGTGCTTACACACACCCATGCATGTATTCACATGTTGTTCTTTGCACAAAAAAGATTCAGTGCACTACAAAGGGGATGTACACGCGCATCTAAACTTGCTTGGGCTGTTTTCTACCTCTGCCGAGAACTACATAATGATAATTACTGTTTGGGTCAACATTCCCATTCATGAGTTAACCAGATCACACGAATTCATGCATCCCAGAGGTGCCAGTGGGTGCTGTGGTGTGTTGACTGGTGTGTGGTGTTGAGGCAATCCAGTTCAAGGAAATGGTCCTTTCATTGTTCTGTATTAAAGCCATTTGAGCAATAAAGAGATGTGTAGTGCTAAAAAATACTCCAGTCAAACTAACAAGGAAACTGGGAACTTATAGATTGACATTTAATAATTTTTAATAATTTTTTCACTGGATCCGCCAAATGTTAGAATGTATCAGACTGTGTGAGGGATGCTGACATGGGAAAATAAAGGCAAAAGGAATTATTTTCCACAGAAGCCATAGAGGAGAAAAACGGGAGTCTTAGGCTCAGGTGTGTGAGTGTGTGCCAACCGCAGAGGCTTAGAGGTGTTTACAGTGTGTGAGTATATGCCAGTAAGTCCTATTGACTCACTTTCTTGGGTATACCAATATCACATGACTATGATGGCAGACGATGAGGGTATTTCACAGAGCCACTCTTTTAATGGCTGTTTTACAACACAGCACCTCCTAAAACACGGAACACACAGCTGGATTTTAAAGCAACTCATCCCACTTTCTTAAAAAAAATCATTCATTGCAGACTTATTTTTAACTTCATATTTTACGCCTAGGTACTATTTATCACACAGTCTGTGTTTATTTATCTAAATCTATATTCAGATTTGCTTCACAACAAAACTACCATACTTTACTACTCTTCCGTCCCCTTCTCCCTTAAGTGACCTGAGGGCAGAACGATCATCTAGGCAGGCTGCCACTCGTTACCTCTGGGCATTGCATCCTGGCCTGACTTTTATGGTTGCATGGCTTTCCTGATCAATTGCCCATTCTAACCCATTCTAACTTTCCTTTTACACACACGCACAGAAACACACACACACTCGAACTTGCAAACAATTAGTCTTGAGATTTATGCAACCAGGCAACCTTGGGGGGTATAAGTATCCCTGAGACCAATCAGGAAAGGCTTTCTATGTCTTGAAAGGCCAAATGACACTAAAAAGCATTGTGTGTGTGTGTGTGTGTGTGTGTGTGTGTGTGTGTGTGTGTGTGTGTGTGCGTGTGCGTAAGAACATGCGTGTCTGTTTGCGACTGACACTAATTAGCAGGGCTAGTGCACTTACTTCCACAACACCATTTCCTGTGATAGTAATTATTAGGTATGTGTGATAAATTCCAGGCCTTCTTCCATCCATCCCAGATAGGGAGGGGGAAAAGGAGACAAAAAGGAAGTGTGGGGGGGGCATTTAATATAGGACGTTAAGGGTGTTGGTTTTCCTGTTTCTCTGTCTTTAACATTGAACCATCTGAACCATTTAAATTTCACTCAGAAGGTATTTCAGAGATTATGACTACTCTAAATTTATTATAGTGCCAATTTCTTTTTCATTATTAAAAAATTGCCAGATAAACAGATTTATTTGAAACTCCACCCACAGATATAACAGAATAGCGAACAAAGTGAACAAATTGGCTGCAATTTTTGCTGCAATCGTGCCTCTGTCTGTCCAATGTTCTTATGCTTTGTGCTTTGGGGCCGCTGTGCTATTACTCCCACTTAATCTATGTCTCTTCAGATCACCATCAACTTCATAAAGCAGCTCCAACTTCTCTCTCACTCATTCATGAACTTCTGAAGACAATGGCATTTCACTCAACCACTTCATAATTCACAAATCCCATCTACTACAAAAGAGACCTAGCCCCACAGCTCTCATAGTAGTAAATTTTATACAGTAGAAGATTTTAGTAGGTCTTACAAACATGATTTTTAATTTTAATCAGTGGATGCATTTCCGAAATAAATGGAAATGTACCTTACATACTACAATCTAAAAGGTAAAACTTGCATTTGCTGAGCAACAAAAATAAAAAAAACTTAATGCACAAATCAAAATATGCATGCATATCCCTGGATGGAAGAGTGTCCTCCACCTGAAGCCTGCTACATGTAACCCAGGTTGAAGCGTCTTATTACCTAAAATCAGACTGAACAAGGTCTTGGAAGCATGGATTTCTATGTGATCAAGTCCTCAATTGACAAAACCTTAAAAGAGGAGGATCAGGGTGGAACCTTGCTTAGCCATAATAACACACCTATGGGCTCAACATCTGACACACACGTCGAAGATAAACATGAATGTCAGAGGGCAAGGGAGCACAGACAGACATGATGAATGGCCCGAAGTTCCCACGAGGCGACACACACACAAACCTACTTGGAGAGGGAGGAAGGTGATGTGTGAGCAGCCCCCACCTCATCACCTTAAAACAGAGAATTCCATTCACGTGCTGCGCTGACCCTCTACGGCTCATCCCAACCAATCACAAAAACTGCAGTGATATACCAGCCTTTGTATGCAGATGTCTGAGGAAATGTACATGGGTGAGTATGATTTGTAAGTTTTTTCATACAAATACGATAGCGATCAAAAGATTAAGCTAATCTTTAGGAGTTTCAACATGGAAAAAAGATCATCACTGTCATTTTTTATGCAAATGGAGTTCAAAGTGTACATAAGCTGTATCTACATCCACTGACGTTTGTATGACTGCGAGTATGCAAGGCCGTGCAAGTGTTCGTGTGTTTCTATGCCCCTCCGAGAGATCCGTGAGCAAGGACATGACCTTGCCAGGGTAGCTGGTCTCTCTGTGTGTTTTGTCACTGTTACCATAGGGACGGTGCTATGCAGACAGGATGTCTACACTGAGGATTTGAAAGTCATAACGTTGCTGCAGCTCTAAGCTTCATTATACCATGAGGTACAGTAACTAGCCAACAGATGGCTACATGAACACATCATTGACGGACCTTGATTTGGGGTTATAGCTCAGGTTTATTTCAGTTTCACTGAGTAGAATAGCTGATGTGTATTTAGGTAGTGAACAACATGATCAAAGCCATGAGCGTTGGATGTAGATGATTTTGCCTGTTACGTCAATATTCAAGGCAAGATAAAGAAAAAGCAGTGTGTAACTCAGACTTGTTATTGTATAACTGCAGTCCCCCTTCTTTGTTAAGTTCAATACCTGCAGATCCTTGCCATTACCACCATCTTGCTTCTGTGTTATCTATGTGCTCAGTGTCTTGTTGCTTTGTTTTTTCTTCACATAATTACACTTTTGTTCTAATGCTCCAAGTTTTTGGGTTCTAACCTTAACCAGCTATTTAAATTAGTCCCTAATACATTTGTTGCTTTGGTACTGCCGAGTTGACATTATGCACCTCCATTAAATTTTCTAGATACATTGTGACAGAAGAATTATTGTTTTAGTTGGTCAACATGTTATTAAGTGCAATTTGTAAAGGGAATGTTTGTCTTCTCTGCGTGTCCATACTAGCTGTTACTGTGCAGTACAGCATCTTCCTTTCATCCTCCTAGTACAGAACTACTCTGATGATACTAGTAAATAGTAAATAAAAATAGATTGAAAGAAAATATGCAAATAGGCACTTGACGATAGATCTCTTACTGTGAGGCAGTGGTGCTTACGATCACACCGCCGTGCAACCCCTTGACAATAGATCTGGATGAGGAAAAGGAACAACAGAGACAGCCTAAATCCACAGAACAAATGTGGTAAGTTGTACAAGATGCTCAAAACAACCTACTGCCAAGTACTCTGAAAGACTATATCTCAGTGGTCGATTTTTTGTTTTTTTTTATCTGAGTGGTTAAACAAAATGTCTATCATTTTATTTATTTTTTCTCAGTTATTCACACTGTATATCAAACTAATTAAAAAAAAAAAGATTGGTAGGACTCTGAAGGTATCCTCTCTTGTCTGAAACATGTATGTACAGTTTAATAGTAATCATCCTTTCAGGCCAAATGAGGGATACTCCTCAGGAAGCAAACTTTATTTTTTTTCAAATTCAAGAGCTTATATGGAAGGGTTCAAGTTGTATCTTACATATGCACAAACCCACATAATCCACATTTTGGGGCAGATGAAACTATGGTCGACCTGCAGCAGAATAGCTGGAAGAAATGGTTTGGAGAAAGTTAAAATGGCTAAAGATCTGAAGTATACAGAATATATAAAACACATGGAGAGCATGTAGAATAGGAATTTATGGATGGCATGGGGTGACTAGTGTTTATTGATGATCTGACAGAAAACAAAAGCTCAATTTTAAAACAAATTGGGAAATACTGTGTTTTGATTCAGCCTCAAATAACTGGATAGTACATAGGGACAAAGAGCCCCAGGAAAAAGTGAAAGTTACCTCCATATATTTGAAGGTAAAGGTTCAATATTCAACAATAAGTATACAAATTTACATTCAGAATAAAAATTACCTCCATGTGATGTAAATGAATTATCATCTTCAATTTCTTTCACCTGTATATATTTAAAAGAGGGTGAATGTTTTTCCTTTCAGAAGTGTGGGTGTGGGTTGATGCAGTGTAAAGCCAGTCGTCTCTAATCAATGCTTTTCCATTTTTCTGGTCTTTTTATGCCCACCACATACTACTCCCTCCCACTCTTCACAGCTCCACTCCATCTTCTCCCTGCTCTTTCATCTACCACTCTCTCCATCATTCTCCCCCTCCCCACCTCCATCCATCACTCCCTCCATCAATCACTCCCTCACTTTGTCATCCTTTTTCCACCATTTACCACTTCCTTCCAAGCTCTCTGCTACAACTTATCTTTTCCTCTGTTAATTGTTTTGTGCTTTTTTCCTCCCAATGTCTGCATGAATTCCCCTCCATCTCTCGAATTTTCAGCTCACTTCTTTTCCATCCTGAAAATTTTCACTTTGTCAACTCTGCCTGTCTTTACATACCTGCCTCAACGCTGCCGCTACCTTCTTTTTTTTTGCTCTACTATCTTTGTCCATAATCAAAATGTAAACAGAGATAATATCGTCCACATTCCCAGTGTCTACAAGAGGATCTGGTTCAGTGACTGCAGTGTTATGACTCGTATTGTTATCCAACTCAGTTTAAGGAAACATCGGACTGACTATTCAAAATGTCCAAATATATAATTTCTCTATTTCTTACGGCCCCTGACCTAGACTGATTTAATGAGTAGCTCCTCTGGAGGCCATCTGGGTCTGTGTGTGAAGACTGTACAGTATGGTGGGAACTCAATCCAGTGTGAGGTGATAGAGGAGACTCTTGTTTCTCCTTATACATCAAGCAGTCAGCTCCATATTCAAAAATGACAAATAGGAAAATGCGTTTTCTGTTTAAGGCTCAAGCACACACTATGTAGCTCATGAGCTTGGGGAATCTAGGATCCACTAAGAGAACATTGAATATGATTTTTCCCCCTCTTGTCTCTTTCATTAACAGTGTTGAAAAGTCAGGAGTTCTCCATTTCCCTCTGGCTTACACATACATTGAAAAACCCACATTGAAAACTTCCAGGTTCATGGGGAAACATACCTCAGACAGTTTGTTTCAACTGGCCTTCCTGACAAATGCCACATTGCAGAGGACAGAAATTTGGCAGGCGCTAAAAGTTCTTAGACATCTTTTAAGATCCAAAATACCTCAGTTTGTGTAGACACTCGATTCTATTCTCCTTCCTTATGTTATGTTTTCCCAGCATTTACTTTGATTCCTTTTCTTCCTCTCGTTACATCTTTTTCTATGTCTTTCCTGTTTAGCCAACTTTGACCAGACCTCTGCTGTGGGAATACAGCCCCTTTTAAAGCAGAGAGCCACAGTTTGTGTAAGTATGTCCATGTTTGCCGACTTGAGTGATTATATGCGTGTTCCACTGAGTTTGTGCATGCATTTGGATGCGTATCTTTGTGGCTTGTACAAATGTATGTCAGTCTCACGAAGCTTTACCCCTCTTGCAATTCAGCAGTCTTTTTAATCCTCATCATCAGTGACCCCAAACCCCAGCTTCCAACCCCTTCATATACACACAATGCAATGCATAGGAGACCACACGCACTCATACCCTCTGTGCCCCCTCCATTAGCTCTCACCATTGAAGTTTGAACACAAAGGCAAAGATCCCCATATAGTTTGTTGATGTTTATGTGAAACTTCCTGAGTCATCTTTTAATGGTAGTATAATACCAATAAGCGTAGTGCCATTCAAGTAAAAAAAGAATCCTTCAAATGTTGGGTCACTGGGCATTTTTTGTCATTTCACAAGCACACCTACAGAACAGATTTTGTATCTACATCATGTGCAATACATTTTCTCAAATAAACATTTGTGGTAAACGTGAGTTTTGGAATTGGAAACTGAAAGGAAGGTGTGGTGGTTAGCACCATCACTTCACAGCAAGAGGGTTCTGGGTTCAAGTCCCGGGGGAACCAGGACCTTACTGTGTGGAGTTTGCATGTTCTCCCTGTGTCTGCGTGAGTTTTTTCCAGGTTCTCCGGCTTCCTCCCACAGTTCAAAAACCTGCGTTTCAGCTTGATTGGACATTCCAAATTGCCCTTAGGAGTGAGTGTGAGTGTGCATGGTGGTTCGTCTTTGTGCGATGGACTGGCGGACTGTCCAGGGTGTAACCTGCCTCTCGCCCATTGAATACTGGGATAGGCTTCAGTCCCCACGCGACACCATTTGGGAATAAACCGTTCAGAAAATGGATTGATGGATGGATGGAAAGTGAAAGGAAGATAGTTTATATCATAGCTGTGTGTTTGTACAAAGAGATAGACAAAATACATTATTGCTAGTCCTATAAAGTCTCTACACATACATATACAGAGACATGCACTATATGTATACACATTCTTTTAGAATTTGTGTGATCAGAAGAGCTTTTGGTCTTTCAAAGTTGTCATTTTAATCCTCATGTGCTGTCCCGCCCATTTGTACTGTATTGAGTGGCTGACATTAAAGGCATTTCTCTTTGACACATGAGAAGCAGATATGTAGTTCCATGCTCCTTCAATCAGAGAACTCAAAGCACACATACATGTAGCTGACCAACTGACAGATCACTGAACTCATTCAGGCGTTCACACATGCCAACTGACACAAGCTCACATATGGAAATGCGTCAGCCTTTTCCCAGCTTCCTCCTCTTCTAGCTCCCTCTCAGTCACAGAGACACATCAAAATAGTTCAGGACACTTTTTTTTACCTGCTGCCCAAGGCTGCACCACCTGTCCTCAATAAATGTAACTTTTTACAAGGCACCCCTACTGTAGCGGACCCAGCTTCACAGCACACTTCGACACTGAGGTCTATATAACACAAATGCACATGTGAACAGGTGATGGTTTAGAAGTGTCTTGAATATATATTTTCTGGTGATAAACCAACAAAGGTGATGTGCAGCAGACCAATAAGAAGAAAATAATGAATGTATGAGTAAAACACATCAATAGTCATAAGCTTAAAGACTGCCAGTTACAGCAACAGATAGATAGAGGTAGATAGTTAGATATAATCTTACACTACAGTCTCCATTTTACCCCTTATAGAAGATAGATTATAGACAGTTGGGTGTGTATGAAGATTAAAGCCTCACTTGGGTAAAGAATGTTGAGATGTTCCTGAATGATGGCTTGTGAGATGTCAAATGTCCATAAAATTTGCTCTGCACTTCTTGTAAAGACTTTACAACTAGTACCCGATTTTCTAACAATCCCAAAACAAAAACAAAAAACAATTAACAAAAAAATCTCCAGTGCATCAGTGGGTGAAACGGTTTCTGAAAGTATCCACAAATATTCAGAAGCATTTGCACCTCTACTGCGCAGCTGAGTGCTGGCGAGAGTTTATTTGATCCTCTGATCTGTGCTCCCTCCTGCCTCAGTGTGTGCATTTACAGATAAAAGCAGTGCTCAAATCAACACCAAAAACACACTATTCTCAACGTTTTGCCAAGAAAAATGTTTCATTGTGTAATCTTTGCATTATGTGCTGCCTGCAGCAGATCCCCTCCTTTGCATTTTCTTACAGGAAAGCAGGTCTCCAGCAGAAAGCCTCCTGCTGTGATGTGCTTGTGTGAACAGCAACTGCACAAAAGGCCTGGAACAAATTGTCCTCACACTTTCAAAATGGTTTCCGTGAACTTAAGTAGTAAAATTCAATATTGGAGGTAGGCAGAGTAGATTAAGTTGGTTGAAAACATCTTCGGTGTTTTGCCACTTCAGAATGAAACATTTACAACAAATATACAGTACAAAGATTAGACACTGGAGGCATCCTGAAATTTGAGGCAGTCTTGAATCATGATTTGCAGGTGTGGCAGAAAAGGTTTTAACAACAAAAGTCAGACAGAGAGGCAGGTGTGACACTAACTTCATCTCTAGAATCTCCTCCAGTTGCTTGCGTCTCTCCTGTCGCAGATTGCTGAGGTGTCCATCCCTTTCGTGCAGGCACTGCTGAGTGGAGGACAGCCGCAGTTTGGTGGCATCCAGCTCCTGGCGCGTCTTCTCCAAAGCTCCCATCAGTTCTTCAAGCTATTTGGGGGGACAGGTTTAAAGAGTGTGAGATATCCACATATTTATGTTGAAAAATGTGAGAGTGTTCACTATTTATATTAATTATTTTAAAAACAGCACCACAGATCTATTGTGCTCTTAGGCATCCACACTGATACATATGTACATGTGAGCATAGTAAAGTAATGCTACTGTAGACACAAAGAAATGATACACAATTAACTTTGCCTGGATGCACGTGCATGGGATGTTTTCATTTCAAAGGGTGTGAGTGCTGGTATGCTTAAAGATGACATGAAATGAAAGACTGACCACGAAAACCAAGCAGGTGAAATTATCGAAGTTCATAAGTTAGTCAAATGACATGCTCACTGGCCCTTGCACTGGGAAGTTTTCCTCTCCTCGCTCACCTTTCACCACTTATCTTATATAGCCCTCAAGTGTGACTCAACTCAACGCAAACTCTCAAGTACATCTCCTTCCTCTGCACATACATGCCCTTAAGCCATGCAAACCTGCGTGTCCAACCTGAGTGCCTGATAGACAGGATGTAACCTCAAGGCATTGTTATCCTAAGAGGGGAAGTGTGTAATTGTTCAGCAAGTGCCTCGCAATAGAATCCAGCATCAGGTAAGATGTCCAGACAATGCCATGAAGTGCATCATCTCAGCTCAGTATATCTGCTGACCAATGAAAAAATCATTGTATTTGGCAACGGATTGATAAAAATAAGGACAAAAAGAAAAACTAGAGATAAGGAATAGGCTTTGGGGGAAGGGGGAACCCTCCATGGGGTAGGACATGAAAAACGCAATGGGCCTCTTTTATAAAGGGGCCAAATCGTTTACACATTTTCAGTACACCCTCCATATCCTCCAGCTTTCTAGCTGTGTTCCACAGATGTCAGATAATGTGCTCTCTGACTGTTCATGAATATCACATATGGAACCAGAGGTGAATGTGTGAAAGTAAAGGGAGTGAGGAATAACTACATTTTCAATTAAAGCTGCCAACTTTTTTATCCAGGGAACGCAACAAATAGAGGCAGAGTTTCTACCTACAAGTGGCTGCGATGGTTACAAAAATCAGACGTACTCCATCACAAGATGAAATCACACTGTGCAAAAATTATATATTTGATGTCTCACTCCACATTTAAATGAATTCCTTGCCAATCTGTCCATCTTTAAAGTCAAGGGTCACTCACACACACACACACACACGCACACAGAACTCTTTCAGAACCCACCATATGTCTACCAAACATCAGCTTCCCTGTCCCAGTTCCTCATTAGTACACCACCCAGGATAGCCCTCACATCACAATCACATCATTAATAAAGCATACGATGTATTTTAGTGAACTTAGGGACCTAATCAGCTTAGCCGTGAGCCTGTGCGTGCTAATTTAGCTCAACTTCAAGGCAAAGCCCCCCAGCCAGGCTAAGGCTCGCTAAGACTGTCCCAAAGCCCCTTTGCTTGATTAGCTGATTGAAAGCTCAGAGGCAAGAAACAAATCCCTCTTGTCCATTTGCGTCGTATTCGTGGTTCAAAGGCCTAGTTCAAACACCACAGAGGAAAAGAGACAGAAATGGAAAGAAAGGGAGCATGGAGATAATTGTGTGAGACAATTTAAGAACCAAGATGGGAAAGAACAAGGATGAACAGCATAAGTAATTTTGTGAGAGAGAAAGAAACAGAGGCAGGCATTAGACAAAGTGTGGACTTAGAGGATTGGGGTGTGAAGAAAAGTGACCCAGGGCATTACCAGTGCTCCATTTCAGCGGGTCAGGCTGATGGAAGACTTTCAGCGCATTATGCATCATGAGACCGATTACTCTGGGACAGAGGGTAGACGAAAGAAGAAAGCCGAGCAAAGAGTGAAGGGAAGGGAGGGGTGTGAGAATGTGAGTTTGGCAGGGGGCTCTGAAATGGTGCCAGGGTCAGGTGATCTTTGAGACGGGACCTGTCATTCTTCCTTTACCCTCCACACATACTTCTACAACCTCTGGCTACAATGTTTTTTAACTGACAATTGTCCAAATGTCAGTTAATAACATGCAGACTTTAAGCCGGTCTACATTAGCCCCTATACGGACACTATAAGCTCTTTGTGAAGTCAATACTTTTAATTGTGTCAACGGTGGGGTTGTAAAATTATTCAAGTTTAGTTTGTCAAGATCAGTGGGCCAGTATAACTGCATGCTTACTCCTTATGCTCTCTGTGTGAAAGGTCTGGAGCGACTTAAAATAAAAGCAAGCTGACAATGGCTTTTGGGGTCAACAAGTGTTAATGTGACACACGTTTGAAAACGATTTCTCTGATTCCTTTGCACATGGGTAAACCCAGGTCAAAGCTGAATCATCCACTTCTATGCGTGCGAAAAGTCCCGCAGACATAAATATACTTCTCTCTCTGACTTCTCAGTGTTTCAGAATATTGTTTGATAAACACAGTATCCATGCTGGATGTAAGTTGAGCGTGCAAAGTACGCAAAAGAGGAAAAAACAAGCCACAGTTAGCATTGGCTCTCACAGAATTTTCTAAACTGAGTTTGACCTTTTTTAACTTGGCCCCTCTGTCCACCATTCCCCTCTTTTCATCTTTTTAAGTTCTGCTTGTGAGTGTGCTTAAAGCAATACAGCCATCATTTTGCCTCAAAATGTTAGTTCTTGTTTTAACCACCGATAGTTCTCATATTACTTGTGGCACTCATAAGTAATGCAAGGTCATTCTCATTCAAATGCACACTCACATCGGGAGGAAACTCGCTCCTTCGCCTTGTTTCTCTTTCCCACCACAGACACACCTACACTTACACACAGATACAAAAGCACACACATTCATTTTTCTTTCTTGGAGCCATATTAAGATGTAGACCGAACAGCTGGCAGTCAGAAAGACGGATAGATAGATAGCACGATTTACGGAGTAAAAGGGCAGCCTGTACTCCATCAAGTTTGCAAGCCCAAAGTCTACATCTTTGTTAGTGAATTCTGATTATATGCACATGAATGTACAGCATGTCCAACATATGCTTATATTTTCCAGCATGCAAAACTTAACTAAAGAAATGAAAGCAGACCACTGGAATTTTTTCACTCCCTTTTAAATTGCCGTCAGAAGGAAATAAAATAAACATGTGAAGGTTCAGAGAATAACAAAGAAAACCTAAAATAAATTAAATGCAGTTAGATTTTTTGTGATAATGGTATTTGTTGGTTGAGGACAACACGCAGCTTTAGGTGGTTAGTGATCCCTCAGTAGCATTACAATTTGTTTCCACATGGAGGTGCAGTTCAGTTCATTAGTTCAGTAGTTCTTCCGGGTCATGGACCAGCCAATCACCTTAATGTTTGATCGGGTTAACCATGGAGAGCTGAATAATGCTATCAGTATAAATAGGCGTATATGTAACAGCTAACTTCTTGTCCATCTATACTTTTTTTGCAACGCCATGTGAACCTGTCTCTGGGCTTGAACACGGGCAGCCTCTTCCTGAGCCCAAAGAGCCTCTCTATGAGCAGAGGTCTTCATGCTTTCTCTGAGTGCCCTCTCCAGCTCCATGATCCGCTCTGCTGTCTCCCTCATGGCGTCCTGGGAAGCACAAAGAGGAAGCTAGGTGGAGGAGAAGAAGAGTTCAGTAGAGATGATTCGGAAGAATGGCAGCGACAAGGAGAGAAAGGTGTATTTTTCTGAGTTAAGTATGTTTAACACATTACTGTAAAAAAAAAACTAGCTGTTAATATGTTAATGCAGTATGCAATATGCAAATGCTACCTCTTTGGTCTAAAAAAAGATCAATGAAAAAAGACAAAGGAAGAGAAGATGGGAACTATGAGAGAGATGACACAAGATCTCTCTAAGAAGAAACAGTTACAGTCAAAAGAGACAGAGTTTGTAAGTGCTTTGACCTCCACACTGACATCCATGTGAGAAGGGGAATTTGCTGCTGTGCGTGTGTGGGACACACTGGCAGAGTTTGTGTGTGGCCTCTCTGACACCTATGGTGAGAAGGAGAAAATGATCCTTCTCAACACTGGTTGATGGAACTGTGAAAAAAAATGCCAGACAGAAATAATAAACCTTCCTTATTCTGCCTGTTTTTCCTTTTTTAAACTTTGTCTTAACCTCTGAAAGCATTGGTTCACTTTCAAGGCTGCATGTTCACACTTTTCTCAGACAAGTGCACTAGCCTCATACCTACACTGATGAGGAAACACGAGAGACTTGTAAGAGACTGGCCAGATAAAATGGAGAAACCAAATGACCTCTGAGGTGTCTGAATGCTCACAAACTGATTTTTCATATGAAAAACAGCTGCGCTATGTTTGTAAAAGCGACTGGGTGACTTCGAATGTTTGGAAACGATAACCTCAGCCAAGTATATGGGAGCTGCATGAATGTGCATGCATCTTATAATATATCTAACAGTGCTCTGAACAGACACATTTTTTTCTTTTAGAGAGCAGAGCACCACCCCAAACAGAACCATAGCTCACACACGAGGATTTGATTGGAATGGATTCCCCAGAGAATTAAGTCTCCAGTAATGAAAATCATTTCATGAGACAGTGCCAGGAACACACAAGGAGTGTATAAATGATTTATCACTTATCACCTTTAACAAATATAGAAGAATGCAGGATTTGTATGTAGATACCATTGGCCATAAACAAAAAAGGCCCATCGTCATAAAACTCAGTGACATATAGAGAAATGCATCAATGTGAATGAGAAAACAAAAACACATATAAATATGTATATATATAAATATATATATATATATACAAATTACGAGTAGATAGTTGTGGTTAATCATGTCAGCATGACACAGCTGGAAGCAAGCGACAAACACCCGCACACGCATACAGAAGCATGCTGTGTGCATCAGCCATCCAAAACTGTAATTAGATGTGACAGACAGGCAGTAATTCGATGCACCAGAATCAACAAGTACTGGTCTGACGCACACACCGATACATGCGTGCACACCCCACAGAGATAGGTCTACCACTGCTGGACCCCTGTGTGCAAACCAACTGAAAGCTTTTAGTGTGTCTGTGCTGGGAATATGTTTTATATGTAAAATAAATCACTGACTTTCAAGCATACAAAGAATGGAAAAGGGAACAAGAGATATAAAAAGACATGTAGAGCAGGAAGAAATAGAAAGATAATTGCTTCTGCAGCATCAATCATCACCTTATGCCCCAGAGAATGATTAATATGGTTCTGGCTCTTTCTGGTCTGATGGAAGGATTATAATCACTATATAAATGTGCAAAGACTGAGAGAATGCACATTTTCAGCAGCTGTGTCCAGAGGACCTTCAGCTTCACATGCAGCTTCAGCTTCAATAAGAATGTTTGCCTGACCTTTTGGGGGGAGAGAAGTTAGACTGCAGGATAATTCTGTAATATGTCCCTTTAGCCCAACTGCTGCCAGGTTTTTGAAAAGGAATGTCTTTAAAGCCAGCGTCTCTAAACAAAAGCGGTACTGAGAGTTGCCGACACTTCTTCTTTACAGATAAAAGAGAAACACCGGCTCTGTGCGAAAGCCTGAAGTGAAAACTTCCGATGTGTGTTTTCTCTGTGTTTGTGAAGTACAGCATGGTGCGATGAAGACAATGGAGCGAAGAGATTTTATCACTCTGTCCCACATAAACTGTCCTGGAATGATGGGGAGACTTTGTTTGTGTGTGTTTACCCTTGGAGCGTGCTGTGTTCCTGATGGATCCAGAGATTAAATCAGAGAGAGGGAAAGGGGGGAGGAACAGAGAGTAGCATAGGCCACAGTACAGCCAGAATCCACAAAGTTCACACTGTATTTTAAACCTCTCTGTCGATACTGGGATCAAAATTGTTCCATAGCATATTTGATTATTTAGGATTGCCTAAAATCAAACCATCCGTCAAGTCTCTGAATGTTTATGTCTTATTACATTATGCATACAGAGGTACTTCAAAGTGTATGAACCATTTGCCATTTTCTATATCCATCATTAATAAACCATCAACACATTTTCACACCAGTGCTACAAATGTGGGTGTCACAGTAAAGTGTTCCTCTCAGTATCTGGTGTGACCACTTTAACACGGTAAAAATGGTCTTGTCAACAAAATGTATTTATTATGTGAGGAAGAGTTTTAGAAGACTTTCAAATAGCCATTCAGATACTGACCTAGATCTACTTCCCCATGAGGGTAAATATAAAAGGTTTTCCTGAAGAATAAGTCAGGCTTCAGTGACCCATTGATGATGGCATCATGACACCACAACCCTCATAATTCTCAATTACCAGCATCTTTGCAACCATCCCATCAATTCACTTTAGAGTTAGGAAAGGGTAGCCAAAGAAAAAAGTGCAGCTCGCACACTTTTAAGCTCACACTGATTTAAAACTTTTATCACTAAACATAGCAAAGTCAAGGGAGGCACATGATAATTCCTGAAAAGATATGAGGACGAGAGATAAAAAAAACATAATTCATCCGATGGTTGTTTAGCTTAAATGAACAACTGTCAACCTCAAGGTGGTATTAAAAGAAAAACCTGGTGTCACGTACGTTTCAATTAACCGTAAGAAACACCATGGATTTCTGCATCAAATATTCAATGTAAGTCATCAACTTGGTGCAAAAACCATAAACACACAGCAGTATATATCAGAGGGCTCAAGTAAATAATTTGAGGGAAAGTTTGCATTTTGCTAAATGGCCAAACAAAAGAAACAAGGAAGTCATTGGACTGATGTTGACCAGCAGTAGAACAACCTGTAGTTGTAGGAATTTTTGTTCTGTTGCAGTTCTCATATTAATGCTCACTTTGTACTCATGTTACTCAACCATTTTTGCACACACAAATAGGACATCATATGTTTGTCAGAGAGGTCCAGGCAAGTGGGAATATGGGCCTCTCACCCATTGACCACTGGGATAGGCTCCAGTTCTCCCCGCGACCCCATTAGGGAATAAGCGGTAACGATAATGGATGGATGTATGTTCAATTTCGGTGCAGCAATGTTTAAAGGGACATAGGGAAGAATGAATGGAATGAACTGTAGAAAAGGTGAGATGAAAAAACAAAATTGCAAACAGGAGGTGAAATGAAAGTAATTCAGTTCAGACTCTCTAAGATGAAAAGGGAAAGAAGAGCTTAAATTGACGCCAAGAAATGTCGACTGTTGCATGTGTGCAGGTGTGTATTCAAACCTGTGATAAAGAATGTGGGTGTCCGTCTGTCACACCATCTTTCCTCACCTCACCTGGCACCATCTGCTTCTGGATGTTGGGAGATTTGACTTGTCTTGAGACAGAAAAAAATGGATGAAAACAAATTAAGAAAAGCTCGATAAAGAAATGTATTCTATTAATCAAAACCACATAAGATTAAGACTTGTTTGCACACTTGTGTGAAAGTGGTTTCATACAGATGATACACTCACACCACATGCATGTGTCAAACCATGTGTACATATATCAGTTTAGATTTATATAGGCTGATGGTGAATTGACAGCATTAGACATAATAAAACCAACTATTTTATGGAGTGTATACAGCGAGTTCGGTAAAAATGGCTGCACAGGTACAGTCCGAAGACCAAGATACTTTGACGTCTAAGGGAGAGGTTCAATCCATGCACATTGCTAATATTAGATATTCATTTACTCACAATTTTTAATCAAGTGTATCTCAGTAAAACTACTAAACGTATTACAATAAATATAACGCAGGATTGCAATCGATTATTTTTCTTTTTTACTTTATTGTTCTGCCTGCTAAATTTTTCCGCCGCAGGAAAATAGAGAAGCCAAAGTGTGTGTCTAGAATCAGTTATGAACATAGGCCAAGTGTTAGACTCTTCCAAGTACCATGGCAGTCAGGGACAAGACAAGACTTGACTGGTGGAGGTGAGACTGAGCTGTGTAAATCTTTCAACAACAAAACACACACACACATAAGCGGACACGATATGCAAGCTTGTGCAGGCACACAAACACACAGACATTTTCAAAAGTAGGTCTAACTGTGGGTCTATATCCCGGAAAACAGGGTTATGCCAACACACAAACACGAGGGCATGTGTTTTTAAGAAAACAAATCGATGCCATAAATCCTTACAAAAAAACTGCAAACACATAGTGATAATAAATCAACTATCAGCACTGTGTACTGCAGAACTGCTGATTACAGACCTGAACAATGTTTTCCCATGGTTGTGTATGTATTTACATCCATACTTGGACCTGTTCCACATTTATTCAGCTCATCGCACACTCGCACAAAAACACACAACTATACATGAATATGTATAAACAAACACTCATACCAGTACCCGAACCGGTAACCCAAACTAGTGGAGACTCTCACACTCATGTAAGCTATTTATATTCTATCACAAATACTCTCAAAATAGACAAAAGAAAAACACACATCATTGAGCCCAAAGTTGGAGTGTCACAAAAAGTCCCTTAAAAGTTTGACAAAGCTGACAGTGACAAATTAGTGCTTAAGAGAACCCTCAAACACTGTAAACAAGCTGCGACCAGGCAGATTTGAAAACGCTTCACATTATTATTCCAATTCCACATTGGTGTGTTTGCTCTTGGCAAAACCTACAAGCTGCCCCCACATGTGGGCAAATATTTGCTGTCATAACTTTTAAAACAACATATGTTTATGTATGTAAACCATCAAAGTGAGTTGAGATGAGAAATCAGTTCAACACAATTCCACATTGCCACACACAACAGTGCCTTTTGAATCTTGTGATAAAATTCTTATTAGAATAAGAAATGACAGAGCAGAAAAGGTCACCATTTCTAACAATATTTATAGAAAACCACACACATTTTTCTAGTCTGCCACTTCTGTCTCCGGTTTGAAACTTTAGATATCTTTTTAAAAACTCACTCTGATGTTCTTTTTACGACTTCTTTTAATCACTTTTATGACGATGGTTTGAAAAGCACTGCAAAAAATAAGGACTATTGTTGAATTGTTTCAGTTTCTAGTGATAAATGCATACATGGATAATGTGCATGTGCACACATGCACAGCAATAACAAGAAAAATCTGTTAAGACTCTCATCTTTGATGTCTGTGTGTTTTTATATGCTCAGAGGCATGTCCATGGAGGACAAACTTGACATGAGGGCATATCAGCTATCGCAAACATAACTGCTACTGGCACAGGTGTATAAACCAACAGGCAAGCTGGTCCCGTGTGATAGGTGATACACCCCCATCGAGGCATCAGTGCAAAATGAAGTTAAGTATTTAGACCAATGTGAAGGAAAATGAGGGCACTTAGGGTGTGAATGAGCAGCCAACTGACTAAGCTCCATACAGGGGAAATACATGAGCGAGATTTTAGATTTTGACGGTCACCAAAATGAGCTATTTCTTTAGAGGAAATCACTTTTTATTGCCATGATTCCCTGTAGAAAGATGAAATGAGAGCAAGAGAGCAGAGAGGAGCCAGCTTCCTAACTGAGTGTAATAAGTAAATTTTCACATTTCCTCTTTCCTTTTTTCCAACTGGAGCTCTCCTCACATTTATCTTCCAACATAAGCAGCTTCACTTTCCTTCTTCTGTTAAAGAAAATCTCAGTGTTCTCCCCCCTTTTTACATTTCAAGCTTCTCCTTTTGTTTTATCAATTTAAGTTTCAATCTAGTTTTTCACCAACATTTTTTTTTCTTTTGAATTGTTATCTCTTTTCTGTCAAATTAATCCAAAAAATAAAGTACTTGTTTTTGAAGGCAAGTAGGAGCCACCATCAGCACACACATTCACTTTCTGGAGGTTTCAATTTTAAAAATGTTCTTATAATTTAGTTTAGTGTTTTTTTATTGTTGTTGCTGTCCATCTTTCAAAATTGTTAAACATCACTTTGAGGGTTAACCTGTCTTGGGTCTACCCAGCCTCTCACCCGGTGTCAGCTCAGATAAATGTCTTTTTCTTGTGTTTTTAACAAATAGTAGAGTGTAACCTTTATACCAATTTCATATCAGAACAGTTCTTACTATATAGGGGCGAGGACCATAATAAGCAAACATGAATGAAGGTAAATGTACATACTTCATTCTCCAGCAGAATTAAAAAAGAGATATATAGAAAGGAAGAGAAGGGAGAAATGGAACATTGAAAACAATGTAGTAAGAGGATGGTCAAACATCTGAGCCGGCCAAAAGTGCTGGTCTTGTTGCAATGCTCGGAAATGTAAAAGAAAGTCTGTTTGCTTTGTTACATTTTATTGAAGTTACTTCTAAATTCCATCTTTATTATATTGTTTTTGTGTGCATTACTGTGTTAAAGAGAACCATAAACCAGAAGTGGCCATGTTTAAATGTAAGAAAATATCATGTAATTTTCTTATTGAGCATTGTGAGTGAGTTTCCTGTTTAGTTTATGAAATATCTTTCTGTTGCAGCTGCCACTTGTTTACATTTATTTAGACAAACATGGTGTTTACAGGTTTATCATCAGAGTTGAAATTGCTATCTAACTAGAGCCGACACCTGCAACAGAAAAACACACCATTCAGAAACATTTTCATGGGATAATATCATAAACAGAACCTTTGGAAGATATATATGTGTTGGTTTTGAGTCAGACAAGACTGCAGCTGGAGTTTGATTACAGTTAAAGCAAAAAGACCCGAATGAAGATAGTCGCTTCAATATTTGTCAGACACCAACCATTGAATTTTTCTCCGACTAAAAAAGCTTTAAAAGGTCCCTACCAACATGTAGACCCTTCAGCCTCCCATTTTAAATACAAAACAAACGCATTTATACTGTGCATACACATATATCCACACACACGTACACCTCCCTTTTCCTGAAATCCTCCCTTACATACCAGACCGCTTACCATGTGAGTAGCTATAGTAGGGTGAGACAAGGAGGCTGATTTATTTATCAAAGTTTAGCCCCCATACCACAATGTAGGGGTCTCATAACTTTAGCAGTATAGAAATGTAAAAGAAATAAGAAGAAGACTATACAAAATAATCCTAATGGTTAGTAATATATACCCAAGAGGGAATGAAGGAAGAAAAAAGAAACAAGGCTTAATATTAACATTCAAGAAATAATAAAGCATATTTCTCATTTCACATTTGCACAATCTTTGTCACTACTTGTGTTTCAAATATCTGCAAATACTCAAGTGAAAAAATGAGCTGTGATAAAGTTAACTTATTGTTTGCCATGCTGAAAAGTCTCCTCACGTTTTGTTCTATTTGAGTTAATTATGTGCAAATTAACAGCTCAATGAGGTGCGTCAAAGTTGTTAAGAAAGCTATATTTAACAGAACCGACTATTAACATTAATGTTGACACATAACACAGATTTGAAGATACACCTCACTGAGTGTAACTAACTTAGAGGCAAATTAGCCTAACAGCAGCTGGAAACGATTACCAATGCCCAGAAGCAATGCCCAGAAACCAATTGCTATCAATGATGGCTTAGACGAGATCACTGGGACGTCAGATCAATGCAAAAGCTGTGAGTGAGTCTCCAGTTTGCTGGGATGGACTTACAGCATGACCTGCTCACTATATCCATCCCCGACTCTCTTTGTTAAATTGCCAACTGAATGAGAAAGAGTCTATTTGCCCATCTGTTTTCGTCTCGCGCTATTTAGATAGTGGTTATTGGGTCAGCTAACTGAGTTCCAACAGAAACAGTCTGATTAAAAAGACATTTATTCTCTGCACAGACACACCACACATTACAGGCCCTCACAATAGATGTCTCATCTGCACACACAGACACTCCGTGCTGTGGCATTATACATGTACACAGCTACTCGCATGCAAAATATCTTCGATGCATGTTCATTATTTTGTAAGATTAAACCAATGCTCTACAGTACTCAAACATAGTAGCGGCTGTAAATGTGACTGTATAAGAATGTAACTTATCCACAGGAACAGTGACAGTGAATGAACGCAGTAGATTTGCTTCCTGTAACCTCCAGCTGACCTGCCTACAACCTTAGGCCTGTTTGTACTGCGCAGAGTGGAAGGGTCGAACTGATAGGAGAAACTGTTTGACGTTAATGAGACAGCAGTCACGATAAAATGGATGAGCTGAGGGGAAAATAAATCCTTCCAATCTTCCCAAGTGATCTTGGCCCAGAGATGCACACACAGATGCACAGAACCCAAAAAGTGTGGCTAAAGACAGCTGGAAGTAAATGGTACAGATGTGAACAGAATGTACACCTTGAAATAAGTGCAAAATGCATGCACAGGCATAAAAACAGAGTCAAGAGCGTGCACTAACTGTGAAAGGGAAAGTGTATTCCTTTTCTGCTAATGCCTGTAAGTTCCCACAGTTTGAGTGAGCATGCAAAATCAGTGCCAGAGCAGAGTCTGTAAAACAGTAAATGAACGAGGCAGGAAACTGTGCTGGATCCAGCACATGCGGCGCATCCAAACTGACTCTTAACCATTCACAACCTTCGTAAATGATAAGGCACTTGGTGCAGCTACTGGGGGACAAAAATACCCACGTCTAATCATACCAGTTTCACGTTCACATTGTGTACGTGATCCTAAAAAAAAAAGAACATAAAAAAAAATGCTCTCTCAAAGTGTCTTTATTTCATTCATGCACATACACGTCTGAAGTAAATATGTACACAAACACTAACACACGGCCCTTCTTCCTTGGCATTGAACAACTGCTCATTTGGATACATATACACGCCACGCCAATCCATAAATCAAATGATAATTGAGTAGCACTTTGCCAGTAATAAACAGAGTAGTATAAACAGCCAGTGTCTAGGCTGGATACACCACCTCCCACTGGCATGCCGCTGGCTGTCTGCCACCTGCCAAACTCAACAAAACACACACCCATACACACCAAAACACACAAACCAAAGACATTTACAGTAATGCAAAGACAGAAACAAAACATCTGACCTGTTGTGATTGTACACACAGAGGTAAAAACACAGCAGTTGTGATGTGATGGCAAGAAAGCACACAAATGACAGCAAAGTTGAAAGCTGTAAAATTTGAAGACGTTTCACAGAAATCAACACAAAAAGAAGCCATGCATCTCCAGTGTTGGATTCAGGAAACATGTGAAGTCTCTGATTGTGTCACAGGAAGGAAGTCTGAGACTGTTTGTTGTAAATGGATTTAAGATACCAGTGGGATAGTCAAATTTCAGCTTCCTGAAAAGCAGATTTGAGCTAAACCCCTGTATTCAAAGCTTTATATCTGGGAACGCTTCAAACAGACTCAGTGAAATAGATTGATCTCAAGAGCGATGGATATGGACACTGTTGGGGGTATGAATGAATGGTTAACAGGCACACTGCATATTTACTTACCCAGGTCTGCAGACGGAGACACAAGGAATGATAACAAATTAAATCAATTGGTTAAAATAACACATGGGAAAAAGTCAGATGTAGCATTTCTATACAGTGGTTACATGAGGTAAAGGCATGACTCAGTGGAAGTGGTTTCAAGTGGCAGGAGGACACAATCGAGACAGTTTATGTCTCATGGATTACTTTTTTATAAATAAAGCACTTATTGAGATCTTATAGAGATCCGGTCACTTGGAAGGACCCTGTTCTCTGAGGACACCCAAATTGTGATAGATACGAATGTCACTGGACTTTTCACCCTCACCTTTCGAGGTCAGCAATCTTCTTCTCCTTGCATGATTTATCCGTTTCAGCATCCTTCAGAGCTCCCATTAGCCTATCTACTTCAGCTTGAGACTTCCTAGACTCGTCTCTGTAGCGGGCCACTTCTTGCTCCAGGAGCCTCAGTCGATCGGTGATGTCTGGACACTTGTTGACTATTTCCTCTGGGTTTTTGGCCTTTAGAGATATGTATGAATGTGAGTGATCAGGTGAAAATTTGTTTATTTCGGAATGAACACATTTGATTATGCAAGGTACTGCACCAGACATCGTCATCAGATTTGACCATAATGTGTATAAAGTGTTAACAGTGTCTAGAAATCATCAGCTAATGATGAGTTGACATGTCAGCATTTAGATCAGCACAATCAGAAAAATGAAACAGGAAGATATTCACATTGGGATCATTACTAAGGTTACAACATGAAAACTGGGGATCCATTATACAATATACCTCATAATCACTTATCTCTCAGTGTAATTACAGTTCATTGCCTCATATATTTCAGTGGCAGCACAATCATGCCACCTTAGAGCAACGCCTGAATATAACCAGTGTTACCAGATGTTACATTTAAAATGCAATTACTTACAGAAAGAATCAATTAGAAGAAAAAAAAAACCTACCGAGGGGTTGATAGCTGGAAGCCCATCAATTTTAGTTTTCACCTAGATGTTTAAAGAAAAATACAACAGATAAGAAATCAGGTCAAGAATGAATCAACTGTAATCTTCAAACTTTCACGTGTGTGGCAGAAATCAAGCATTAGAAAAGAACCGCTTCAGATGCGAGAACATTTCTTATGCATGAAAAAAGTAAGTGGTTACAGTAATTTCTTTAAAGATCTCTGGCAACACACATCTGTATCCTCATTTGCTTTCTCCTAACGTTCTGCCAATGCCTTCTTTTCTACAGTTTACGTCTATCACTTACCTCCCCAGGGCATCCTTCTTGTGGAGTTGGGAGTCTAATCATTATCATCCTAAAATTACTGACTCCCCGTGCTTTGGCTGTGATTTTATGAGGCCACCAAACATCTTGTTTTTTATTTAGTTTTCTTTTTTTTGTGGGGGGTAAAATGTTGCACTGATGAATCCATTCTTCTAAGAGAAAAATATCCCAGAGGAACTCTCAAACCTAGAATTATCTTTCTCTGAGGCTTCTTTTTTTCTTGCTCTCTACATCTTTCTGTCTACTGTGTTTGAAAAGATTGTTTAACTTGTTGAGACAGCTGAGGCCACTCGTTTAAACATCATCAAGTAAATTCGCAGAAATACTTCGAAACACACACAAGCATGCACACACACACAAGCACACACAACACACACACACACACACACACCACACACTGTGGTGTTTCAATCACTTCAGAGGACCTGATGTGCCTTAGACTGGTTTCCTCTGCTTACCGTTAAGAAGAATCCTTTGCCTAAATTTGTTTCATATATACATATATGCATGTATCTATATAAACGTAAGATTACACAAAACATTGCTAAGATGTACTCATAACAAAATCTGTAACAGAAAAAAATCTCACAGCCAGACAGTTTTTCAGTAGTTCTGATTCGCTGCACCAATTTTAGGCCAGCAGCTTTCCTCGTCTGTATTTACTTAGTCTTCATTCCATTACCTCTACATGTCATCTTCATTATCATCAAAGTTCATTTGTGACATTTAATCATGTGCAACGTGTGATATTCGTTCTCTTGTAGAGAAGTGGATGCGAGGGGTTCGACTGGAATTAATGATATTATTACAAGAGAGTAAAGGCCAGTGAGGACATGATTACATTTACAGTCAAATTATTATTATCATTCCTGGAAATGTTTTTTGAGTATAAATATTTCAAAATATTTCTAGCTCCTGGTCAAAGGCTGCCTGGTGATGCTGAGAGTGTAGATATAGAAACATTATATGATACAAAAGATGTAATATATCTTTATTACTAAGTAATGGCTTGTTATATACCTCAGTTTTGAAATAAAAATAGACAATTTGATATGAATTTGATGTGTTTTGACTAGAAAATCCATTGTCTCTCAAATATCTTTAGGTGTGAGGCCCTCTTGTTGTTTATAAATCCCTCCTTGGAAAAGTCACTTCCTTTCCTCAAGTATTTTTCCCTTTGAAGTACTGGTGTTTAGATCAAGGATTCCTTTATTAACCTTGGAATCAACAAATACTGTTTTTATGGGAAGAGGATGAGGATGCAAAAAAGTCAACAAAGTTCTGAGGTAGAGATGAAAAGCTCTGCTAACAGCCTGTCTGAGTCAGTAATATAAACGTCTGCAGATACAGTGCCTGGGTCACTCTGTGTACAACCCTGAGGGCAAACAACCAGTATCAGTTCAGTACTTTATTATTAACTTTAAATAAGGGCTGTCTTACAATCATACATTAATCAGGCCGATATGATGGGGGATTTGAGCTTGTTTGCAAAGTTTCATAAACAGTCTCTCCTCAAAGGTTGACACAGTAAAAGTCTCCTTTAGGAAAACATTATTCAGGGATAGCATTCTTTGAGTCGAATCCATGTGAAGGATGGAGACCACCCTTCCTAAAGGTGCTCATGTAACATTGGGAAATGTCATAAAATGTGTTCAAGAAAATCTGACCTCTGGTGATGATAAGACCAGCCAAATATGAAGTTACATGATAGCACAGTTGTGTTAAAACGTTTAGCCTCAACAATGATTTTTTTTCTGATCTTAACCAAGTAATATGACTTCCCAACCTCAACCGGGAAGTGACAAATGTGTACCCAAGTGCCGCACTGGACCGCACCATCCACCAGCTAGTTTCCTCCACACAGGGACTTTGTGACCTTTTTAAAAGACAGACTTGAGAATGACAGCTGTTCTGATGTGGAAACGCTCAAGTGAGTCACGTTTCCCTTCTGCTGCCTGTAGGCGCGTTATTTCACTGTGCGTCTCCATGCGTTGGGCTCAATGGTAAGAAATAAAAAATTGCCTGCATAATGACAGCCCGGCAAAAACTTTGGGACACTCCAAACAAAGTCTGAGTAGCTGCCTTGCTTTCAGCCATGTTTGGACAATCAGCTGTGAATCAGAGCAGAAGGAGGCCTAGAAAGGATGGGAGCTAAATCTGAGCCTTTGTATACAAAACGTGATAAGAGGTGTAGCAGCGATGTTTTTTTGGAACATTTGCCCATCATGATCATGCACTTTTAAAAAGAAAAAGGATTGTCAATCCCAGCCAAACTTTAGCTATTAAACATAAACATGAACACAATGAAACTTTGATACAAGACAATGTGCTTTACTTTACTCAGATCAAAATAAGTGCATTAAAACTTCTGATGCAACAACATTTAGAAGATGCAACAGTCGGGATACAAAGTATTATTAAAGTCAAATCTGATTATTACGTCTGGGATGTGAGACCGGTGTTAGCATAAAAACAACCAACCCTTATATCCCCTCTCTGGATTAAAATATGTTATAAACTGCTTATCTTTGGGCAGCAATCAGCCATCAGAAAGCATGACAATGTCACATTTTACTAAGTAAAGAAAAATAAAGTTACATTTCTTTAACCGACGACAAATATGATGTAACTGTCATCACTGCAAAAAATGATAAGAACAATGTTTATTCAAATTAAACCCACCAAAAAATGCAAACACAAACACTAGGTCGCATGCAAAGCCTGCCTCAGCATTTCCATACAATACTGAAGTACATCATACCCAAACTGGAAGTTGGCTTTGGAGGTTAAGGTCGGTTATGCATATGATATATATCATCATGATCTAATTTCAGACAATCATTCTCTGTCCACTCAAACTCAAACACAACTGAGCATATGTAGACAATCACAAACAACATCTGCACACACATCAACAGCTGTTTTATGTGGAGATTTGTGCATCTGTTGAGACACATTTGCACACCCACATATGCATGAACACACAAACATCCTCTGCCTTTTTGGAAGATCTGAAAGTTTACATAACAGGTCTGATTGCAGCATAAAGTGCATAAAATCGTCCAATTATGGCTACACTTCTTTTGGAGTGTAAATCTGTTCACTCCAAAGTGTTACTGAGCTACTGTCACTTTCATGTGGTGCCGCATAAACATTCAGCAAGATATCATTTCACAGGAATGAAACGTGTGTGCACTTTTTTATGGGAACAAAAGAAAACATTCTCATAAATTCTGGCAGGACAAGAGTGTGTCCTGGCTTGTAAGCTCAGAAGAAAAAGAGAGAGAAAAAAAAGACAGCAAGGCCTCTGACTTGGCACCACAACTGGGATGGAGGGATCTTTTACTCCAATAAATCAGTCACTCTTAATTCATTCCTTCATCCAGGGAGACATAGTGCAGGCGAGGGCTTTGTTATGGGACTGCTAACAAAATATGGATGCGCAAAGGGAGGTAAGAGGGTGAAATTACTATTACCCTAGTTATAACGGATACAGTGTGCAAGCAGGATATTACAACCACAGTACATTTTATACTGTGGTTATATTTATGTCGGTCTGTGTGCTGTCTGCCTTCATATTTAGTAATCCTCTGTGATCACAAGCCTTTCAGATAAATCAGTTTGACTTTAACATGAAAGAACAATAGAAATCATACATGATTAAAATAATCAAAAGTCTAAAGTCAATCTAAATTAATTAATTGAATTCACTTTTTTTCCTGTCATTTAAACTTAAGAAGAATCCATACTGACCTCTCCATCTGGCTTTGCGTTCTGGGTTGGGCTGGGATTAGATGCCTGGCTTTGTGACACTTTCGGCGGCTGCAGAAGTGACAGCCTGTCCTTTAATTCTTGGTTCTCCCTCCTCACCTGCTCCAGCTCCTCCAGACGGGCCCTGTCCTCGCGGTCTTTCTGCTCTCGCAGATTCTCAATCACTCGCTCCTGGAGTAGTGATAAAGAGATTATGTGTGAGAAGAAATATTTCAGCTATGATATCAATTAAAGCTTATTCCTTAAATCAAATGAATTGATGTTCAACTTCCAGTATGATCAGCTCTTTGTGATTGCAATTCATCAAAACTATCCCTGAACACTTAAAGTAGGCACCTCCTAAGGCCTGACCACCAGCATGCTTTGTGAAGTGTTGCCCATGACAATTTCATAAATGCCCATCATAAACGATAATACTACCATGAATAATAGAAGCCATATGAGTGGGTCAGAGCCAAGCATAGAGAGGGAGAAAGAGGAAGTAAGCGGGATTAGTCGGAGAGGGATTTATTTTCAACAAACTGGACAGCGCTGCAGAATAAGCCGTACGACTGCACACTGACAACAGCTGAACCTGGGCGACTTGTTTAGATTTTTCTCTTTTCTCTAATCGCAACGGCCAACAGAGCCATGCCTGAGAGCATTGGCCTTCAACCAGGTGCACACCTTAGGGTGGCTGAGCATGAAAGGGGTGTGCAATAGGTGTGCCTTAACGTGAATGTGTGTGTGTGTGCGGGTGTGTGTTCAGCTGAGGACCGGAGTGATTACCTAGGTGTTTATTCAGGTGTTTATTTAGGCTCAAAGCACAGCTCAGCTATGAAGCTTACGATGCGGCATCACCGCATGATTAGCAGCTTTAAACCTCTGGGTAATTAGATGAATACATTCACTAACAGCACCTGGCACAGCACAGGACTGCATATTGGGCTTCGGAAGAAAGGGCAAGAGAGAGCACTTGGCTCACAGGCCCAGGGTGTTTTCCCCACATTATGAAATATCTCTTGGTTTTGGAGAGAGCAGGAGGCGTTAATAAAAATCTAACTCCGTTCGACCAAAATGCGGAGCATATGCAACAGAAAATAAAACGCAC
This sequence comes from Menidia beryllina, assembly GCA_013363375.1. Taxonomy (NCBI): domain Eukaryota; kingdom Metazoa; phylum Chordata; class Actinopteri; order Atheriniformes; family Atherinopsidae; genus Menidia; species Menidia beryllina. Next base: position 8,191,814 of record JABUIW010000028.1, on the reverse strand, counting down.
ACACAACATCACAGACAGACAGACACACAATAAAAAAACAAAACCAAAGAGCAGGACTCGGCATAAGCACCATTCCCCAGCCTGTTAATTAGAACCACAGCACTGTGGCCAGCGACTGGCTCCAAGAGCAGGTTTGGGACTGAGTTTGTGATTAGCAACACACACACGCGCCCTTGTAAACACATTACACACACCCTATATTGACCACAAAGTCTGAGAAATCTGCCAACGTTCTCTTCATCACAGCTGAATTACATGTAGTCGCATCAGAAGTGGTTTCTGGGTAAACAAATGGGCCGGTGCAGAGAGGGGATTTACAGTTTATTGTGCCATTACACTTTTCGTTTTCAAGTCTATCTGCAACAAAAACAAGTTTAAGGTGATAAAAGATAATTCTGAGTGAAAATGTCTATTCACTGTTTCTGTCCATTCACTACAAAAACAAAAAAGCCCAGACTCATTAAAGACTAAAGTACTTCTGGACTTATTCTGTGAGGAGGATTCATGACTGAATGTGCACAAAGTTTTCAGCGAAATTCACTTGAACACAATAAAATGAGGGAGTGTCAGCAAGATAAGAAAGAGAATTATAAAAAATAAAAACATTTCAGTTGCTACTTAAATTAAGCTCAAATTAAAAAGATCTAATTAATGTTAAGGGATGATAGTTTATAATTATGACATGTGCAGCTCTTTCACAATGATGAATAACCATGTGGGTAAATGTATAACAAGCCACAACTGTAAAGAAACATATTTATCTAAATTATCTTTTCATCTATTTTTTAACTGGAAACTTCACTGCTATTAAAAGCAAGCAAGATGCATGTTTAACTAAAAGCCTGCACTCCAAAAAAAGTCACTTACAGAATGATGAGTAACTTTAAACACACAAGAAAGAATGCAATCACTGTGATATTAAGCCAGTAATTTCAAAGCAGAGTATAAATATTTAGAACCAAGGATATGATTTCTCTCGGGTCATGGTCAATACATTTGTTGAAGAACATCTCCAACAGATATTGCTGGCAGGCATGGGTACAGATCTAAAGCAAATCAACTGAATTGTGTGGACAAGGACAATGACATTATTGGATGCAATCATTTGTATCTGCATTGCAGTTTCCTGACAGCAGGCTCCATCCCTTGGCATCATTTAAAATCAGAATGGATTCTCTGTGTAAAAGCTGGCTCTGTTGTTTATGAAGACCAGCTGCTTTCCCATGTTGCCAGAAAACAACAAGCAGAATGTTTACAGCAAACATTAACCGTACCCTAGAGTTGTCTTACCAGCCACACGTGATGTAGTTGTGTTCCACTCACCTTTAATTGCACAAGAACTGTTCAACGCACTGATTTTGTGTTGTTTTATGCATGACGACGACACATGCAGCCTTGGGTTATTGGCCTATTTGATCATCATTCATACATGCTGCCTGTTATATTTCCCACTCGGTAATAAGTTCTTCAGGGAGTCGCTGTCTAGAAATACTTTAGATGGAAATTTCTTGTGTGCTGAGCGGCCATTTTGGGTTCAATAAGTAGACACCCTATCTGCATTTAAGATTACCCCAACACTTTCCTATTTGATAAAGCTTCTAATTGTAGATGGCTCCCTCTGAAGCTGTTATGCTGCTATTGGCCTAAACTGTTTGGGGACCTCCAATGACGCACATTGCAACTTTTTTTTCAGCATGTATCCCTGGCCTGGCGTCATGGTGCTCGCTTTTTATTGTAATCTGATTCCCAAATCATTCAGTTGAGACATATGGTTGCCTACTCTGAGGTCTGTTCATGTTAAAAGGGAGTGTTTTCTTTTCAACATCATCTTGTGCATGCTCAGGGTGGAAGATTGGATCAAAAAGTTGTATTATCTTTTTATTTTATATATTATATTACTCTGAATTGGATGTCTGAACTGTTGTTGAGATGGCATTTGTTTTGTTTTGGCTCTATAAGTAAAGAAATTTTACTAGTATTGAATAAAATTCAATTAAGCTGGAATCTCACTGTAGTGGACAAAACAACAGGAGAATAATTTTGGTAAACCATGTGATATCAGTGATCAGAATTGTTTATTTATTTCTACAGCTTATATTCATGGTATGGATTTGAAAGACTTGTAAAATGTGATTTCCACCTGGAGCACATTGGCAGAGCACCAGTTGCTGTTGATCCTCTTCAGTCTTTTATGACTGGTACTGTCTAAAGCTGCAGTTACACTTCTCTTAACTGACTTTTTTGGTTTCTTTATTGTATCTGACGTTAGAGGTAAGCACCAGGCTTTACGGATACTTTTGTTTTATTCCCTAGTGATATTCATGTTTCACGCAAATGCTCATATTTTTTAATAATATCTGCAGGTAGAAAAAGTTCTCTACATAACACAGTTGGTGTTTACAGTACGGTCCATTTGTGACTGTCTGTTATTGAGTCTTCATACCTGCCTTACTCTTTGTAGTTTTCTCTGGACAGTTCTGCTCTTCTTCATTGTCTCTATGGAAACCATTCATTTTTCTCTACTTCCAGCCTTGCATTCCTTTAACCTTTCCCCCCATTAATTACAACCCGACATTCTCACTGAGCCTGTTTCTCCTCTATCCTTCTAAACCTTTATCATCTTCTGTTCTACACTATAGATCATTCCCTCCGAACATTCTGCAGTTACAGAGGGATCACTGTTTTCAGAATGGAGGACTTCAAGCACATCCTGTGTTTTTGTAATTCCTTGAATAAGGACCTGGTGCCAGTAAATTAAGTTCAAAAGTAACAGCAAAGCATCTGATCTGATCAACTCATACCTTCCTTAGAGAGACCATCATGTGCCTGAATGAGTTAAAATTCCCTGACTGTTTCACACCATGTGATTTTATTTTGTTTTGTGTGCCTTATATCTGTTGGACATCTTTTGGCTTCTTTATCTGTAAGCAGCCTCATTCTATACTCACCATCCAGAGTCCATTCTATTAAGGCAACATTTGTCTGATCTTCAACCCTCGAAGGAAATCGTTTTTTTGTGCACTGCTAACCAACCTTCAACCCTCTCTATGTACCTTTTCAGATAAAGCCTCTTCCAATGTGGCCAAAGCTGTGTCTGTGTTGCTGGAGTCCGTCTGAAGGCCATGAACTCTTTCCCTTAATCCAGCCAGCTGTTTGTCCTTATCCTTTAACTGCTCCAATAGGTTCTCAATCTGAAAAGACAATTACATAAAGAAAGGATATAGAGAAACATTTAAATATACTATTAAAAAGCACTCAAACAATCAAAATCAAATCGATATTCAAGAGCATTAAGGCTTTGTCCGAATCTGGGAAGTTAGGTTGTGTTTGTTCATTATACTCAATAGAAGTACCAAGACCTGAAACACAATGACACACACACACAACAGACCTTTTATTACCTTGTAATAATGTGTGAATCTTTTTTTGTTGTTGTTATTGTCATTTGTATGTCTTTATGCAAGTCAGAACGGTCAAACACAGTGTTCAGCTGGATCAGCCTTGGTATCAGTTGAGGAGAGTTTAGTCAAAGTTTATTCAGTCCTTTGAATCACAGGACTCCGTCTCTGCATCTGCCTTTCTGTGGCTAACCTCATGTTGCTAAAGCGGTGGTGTAATAGCCAGTTGTGGTGTTCAACAGCCTTTATCTGATGAACATCTGGAAAACAGAAGACAAACACACACACACAAAAACAGGCACTCACACAAGCACACACAGGAGCACGCAGAATGCTCTGAGCTATACCAAACAAAACATTAACAGATGCAGCTGGAGTGGGATACAGTGCCATGCAATGAGACTCCTGAGGTCTACAAATTACTTTCAAAGGGACAGCACATCTGGTGATAGGACATGGTGATACGGCGACTTGCTTGTTACTTCACATAATCTCTATGTGGACTGAGGACTATTTCTTTGAGTGCTGATTTAATATCATCTTGATAAAGAAAGATTAATTTAAAAAATTGATAGATTCCCTGGGAATTGTTTACCAGCACAAAGCATTTATTGTCCTGTCTCCAACTCGAGAGAGTTTTCTAAACACTATGTCATTCGTTCACTACTCTAAGGCATTAATACCTTATTAGATCCATGATTGGGGCTTGTATTATACTAAAAACAGACAGTCCATTAAAAGAAAGTCATTATTAAATGAACACAACATTTATTAAAAAAGAAAAAAGAGAAAGCTAGTTCATTTACGTTGACAAGTGATTGCAATTTTACCCTAATAGTGAAAAAGCAAACAAAAATACGTAAAAAAACAACAACAAGAAAACAAGCCCAACAAGGGAAGTAAACTGCATTCCAGTCATGGGTGTATAGACAGATAATGTCCAAATCTATGCAGCTATTTTGCAAACAAATTCAATTAGACTGGGGACTTTTGTGTTCTTTGCTCTCTGGAGGGCACAAGTGAAGATTTAATGGAGCCATCTTGGTTTTGGCAATGAAGGGAAAGAGGTACGAGTGGGTGGGAAAAGGCAGCCAGGACCCTTTAGCAGATCTTGATACGTTAATGACAGTCATTACACAACCAGGCTAAAGGCTCTGGTCGGTCGGGCCACAACGGATAGGGACATAGAAGCCTTTAGGGAATGATGGGAAAGCTTCACACTACCAAAGCCTGATAAAATTCCTTGTGATTCTCGATTGCCATGGTTGTGTTAGATGGAAAGTCTTTGGTGTATATTGTGAGTATAGCCACTGGATGAATGGATGGATGGATGGATGGATGGATGGATGGATGGATGGATGGATGGATGGATGGATGGATGGATGGATGGATGGGTAGTTAGCTACTCTTGCTCGTGAGTGACATTACAGCAACTTTAATACTATTGCTAATTCATCAAGCTTGGAAAGACTGAAAAGACTTTTAGTCTAACATGCTTAGTGTTACATGTAGTAAAGAAAAAAGAAACAAACAGATGTTTTGCTTTTGTCGTTGGTTGTAGTAGTTCAGTAGCTTAACATAACTTGTTCTAAATGTATACATATGCTCTTATGTGAACCATTTGTTCTGTATCCTTGTGGGTACCAAACAGCCCTATTTTAGGTCAAATTGAGCATGTCACCCCCAGTCCTTAGATAAATGATTACTTTCGTCACCAGTCCTAAGTTTACTTTGGCTTGGTCTCACAAAATAACAACCTCTCAGTGAAATATTTAGTGCTGTCGCTTGGTCCTCTGTGAAATTGTGCAGAAAAACATTAAACACAGCTTCAGCCTTCTATACCAGCTAGATGAAAACAATTCACTTGAATCACAGATATGGGAAAATAGGCAAGGAATTCTGTCACAACCCCTAAACTCCAATAACAGCCACTGAGGAAAAATGCTTTTCGTGGACAGGCAAGAAGCAGGGCAGCTGTGTGACATTTTAAGGGGGATGAGGGCCCTCCATTCCAGTAGCTCTGCATTACAGTCATTCCTTTTATCTCTCATTACATGAAACTGCCTCATTCTATACTTCCGCATCTCTCTTTTTGTTACTCTTGTGCAAGCATACAACAATGCACACACACATACATGCAGAGACTTTTATCGCTAAACTGCAGTGCATATGTCATTCACTCACTAACCAAACACACCTCCCCCTAAAGCAGACCACCTACAATAGTCAGATTCCAGGCCAGGCACTGTGGTGTGGACCGTCTATCTCGGCGAGTGTGTATCCTCTTGAGAAACTATGATGTGTGCCTCAGCCATCCCACACACACATGGTTCCCCACTGTTTACAGTCATACTGTTTTGACTCTGATAGCTTTATCAGAAGGCCGATATGGCTGGACCCCATTCTTCTTAAAAGTAGGAATGATGATGTACAGTTCATTTCCACTGGCCTTGACTTTGTACATGCCACAGTCATAGCTTTACTCGAAGGAATAGATTATACCATTAGCTATTTTATCCATTAAGTGCTTCACCGCTGCAGTTTTGTCCAATTAATTATGTCCAATTTCATTGTGTAAATAGTACAAATATCTAAAGTGAGAGTCTGAACTCACAGATAACATGAATATCTTTTATGTTCAGAGATAACTGTCAGGAATTGTTTTCCAGTGGGCTCACCTTTACGTTATATACTCTAATTATGATGAAGAGTATGACATCATGATGAGCACTAATGCAATGGGAGGACGGAATAAGGCTCTACTTTTCTGACAAAAAAGGGGGAAAAACACTGTGGTCTAAAAGAAGCTTGTTCCAGAGTAGAACCACAAACCCGGTCAACCCGTCTGTCTTCCATCCAACCTGGGAACTAGGACCCTGTGGCTGCCAAAGGAATCATTTCTGCTGAGCAAAAAAAGGAGGCCAATGTGGAGTGTGACCACCACAAAAATACAATAATATGTATTTTTAAAACTCTTGTGGACCAATAAAAATACCAAACAATAATTGGTAACGTTTCAGAAAAGCAACTTGCTTGTCATCACCTTTAAAAATATAATAGAGACAGTTGTAAATCTCAAAGATACTGACCCTGCAGTCTATGTGCATGGACACACAAATTCACAGCGTGACAATGACCACAAACTGAACAATATGTAGCAATGCTGTGTATTTCCGTAGAGAAGTTTAGGCCAGAGTAAAACAGATAAAGTTTGAAAGGGCCCATACTGGTAATATTTTACCACAACTTGAAGCAAAGCATGAGCTTAGTTAACTTAAACAAGAACATTTGCATATTGTTCTCATCTATTGTAATAGAAGGCTTTAACTTGTGGATCAACAACGGAGACATGGGTCTTAAAAAAGAAAAAAAGTCTGACTATGAAGAACAGGAAAGAAAACTTTGTTTTTAGTGTGAGGAGGTCGCGCTTGTGTCTCATTTAACCGGGAACCTCTTACCAGATTTTCTCTGCCAGTAACATGCAATATGGTAGACCATGAAATAATCATACTGGGTAAGCTGGCGCCTCCATGTGGTTATTTGCAGCCATAGACAGTTATCGCTTCAAGAATTCCTTATTTGATTAGGAGCTCATTATGTTGCCTACATTTAAAATGGTTTGATTCAAATTGGTTGTGTCTTATATTTTTTTTGTATATGATGACACAAAACCTCACATAACATACACATTCTCAAATTCTCTTTTGATGTGATTTTACTTGTGTTAACTTCACAAAAGAAGATACATATTTTACTTGCACACCTTAAAAAACTGTTCTTTATACTCCTCCATTTCATGGTTAAGGGAAACATACATACATTAATGTTCTGCAAGACAGTGATTATGATCTCTAAATACCAATAAAATAAATATCCACTTTGTTATGTCGGATACACACAGAAATTAAAACCATTACAAAAACAAAGGAGCAAACAAAAACAAATATTAAAACTTTCCTGCCAAAAAAGAAATAACACAATGCTGTAGTGCTGCAGCAAGTGCTGTAGGATGGAGGTATAGGCTAATTTACAAGAGTGTGAGTGTGCGTTTATGTTTCCCTGCTGTTCGGTACCATAAAGATTGCAAAGAGTTGGAATTCAGTAATATATTAAACCAAGAGGACTGCAACCTTTTGTAAAGCTAAGAGAAAAAAACAGCAACGCTTTTGACTGAATTTAAATAGAATTACGGTAGTTTTTCTCTCTATTACTTAGTATGACAGCAACTCTTTTCCAAGAAATACAAAAGTGCCCTGCCTCCGTCAGTGACACACATACTCTCATTTCTATGCATGAACAAAGGAAAATAAACATACACAAAGGTCAAAAGACATATGCACTGAAGCAACACTTAGAAAGTACAATGCAGAGAGATGAAAACACTGTAAGCTATAAAAATATCAAGGCTCGTATACCATAAATGTGATTTACTTTCTGTCCCAGTGCTTCTTCAAAGACATGAGCTATTAAGCACGACTTGGATCAAACAACCTAAGCTTTGATAAAATTAGCTCCATGGCACAACTTCAGAAACAGCAAATGAAAACACAACACCCACAGGGGTTATTCCATGGTCAGAAATCATGCCAAATAGGATGAGAGGGGATTTTAAAAAAACAACTAAACCTAAAAAGTTCTCAAGAAGAAAAGATATATTAGAGACGTTCCTGCTTCACAAAACCCTATAACCTAATGGAAAATGTAATCTAACGTGAGGCCAAATTAGTTGGCTTAATTTTTATTAAGTATTAGGTCTGTATTGTTGCACCGTTGTTTTGTTATGTACTGGACACATTATTGAGAATAAGTAATGAATAAAATTGAATTACGTTTTTGGTTAATATAAATATAAAGCACAAATTGATCCACCACCTTCAATTTTTCCCCCCACCATTTAATGTATATCTGAAAAAAAAACTTAATATTTCAGCACATTTACACTCATTAAATCAACAATAACTAAGACGTACCATATGATGGCTGCATTTTCTGCTCAAATACATTTGTGTACCAACACACCAACGCAAACAGGAAACCATGTCCACTATCTAATTTAGTACTTTCTAAGTAATGCGTGGCTTATTTGAATGTCCAATTCAGAAAAGCCACATATTACAATCAGCCCGTGATTATTATCATGCATGTCTAGCCAGGTTCAGGCGATGGGAGCTCCACAGAGTGCCTACACATTTGACAACTAGACAGCCTCCCCCTCTCCCCACACATTCCTCGCTCCAGAAGGCCATTTGCACAGAAACTCTCTGCTGCATTCATACATATCAATTAACCACGAGCACATGTGTGTGCTCACACACAAAGATATGCAGACAAGAACTCAGAAGATGACAGGGACATTCAGAGAGACGAAGCGAGTGTTGTTTTCATAGCGATTTTTCCTGGCTGACCACAGAGCAAAATGAGCAGGCAGAGACTCCTGCAGACCCAGAGCTGCTCAATGGAGACGGATTGCACTCGTGCAAGTTCAGCTGTATACGTGATCAAGAGTGTGTCTGTGTGTGTCAGCCAAGCTGATCCCATGTCCCTGCTCTTTAGGCTCAAGACTCTATCTCTGCCCCCCTCAGCTGCGGAATGCTGCAATGATTGCTGGGTAATTACACTACTGCTTTAGTTCTTTGCTCCCAGCACCATTAGTATTTCTTGTTCTTTTATTTTTTTATTTTGTTTTTCATGAAAGAAAGAAAGAAAGAGTGGCCACCCCTTGAGGCCCACAGCAGCTGTATTTTAGCCTATGGCTTCTCATTTAGAGCCACTTTACAGTGATCTGGTCAGATAAATGTAGTGCAGCACAGTCAGACAGTTCAACTGGCAGTTCAAAAGCCAAACTGCGACCTTTTTTTTCTGAGAACATTAACTTAAATGAATCTCTCAGATCTTTAAGGATGAAACACTGTACTGCCAACAGCTTAACGGGTCACTCTGAGTAATAATGTGGCATCATTGGGGTTCGTTTGAGTTCTTCATCATTTTGAAGAGCCTTCAAACATATTTTACATCTTGGAGTGAGGTGCACGTACATCATCAGACAGATGATGTACTTGAACTGCTGAAGTCTAATATACACGTTGCGCGGCACAGGGTTTTTCCTGACTGATGTGTAGCCTGGCTCCAATCAAGCAGCCTTGAGCTTTCACCATTAACCCGTCTGATTGCTGATAGGAATAGAGGGGGATATACCAGGGGGTGGGGGTAGGTGAAGGAGAGGGTGCTCGCAGGCAATTTACCGGAACCTCCCCAGCTTCAGCAGGCTTATCTGTCGCTGTGTCTCTGCACTATGATTGGTCAGCTGGAATCCATTAGGATGAAAGGCATTGGTGGCCTCATCATAGATCTCTGAAGATTATAAATACTCGCATACAGTACAGCGTGCAGAGTTATAAATGAGGATTTCTGACAAATACATCTCTTGCTCATCCAGTTGTTCACCTGAATTATTTTTGTTGCCCCATCTATACGTCGTATTGCTCTTCTCTTTATCATTAGGTTTTATCTATTAAACTGGTTTAATAAGATTTGCACCTGAATAATCTAAATGCCTCTACTTGTACTGCATCTCCTGCAGATAAGACACTTGCTGTCCATAAATATTTCAGACAGCTGGATTTACAAAAACCACTGAATACTCCTTGAAAAAAAGGTTTTGTTCAGATTTTGCTTGCTTTTTTAACTTTTTGTTGATACTAATTAAGAGAAACACCAACAAACCGTTCAACATAAACACCCCTGAAGAACAGAGCATGCCAGTGATATCAATATATTATGAATGTCTACATGCCAACTTTCAAAAGTTAAACAGAATGTAAAAAGCCAAGAAAAACCAAATAAATGGCCAAGTGAAATAACTTTTGTAACAACCCATATCCTTATGAAGTTTCAAATATCAAAGCGCTTGATATTTTGGAAGTACTTAATCTCCTCTACATGAGGTTAGGTGACAGTTCCATTTTAAGATATGTTATTTCTGTAGACACAGCTTTTAATGGGAAACTAAAAAATGTATCAGTGCTGGAGAACTAGCTGGTAGTGTGAAGTTACATTCAGGCCTCTGCATCTCCATTCCTTCATTTACTGCTGACATACTGAAATGAACTGCAAAGTTTGGAAAATGGACTATAACAATAATAATCAAATTATATATAAATTAGTTGTCTTGCTGATATATATGATACATTAGTTATTTTTGCACAGAAATATAGATAATGGAAATTAAATAAGCCTAGGACAACAATAATCTTAGCATCCCGGGGGGAAAAAAACCCTAATGAATCAAGGAGGGTATTGACTTTGATTGACCCTGGCGGTGCAAAGGAGCCTTTTTTAAAACACAAAACAGCATCAGAAAAATTTTAATTTAATTTAAACTCACAATATGTCCTAATACATCAAGAATAATATGTCTTGGCTATCAAAAAAGATGCTTAGACAGTGTTTGGCTTTTCTGAATTGGACATTCAAGTATAACATAAAAAAGTAAATCATCAGTAGGGATGTGCTGCCCTTTGCCAGAAATTGCTATTATTTGCACAATATATGCTTTCGTTTCTATTTTAATTGAAGTCTAACCAACCTTAAGTCAAAGTGTCCTTTGACACAAATCTCCTCTGTCTCGGTGTCTCATTCCTACAGTAGCTGTCACAAAGATACTATAGAAGAGTGCTTAATAAATAATAAACACTATGGCAATTCTGGACAAATATGTTCCTGTCAATCAACGTCCAGCACTTCCCCTCACTAATCATATGCATCACATTCAATGGTGCCAGTGTTGTTTTGGATAATGTGTAAAACATGTTGGAAGAGCAAGAGAAAGGAGACACAAAGGAACATTGAGGGCTGTTTTGGTAAAACAACTTCAGCTAAAGTCCCCTTGGGTGATGACAGTAACTAGATGCCATGCATTAATGTATTCAGGGAGGGACAATTAAACTCAAGTGCACTTCCATCAAAATATAACCTCATTTTTGTGATATAAACTGATAAGAGCAGTTTCTTTACAGCTAGACGTGCCCTTGGAAGTCTGAGAAAGCAAGCCAGGACGTTTGATGACACCAGGGAAAGCACAAGTGCTTGAAGAGTCTGTCAGAGACTGCGTTCAGGAAAAATAAGTTTCCCCTGAGAGAGTCAAGGGTGACCCACTTACATGTAAGAGAGCCCCATGTCGACAGAACATCCTTCCATGTAGACACACACAAACATTCACACATGCAGCTTAAACAGACATAATCAAATCTCCCTGTCTGTGGCTGCTATGGGTGGGAACATGATAGGGGATACTATACTTCCATGCACACAGCCAGCCTTTTTAAAAGCATGAATATGGATAGAAATGACCACAATGTTTGAACATGAATAACACATGTATGCCAAAACCGCACCACAACCGGCTTTGCACACGTACCTCCCACAACTCTACCCCCTCAGCCAAAGAGGGGAAAAATAACTGTAAATGGAAAAAATAAATAAATACATCATTATGCATTGGTCATGGTCTCATTTACCACGGCCTTGAACAGAGCTCTCACTGTTCCATGTTGTGATACAAAAGGCCAATGTGCCCTCACAAGATTCTTTTTCTTCTATTCAAAGGTCATTTTCACGCTAATTAATATATGTCATTCAAATTCAGCCTCTTATTAGGATCAGCTTATCATTTATGGTGCCATGCTTTTAAACTTAGCTGACTCTCTAAACAGAGGCTAGTAGGAAAATACCCCTTTAGAAGTAATGTATTGAGTCAAACAATAGTTCAGTCTGAGCTGTGCAGAGCCGTGTCTGGACGTTCACTGTGGAGATTGCAGGTCTACCCGTGTCTATCTGTGTCTCATCAGCCAATCTGGGAGTTATTCTTCTCATATGTGAAGTATCACTCATGAGAAACTAAAGAGGGGCTCTTTGAAATTCTACATTTCAAACAAAAAATGAGTGCAACAAACCCAGTCAGAGAGACCCACCAGATGAAAATGTGGTTTCACTGCATTGCTCACATTTGTATCCTTGGCTCTGGATGTGTCAGATATGAGCTAGAAGCTCTTAAATCTGTCAAGTGATCCTAAATGAGTCAAGCTTTGTAATCCCTGTGTAAAAATAAAAAGTTTTAAAAGATGGCAAATTGATTAAAAAAGTGGAAGAAAAACATGCTGAAAAAGACAGAACCAGCAAGCCAAAAGTACAAAAGATAACTTATCAACAGCAGGGAAAAGTCCATTAAACACATTCTGAAAACACTAACAGGCACTCTGCTTTTATAGACATAACCTTTAACAACTCTTTTTCAATTTGAAATAAAAATCACATAAACAGCAGACTTATTGCACCTAGTTCAACACATATTATTTCCTTATGACTGCAAGACAGAGCAAGCAAACAAACTGCCTAACACACACACAAAAGTGGAAACACAGTGCACAATTAGACCTATCCTCAGCCGGTATCATCATCACCTGGTTGGTCGAGCAATCTGTTCGTACTGAAGACAGGCAGCTTGTTACAAAAAAAGCTCCATTATCTTAACCCTAAAAGCTCGCTTCAACAGAGGGAGGCGGCACAAGAGATTTATAGCCCAATTGTTGTTTGAAAACATTCACAGTTGATACATTTATGGGAAAGAGGCTTCAAATTAATATCAGCAAAGCCTCAGTGTATTGAATAAAAGAACTGTCACCTACACAGTCACACACGAGAAAAAAAGACTCAACATCATAAGATAAACAAGGGAAAACTAAAGGGTTAGAACATATATTAATTAATAACTTGAATGAGAGGTGATCAAAATACCAATGACCATCTCCAGAACTCATTTTACTGAAGTGTGTGTTCATGGGAGCAAGAGCAAACACTTCAACTGCAAGAGATCACAGGCTTTAATGTGAGATGGAGGTCAGACTTGTGGAAGTCTGGAAGTTTTTTTCAGCAGTGCAGTCATTATGCATTGTGCCTGCCTAAACTTTGGCTGTCACATGTTTACAATGTCCCTTTATTTATGGCAAGCACCTCCCACTACAACCTCAGCACAACTCGCAAGCATTCTGTCTGTCTGCAGCGAAGAGGGCTTATCTCTGGACACTGAATTAGAACAAGGCTGCAGGTGTCACTGTGTCAGCTCCATGGTCCTGATGGCCTGAGCGCAACGGCTATGTGGGAATCTACAGAACCTCTTCAACTATTAGCCTAAGAGTCAGGAAAATATTAGCTTGAGTTGTTGACTTGAGCGGAGTGTTAGTGATGGACAAGAAAGGGACTTTGTGTTATTGTATGGGAACAATTGCCTCATCGCAAACAAAAAAAAAAAATATGAACACAGATTCTAGAAGGACCAGGAATGATCTAAATGCTATGTCCATTCTGGGTGAAGATTTAGAGGCGGTAGAACACAATGAAGTTGGACTTTACTTGGATGTCAAACTAAACTGGAAATGTAACACTTCCCTTCTACTTTATGGAAGTCTCTCAATGTTTGGACAAAAATGTTGCACATCTTCTGTAACTTTGCTGTTTAGATTTCAGTCTGCCATTTGTTGAGTGAGCAGCATGAGAACAAGTCCAAAACAGACCATAATGACCAATACTGCACCCTCTCTTTAAAACAGTGCTGAAACAATGGAATGAGTTCTGTAGGAGGCTTCCTCTTCTCTGCTGTGATTGTGCATGATACAGAAGGTCACTTTTACCAGAGGCTACAGCCATTACTGCGTACGGAGAAAAATTCTGGATAAATCAAAAATGAAAATAATAAATAAATAAATTAAACACAACATTGTCATTTCTCTTGAGGAAACCTCACAGTCAGCCGTTTTCATCGCGTTAAGATTTGTTTTGGGGAAGAATTCCTCCTGCCAAAAACACATGGTATTTCTGTGTGGAACATACTGTCACACCTGGGGGAAATGTTGGTGTTTTTGGTCTTGTCTCCATGTTGTCTTGTCATTTCCTGTTTTACTTTGAAAGATGAATCCCCTTGTTTCAGGTCACTTGCACTTCCTGTTGTGTTCCCAGTCTGATTGTCTCCTTGATTACCTATTGTCTGCACCTGGGGATCCCTTCCCTCATGTGTTTAAATAGTCCTCGTCTCCCCTTGTCCCGTGCCGGTGTATTGAGTTCCATGACCACAGTTCCTGTCTTGATCACAGTTACAGTTTCCTAGTGAGTATTTCGTTGTTACTTTGTACCTTGCCCATAGTCTTGTTGTTTTGCTACTTTGTTCACAGCCTTTGTCTTCCTCATAAGAGCGATTATATTTTGATACTTTGTTCATAGTCTTGTTTATTGTTTTGGTACTTTGTCTCCACTCGTTGAGTGCGATTTTTGTTCAATAAACCTTTTTGGAATTAATCACCTCTCTGCGCCTGAGTCCTCCCTAAACCCCAGCCCGCCTGACACATACATCTAGAAAGGAAGCTGCTGTTGACACTTCCCTCTGGAGACATTGTTGTAAGTCATAGACCCCGTTTTGAAAGGAGTGTTTGAAAATAAGATGCCTGAAAATCCAGTCAGATTGATGTAAGTATTTCCTGTATTTTGCGGGTGAGACGCCTGTCTGTTCACAGTGTAAAACACTTCAATTGTCAATTCATTTCAGTTTATTAGATAGATCAATGAATCAATAAAAATATAAAATGTTTTATATTTGCAGTCAAGTGATTATCTACTGTTTAAATATCACCCAATATCTTCTGAGATACCCTTTTAAAAACAATCGACTCAGAAAAGTACAGCACAGTGAGTCTGTGCTTTTAGGTAATCCTTCAACTCTCTCAGAAACAACCAGACATCATACAAACATAATAGTCCATTTAAAAAAAACTGACATCAAAAGCAGTCCGGCTCACACATGTACACTGGTAGCATGGTTCATGACCTTTAGAGACAATTTTCATTAAACCCAGCAAGAGGAAAACAGGGAGGAGAGAGAAGGCTCTAATTTGAAGACATGAGAGGAAACAACTTAGTTGAGAGAAGAACTTTATGTGAGAGTAATTGGTGTACAGAGGGAATGCCAACATGAACACCACAGGTAGCCACAGGCCCTGTCTAAATAACCACCCATATAAAAGTCATTAGGATCTCAGAGACATGCTGTGTAAATATGTGTCTGTAAGCAGAGGGATATCAAGAGAGGAAGACGTGTAATTTTTAAGAGCAGCAAATACATGTTTGCTTGGGCACAAACTCAAATAAATAAATACCTGTCATGTGACTGGTTAAGCAAAAGTGAGGAAATATCCTCTAGGACACCAAATTTCCAATGGATGAGACACATTCCCAGGATTTTGTCCAGCCTTTAGTGAGGAGCTGTCCCCCTCTCTGAGCCTTGACAGGTTCCTGCCTTCAAATATTTAATCTTTAATGAGTCCCTGTTGTTGACTATCATCGGACCAAAATCATAACTGCTCTGTGGCCACAGATGGATACTATAGGGTGGAGTTTGGTAAGGTAGAACGCATTATAGCTCTGCTAGAGCAAGGTAAACTAATATGATAATGTGGCTACAGCTATATTCAAATCTAATTCAGCTAATATTAGTTTTTGTTGTTGTTGTTTTTTTTTTCTTTCTTTTTTCTCCTTTTGTCCCCAATAAGTCCTTACATCCATTTTCGTTACCTAATCATCCTAGTCACAGGGAGCCTGGAGTCTATCCCAGTTCCCATCAGGTGAGTGGCTGGGTGCTTCCTGAACAGCTTGCTAGTCCATAAATAACAAATCCCTCTGACAGCTCCTCATGGAAAAAATCTGTTATTTCCATATCAGAAGTAGAAAAAAAACACTTGCCGTGAACAGATACGAGGTGGATAAGAGCAGAGAGACAAGAATATTGGGGACGATAAAAAACAAACTTGTTCGGCCTAGTTTGACAAGTTTTCCACTTCAATCAATATCTTTCACATACGTGTAACTTTAGACGGGATTATCATGAAAAATTCACTGCTTCAGCTTTGGCTACATATGCTGCTTTGTTAAACAGAAAAGGACTGCGTTCTTTATTGGAAGGCCTTGGTTTTATTTTTACAAAAGTTCCTTTGCTTAATACTAACCAAATCTGTAATTACACAAGTACTGACATTAAGTGTTTACAGCCTATTCAGATGCAAAATTAACTATGTCACATCACAGACAATAAGCAAAAGGCAAATCAACTAAATAACTGGAACCCCCTAACCAGAGATACAACTTCAAGTAAGATAAAAAAAATAAAAAAATCATATTTATTCTGCTAAATATGAAAAGGAAAAAAAACATCAGAAGTTATTTTATCTTTATGACAGAGACAATTGACCAGGCTTATTCTTCTTCAAATTGGTACAAAAAAACGAGAGAAAATTGCGTACCTTTTTCTGTAGGACATTGACTTTTCTCTCCTTGACATCCAGCATGTCCTTCATATCCCTGATTTCTCCTGTTAGTGTACTCTTTTCATCGGTTAAGTCCTGCAGCTGCTTGGTCTTCTTGGTTAAGAACTGCTCCTTCTCTTCCAGACGCACTCGCAGAGCATCAACCTAAAATTGGTCAGGACATGAAACAAAGAGATTTAAATCAGAAAAGTTACCAAAAAGACTAAGATTGAGATATATCTTAGTCACTCAGCATATCCAGCTTTCATACTTAAGCCATAAGATCATATCATCATTGCAAACTATTTAAGAATGAACCACAATAATTTGAATAACAGGCAGCAGTACAGAAAAAGCATATATATAAATATATATATATATATATGTGTGTATGTGTGTTTGTGTGTGTGTGCAGGCTTTCTATATAAGAATAAATCTCGTAATATTTTTTCTTTGTCCACGGTCAGGTGGTCATATTGTGTTTTACTCAGTACAAGAACTCACATCTTTCAACACATCTACTTGTTGACATTTGGAAGTAGTAAAAGTTTGACTTTGACCAAATGTTCACAATATGAACCACTGTGGACTGATGCAGTAAAAGTGTACGTGAAAGGGAAGGAGTCTGGAACCTGTCCCATCATTTGTTATTGAGAGTGTTGTATGATCGGGCTGGTGCTGCTGCAGATCCCACTGCTCACTCAATTCACCCTATGTGTATTAAAATCCACTGTATCTGGCTGTGTGCAACGACATGAAGGATGTCTGAGCTGACTACAGAAGTGGAACTCAACATCAACATTCTTCCACACCACCTACAGTGATACACATACTCTCAGCTGGCTGTCATGAACAGACGTTGTGCTCTTTACGCAGCTGACTTCACATCCAGCACGACTTACCACAGTGCACATAGTGAACCCACTTGAACTTTATTTGAAATCAATACACACACACACACACACACACACACAGATAAAGGAAGACATTAAGAGAGGGCTGGTTGAATGCAATTCTAACAAGGGATGAAAAGATTTTGAAATGCCTGCATTCTACCTCATTTTAAAAATAATTTTACAAGAAATTTACAGACCTACTAAAGATTTTCTGAGCAATTGGACCAAAAATCAAGTCCATTTGAAAACACTTACACTTTTTTAGTTGAAAGTTTTTAATTAAAAATGTAAAACAGTGGAAATAATTGCACCTGAAAGAAAAAGAAAAAGAAAAAAAAGGCACTCCTCCCTGGGCTGCCAACTTATCATAGTTGAGAAGTTTGAGTGTCCAAATGATCCAAAGAGCTATGTTGTCCAGGGCTTCAAGCCCCTGGTAGGTTCACCCAAAGCAAACAGGTCCTAGGCGAGGGATCAGATGAGGTGCAGCCCAAAGACCCCTTATGATGATTTACATAAATGGATCTAGTGCTCCCTCGCCCGGACACGGGGCTGTCCAGGCGAGGAAGCACTAGATCCAATGGGCTCTCCACCCATTTGTAAATGGGGGTAGGGAGTGGGAGATAAACAGGTGGATCGGTGTGGCGTCGACAGTAATGCGGGCGCTGTACTGGTGTGTTGTGATGAAGAGAGAGCTGAGCTTAACATCCCATTCATCTGCACTGAAAGGGATGTTGTAACAGTCTGTAATGGTGAAGAGAACGTTCATCAAAAAGAAAAAGCAGTTTTACTGCACCAGTTTTACTGGTGCATCTCTTTTCCAAAAAAGGTCAAAACCAGTGCCACTGCTTACTGTCCTCCATGTCTCTACTGTGATCAATTGTGCAAGCACTGGGGGCTGAGCAAAATTTCAATATCATCAATGCACAAGGGTCCAAATTGGTTGCTTCCAAATAGTGTCTGAGCTTACCCTTTAAGTTACAGCCTTTTTGGTCAGGATTGTGCAGCTGCACTCTGAATCTCATTATTTTTATTGGCGTGCATCATCTGATGACAATTTGTCACCACAACAAGCAAAGCTCACATGAGGCACTGAAGCCAGCTGCATTTTATCTGAAAGATCATTAGGGTGTGGAGGTCACTCAGTGCTCAAGTTAAATGGACAAGCTGGAGAAAATGGATGAATTAAAAAAGATAAACGGGGATACACTTTTACTTTAAGCAAAATGGCAGAAAAAGGTTGTTTTGATCCACAGCTTTTTCCCTTACTGCCTGTTTGTGTATGCCTCTGGTCCTGTGAACTGAAAGTGAGACACAATGAAGCCACCTCCCATGTAGTAGCATTAGAACCAGGCTAAGACCCCCAGGTGTAAGATGGTGAAGTATTTATCTCATATTGCTCCTCTGGCAGTGAACCAAAGACTAGTACTGAGAACGCCTCTGTCCTCCACAAGTCCCATTCGCCCACACATATACACTTACTGTAGCGATATCACTAATCCTTTGCATGTCCAGTATGTTTCTGAACATTATTGTATGCTAGTGCCCACATGGTGTTTGCTATGGACTGCGTTTGTGTGTAAATGCATGCATGTGAGCAACTAGAAAACAGAGACCTCCTCAACTTTAACTTCACCTGACAAGGAGCACGTTTGCGAGAACGTAACAACAGGGCCTGACAGGAAATCCCTGCTGTCTCACCTGCATCAGCCCACTAAGCTGTGATACCACAGATACTACTACTGCTAATACCCTCTTAAAGCACTCAGCAAAGCCAGATGCTGTGCAGAATGAACAAGGAGAAAAAAGACAGAAATGTGAGCAGGGACAGATGAAAGGATGGGCTTTAGAAATGGTGAATGGAAAGGAAGTGTGAGAAGGTAAAAAGAGATTAAAGCAATTCTTCACAGATCATTTGGCCGGAGTATACTAACATCATTGTTACACTGTTCATCTGACTAAAAGAGCAGCCCCTGCAGATATGTTGCAAACCTGACTTAATCAGCCGGTGTATATGTTGAGTTTATCAGCATATGATAAGACAGGGTGATGAATACATCTTTTCTCCTTCAGTTTCCTAACCTGTTTTCTATTACTTGAAAGAAAAAATCAATGTAAACCAACGTGTCAGAGTGACAAAGTTGCGTAGTCCCTTGGGCCATGCTTTGTGCATACTAGTTTGTGGATTTGTGTTTCTGTGTGAGGGCATTAACACCTAAAGCAGGATCTGATCTGTGCCGCCTTAAGCGAAACCATGTTACTGATCCATTGATTCTGCCACAAAAGGGCACAATGGGACATAAAGGAACATATCTTATTTTTTTATGAAAGCTCTGTTTTTGTCTTTTTCTGATGGAAAGAAATGTGAAAGATCAGGGAGAAAAGTAAAAGCTCTCTCTGCTGTCCATTCTGCTTCATTTCAATTCCAAAGGGGACACTGGAGACTGCACTCAGAAGCTGAATAAATGAATTAAAAACACATCTATAAAACCCCATTCTCCTCAAAAGCCCAGTTTAAACATTCCAGCCCATCACTCAACACCATATAATTTTAAAAAATTACCTGATATGAATTCAAGATTCTGTGGTTGAAAAAATATAAATTCTTGGGATACGTGGATTTTTTTTTAATAAAGTGGAAAACTGTGCATGGACATATGTCTACATATCCAAAAGAAATTATTCAGAAATTTCACATGCATATATAATGAATGCACACATGTCTGTAATTGTTGCCGTGATTAAACCTGTAACTATGCACCCTGATGCAAAAGCACACCCCGAATCCCTCTGACTTCCTCTCTCATGCTAGCAATGGCAGCCAAATGTGGATTCTGGAAACTGGTTTGCAAAGTAAAACAGAGGCTTAAAGAAAACAGCTACACTGTTTGTCCACACCTCCCTTTTTCCTGCCTCACATTTCATCATAAAAGTTTTTCTGGCAGGCGATTCTGCAAAGGTATTGAGCGAAGCGCTGACACAGGGCTGCAATAAACAACACAGAGACTATACGAGTAGACCACAGTCTAATCGGTAGAACCAGAGAGACCACAGCAAAGGCCTGGGGACGCACCAACACTCGTATAGTAATATTTGTACTCTGACTCACCCCTGCATGAGTGCAATATTGCGAAAAGTCTTCAGCTGATCAGGGAAACATTCCTCATATGTTTTCTAATATCCCATCTAGGTCTTTGAAATGCTATGACCTAAAAAAAAAGATAATGCCATTTTTGTGTTGCTGTTCAAAGAATTTGGAACTGAGAACACCAACATAAAAGTTCTGAAATCTCAGTAGAGGGTCTAACTTCTGAACTGAGGTCTGGTTGGGCTGCTGTGGTGCACCAAAAACAGCAGTGTGAGCCTTCACATCCCTGGCTGTATGACATCCCTCCTGCTTCTGTTAACACAGTAAAGGTCATCCATTGTAGACCTTATTCTATTTTATGGGCTGTACAGTTAAATGAATCATCTGATTTTATGCCATAATACACTTTTATATCTTGTTTGTCCTCCATACCATTTATATTCTTTCAAGGACGTCTTTGGTGAATATATGCATCCAGGTAAAACCAGCACACTCTCACATTCTTACATCCAACTGCTGCTTTCACTCTGATTAATGTCTACTTTATTAAAGACTGGTGAAAAGGGAATAAAAATACTGGCTTATCCAACCTATAAAATACCTTTGCAAACAGTATGCGCACTGTGCTGCCTCACACAGATGGTGTACAGGCACCTGACTTTGGTCATAATTGTTTTAAGCAGATGTAATATGGAAAGGCATTAAAGATCTATTGTTTCCTGATGAGGCAACATTAACTTGTGAAATATGTCAAGAGGTTTTGGCCAAGGAGTGTAAAGATTAAAGCTGCTGTTGTGAATCATGCCTCTATTGTGCAGTCATGCAATATGTGTATGTTAGAGTATGCACAGGACCAGGTGGGAATTCCTATTTCAAAGCAGGCATAAAGTATTTCCCAAAGCAAATGCAGACTAAAGGTGTGCTTCTCAGGGGGCCAGTACTATAACACTTGTTTTTCTATTTACACACATAAACTATCGTTCAACCACACAGAGTGCATTGTCTACCAACTGAACAAACACATGCAACGCACTTTTTTCCTTTAACCTCCTTCCAGACATGACAACACTTGAGCTGTTCTGTGCGGAAATTAGGGACATTCCCTGTCCTCAGGCTTAGGCTGTATGTCATTTGTGGGGTGTCTTTTCAAGCTGGGTTAAGGAAAACAGTCAGAACTCTGATCGGGACTTGTATAATGGACGGATCACCTTGGGGCCAGCACAGGATAACAAGCGGATGTAAACTGCCTCACAGCGGGGGCTGCAGGGCGGAGAGTGGGGCATTGTACACCACAACATCTGTTGATAAAACCTTAGTAACACAGCTGTCTGCCCACAGGCAACAAAGGCAACATGGGAAGGACCAGATGTAAAACAAGTTGGGAAAAAGTGAAGACATATACAGGCAATAACAGAAATCCACTACCAAAGCAATCTTTGCTGAAAGTATGAGAGTCAGTTCTTGTGGTATTGTGCAAGTAGAAGGATAAATGACAGTGAAATTGTAGAGGACTCACCCTAAGTACAATCACACCATCCCTCGCTGCACACAGCTGCCTCAATCCCTCTTTTCCCCTCCATCCATCATCATTACACTCCCTAACACACACCCATAATATTCACATACACACATCACGCACATGGACATATAAAGGAAGAGACTCTGCAGTCGTTCCCCATCATTAGCACTTTTTTCCTACTTTGATTATTTTTCCTGATCATTCCAACACCACACGTTAGCAGCGACATCCTGTTTCCAGGGGATCCATTTCCTGTCAAACCACACCGAACATCACTCTGGCAAACACATGTAGAATGAACTCAGAGAACAATGAGGTAGGTACCGGAAATTGTCTTGATTTGTGTTTGGTCAACAAGTACAAAAAAGTTTCTAGGCTTTTTAGCACAATAATACAATGTTACTTTATGAAAGTGAAAACTGACAATAACTTTGAACAGATGGCAAATTACATGCATTTGGCTACGTTTGATTTGAACAGAAGCAATGTAATTTCATCCTAAAGTTGCTAGGTAATATGATAATTGTGTCATCTTTATAACTTCCAAGCAAACTCTCAAAAAAGTCTTGCTAAAACCACCAAAATCCTGACATGTGAACCTATTTGCAAAGACTTCTGCTGTAGAATTGACAGATCGCTTTTGACAAAACTGTTATAACTAATATTGATTGTGTCAATACATATAAAAAAGAAGAACTGGTCAAACGGTGTATCACACTCGTCTCAAATGATGTGTTGGTTGTTCAAGAATGAATAAATCAAAAGTCAAGATAACTCAACATAAAATGTTTGCACATACTAAAACTACATAAATACACATCAGCAACAGACTAAATGACCCTGTTGAGCTTTTGTTTACTCGCTCACTGCTGTAATTTAAATGTTTCTGTTCACAATGAATCATTAAACCATTACAGCACTTTTTCTATGAACCCAAGCTGCCTTCAACTCACTTCACATCATTGTTTGGTTTCAAATCCAATTTGGTGGACAGGACAAGACGATTGAGTAAAGATAACTGTTACAAAAATAGGTTAAATTGTTACCAAAGACTTGACTTGTCTGTGATTGTATTTTTTTTATCGTATTCTTGTGACATTGAATGTTTGTGTAAATGTGTCATTGCACATCTTTGTGTATTCATGTGTGCATGACATCAGATGTGAAGTTGTCTGAGCAAAAAGAAGGGTGACCCGGAGGAGAGGACAAAAAGCAAAGAGATTATTGTGCTTGGCTGTCCGCATCATCACCTAACTGTTTTCTGGTTGACCAGCTGATGACTGACAGAGGACCAAGCTAAGCCCTCGCCACCCTGTGTGTTTATGTGTGTTTTTGTTTCGTTTCAAAATAGCAAAAAAAGACAACACCCATTTTCCAAAGAAAAAAAAACTAGTGTGAGACACGATCACACAACTGAAATGATTGAAGTGATCTTCACTGGTGCACGAGCATGTGTTGTGTATTAGTGGTAGAATGCTAACACGGAGGTAGCACCGTGCACATGCTTTGACGATTCTTATACACAGGCAAATTTACTCCATTCCCTGTGCAAACCATTAAATATCTCATCCGCATTTTGACCCCAATAACTCCATTTTATGGCTTTTCCACATAGTCTCTGAAGAACTTGTAGGGCCTTTATTTTGGACCGTACCATGTTTGTTCTAGCGGGCCCAATGCTGTGCAACTCGCAGAGTCCCAAACCACACCACTCCAGAAACCCAAGATCAGGCTGTTGGGCCTGAGAATGGTGTCCACGATCAGGCTAGTTCAGATGGGGTCATTTTAAAACTGGTCGACAACACTTGGCACTCATCACAGGAGGTTTAGGAATTAATGTATAATTGATGTTTAGTGATCCATCTGAAAAAAGAACAGAGCAGAGCCAAAGGTTTTCCAACATCAGCCCTAAAACCTGACAGTTGTTTTTAATAATCTCTCTGACTCCTCAGCTATTTTGTTATTTGTTACACGCCATTTTGCTGTAGCGTTACAGATGGAACCTAAGAATGGACAGGGGAGAAAAACAAGCAAGCAAGTACAGGGGAGATAAAACAGATGTAGGTAGAAAAAAGTGAATGAGGCAGAAAAAAGAAAAGGACTACAGCAGGGGGACAGTCCAGGGTGTATCATAACCCGGTTGAGACCACATCTTGTCTCTGCCTGAGTACCTACACAAACCATCAATCAGCAGAGAACAAGGAAAGATCAACAAAAATGGTCCAACGGGGAGCACAGCACACCATACCATTGCTTCCCTCACTAACAAAGGCGTGTAGCCATCAACATCCATCAAGCAGCACTTTTCTCTCACTTTCACTTCCCCTTATCGCTCCATTTATCCGTGAGTAATTCCCTCACACACTCCAGAGTCTTTTTTATATTCTTTTTAAGTTTCCCTATTAATCACATAGTGGTCAACTTTAGCAGGTAATTCTTGAGTCGTTTATATCTTCTTTCAATCTTTATATTTTGACCTCACAATCAACTCCTCACAGGTAAATAATCATGTTAAGAAAGAACAAGGTGTGAGGTCCCATGTGAGTAAGTTCAAATGCTATGCTTCAGACTGTGTTCAATATCTTTAACAACAAAGCTAAATCTGTATCAAAAGCTACTTTAGACACATTTCCTTGCATTCTTTGAGAAAATAAAAATATATAATTGTATCATTTACATGCCTCATTGTTTATGCCTTAAGAAGATTTTAATTACAGCATTACTTATATCTGCAAAGTGATGGTAATAAATTAAGTTTTTCTAGATAATTTAGTGCCCATTAGAAACTCAGTGGTTTGCATTCCTCGTTTGTTGGACAACAGTTTAAAGAATTCTTGAGCAAGATGCAACAGTTGTTTTGCATGCACCATTGTAATGTGTACTGCACTCAGAAGTCTACTAGACTCAAACCACTTAAACCACAGAGACTGGCTGATCCTGTCTTTGGATCAGCCTTAGCCGAGGTATAAAGGAAGCCAAGCCTATACAAAAATATTAAAAGAACATAAAATGCAGTGCAATTGGTCACATAATAAACAATTCTACAGCAGAACAAACAGACTGACACACCTCCTGGTTCTCTGCAGTTGTTTGCACTCAATACAAAATCCAAGTTTTGTTCTGAGATTGCATACTGTATTTCTAATCACTGAATACATGGAAACGTTCATAAACTATAAGCATATATTTACTGAATCATTCATTATTTCATAGCACATTAGTTTAAATGCACCGGTAGGGAGACGATGTAAATGTTGGATGTTGAAGCTTAACATTGTGATGGTCATAAAAGTTTGATGTAGTGTAAATGCATTCTTCACTGTGAAAATGTGTTTCTTATTCCTCCAGAGCAATGCCTTATCCTTCAGATGCAGGTGCTGAGTCTTGACCTGTGGAACTAACTCTTTTGGCAGAGGCAAAATTACTCAGCATAAAGGTAGCAGCAGCTCTCTTGAACACAGTCGACCCCTCAAGCCGAGGCCCAGCATCTGCACTCATTGGATAAGAGACATTCCTTAGAAGACAGTAATGATCATATTTTGGAGGGTGACGACAGATATTTAGAGAAAGGAGTGAAAGAGGCCATCTATGTTAAACTGGAGCAACCATCAAGACAGAGAGGTGGTGGGCTAGGGGCTCTTTCATACTTGGATGAGGGACCAACAGACTTGGGTTGAAGGATAATGCAAGGAACTTGCCCTGTAGTTCAGTTTCTATTGAAAGAGGTATTCCAAGTATGAGCAACACCAACCAAGTGAGTAGACAAGTCCATGCTATGTCAACAAAGTACAAGGTCAATGTACGGTTATCCACATGTGGACAACCTCTGATGAGGGCATTGATATCACTCCTCTGACCTTGTGCACTTTTGGATGTGCAACTTTTTGGGACCAAACACCACACCACAAAGAGAGTCAATGCAGTAATTGGATCTGGAGCCAAAACCTGTATCCAAAGGAATCACAAATGTGGTGTAAGAACACAAACCTTTGTCTAAATCACATAACCATTTAATTAGATTTGTGACAAAGAACAGTTACGTAAACAGTCCCATGTGTCTTATCAAAGCCTGTTTTTGTATTTTAAAGAAATGGCGAACATACAAAAACAATCTTCCCTCAGAAAACTGGATCGACCCAACTCTTGTGCCACCGGGTTTCTATCCTGTTCCTTTGTTACTGACTGGTTAAATATGCAGGAGGGCCTCTGATAGGTTACCTGATCTGCTGGAGTATCATTACAGCCCAGCATTGTCCTCATCAGGACAGGAAAGACACACAGATCTACTGTATTAAAGGGTTAAGTTTCAACAGACACTGGAAGACTCACAATGCTCACATACAAGTGCACATTCATTATTTTCCACATTTTCCAGTTATCTGAAGACAGATTCAATCACACCCATTAAGAAGCTGTCCTTAACTTTGACTGACAAATAAGTACACTTCCATTTTCTCATTGCCTCGCTCACAGTGCCCTCTCTGTTCTTCGGCCAGTTTGTTCTCCGTCCCAACCTGGGGTGAACTGCTTTTAGATACTTTCTAATATGAAGTTACCCCTCAAGTCATCAGTCTGTGTATTGCAGAATGAACAAGTGTATCACTTACTAAAATTAATGGCAAAACCTTCACAGACAATAACACACACAAGCATCAACTAAAAGCTCCGCAATATACTTGTATGGGTATGACTCGCCAGTTGCTATAAGACTGCCAAAAGATCATGTGGGGCTCTTCATGAATTAATTCTAAATTCAATGTGAGAAGAGCTGGAACAAACTACTGCTGCAGATCAAGTAATATCATGAGTGGATGAGAGAAATGAGGGGAAAGAGGAGGTACTGTGAGAATAACTGTCCTCTGTTGCTGAATGACTGACATACAGACAGCAAAGGAATGCAGGCCCATGGCTGGTCTTTTGAGGCACAATAAATATCTTTACTCATCCTCTGGTTTGCCCACTTAGTCCAGGAAACCCAAGCCATTCCCAAGTGGGGGAAGAAGCCACTTCAATAGTTTGAAAAATTACTCAAGACCGGAGATGGGAATCGAGCAATCAGAACGGACAGCATATGTGTTTTTTTGTGTCTATGGGTTTGTGAGGACGGCTGTGTGTTTGTGTATTTGTGGGTATCTGGATCTTGTTACAGCTCTGTTAAAGCAGTCTATGAGAGGTGAGGACCAGCAAACAGTACAGTGATGCACCAAATATCAGAAGCAAAACAGTCAGCTATTTCCTTCTTCCTACATGTACACAACAGTATTTCTTAAATACATATTCACAGATATCAACAGATACCCCTACACGCACAACACCTGTTCTTTCAAAAGACTTCTTCTCATAAACGGTTGATACAGTTATCTGACCTATCTAATGTATTCTAATGGTATTTACAAAGAAATGTTTGCAAAGATGTGTGCTATATTAAAAAATTCCACATCATCATGCCATAAAAATGTATTCTTGAAATATGATACCTCTCTAAAGCATTCTATTTCACGAGGTCTGACAAAATCTGACCAATTACTGACACATAATGACCCAGCAAAATATTAGAGATTACTTTTTTATTTTCTGCTGAAGCAGATGTCACCAGGAAAGAAATATTGCTGTGATGGCTAATGCTCAAAGACACAGAGAATCAAAAAGTGAAAACAATACCAGCTTAGTATTTGTGGCTGGTAAACATGGACACACATAAAAGCCACCCAATGAAAAGCAATTCCTTCAAGCATGATGTATTCAGCTAACAGCAAGAGTCAAAATTCTTTGCACATGTATGAACAATTAGGCCTAATTTTGGCTCAAATTGCTTCCTGTAATGATGAGTGGACATAGTTAGCAGGCCGCTCTCAACTGCTGAACATAGTGAGATCTAAAGTATCAGTTCCAAGTCTTAGAGAGTGATGGAGAAAATGCTCACATATACACACACACAAAGACACGCATATACACACAATCCATTTCCATACCAAACAGCGATGATAAAATCATTAGAGCCGCATAGTCTAGAAACTTCAAACGTGATGAAAAAAAAACTGCCAACTTTCTTCCAGCCGGCTCATGGACCCACCCACATACTAACAAACCCTTGGTGGACTATAGAAACCACACACAGACATTTTTCCACCCACCTCAATGCCCATTAAAGAAACCGAAAAAAGTTGAATCCAGGGGAAGAAGGACAAACTCATGTGCACATGCACAGTATAACATCAGATACACTGAGTACCTCTTTTATCTATCAAGAACAGATAAATCTGGAGCGAAGAAAAGATTTTCTGAGCCATTTTGTGCGTAAATAGGCTAAATAACTTAAGTCAGAGAGCTATCAAGAAATACACTGAAAAGTAGGAAGGATGAGAACAAAATTAATACACTTTAAATTCGGGTTATTATCAGCTATGTCCGAAAGTAATAGCATCATCAATGCAACATTTTGTAAATAATTTTGTTTTTCAGGAATCTCTGTACCCCAGAAAATCCTGATATCTACATGTAATTGTACATGCATAAATGTGCAGACTCTTACCTCTGTCTGCAGGGTATTGGCGCGTTGCTCCTTGGCACTGAGGGACTCTTTTAGCACCTCGATGTGTTGCTTGGAGTCTGAGTTTTGATTGGTCAGCGTTTCTAACTTTGTTTGCAGGGCCTGCATCTCTGACTCCTTCCTGTTCAGCTCCTGCTTCTGCTGCTCTATCTGTCAGTCACACACAAAGACACAAATGTACACACAGAGAAATTTTATTGGGGAAACCGTTGAGGCATCGGGGAGCGAGCTGATATCCACACAGACATTTTCTTTAATCCCTTTAGAAAGTATTGTAAAATGTGTTTCTTTTTATTTTTGTTGACACTACTACACTCACAACTATTGAAAGAAACAATAAATGTATTTTCACTGTATTTCACAAATTTCTGTTTTAAGGAGTGAAGTTTTAAAGAAGTTGTTAAGTGCAGCACAGTGCTACAAGCTATTCTTTACTACAATGAGAAGTAAAGACAAATTCAATTTTAATATAGCTCTTAAATTATTGAAAATCATGGATTTAGAAGTGAATTAGGTCAATCAAGCGGTTGTTAGAAATACTTTTACTGCTATGTATTGATTTATCTATTTGATAAAAAGAAAATATGAAATGTTTCTGAGAGAGAGAGAGAGAGAGATTTACTTTGGCGCATTTAATCAATCAGTAACTATAATCTAAATATGTCATTTGTGTTATGACTCATTTAATTACGGAGATGATGTACTGCAATAATGAACCATGACCCAGGCCTACATCATCAATCCTCCCTCAGACGTCTCAGGCCTATTGTTGCGATACACCAAGTAAAACAGCCAAAAGGTAAAAAATCATTCTGGGTGACAGACTGATTGTTTAAAAGAAAGCTGTATCAAACATAGCAGAAAAGCACACAGAAACAGAGGGAGATTTCTGTACTGAGACTAGCTAAGTAGGCTGGAATCTGTCGACTGGTGCCAAAAATGCACAAAGCTGATTCTAGGGGAGATTTCTCCTATTGTGAGTTGTATGGGGCTTTCTTGAGGCTGAGTAGACCAGAGGTTGGCCAACACAAATTTGGTCACACATAGAGTCCTTAGAGCCCCGAAAAATATAACGGGAGCAGAGGAAAAGAGGACAAAGGGCAAAAATGTGAGGGGTAAAAAGACAGGTGAGAGTGATGAGAGAATACTAGGTCCTGGAGGGACAAAAAAGTGGACTAAAAATTACGGTAACAACAGAACATAATCATTGCAACAAGGAGCAAAGATTCCAAAGACTATTTAGAGATGAAAAAAAAATAATGAGAGAGCAGAGGGACTAATGATAGGGGTACTTCTGCTTGTTCTGTGATCCAAGGCTGTTGGGTGGGAAGGAAGAAGGTGGGAGCTGGTCTGATGGAAGACACACATGGTGACAAGGCCTGCCCCTATGAAGACACAGAGACAAGAGGATTGCAAGCTCCTAAACTAAAGCCCTGGCGTTGTGCAGAACACAGCTCATCACTTTGTACTCCTCAACCACACAGCTGAGGCCTCTGAAAGGTAAGGTCTGCAAGAACCGATCTTTCAGATAAATAAATTCACCTCTTCAAAACTCATTTGGCATACTATCCCATGTTCTTAGAAGCCATTTTCCAGTGTTTGAGCAGATCAAAGTCCAGAAAAGAAACTGGAGAGGACGGGGATGCCGCATTCTCCAGTTTCTCTTATCAGAGTTGCACCTCATCACCAAACACTGCAACCGTTGAAAGACCAGGACCCTAAACACTTCAAGGATATAGAATGAATCTGTGCATATCCGTATGTGTGGCGATGGCCTGCGTTTCAGTGTGACTGTACGTAGAAAGATGAGACATGCAAGAGTGAGCCAGGGCCATCACTGTGATGTATATCATGGGTGAGGAGAGAGCTCCTTCCTCTGTTCCTCTGTCGTTGTAAGCTCACATTCATCTGTCAGAGCCCCATTCACAAAAACATCTCTTTTATGATTGCATCAGGAACTTCCCCAATGCAATGACAAATGGGCCCTACAAAGAGCACCATTAATAAACCCAAGAGACACCATTTTGCATGTCGAACATTTTATGGGCCTCAGGAATCACAGACATATGGATAGAAAATCTTGAAACTTGAAATTCAATTAAATTAATATTTCTACAGGACCAAATTTGTCCAATAAATGTCCATTTATAGAAAAAAATGTTTCAAACCAACTTACTTCAATTAACATATTAGCAAATAAGAGACACAAAAAAGCCTTGCAAAGGAAACTAGAAGGTCACATTAAAGTATCTCTTCCATTCTGGCCCCATCCTGAGCATGCAAGTGCAATGGAGATGAAAACTCCCTTTTAACAGGAAGAACGCTCTAGCAGAATCAGGAAGAGGAGGGACAACCAGTTCCTTTGAACAACTGGTGACCGAAGAATGACTGGTCAATGCCCAAGTACTGAATCAGGGAAACTATAGTTTTAATTTGGGATTACATATGTAGAAATGACTGTTAATAGCAACCACTGTTAATAATTACTATTTATTTATAATTAGTTTCTAATTACTTCATACTTCATCTGTATTCACCATCTCAACACACATATTCATGGTGCAACACATGCTTCACATGCAGCAGCATTTTTGTCATGCATTCAGTCACACACAATTGAAACGACAGCACTTTAGTTGGGTTCAGGACCTGCCCAAGGACATTTGAACATGTAAACTACAGGAGGTAGTTTCCAACTTTATGACCTGTCCAATGTCCTGAGCCCCAATGTGCTCAGAGCTATTCAAATGTGAAAATTTTTTATGTAGCCTTAGACGGAATATTCTTGGTAAGGCCTTTCCCAAGACAAAGCTGAAAACCCCAAGCCACACAGTAAACTGACACGGTGCACTGAAAGCTGAGAGTTCCAGAGTTTGCTACCTCAGAACAGATGCCACAGATAAAGATGTAAAATAACTGGTCATCACAGTTTTGGCAGGTAGAACAAAAATTAACTTAATGGGATGCATGAAATAGACAAGACAAATGTCACACTGCTTTCTTACAACCCAGGAATTTATATACAATAAGAAATAAGTGTAGACACTTTTGGCATCCATGCATCATCAGGGTTCTGGGTCAAAAGCAGCTAAAAGAAAGAAGATACTGTTTATGCACTTTGGGAGAAGGTTCCTTCACACTTCAAACTCTTTGTCCATAAGCATGCACTGGAGACATATAACAACCTCGTTACCACAAAAAAATCCACTTATGTCTTGGGACATGCATGTAGCATTTGGATCATGCAGCGATTTGCAGCTTGAGTTACATGCACACATAGTCTACCTTAGTTTTCATGAATTTAGAGTGACTCTTGTAGACTTCCACCTGCTTGAGTTCATCCTGTCTGTCATCAGGGTGCAGCAGGCCGCTGGTCTTTAGCATCTGGACCTCATCCTCTAAGTCTCTGATGTTTCTTTCCAGGGAAGAGATCTTGGTGTCCTACACCAGCAACAGTAGGCACGCAAAAAATCAGCAAAGAGCATGGTAAGCTTATCAATTACTGGCCCAAAAAACAGCTGTCTCACTCTATCAGTGAGACGTCTGTTGATGAATCAATTCAATTGTACAAAATCGCACATATAGATAAAAGACAACAAACAGGTGAAAGGAACTGTGATAAATCTTAACTAATACGTACTGTACAAAAAATGATAAAAAGCTGAATATTTCACATATGCGAATATGAAAGCTCACACAAATGACAAGCACTAACATCAACTGCTGATCGGAATATCCTCTACATGTGCAGAACTATGTCTGACCAGAAAATGAGGCCAAAGATCAAAGCATACATCTATGTACAGCCAAGAAATATGAATATGCCTGTAGTATCTCTATGAGGGAATGGAAAGGTCTGTCATGGACAGGTCCAGAGGTTTTTGCGTGGGCTCAGATATATGTTAAATGCTAAACCTTGGAGGAGAAGGGAAACACAATTAAATAACTGGAAGCAGATTGCATGATGCCATCAGAATAAACCACAGTCATCATGTAAGCATCTGACCTCTATTACATCCTCTGACATCAGACCTGCCAAACACAAGCTGTTACACATACATTCCTAAAAGTGCACACGTGCACAAAGCAATAATTAATAAATGTGGGTAAATTACTAAACCAAACACACTCAAAAGATTAAACTCAAGGACATACATTGTTATTGTATACACAGAAAGATGAGTCCAATACATGATTTGTACATGTTAAGCTGTGTTTGGGTTTGCTGTCCATTCAAGGATATGAATTAAGATATTACCAAAAAGCGGAAACAGATGATTACCAGTGATAGCATTTTTAAAGCAACAGACTGCCTATAACAATCAACGTCACTAAAACGTAAACTTTTGCATTGTGTTCTTTGTTGAAAAAAAAAAAAACTTGTTGCACTTCCATCCAGCTAGAACTTATTAGAAAGGGAAAGTTTTGGATACAAACACTGCATAACAGTAGCTAATGTAGAGGTAATGAAAAGATCAAGACATGATCACTCAGTACAGTACCTGCCAGATAACATCAGGATCAAAACAGAAAGGAGGGTTTGTGTTCTGCAATTAAAAGTGGACATATGCACCTCTTAGAAAAAGAAACAACTGGAATACATTTTTAGACACAGACATGCACAGAAGACAAATTGATAACTAAATGTTTGCACTATTTCACAACAAAAACATAGGTCAGTTCATAAAATAATATAACCCCAAACATGACATGCGCATGTTTTGCTGTACCCCTCCACTGCGAAATGCTTCATGTAATGAAGTTTGTCTTCTAATTTCAAATTGAATTTAGTTTGACTCAATTCGTCTATTTCTATCATTTTACAAGACCGTAGGCATCTTTGGTTTGCACATGTGCACTTTGTTAATAGGCAGACAAATTGCAAAGTATGTGTGAAAAATAACTGTGGTTTTGCTTTAAAGGAGCCACTTTTGGAACAAGCTTTTGCTGAATGAACACTTAGTATGTGTGTGCAGGGGAGTACACACGGACACATGTGGAGTCAACTGCATTTTTCACGGCACTAAGGACTTCAAAGCGCTGAGATGAGAGTGAAAGCTTCCATATGTGACATTTGAAACAAATTGAATAAGTACTCAACGCCGCATGGGCTAATAATGGACTCTACTAGGGCATGGCTGCCATACAGATGGCATGTAAAAAATAAAGGATTGCCTTTTATTTGCTTATGAATGAATGTCTGACTATGCATTTACACCTGAGATAGATCCTCAGTGGTTGAAGACAAGGTTGAATGATTACAGATCTATGAGGTGTGAAACAAATATCAAACTAGAAGGAGCTTCGCCTGTGAAACAGCAGTAAGAATGACGATTTGTTTAATGAAAAGGTGAAGAAGCACAACAATTAGCAGAAAAAAAGCTGGGGGACAGAAGAAAAAAATGAGTGAAAGGCCTTGGATTTTTGCTGAGTCATTCTAAAAGGCTGATATGTATTGAATTTGTAAAGTGATATGAGGTTAAAAAAAAGTCAAAGTTTCTGAATGATTTATTGGATTTTCCATCCATTTAGAAAAAAAACACAAAAACTCAAATATTTTTTTTAAATACACCGAAAGACAGCATAAATGGACAGTTACCCAAATGGACAGTTACTCAAAGCAAATAAAGGGCCAAAAAAGTACGAAAAAAACAAGAGCACTGTAGTGAGAATGCTGACAAAATATCATCACAGCAGCACCACAACACACAAAACAGCTGAGTTTGCTATGGCAGGCAAACTCCACGAATTGGAG
This sequence comes from Menidia beryllina, assembly GCA_013363375.1. Classification (NCBI taxonomy): domain Eukaryota; kingdom Metazoa; phylum Chordata; class Actinopteri; order Atheriniformes; family Atherinopsidae; genus Menidia; species Menidia beryllina. The sequence continues at coordinate 8,157,268 of JABUIW010000028.1, read as the reverse complement.
AAATGATCACGTAGAACAAAAGTCCCCTTGTAACACGCATATAACACACGAATGAAATGCTAATTGGTCCTATGATTTTGAGATCCAGTCTCCACCCTACCTTCATATCAATGACGGTCTGCAGTGCCCTGGTCTTAGCTGGCTCAGCTTGGAGCTGATTACGCCGATGAAGCTCCTGCGGAGGAACTCGGTAAAAGTATGCCTGCCGGCTCATCATCTTTACCAATTTCTAACACCGGCAGCTTGCGAGTCACTTGAAAAGATCTACTGATATGTCTCACCAATGACTACTTTTGTCCTTTTCTGTCCTTTTCACCTCACTGATCTAAGCTTATGAATTTTTAGAGAATTCTTTAATCCACAGCAAAAAAGTAGAAAAAAATTTTCTATGGCCTTCAGTCTTGTCCCCTAATTATTTAAAATCTAAAAATACACAACTAAAGTCTGTTTTCTCTGCCCTATCTTCTTCTACCTTTCTAATTCACGTGCAGTTAGCACATTCAGAGTTGCAACATAAAAATCCCTCTTTGTCTCTTTTTTAGTTTGATCATGTTGATTTCTCATCTCCCACTTGTTTTCCTGACTCTCTCTCCAATGTCTCTGGCATGGTAAAGCTCCTGCTTAGCAACACATTCTGCCAGCACATGCGCTAAGCTTCTTCTATCAATAATTGATCGTGGCCCTGGCCTACGGCCATGCCCACACAAAAGGCAAACATACTTTCAGATACATAAAACTCTGTCTATCTATCCACACATTAAGTTGGAAGCACATCCAAACAGTTAGTTAAACAGGAGAGTAAGAGGAATGTTCTTCTTTTAAAATGGTTATGTGTGCACCAACACAGTCAAATATATTCACATCCAGACACCGCCCAGAAAAACCACAGTCTGATTCGGTGACAACCGAGCTACTTAAATGGGTTGCGGTAATGAAGGAGTGGTTCAAACCCAAAGGGGCACTTTGGTGATGATAAACAGCTCTTTCAATCCACATCCAAAAACGCAGAGGCTTATCACACTCAACGGAAACAGTACAAGCTTCAGGTAATGGGGGTAAAGATGTAAAGACACATGGGTTTTTACGAGCAAGAAAACTGCTGGCCCACAGTGCTGGGGGGGGGCATGCTAGAAAGTGGCATGCAATGCCCTCTTCAGTAGGAGATGAAAGACACAAACACTTACTTTATCAAAATGTCACATGGAAATAAGTCTATACAGAGCAAAGGGAATCAGAGGTAAAACCATAAAAGCAACAAACAAGCAGAGGGAATACTCAGATTGAGAAAACTCATTAGAGTTCAGAGAGCATACAAATGAAAAGACCAATAGGGAGGGATAGCAGAATAAAGTGTTTCTTCTCACTTCTGTAACAGAGCTGAGATGATAGAAGACAAGAACCTTATCCCCTTGTCCATGTTAGTTGTGAATAAGAGGGATTACTGTTGTCAGAGCTCGCCTCCCACAGACTGGTATTCCCACTGCTCACACAGTCCTAATCTTCTACTGACCATATGTGTCGTAATGTGTTACTCTCAGTGTGGTTAAGCCATCCAGTCCATGTCCGTCACTTTCACTGCCTTTTGACATTTTTCTGTCCCTTGAAGCGCTTATGAACTCTTTATCAACAACAGATCGATGACAAATCTTGAAACTGTTGTCTCTCGGTGGGGGGAAAATTAAGTCATGCAAGAGAGCGTGTCATCAAAGAGTGCCTTTTCTGCTCCATATGTGTCAGTTTGCCGAGCATATGGAATAAATAGGATCAAAGTAACACTATAGCAATAAGTCCCACCATCTTTATTGAAGGGTACGGTCAAAAGGTTCAGTTCTAGCCTCAGGCAAGAGTGCCATATTCAACATTTAAAAACTAAAGCATGTACAATTTTCTAAATAGAGAAGCTCATTCACACCTGTGCACACACATGCTCTTATCAGTCCCTGCACATCCCTTCTCCCTCAGAAAAAGGACCAAACATGCAAACACACATCTGTCACCAGTGTGATAAAGTAGTGTGACAAAACAAATAGAAAATCAGAGAAAACCAAAGCCTTCTAGAGAAATATGGTTTTCCACCCAAAACATGCTGGGAGATCAATAGAGTGTAGCAGGTATTTGATCCCCAAGTCTAAGCAGGGAATTTGTGTGTGTGTGTGTGTGAAAATGTGTGGGTGTGTGTGTGTATGTCTGTGTGTGTGTGCGCGCTTGCTGGTAAAAAACCCTCTAATGTTACTCTTCAGGGGATTTGTTAGTGAAGGCTGAAAGTGGCCAATCAAGTATGCAGGCCTACAAAGTTCCATCCGGGAAACCAAACCACCCCAGATAGCACATCAGGCTGGAGGGGAAGAAAGGGAGAGTGGGAAACACTGATGGACAGACAAGCAAACAAGACAAAACTAAGAGTCCATTGGCAAGAGCAAGTTAGAAAAAGAAGAAATTAAAAACAGCACAAAAAATGATTATTTGAAAGAGGGTTGCAGATAAAGAAGAACAGCAAAAAACAATTAGCAGGAGGCTACACTCATTAAAGAGCAAAGTGATAACGTTCTAAATGTTCACTAAGTAATTGTATTCACACAAAAAGAAGAGTCCTGACTTTCTTTAGAACAAATAACATTATCACTAGAGTAATATGTGAAAGAGTAGAAATGTAAAAGAAGAAATTTCACACTGACAACTTGAATGTGTGTGCATGCTTTTGGCAGCAGGTCAGGACTGGGCAGGAACAGACCAGTGGAGAGGGTGTTATTATTGGGTCTACAGAGACCCGGTGGCTGGGGAGACTCAATTAGGCCCAGATTTATGCCTCTCAGCGTGTATGCGTGTGTGTTTGTGTGTCCTATCACACATGAGTTTGGTTCACAGCAGACGGAATTGTAGCACTCAGACTGTGACGGAACAGTGCCCCCTTGTGAATCTTACTGGTACTACAAAGTCTTCCAGCCGCAACTAAAGAAGAGGAAAATTAAATAAATCTTTCCAAGAAAAAAAAAATGCTCATGTGGTTTTCATATACTTCCTTCTCATCTGATGTCAATCAATCCAGTGTGCACATTCAAACAGTACAGAGAGCAGACTGACAAAGTTATGCCGAACATACTGTGTTCAGTCTGAGGAGCTAAAACAGGTTGACAGTTGACAAAATTCAACAGGAAACTCAAGTGAGAGTGCATCACTGTACACACTATCCCCTGACAACATACATCAGCAGGTAAATGACTGATGGAGTAACATACATACACACAGGCACACACATATACATGTGTATATCCACACACCATATGCACAGCACAGACTGCTTGTTCAAGTGATTTCACATCTTGACATGGTCTGTTTCGCTTTAATGCCACAACATAGAAAAGAAAAATGAAAATGTTCGTGTAATTTTATATGTCAAGCGTTCTACGTTCTGCTTACTATAAAAAGTAACAAAAATACAAATTTTTAGATTACAAGAGAATCGGTAATGTGAAGCCGCAAAATCAACTGTCAGCTATGTTCAAGAACTAATAGAAGGGAAGACTAATCGAAAATGGAGCTATTTAAGATCCCAGTTCAAAGTAAACAAGCTGGGTCATTAGGACGAGTGCTTTGGGTGCAGTAATGAAAAACAGTTGGGTTGGTTTCCGTTGGAGCTAATCAGAAAAGTAAAAGAAGTTGCCCCTAATAGAAGCAACTGCTAAACTACACCGAGGCCAGCTTGCATGCACCATGGGAAGTGCAAGCGTGACACATAAACAAAGGGGGGGAAAAAAGGTTAATCCTTGAGTGCAAAGAATTCCTTCAGTAAGACCAACCTTTTTACAAACTCTTCAAATTGTTGTAAGAACCAGACACATTAAGACTATTTTGAAAAAAGAAAGGTTTTCATGGATTTCTTAGTTTAAATGTTGAAATGATTTAATAATCTACTCAGGCAGTTACATGTTAAATATTATTAGAAATAGTTCAGAATTAGGCATTGGTTACATTTATTAGGTGCTAATTTAGAGGTTTATAAATATGTATATTCAGGGCTCCCATATCCCTCCCCACACACACACACACACACACACACATGTGTATACTCCATCAGACTCCATTACCCCATCTCACAGCAGAAAAGACTGGAGGGAAACTAGAAAAAAGTGCTAGATCAACAATCACCTCTCTTTTCAATCAGGGAGGTCAGAATGTTTTCGCTCATTAATCATACATTAATATTCAGACAAACACAGCCTGTTTTTCTACTTAAGAAAAACAGAACCTTTCTCCCATCTCTCCCTCTGACAGGCCTCTCAGACCCAGTCAACCCCTCCTCCGCCGTAGCTTACACAGCATGTGTTAAGCTGTCAAATGTTTAAAAATAGCATGCCATGACACCCAGTGTGTGTGAACAGGTACTCACCGCTTACACACAAAGCATAGTTGGGTCCCATACATAGCACATTGACAGACATGTACGCATACAGCTGAATTAGCATGGAGTGACACACCTAGACTCTCCTTTGACAAAGTCCCCTCAGTGGCCAAACACCCGGCATGGGTGGATATCCCATCAGCCACCGGCAAGCCTGAGAGGGAGTGTTCTCACGTGAATATCTAAGCCGATGGGATCCAGATGTGTACGCATGCTCGCACACACACACAAATATACACGTTTATTCTGAGTGGACACAGGGAGGAAAACTGACAACACAGAAGCAGAAAAAACAAGAACACTACGACAAACAATATCAGAGTTATGCACTGAAATGGAATGCGCACACACACACACAGATATAGTGGTAGAGAAATTAAAGACTAAGAAGATTTAGGAGTTAAAAATAGATGAGGCAGGAGTGAGGAGCTAAAGAACAGCCTACTGCCAGTCCTCATAGCAGGGGATACAGATACACCTGTGCGGCAAACAGACTAACAGGAGAGATTAATACAATAGTGCCTTTGTCTGTTTTTTTTTTTTTATAGGCTGCGACATGTGCACAGTTTATCTAATAATTAATCCAGGTGACTGCACAACAAGCTCATCACCTGCTGCATATATCTGTCTGCCAAATGCAAAGAACACCACACAGACAACGGGGATATGAACAAAGATCATATGAGCATGTTCATCCTCAGGAACACACCCGCATGCAACCACAATCGCACCTGCACACAAGTGGAGATTGTAAAACTGCATGGCTGAACACAGGCTTAGAGCTCTCTGTATGTTAATCTGGACCATTGATAAGACCTGCTGAGCTGCTCTCTGCTCCCCGGCTCATACACAATGCAGACAGACTAACAGGTGCACACACTCACACCAATACACAAACATGCGCGGCCAAACATCAATGTTGACCGTTGTAATCTCATCAGCTTGCATAAAAAATCAAATTAAATGGAAAAATAGATATAAATATAAACAATGTCATGAGAAATGTTTACAGTTTATGATTTGACAAATCAGTTGTCTGTGCTGAAAGTAACTTGTTGTATGGATGTTTACATGCTTATTTACATGCTTGTTTACATGCCACACACTCCTTTGGGATATCGAATGATACATTGAGGGGGGGAAAAAAGGACAAATGAACACACCTCTCTCAGACGCATGCTCTCCAGCTGGGCTTCAGCCTCCTGGGCGGCCATGGTTATTATGCCTGTCCGCTGACCCCGTCCCTGACTCTGGCCCTGAAGCATCTCCAGCAGTCTCTGGATGCTCTCGTCCCGAGCGCCCAGTGTCTGCTTCTGAGAGTCAATTCTCATCTCCATCTCCTCCATGGTTTTCCTCAGCAGGGACAGCTCCTTGGCCTGCCGTTCGTGCTCCGACTGCAGTTGGAAGAAGTTCTCGTCTGGCAGATCTGGTGGAGGAGGTGAGGAAAAGCCGTCACACCCGGGAACCTGACAGGGGCTACAGGGCCGGAGTGCGCTCTGGCTGGGCGTTACTCCTGCACCTTGGCTGAGACTGTAGAGTGGCTGGTTCGGGCTGCTCCTGAGCCCAGGTTGAAGGGTGTTGGCTGGGCTGAGTCTCTGTGAGGCTGCTGCGGTGGTACAGCCATACCCGGGACTGTGAATGATGATGTCAGCTTCCTGCTGCCTGGGGTTGTAGGTGTTGGACGGGCTAGCTCTGGGGCTGTTCTTTGGTGCGGGACTGTGCAGATTGCTGGGGCTGTGGCCAGGGCTGAACCCCCCTCTGATGTCCTGGTCCATATGGTGTTCTCGATAGGAGTTTCCCTGCTGCCGCTGCTGCCGCAAGCGACTGTTCATCTCTCTGTGAGCCCTCAGCTCCTCCTGAAGCTCCTGAACAGTCAACGGAAGCTGCTATAAAGAGAGTTACATTTAGTTAAAAAATATATTATTGAAAAGCATGTACACACCATATGATTAATATATATGTGAAAAAGCTAATCAAAACACACCTTGTTTCTTTTGATATCCCCCGGCTGCAGGAAAGAGAGGTGATGCAGGAAGAGCATGCAGATATACAAATCATAAATCCAAAATATATATAAATATATATAAGAATGAAAGCTCCTAAAATTCATGCAAAAGACTTAAATAAACTTGCTTGTTTTATGTTGTTTGATGAGTAATACACAGGATGACCACAAGAGAGCACAATTTCTCTTGGAAACAAAGGGAGAGTAATAAGGGTGAATAGGGAGCAGTATAATGGGTTTGTTTGCCATGAGATTAATCTAAAAAGAAAGAGCTTAAAAGTGCTTTAAGAGCAATGTAAAAACATTTTCTTCCTGAGAGCCAGTTTTCCATTCATGCAAATTGGCATTTTTAAGAAATTGAAACCTAGATTACCTTAAATAAAATCAGGACCCCTATTTTATTTCAGGTGACAAGCAGTGTTTAGAATTAGAGTCAGTGTAAAAGTTTTTGCTCCATGAAATATATTGTACATTTTTTTTATCAGGTTTATTTTCAATTTTAAAACGTTATGTGGAGTTAAGTGTGTTTCCTATTACAAGAAAGTTGTGATTCCAAGTTATAATAAACAGAATGCACTAATTTGCAAATTTCATCCAATATCCTCTAAGAAATAATTGTATGTACATTAAATAGTGAAGACTTTTATTTTGCATTTAAATATAAGTTCATGTTGAAATTGCAGTAAAGAAAGTGAAGAGAAAAAAAGAAAAAAGTAAAGACAGCTGTTCAACAAAGGAAGCACCTGGAGGATAGGAAGATGAAGAAATAGGTCAACTGACAATAGGTCAGTATCACAATTTTGCATAAAGAGATCACCTTAAACAGCAGTGTCTCAGAAATAAAGATGAACAGAGCCTCAGGTTTCTTTAAGAAATTGTTCTACAAATTGTAAAACAATTTCAAATGAACATTTATAAGGGTACACAGACACACACACAAACACAAATATAAATATATATATACTCTAAGAAAATGCCACAAGTACGCGTAATGTGTACAATGATTATGTGTACATGATCCATATAAACTGCCATCTCCTCTGGTTTAAAGCACACTTAAAATGGACTGAGGCAAAATGCCTTCAAATTATTTTCCTAAGAAGTGAATGTTTCCAAAAGTCAAAGAGAATGGCCTTCTAAGCTTGTTATCAGAGCTCTATTCTAAAGTTTATATCTCTGTTAGTTTAGAAGTGCATCAGAGCCAGTGACTATGGCAACTTTGATATATGAAAAGACACCATCAATGCTGTAAGATCAGATATATACTTAGATATACATATACGTGTATGTACATACACGTGTATATATACTTTTCTATGTATCTGCTTTATATACGCGTGAATGTTTTTTTTTTCACCTGCGAAAGGCTATTACTCATATTTTGCAAAGTTTAATATGACTCCTCTGCTTGTGTCCAGAGGGTGGGGAGCACCAAGGACAAAGAGTTGTAGAGATGAAGGAGGCAGGAAAGGGTGAACACAGATAATCAATGCAACAGCTAGCAGTGAATATCAAGTTAGAGTGGGAGGAAAATCTACTGCACAAACACATACACATATACAACCATGACTGCTGAAGCAAATGCATATGTGTACACTTACACATTCACACAGCCGATAAACACCCCAAACAAAACAGATGGCTGAGGGGGGACAACTACTGTCCCTTCGGCTGAGAGAAAAGGTGACATTCCTTATGGTAATTGAAAGTATTCTTGTCAGACGGAACACTTTCTTTCCCATTATCTCTGAAAAAAATGGCAGGAGCTTGTAGCATGGGGTGTCTCATAAGCAGATACCAACCCTTCTGTGAGATCACCTTATAGGGATAAGAAATATAGATGTCTCCTATTTCACAAATTATAATTGGATTCAAAACATCGCAAGATACAGTAAGGTTCAACACCAACACTGTAGCCATATAATGAGCATCCCACTCTGCATTTTGAGCTAAACAGCAAATTATTGGATATATGAATTATATGCATCACTGACCAACAAAAGGTTTAGGGGAAAAAGACTAAAAGAGAGCGTTATATGCTGATGGTTCACTCCATAAACCCATATAAAGAAACTAATTGCAGTAAATGTGAAGAAAAAGACTGAACGGCTGAAGACATAGAAGTATGTGAGATAGCTTCTTTTCAGTGTGGGACTTTGTCACAAAAGATGCAGAGAACCTATCAAGGACAACTGAGATCGGTATTGTTGAGATGCTTTGGTATTTAATAGCTTCTTTTTGTATTTTCTAACTTCTTTTTTTATTGTTTTTGGAAGAAGTGCTTGTGTATGCCAGGGAAAGTGTGTCACAGTGTCCTCACACTATACGACAACGTGAGATGAAAAAGCTATAAATACAAATGCAGAGGTGTTTTCTTGGTTACAATAGGAGAGCGCAGTTATGATTTAAGTTCCTACATGCTTGTGTGAAAAGGCAACACAACTTCAACAACACAAGCTGTCTGGAGCTATCTTTTCGTGTACAGATGGTTTTTAAGTCCCCCGATGACTAAAAACATGTGAGAATGTGAGACAGCACAGATGCATAAGGAAATAAAATGATTCACAAACAAATGGAGAAACAGAAGGCTGACAAGAGCAAAACCAGAGAAAAGATATATAAACAGATACTTACACAGTGACCATACAGACAGATGGATAACACCTCAGATGGCGTGGTACAGACAGGGGAGGGCGCAGGACAGGCTGGTCACCATTATTTCATGAGTAACTGTGAACTGTTTTAGAATCTGGCAAACACCTTGAGTAGATACCACAAGTGTATGTTCCCATGGAAACACATGGAGCCTGGCAAACACTGTTGCAAGTTATCAGCACAGAAGCCTGTGATTGCAACGTTCAAGATGAAAACAAGAGACACAATGCCAGCAGTATGATGTTCAGAGGAGATGAGTGGGTCAGCGTGAAATGTCTGCAACCTCTGACTGACCATGTCATGCCCATAAGGACACGCAGTACTCTGGTTTTTCAAATTGCAGTTTCTCAATCAGTTGACAGTAAAAACGTAAAATGTCTTTGCTGAAAACTTTTGTCAGGCGTCTTACCTGTAAATCGTCTTGGTTGACTTTGTACTGGTCCTTCACAACTGACGTCCTCCCTCCCTCCTCACACCTGACCCCCCTGTCTCTCTTTACATCTGGACTCCAGAAGTTGACACTGTTCACGCTGTGGCTCGTCTTTCCATCCCTCCCTCCGTCCAGTTCTCTTCGCAGGGTGTCGTTCTCCCTCTGCAGCTCCCTCAGCTGCGACTGGAGGTCGTAGGTGGAAGCGTCTCCCTGCGCGGCCGAATCTGCCGTCTGTCCATATCTTCCAGATTGCCGTCGAAGACTGGAAGTCCCCACACAAAGCATGGAAGGGTCTCCACAAGGGTCGGACATGTGATGCATCCCGGAGGATGTGATGTTTGGGCTGCTTCCCATAGCTGTTGTCCGGCAGGTGTAGGACGAGCGGCTGGTGCTCCGGCCTAACGTCATGGTGCCTTTGGGGTACCCACCTGAGGGTTCCAGTGTCTCTCGCTCATTGGGATACATGGTGCCGGAAGTTGCATAGGCAGCGCTCAAAGACTGGATGTTCTCCATAGAGAGGGTTTTTCCACCTGGAGCTGTTGCAGAGCCACGGGTTGGGCCTTTATCTGCTGGAGGACCACCTTTGTTTTTTAACACTGACCCGTGGGTCTTTGTAGGTTTAGATGTTGGTGCAGGCCCACCCCCCGACACAGAGCCCGGCTCAAGCCCCGAACGGGACCCTGGTGCTGAGCTTACAGGCTGTTTGCCTTTGCCCTGTTTTGGGGACTTTAAGAAACGTGAGTTAGATGCGCTGCCATCAGCGTATCCGCTATTCTTTGCACCAGCAGGCAGCTTACCGTGCGAGGGCTTGGCTCTTATGTTTAAAGGCATTGTTATATGGCAAAATATGATATTGAGAAGAAACTGTTTAAGTTGGGAAAATGTTCATGTATGGAACCGGCATGAACAATATAAGAAAAAGGTCACTTCACAGCTTTTCTGTTTTTCCTGTCCATCCCTGCATATATAGGGCTTCAGTCTTATTTTGTGCTTTTAGAAGAAAACAGCTGTGATTGTCGGCATTGGGGCTCTCAGACACACAGGCCAGCGCTGTTGTGGTTCTCACTACAAAGCAGGTCATCATGAATTCTAAATGGGAAAAAGTAAAACAAGCATTGTGACTGATCAGAAAACAAGAAAACAGTAACACACGAATATATCACATAACAAATACACACAGCTAACATCATGATACATAATTTTGGCTTTGTATGCCTCAGGCATACACTCTACAGTTCCTAAATGTTCAAACGTTCTTAAATATACACAGTGGATCAAGAATCTATTACAAATCTTTACTTTTCATCATTAGGACCCCTCAGTCATTCAAGAAGAGATGAATATACAAAATTTTTATGAGGCTAAAATGAACTGATCATCTGAGCAACTCCTCATACAGATATCTTTTCTTCCTTATTAACAATATTTGAAAGCCAAGAAATCAATATTTAACTAATCCACCAGCCCACAGATCAAAGGTGGTTTACAGACCCACACACATTCCCACAGTGTTTAAAAATGTGTCCACAGTTGCCACATTAGAGTGTCATATCCATTTCAGCACCACGGACAGCACTAAACCAATCTTTCAAAAATGCACGGTTCTGAATGCCTACTGAGACCAAAACAATGCTGTGCAGTTTGCTATGGCCCGGAGAGACGGAAGGAAATTCGAATGCCATTTTTCATTATCTATGTTCCCTGAGGGGCAACTTTAAATTTACAGTCAAACTTTGCCAGGCTGTAGACATACCCCAGGCTTCAACTAAAAATAGAGGACAAAAAATAGGCACTTGGGATCTAGTCTACATTGTACTTGATATAACATGTTACCGTGTGTGCATCAGAATAAATCACACATATAGCACAGTGTGTCTGGATTTCAATCTGTGGTGTTAGCGATGCTTGTTGGATTTAATATGTAAAAAGCCATACAATATTAAAAATATCCTCAGGGAATCAAAGTCAGCATAACCCAGTCCAGGATGGACCAGATATTGGGTCTGTCTTCAAAGCAGAGGCAAATCCGAATAATAATCCCTCCTCTAATCTAAGAGGATTGGGTGCAGGGAGTCACCGCACGAGATGGAACTAACAGATTGGTTAAGTGCACTTGTCAGTCATAACATAGCTGTCAATCCCTTATCCATTATTGTTTGAGACGAGAAAATGAGCCTCTCGTGCTGGCAAGGAAACCACTAATTGCGTGAATAATTAATTTGGATCTTGTTTAAAAGGTGCGATTTAACTATACCTGTAATAAAAATAATAATTCGTGATATTAAGCCGAAAGTAGCTCACAACACTGGCGTAATTCAAGATTTCTCTGAATTCGCATTAAGATGGTGGTATCCACAATCAGCGTTCCATTTCAGTGGGCACACACTAACTTTACGCAGCTGTGTCTCTCGTGTCAAACCATGATAAGAGAGCGAAAATATGGACAGAAAACAGAGGAATAACGATAGTGCTAAAATTAAATGTTTCTTTACTTCATTTTGGTCCACAAGCGCTTGCACTTACTTTTGAGTTGAGAGGCAGCTGTTGATACGGAGAGAAAAGTCGAGTCACCACCCAAACTGCAGGACCGGATGTCGTTTGCATTTGCATGAACAATTATCATCCATACGTGGCTCTTCATCAAGTTCAGCATGTTTCAGCCCTAGAGTGAAGAAAAGACAGACGAGTGGACCGCAACAGTTTTCACACGGGGAAAACGGTCGGTGTTGCATGTGGCCGTGCAGCCTGGAAACAGACGCCCAAATGATTCTACTACGGCCACTGCTGGAAGGATTAGTTTCTTGCTCATATGCGCAGGACTAAATGAGTTAGAGCTGGTGCCTTACATAATAATTAATCTCGCACGCAAACTGACCGCACAAAATTTCATTTGTTTTCATACTGTGCTCGTTGCACAGTGCAGACACAACGTGTTGCTCCAACTTACTGGTCAGGCACATCTCCATCACGGATGATACGCAGCCGTATCCTGTCCGACCTCGGCCTTGGCTCCATGATCTCATCGGCTCAGCTATGACCTGTCCTGCCATCGGGTCCGCGTGAGCGCGCACACCCAGCTGGTGCGTGCACGACCGTCTACTGTGGCTAAGGCAGTAAGAATAGCAATGATTGGATGATTTTTTTTATCTCCCCGCACAAACACATGAACGTCAGCTGTGTAAAAAAGTACTTATGGGGTTTTACACCAGTTGAACAAATTTAATTTGAGAAATTGAAGTGAATTTACAAATAATGGTTTATTTCAGACTTTGTTTTCAGCCAGCATTCCTGATAACGAAAGTGTTAAAAATAAAAAGTAATGCAAAGTCACGGTTGCAGTACTTAGAAAACCCCATTGCGTGTGGAGCCTTGAATGTGGGGCCCTGTAATAGAGTTCCTCTTGCATTGTAAAAGAGGCCGCAGATGTTCAGTAGAGCGCACTTTCATTTACCAGAAAATATGTTTAAAACTATATTGAGTCAGAAGTTTCAGTCTCAGAAAAGGGAGGCCGCGTTACTGTTGGAGTTGAAAGATCATGAGACTAAAAATAATAGGTGGCTTCACTTTCTGGGGTGAGAATGGAGACAGCAGAACATCACTGCACTGCTCACATTGGAAGCTTACATGGAAACTCACGACTACCATTACCTCAGTGTTGATCAAGCTGCTAAATGACTTAAACAGTTGTGGACAACACATCTTCTGAGGTGCAGGTTTTCTTTAAAGCTTACATTAAAAAGTGGTTCACCATTCTCTTTTGTTTATCTTTTTTATTTTGTTTGTTTCTTTTTTCCTAAATAGTAGTTCATGAGGTTGTTGGTGGGCTCTATTTGCAAGAAACCGTCAGAAGTTTCATTTCCTTCAATTATTCCACTAAAGAGAAGTGAAATTTAAAAATTTGGGGTGGGGTTGTTTAACAGTAACACTGCATTACTGAACTCTTGTAATATTTAACAGTAACACTGCATTACTGAACTCTTGTAATATTTCTCAAATTAAGTTACTCAAGTGATTGCATGCAGAGTTTATTTGTATAACCTCAAATGAATGCTTCACTGAACAGCAAACCACAGCAATAGTTCACTTTTACAAGCACCTAACAAGCATTTTAGCACCAATAACAGAAAAGCATTTCAGTATTTATGACTTTTTATTTTTTATTTTCTGATATAGGAACATAAAAAAAAGATTACAATTGAATTTTTGCTCATACATAGAAATCTAAGCAGGTCTGGCTAAAATAATGGTGGTCATCATAAGAAGCTCTCGCTCATCTTGTTGTCGTATAATTTGAGATTGTCTGATGACAGTGCTATTCTCATTCGATTCCAAAAAATTGGTTGAGCCATTGGGTTTCTCGGCCAGGACAGCACCGATTTTCTGCACAATCTCCTCCTCATCTGGAGGTACTTTAGTTTTGGAAACATCTCATCCAGCAGAACGAGCACAGCAGTATCCACCTTTTACAGAAAAAAAGAAATCAGCAGTAATTTAAAAACATTAAAATATGCCAATATCTTACAATAGGGGACATTCAGGGTCACAAAAATGCACATGAAAGTGAAAAGTTACCTTCTCATCCAGAAGCCTCTGCTGAACCATGAAGAAAGCCTGGCGGATCACACCATTTACCATCTCACATCCATTTCTGGACAGCACAAAAACAGTCTTCCCACTGCTGTGCACAGCATTATGCAGATTGTCAATGCATGAAAGTCCTGGTATCCAGTCTCTTTCTTCTAAGCAGAGACTGAATCTCCTGTGGCCGCAGTTCTCTAAATTAACAGTCAACTCGTTATAAACCCAGTCCCTCACAGCCAGGTTGGTGGTGTCAAACACAACAAATGCATCGTAGTGATGACATGAATCTCTACCGGGCAGCTGTGAGTAGCCTTTGTGTCCTGCCCAGAGCACCTGCAAGCAGTACCACACATCCCAGCCATAGAGGTGCTGCAGAAGGGGAAGACTTGTGCACGTCACAGCCAAGAAGGAACAGACCAGGAAGGCTATGCTACCGTATATATCCTGGCAGGAGCGCTGGTCCATAGACAGTAGACTCTGACCCTGCTGGGACTCTGGGAATTCACAGCGAACGCGTGTGGTCAGATGAGGAATCTGCACTGTCGTGGAGGCCAAAAAATCAGCGAACCAGGAGGTGTCGCAGTCACATTTAAAAGGGTTATCATGCAGTGTGAGTCTCTCAAGGGCACTGCCATTTTTAAAAGGGGTGGGAAGATGCTGGTGGTTCAGCTCTTTTATCTGATTGTGACTCAGATACAGGTATTGCAACGATTTTGCCTGTCTAAAGAAATTCTCAGGGATAAAATTGAAGTAATTATGACTGAGATCCAGAGCGGAAAAATTGGCTCCAAATTCTATTGCCGTTGGCGGCAAATAAAAGAGAAAGTTATGGCTCAGGTCCAGGTAACACAAACTTCTGAGTGCTGAGATGTTTTGCCAGGGGAAATAATTCAGCAAATTGCTGCTGATGCTGAGGGCTTTAATGCTTAGTGGAAGGTTAGACAGCACTTCGGATGACACTGACTTCAGTTTATTGCTAGAGATGTCCAGGTACTTTAGCTTTGTCAGATTCTGGAAGAAATGGGTGTACTTGTTGTTATCAGACCCCCACATGATGTTTAGGTTATTTCCAGAAAAGTAAAAGTACTCCAAGGAACTACTAATCAGCCTTTGATCTATTCGCATCCCAATGCCATTGTTTGCCAGACTGAGCACTTCCAAATTTGTCAGATTCTGAAGGAACCCAAAACGGTGGCCCATGCCCCTCATTTTGAAATGGAAGTCATTGTTACTAACGTCTAAGACTTTCAAAGTGGATTTAAGTTCACTGAAAACATTATTATGATAAAGATCGAGCCTATTGTAAGACATATTAAGGACCACTAAATTTTTCATGCCATTAAATAGTTCACCTCTCAACGTCTGGCTCATGTAATTAAATGAAAGGTCTAAACAAACGGAATCTTCCATGCCCAAAAACATTTTCTCATTAAGTGACAGAACTTCATTTTGAGACAGGTCAAATGTCACCTTGTGCTTGCAGAACTTGTTTTTGAAGTACCACAGGGGGGGGATTTGACATGCAGTGTTCTCTGTAACTGGCGGCGCCTTTGACAGGTTGGCCCCCCAAAGGTCAATTACAGATGTCGTCTCTCGATCTGTTATAAAAGGAGGTTGGTCTTGGTTAGAGTCT
Organism: Menidia beryllina; assembly: GCA_013363375.1. Lineage (NCBI taxonomy): Eukaryota > Metazoa > Chordata > Actinopteri > Atheriniformes > Atherinopsidae > Menidia > Menidia beryllina. Next base: position 8,141,565 of record JABUIW010000028.1, on the reverse strand, counting down.
CCATACTGGTTCTTAGAGTTGTCCTGTCTCCCATACCCAGATGATGACTCAGAGCAGGATGGAAGAAAATTGAGCATGTTTTGGGAGAGGTCAATAGCAGTGAGAGACGGTAGTTGTTTCAGAGAGGTAAAGTTACATGCACTTATGAAGTTCATCCTCAGTTCCAGTTTTGTTAGACTCTGAAGTTTGGACAGAACTTTAAAGCTTTTCTCTGAGATTGTGTGGAAAAAGTTACCACTCAGCAAAAGGCTATGAAGACCAGATATGTTGCCGATGTAGGGGGAGAGGATCAGTTCTGGAAAAGTCTTCAGTGGTTCATAGTTATAGATAAGGCTAATCCATGTGAGGCCCTCTAGTTCTCCAAAGAAGGTCCCATTCTGTATGGCAAATGCCAGGAGGTTGTCAGATAGGTCAAGTGTTTTTAAATTCCTTAATGGTCTAAAAAGACCAATCGGGAATGTTTTCAAAGAATTTCCCCTTAAGCTCAGGAAAGTGATGGAGCTGTTCTTGGCATAAAATGAGTTTGGATGCAAGTGTAGAGGAAGATTGTGTGGGCAGGGAAAACAGGGCCTTGCTGCATGGTCACATCGCTGACAATTCCACTCCAAATTCAGACTCTCGAGGACAGTCAAGTTGGCAAACGTTCCTTCAAAAATCTCTGTGATCGTGTTCTCTCGTAAATCCAGGCTCTTCAGCGAGTGCGGCAGTCCCTTAGGGACAGATGTCAAGTTATTATACCCCAATGTAAGATTTTTTAGCATAGGAAGCTCTCTGAAAATAGATTCATTTATGTAAAATGATTGGTTGCAAGGGTTTGCATAATAGCAGTTCTTAGAAAGCAAGAGTGTTTCAAGATAAGGAGTGTTTAAAGGGTCCGTAATGCTGAATATGCAGTTATTCTGAAGGTCAAGAAGCTGCAGCTTTTCTGGTAACAGTGGTATGGACGTGAGGCTGTTTCCTGACAGATACAGAGATGTAAGATTTCGTAGGTACTTGAAAGCTTCAGGGTGAATCTTCATTTTGCACAAACTATTCTCCGGGGCTCTCAGCCTACCTGGCTTACAGTTTTCCATTAATTTCAGAACATTGAGGTTTGGAACACCGGCAAAAGCATCACGGCCAACACGCTGTATTTTTGTCCAACTCAAATCCATGAACAATACGGAGGTCGCCTTGAAGTGGGGAATGAGCCTGAGATGTCTGTTAGAGCAGTCCACCGATGTGGAATTTTCATTTGCATCACATGGAAAAAACTTGATATTTATAGTCCTCCCGTGAATGACAAGCTGACTGAGAATGATGATTATTTTGAATATAGCCTAGAAAGGGGACAAAACTCAATTCAATTGTTGCTGACAGCTCTAAAAATGTAACCTGATGATGCAAATCTATTAACACATAACACTAATTGCAGAAAACATTCCATCCTGTGCATTAAGCTGCAGACAAAAGTAAAATTAGGCCTTCCTATTCAACACTTTTGTTTGGAAAGGGGGCAATAGTATCCAGAATTTTGTCACCGCAAAATGCAACAACTTTGAAAGAAAATATAGCGTATGTCACTTACCATAACAGGTGAAAAAATGCTTCTTTCAATTAAAAAAAGGACAGAGGTACACAAATCTTTAATCCAAGAGGAGACTGCAGCAGTTGAAAAAAGGCAATGTAAAGTCTTTGTAGTGAAAAGAAACTGGATCTATTTATGCAGAAGTGAAAGTGTGTGGTTGTAATGCAAACCATGTGACACAAGTCAAATCTATGATAATCATGATAAAAGTGGTATACATTGGTATACATTTATCATGGCAGATTTAAACTTTTTTTAGTGTAAAAATCAGTTAAATAAAAAATATTTTCACAATCACACCAAACTCATTCAACACTAATTCTACCTGCAGCATACCTCATGTATTCAGAGACCTCTCTACAATAAGAGCCAATTGAGGTCTTTTTTTTTTTTGGACGTCTCACCCAAAATGGTTTGAGAAGCATAGAATGCAAACATCCCCTCAAATGATTTAAAAGCCAGAATATTTCACATTAAACTAATGAAGTAAAAACAAACGCTCACAAAAAGAAAACTGCGGTAATTTTCAGAGTGCTTTTCCACAGAAAGCACACAAAAATAACAGAAAGTAACAGAAAGAGGGACTTTCTCCATTAACAACTCTTAAAAGAAAGACTTTGTGAACATGAAATCAAACCAGCTGCAACAGCCATGAGGTCTGCGACCACAGCTGACTTTATGAAACTGTCACAAATAAAACTTGCAGATGCTTTCATGTTAACATGCACCAAATTCACCATAACACACACTGATGTGTGCACAAAGGCTAGACAATACCAGTCACATCAGCAGTGAATACATTCCACTTCCACACCTGCATCTCAAACTGTAGTGTCAAAAGACTTGTCCCGCACAAACATTTTCAGAATCACTTTATTAACCACACCACATCCACATTTCAGAAGATCTCAGATTTAACCAAAAGAAAAGGCTACAATAAGAAGAGATTATTAAATGAATTTCCTTTGTTGCAATAAGATCAAACAAAGCTTAAATACAGTAAAGCCCTTTTTTCTACATTTAAAAATAGACAAAACGATATCAATAGAAAATGCTGTAGAATAAAAAGACATTTTATTCAAGTGTTAAGTTAAAACTGTCAATTCTGAATCAGTTTACAGAACATACAAGATAAAATGTGAATAAAGCACAGATTAGAGGTGTGTTCTGGTTGGAGAGCACTCAGAATGCTTTGGCTTTGGTTTTTACCTCAAAACAGAAATATAACATCACTAACACAAAGCAATGTTTTCCCACACCACTGTGTATCATCTGAATCCAATCACTGACTAAAGTGATGAATTATCCACAAAGCGATGTTCATAAATCCATCTGATTCTGCGTCTACCTTGGAAAGAGAGTGGTTGTTCCCTGGGTACCACAGTAACCTAAGCAACACAAATTAGAGTGTTAGTGAATAAGCCACGGCAAAACAGATCAGCTTATGCGGTGCATTTTTCACATAAAAAACAAAAAAAAAGCCTGTTAATCAGGTGTCCGCTTACCTAACCGGGACCTGCTTTGCTTTTAGTGCTCTGAAGTATTCAATTCCTTGTTTGTTAGGCACACGCTTGTCATCTTCCCCTAAAGTCAGCAACACTGGTGTCCGTACCTAAGAGGGACATCACCTTTGATTAAAACAATTTGTAACAACAGCAATACAATTGCATGAGGAGAACCAAGAAGACCACATATACCTGTTCCACATGTTTAATGGGGGACTTGTTCAACATCTGTTCCCAAACAGCAGGGTCAGGGAGACAGTCTGGACTGTAGTCAAAGCCGGCCTCAACTACACACCTGCAAATGTCAAACACCAACAGCCATGACATTCCACTGCATGATTTTTGGAACTTTTGTTCTTTTAGTTTCTAGACAGACACAAACATCCAACCCTTATTTCATTCACTTGCTGGTAAATTGAATCGGATTAATTACCCAGACACAGGCACAGACTGGAAATACCTAAAGCTATTTAGTAAAAAGCAGGTCTCCTCAGCTTGTCTGAAAAGCACACCTAGCTGATGTCTTTTCCTTACAAAGCTCATGACGATTGAGCTCTGCAAGTTTGTGCACTTCAATAGCATCAGCATCAACTTTGGGATGATAGAGACTATTTCTAAAATTCTGTTTTGTTCACAGAAACAACTCAACATACAGACAAAAAAACAACAAAAAAGAAACAAACAGAGCTACCAGTCTGGGATGTCCGTGCTGCCGACCATAGAGGCTATATTGATGACAGGGTTGCGGGCCACACAGGCCTTATAGAATCCTGGGTATTGGCCAATCAGATGACAGGCCAGGAAACCTCCATGAGAGCCCCCCGAAACGGCCACTTTGTTCTCGTCGAACTCTCCACTTTTCAGAACACTTTCAACTGCAAACTAGAGGAAACATGAGAAAAAACAACTGAAATGAAGATAAGAAATGAGCTGTGCTGCTATGACCTTCAACTTAAGCAGAAACTATGGCAACAAAAATCCACTTTATTAAGAAACTGAGAAACCAAGTAGAATAAGAGCATCTAGTAAGGATGCACACAAAGTCCTTTAGACAGTAGAAAGGTTATGCTTCCATCTTATGCTTGCATCCAGTTGGTCAGTTTTATCTTGATATGGTCTTACTTGAACGTCCTTGACATCCTGGGTGCCGATGTTGCCCGGTAATGAGAAGATGCTGTCCTGCCCGTACCCAATAGAACCACGATAGTTTACTAAAACACATGAAGCAAACTAGTAAGTCTCATGATTGTCAACCGTTACCCTGTTAGTGGAAATAAGCCTGTGACCTCATGTACACATTGACTCTTTTATCTGGTAAATGGGGTTTCTCAGTTTTTTTTTTTTTCAAATATCTTAGGGAGTAGTAGACAGTTGTTTCTTGTACTGATGAATATGGGAGCAAAGTCAAAAAAATTAAAGTTGAATGTACAACCTTTCAAATAGTCTTTCTGACCATATTGGTCCATCTATAATCAATCAAAAGATATCTAGTTTAGTGCCATCCCGTCATTCCCAGAAAACAATAAAAGAAAATCTTCACGACAAACTGAAAACATGATCACATGTAAATGAATAAGTAGAATAAAAGCACTGTCCAGAGAACTGATGAGGTAATGAAAAGGCAGAAAAATGTGAGGGATGTGCAATCTGATCCTTTGATGCAGAAAACAGATTCAGCTGTGCAGAAACCAAAAAGCGTCATGGTGTAGCTGCCTGAATGGAAACAGGAAACCCAGAGAGACTATTTGTCACGTCAAGCACACAAACTAATGGATACTCTGAGAGATCTGAAACAGTCACTTCTTTAAATTGGAGGGCCCCTTTTTTTAAACCGATCCCGTGACTGCGGATTTACCAGTCGCTTAAAGTCGAACATTTCCACAGCTCAGTGTTAAAGATCTCTCCTCCGGGTCAAGTATCAAACATTAAGGAAATGTCTGGCAGATATCATGACATGGAAAGGCAGTATTAGCAGTAAAAGAAAAGAAAACCTCTCAGAGTCTGAAGGTTGAAGCTGAAGTGGCTGTTAGGAATAAAGATTAAGCAGGGTAGAAACTATGAAAGGTAATCCTTATAGATTAGATAATCAATGTGTTTTCTTATACTAATGTATATATCAAAATAAAATATCATTTTCAACTTTCTTAATTTGACAATACAGTTTAATAGCACCAAAAACAATCTAAATGGTATTTACAGAGTTAAGTCAGATGTCATTTAGTTTGCATGCAAATGACTGTCAATTATCCACTTAAAGGAAGATGGAAGAAAAAATCTGCTGGAACAATGAATGTGTTTACATTCATTTTCTTTTACATGGGAAATCACTGAAGGATGATGCTGACTCATAATTAATCAACTGACTGATTTGGAGGCAAGTTTCTAAAATATCTGATGGTGTGAGATTTTAAAAACAGACACTATTGTAAAAAAAAAAAAAAAACATCTATACAAAATGTGGACTAATTCCTCTGGTTAACATGTAGGGAGGAAGAGGAACACCAAACTTCTGCAAACATGAATCCTCTTTGTTGTTGGCCGGTTGCACCCTGGTCAGAAGTTTGAACCAGAATCAGTGGTAGCTTCTGTTTCCCTATTGGCTCAACAGTGGGAAAGTTTTTCACCAACACTGAAAATGACTTACCCAGTAATATAGCAAAGCCCATCCTGCACAGCACAGAGCAGGACAGAAGCCATTCAGCTACAATCACAGAGTGAGGGCCGCCTATTGACAGAAAAAACATACAGAAAAGAGTTTAAGAGATTAGAGTTTGAATATTTTGAAGGCATTACTGACCTGGATGTAAAGTATCCTCTTTTAAAAGAAGGAAAAACAAGACCAAGCTTTATTTTCAGAATATGATCAAACATTTTGCCACCTAGGGCATATCGCCATAGCAACCACTATCTGCAATTGCAATCCTATCAGCAGTAGCTCCTGATTAAAGAGAATCAAATCTCAACACAGACCAAATCCTGATAATAAATTCAGCATGGATTAATGGCACAGGTTTCCCTACAGTAAGGTCTTGTGTGTGTTGGCTTTTTTAAAGAGATTTAAAAATGACATACACCAGCACCATCAGCACCATACACGATTAAATAATCAACTGTCTTTGAATAAAATTAAGAGATAAGGAAAGATAATTGGGGTAACCAACCATGAGGAATGACGATAAGAGGCAACTTCAGGTCTTTCTTGACTTCCTTTGGTTTGATCAGCAAAGCTTCAAAATCAAGACCCGCTACAAGATAGTGAAAATAGTAACGTTAACATTGTCACATGTGCTATGAAAACAGAAGTCTGCTTGGAAGCAACAGGGTAAATGTATGTATCAGTTTGTGGAGTCCTCGGATTCAAACACATGATTTCAGATTTATTGAGTGACCTTTTCCTCTTTAGTGAAATGCAGAATAAAAACATCATGTTACAACAGCCGTTGTAAACAGCTGTTCGCATCGAGGTTTAAGTTGGCCTTTAACAGTTGAACTAGTACTTTCACTGTGGAAACCTTGCATGTTGAATGGTGTTTGGCTCATTATTTGGAACTGTACAGACCAAAGAGAACATCCTTTCCTTTTCACTTTGCTCCATATTAATTACCAGTTTAGGAACTAAGAAAAAATATATACATATAGACAGACAGGTCTCACTGCGATTTAAATAAAACTTTTAAAAAAAGGAGACTTCTCACAATATTGAGTGTTGTCTTGATCTGGTGGTGGAGTGAAATTCATTATCTTCCAGCTGATATCAGGTAAAGCCTGAGAGTCTTCCAAGGTTATCCAGGCCACTTCCTCCTGGGAATCCCTTTCTGGAAGGAATCCCACCCTCTGGACACAAGGGGGTTCAGAAGGCTCAGCTTTTGTGCAAAAACCACCCACAAACCTTTGACAAAATTCCTGTTCATGGTACTGTCTTTACTTAGAAAACTATCAAAATATAAAAAAGAAAATGTTTCTTTCATGAAACACTGATCCTACCAGACTTGGAGGGCTGTCGGGTGAGGAGCAACTGACCACCATCAGATCCCTCTGTAGGTTCAGCAGACACCAATTGCCAATATCGGATTCTAAAAACAAACAGACAAACAACAAACTTCATCGATAAAAGTTTAAAAGATTAGAGAAATAAGGTAACTTCAGTATCTGGCAACAAGGCAGTTAAAAGAAGCTTAGTTCTTTCACCCCATTTAGTGGTCTCAGATACTCACTTGCAGTCAGAGTGGTGACCCTTCCTGTGACTATGTCCACCATTAAGAGATCCTGTAAGAAAGAGAGAGACACTGTGTCACTCTATGAACGCCAGTTTTACACGGCCAAACATGAATTCATTTAAATGTATCGGACTGTCTTTTAAGACTTATTAATCTCATTATGTAATGTTCCAGTAGCTGAGCATACCTTACGGCTGCGCTGAGGACAAGCAATGATAACACGCTGACTGTCGGCTGACCAGCACTGGGGTGAAAGCTGAGAACTGTAGATGCCGGTAAACCCATCTGTATAGTGATAGAGCCATCACCATCTTTAAAGTGCCTATTATGAAAAAGATTTACTCACGTGACCAGAAAAAGAAATCTTTACCATCAGTGGGTCGCTTCACAACATCCACCACTACTGAGGTCTTCTTGGTATACCAGTCATACTAAAATTACAAACAAGAAATGCATCTCACTTCTTGGCAAATGTGCTTCTTTTTGTGAATGTAACTTACTCCAGCTTTTTTGTCAGTTCACTTTAAAAAACAAGTTTTTGGAAAAAGGTTCACTCCACTCTGTCTTACCATGCAGAGTCTACTGCACTGCATGTGAGGGCCATAGATAGAACATTCAAGATAGACTATTCGGCACTGGTCTGGACTCAGCCTGGGAGAGCACACTGCGCTGGAGTCTGATGAAAGCTGCTCTGAGGGGGACAACAAACAAAGAAAAATGTTATTTTTATAGGCTAAAACATCCAACCGTAGCCTAAAAAACACTTTCAATATCATCAGTACACAGTATAAATCATAAACCTCAAACTAATTTTGCATTTTAGTCATAAAGCGCATTACAACTTACCACATTTTCCACCGGTAAGATCCACATAAAACAAGGACGACCTGAGAGATAGAAGTAAAAATTAATGGTCTGCACATTGAGAGCTTGTATATTTTAGCTCTGACTTTTATTGGAATGTAAAAATGTATCACCTTCTGTTGGGGCAGTATTTGAGACCGAGTCTGAAAGGCTCATGCCACCAACCCACAAAAACCAGACCGGTGTCATCCGGTGCCCAAAATGCCTACAGTGAGACAATCAGAGGATCAACAGGGGCCAAAATGTGGAGCACAAATGGAAAAACATTTTAATAAAGCCCCACACACTCTTGCAACTGTAGCACCAACCTGTCCAGGTGAGATGTTTTCGGGGAGACCTTCCAGCACAGAGACATTGTCGCCCTCAATGTCCAAAACACACAGCACAGGGGAGCTCTTGCTCACTAAGGCCTCTCCCCAGTCCTCGTAGTAGACAAACTGCTCCCCCTGCAGGAAAAAGACAGGAAGAACAGGACAAATGGAAGTTAACCTGGTGACTGAAATAAACCCCTGGCCTCCAGAAAAGTTGCATGCTTTTTTTTTCTTTTTTTAATGGCCTTTACTTTAACAGTCTCCTTTTTCTCCATCCTCATGGCCTCCTCCTCATCTCCAATTGAAGACAACTCTGGTGATTCCGTCTGAAAGAACAAAACAAAGAGGCCTTCATACGAAAGAGAATGGCAGAAAACATGTTTCACTGATTGCTTTACAATCATTGCTTTTAACATCACTGTTGCACTAAAAAAGAAAACACCTTCTGAACAAAATTAACTGATTTGCCATGTTTCCATGACTATGCAAATAGTTTCTTCTCAATGGCACGGAACAATCATGCAGAAGTATCTGATCTGGCTGGTGAGTGTGCTTAATGTTTAAGTGTGCCAAAGCCAACAGTTTACTGCTAATGTAACTATGCTCATTCAAAGTTACATTTCAAGGTCCCTTTGCTTTTTTGAACAATGCATTTATAAGCAAAATCTCTGGCAAATATTTCTAAACACTGTGACTCAGTGGACGAGCTGATTCATCTTCTCGAAGTTAACAAGGAATGCAGCTATTTTTCTGCAAGATTTTGTGCAGACGAGTTCTCAAAACCATTTTACGGGCAAACCTGGAAGAAAGATCCTGTCTTGGGTCTCTTCCTCTCTGCCACATAAAGCAGGTGTGTCTCAGAGTGTGACCAAACCAAGCAGCCAAATTGCTCTGTGGATGGAAAACACACAATGATCAACACTGGCATGTCAAAATAACATCAACTGCTTGGGGATGAATGCTATCGCACCATCTTCGTAGACTTTGCCATGCTTCTTTAGTGCTGAGAGATTGATGCTCTTCATCTTAATGTTCTTACACCAGATCTGAAAAGCATGGAAAATGTTAGGGGAAGAGAAAGCCAAAATACCCTATGAGAACAATACTCTACAGGTCATTTTAACACTCTTAAAACTGGAAATGACGCAAAGTGGACATAGATGATAGTCAGGTAGACCAAAGTAAGGGGAAGGTGGTCTAATCACTGTTCTGTCTAAGTAACTTAGACAATCACACACCTCCAGAAACTGTTTATCCTCTCCTTTTATGGAGCATTCTCTGACAACTGCCTTCATTTCCCCAGAGGGAGAGTCCTTACTCAGTACCCTGAAATAAGAAACAAATGTAGACATGTGGTTAACTTTGGATAATTTATGTCGGGGAGGTATCTTTTCTCTAGATAATATTTGGCATCTTTATACATACTCTCCTTTGATTTCCGTGCAGTTTCCAGAAGCTCCAGAGTAGACCACTGACTTATCATCGTGGAAGACAATGTACTGACGGCAAAACTTGACATTTTCATTCCTCTCCAGATCACGTTGGCTCCATTCTGCATTTGAAATTAAACAATAATGCTTTCACTGATCAGGCTGCATTAAACCAAATCAAACATTTGGCACCGATTCAGCCTACCTGTGTAGATGTTGCTGTATTTGCCTCCATATTGAGAGGTGATCACGGGTCCCACGTCAGCTCGGCTCAAAGACGGGAAGATGCTGAGCTCTCTGTAGAGTTTGGCAATTTCCTCCGGTTTGGTCATCACCTGACAGCCCGCAACAGAAAAACTTCGTCTCAGTGAAACCAGATGTCCGATCGCGAACAATGCTCTATTCATGTCCAAGCGGAGGACCTAGCCCTATATACAGAGTTAGTATAGTTTGTAGTATGTCATAGTAATAACACTGCCTTTTCAGAAATATTTTACTCCAACTGTTAAAATATAATTTTGTAAAGCAATTAAACAACGAAGGAGTAGGCTAGTTTGTAGCAGAGCTTTGGCAGTTTGTTCAACGTGACAGGAACTTCCTGCTAAATCTGACAACAAAAAACGAAACTACGCGTCTCTGCTAGCGTGATTCGGTTTAGCTGTGCACCCGAGATTAGTTGCACACGTTCACGGTACTGAAGTGAAGGTTTATTTCCGTTCAGCCATACCTGTGACTCCATGATAGGGACAATTCCTGTCGCCAGATACTATGAATCAATAAAGTTCACACCACAATGGAGCATTCGAACTAGCTCAAAGTTACCCACAAAAAAATTAAGCTAGGCCATGTTATAGCTTCTTCTTACAAACATAAGAGCACATTTGACCAAAAGCATTCAGACTATGCCAAGATTTCAGCGTTTAGGAATATATTTAAGTCATAAACAAAGGGACTAAAATACATATAGACTATTTAAAGTATTTGAAAAAACTATTCTAAAGTTTTTAGGGACTGTAATACATGCTTTCGCTTTTATTTTGCAGGAAATAATCAACATGACACCCAACAGGAAGCATAATACTTTGTACCGAGCTGGTAATGCCCATTTGATTTTCGACAAACCAGCAGTAACATTTTCGTTTCGTTTTTTTTTTACGAAAAGACAGTAGCATGTGAATAAATTATTTTTTCCAGTGAAGTATAAAATGTATCGTAACTTTTTGAGTGTGCCGTGAATGACAGCCGCTGCCGCGCCTCTTTCAGTCAGCTGGGGTAGGTGGGGTCACTGTGAGCCAAGATGGCTGACTTTGAGGAGCCGCTGTCAGATGAAGAGAAGGTTTGAGGAATAAAGCTTTGCTTACTGTTTATTAATACTATCTTTATAGGAACCTCTGTGTTGTGTGTTTTTGTTACTTAATTGCTAGGATTTGGTGAAAGACATTGAGGTTTTGGACACCTACGGAGTAGATAAAGTTGTGCTTTTGAGCTAACGTTAGCTAGGTAACCCATGCTAGTGACAGACTATAATTTACCAGCCGTGGAGTCCAAACATTAATAATGGTTTGATAACCTCGCGTTTGTACAGGACACATTTTGTAACTCATTCGAAATATGTATATATGTTCCCAGAAGGTTTCTTGATTGCTCACGCTTAGCTTTAAAAACTACAGTTAAGGCTACGTGCCTCTGTCTTTAAACCACAGCTAACGACGGCAGCTAACGTTACTTTGCTGGAGATTTCTGGGTCAAACATATTCTGTTGCAGCTCACATACTTTGTTTGGCCGGAGTTCAGCATACTTAAAGTCTCGAAGCGGTCTTCTAGAGCGAGGGCAGTTGAAAAGACGAGACTTTGCGTTGCTGTTCTGTCACGAAATGGTTGTAAAGAGTAAAATAAAAAAAGTAACTGTTATTTAGTGAAGTGCACAATCAGCAATTTATTAATGTGTACTTTACTACTTCTGGTGTTGATATCTCTATCAGATTGAAAACTTCTTTCATCTGAAAAATGGCCTGAGAACAGGAAAAGTTTTTAATCAATGTATTTTCCATGGTGAAGTCTTGTTTGGACTAGAACTAGAACTTGTTTTATTTCTCAATATATTCTTTACAGTCAAGCATAATGGATTAAACCATTTGTTTCCACAGGTCCGCATAGCGGCAAACTTTGTTACTCATGCCCCTCCAGGAGAGTTTAATGAGGTCTTCAATGGTAAGAAGCACTTGATTATGATACAGAATTCTAGTATGTTTTCGGCTCCTAATATGTTGAATTGCTTTGAATCTTAAGAGCATGACATAAAACACTGATTTTCTTTCTGCCTCGGTAGATGTGCGGCTTCTGCTCAATAATGACAACCTTCTCAGAGAGGGGGCTTCACAGTAAGTAACATTCAACTATATGAAATTCCAATTAACTTACAAAAATTCTGCATATGCAGAGGAGAAATAGATACTTACAGCATCTCTGATCCCACTTTATCTTTTTTCCCCAGCTCCTTTGCCCAGTATAACATGGATCAGTTTACCCCAGCCAAGTTGGAGGGATATGAAGAGCCGGTATGTTTCCCCTTTATTCTTATTTCAGTTACCGTAAGTAAAGTTATGCAACTATATTTTTAAACTCCCATATAATTTATCAATAGGTCTTGATCACAGAGCATGGTGACTTGGGTCAGGGACGTTTTCTGGACCCCCGCAACCATTTATCCTTTCGCTTTGACCACCTAAGAAAAGATGTCAGCGACGTGCAGCCCTACGAAGAAGAGACGGCTTTGAGGAGCTGGAGAGATGCATGTGATACTGCCCTTAGTGCCTACGTCAAAGAGCACTATCCCACTGGCGTTAGTACGGTAAGATGCTTAAACACTGTGCCAAAAGAAGACTGTGATCATCACTGACTGCATCTCAATTATATCCTTTTCATCTTCATATTGCAGGTCTACGGGAAAACAGTTGATGGTCAGCAAACGATTATAGCCTGCATTGAAGGGCATCAGTTTCAACCCAAAAACTTCTGGTGCAGTGTTTTTTTTTTTTTTCAAGCAACTGCTTGAAATGATATCTGAATATGTATCAGCTGAACTACGCTGACAATTTTGTAATATCTTTTTAGCTGTCAAAGACTGTTTCTAAACTCCTTTTATTGTAACACGAGACTTCTTTTTTCACATAAAGGAATGGTCGGTGTAGGTCAGAGTGGAAGCTTACCCTCGGTCAATCCACTGCTCATGTGGTTGGAGTATTGAAAATCCAGGTAGGTGTGCACATGTACTTCAGATAATGGCCAAATAGTCAACCATCAATTGAGCTGATTTAAAGCCTTCTGCACCTCTGTGAATAAAGCTACCTCTTCTGCCAGACACAACCCAGCATGTGCATTAAAATATCTAAGACTATTAAGTGAATGACAATCGGACAGAATTTATGTGTGCTTGGAGGTCAATTGACTTTTTTTTTTCTTAGGGCGAGACCTTGAGAACCAAATCAAAATTTGGTTGAGAACATTTGAAATATAGGGTCTAGTTCCTGTCCTGTAATGGCACAGTTCACTGCATTTTCTGTTTATTCTCATTTTATATTTGTCCATAAGTAAATTATCTTTATTGTGCCGGACTAAGACATCTGTACATCTCAAAGTGTGTTTGATTTTATATACAGGAGGTCTTTTATTTGTTTTACCCTATAATGATTTGTCAGCATATCAATAATTTCCCTCTTTCTGTCTTCCAGGTGCACTATTATGAAGATGGGAATGTGCAACTGGTAAGCCATAAGGAGATAGAAGATTCCGTACCTGTGACTGTAAGTAAAAACAAAAAAGAAAAGAAAAAAGCTTTTACATAACCACCACCACGGTATGCCAACAATGCATTGTCTGCATTATCTCTGTTTGTATCTAAGAGAGCCCACCCTTGTCTTTGTGTTTTTCACAGGATGAAACCCAAACAGCTAAGGAGTTTGTTGACATTATTGAGAATGCAGAAAATGATTACCAGGTAAAGTCTTCCCTCCAGTTTCCAATGTAAAACTACATCCAAATGCATTGTAGCTATAAAGATATCGTTGTTTGACACTTGTTTCTCTTCATACCTCACCCTTAGACTGCAATCAGTGAGAACTACCAGACCATGTCTGACACAACCTTTAAGGCCTTGCGTCGCCAGCTGCCTGTCACACGCACTAAGATCGACTGGAATAAGATCCTGAGTTACAAAATAGGAAAGGAGATGCAGAATGCCTAGGGGATGGTCAGGCACTGGCCTGGTGAGGCCTGCTCCCGTGGGCCTACAACCCATCTTTACATCTGCAAGGACTAACCAACGCATAATTATATCAATATGGGGCAAGAAATGAATTTGAACAAAAAAAGAGAAATTTAGCTGAGGACTTGCAGACTGTTGGGCCTGCAGTTGTGGAAAGGATCATAGTTAGGAGAAAGTAGTTATTTCTGGATGTTTGCTGTGTTATGACAGTGTGCAGGGCTAAGCTCAGGAATGTTGTCAGAGAGGTCCGTTTCCTTCAACCATCCAAGGAATTACAGTCCTCCATAAATTAAAGGTAAAAAGTCCCTGTGAACTTTTTTTCTTTTCAAAACTGATGAGGAGCTGTGAACATATCATTAGATCTCAGCAAACAAAATGCACAAGGCAGATTAAAAAGAAAATAAGCACAGCTTAAAAAATCCAGGTTTGACTTGGTTAAATATACATTTTGAGCATTTTTCTGTGGTCATGTGCCACATAGGGTGTATTTGGAAATCAAGTATTCTTGACATTGAGACATTGTCAGGAAATTGAGTAGCTGTCATTTAATGTTATCATTAAATATTGCTTCTCTGACAAAGACCACACACATATTGCCAATCAAACTCACAGCCTTTGAGTTGAGCACAATCCTTAGCATCTCTGTGTCCCTGCACCTGTTTCTCAGTATCTGTTAGGTCTGAGGGGATATAAATTTGCTTTCCGTTGTGCTCCACTGATGTTTGGCCTGTCCACCCATGCAAGGGTGATGTGATGACTGAAGTGAGATAAAGAGACCTCTGCGCTGCTGCATCCATAACACATTTTCCGTTCTTTGCTTTGGCGATGCCTCCACGGCTGTACAGCTTTTCCTTTATAAGAAGGAAAACAGACTCTTAATAACCAAGATTTATTTGCCAAATCTCTTTCCTATGGTAAAGAACTCCATCCTCCCATCCATGTATGCAAAGTTCTATTTTAATATGCTGGTTTTTGTTGGAGTCTTAAGAGTATTTCACTCATAACTGTGTATTAATCAATGCCAAGTGAATGCAAAGCAGTCGCCAAATGGCAAGATCATATGCTCTAAATGTAACGTGACTTCTGTAAGGCCACGTCATACTCTGCATTACACGACTTCTAGGTAGGCTGACTCTTAATCAGTTTCTAGTTAGCTAAATCATGTGCTGTGTTCAACCTTCAGAACATATTACATCTGTGTGCCGACGAGTTCTTTACTTCAAGACTGTACTGCCCCATTCTGTTCAAATAAAAGGACTGAACATCTCTCCGCTTTCTTTCCTTTTAGTGGCATCCACAGATCATCTCTGACTAAAATGTCCATCAAATACACTGTACAGAAACAAGAAGTATTCATGTCTGTAGAATTTATTTTAAGCCCTGAATGTTGCAGGTGTTCACGATTAGCTAATTTGCCAATGACACAAGAGACATAAAAGGGTATACCTATTAAAATCATCTCGTCTAACACTTTTACATTTAAACAAAGCTAAGTTTAAGAAATACATATTTAATTACAATAGCAACTGTAAAAACTTTAGTGCCCATTATGTTAAAAATTATGAATATCTTAAAGATTTTCTATAAAACATGAAGCTTTGTCATTCTTATTTGGGTAAAGCAGGATTCAGAATTCCCTGAAGAAAGGAAAAGAATGAGTGTGGACATAAAGAAATGCAGTGCAAACAGTGCTCTCCCTCTTTGAGACAAGATTTGATTTGATCACAACAGAAACAACAGTACGTATGTGTGATGTTCATTAGTGGCAAATAAACTGATTTATGTAATATTTCCATTCAAATGTTATTCTGGTGCATCTCCAAAAAATTGCATAAGTACCCATAGGGAACATTTTTAAAACATTGTCTATACTGCTCCATATACGCTCATTTTATCCCTTCTGTGTGTAAATTTTCCCTTTCAACAAGACTGGAGGTTGAAGCAGTACAGGGAAGGTAAGCCATATTTGCACTGTGGAATCCCTTGATGTTTCTTTCCTGAAAGAAAACCCTTCTGGTTTTCTATGTAGTTTTTTTTTCAACAGTCTTATTATAGAATAGGCAGAACTAATAAATATGTAAAGTCTAAATTGAAGAATAATTCATTATAAATGCAGGAGGAACATCAAAACAATATTTTTCAGCCTGTGGTGTAGAGACAATGTTGTAATAAACACAGCATTTCTTTAAAAAAAGCTCACTATAAAGTCAGGAAGGGATAGCCAAGAGATAACTCCAATTTGAATTTGAATACTAACTGTCCTAAAACGTTTAGTAATGAGTTTATGTTGGAGCATTAGCTGCTGGAGGATAAAACCAGGTCTGATTCCTTGGCTGCCTCCTGCCCGCTGTTGCTGTGTCCAAGGTTCCCTGTCAGCTCGGGGAAAAGGGTTATCCGAGCGGAATGAATTGGTGAGCCTGGAGTCGGACTTATACCCGGCCTCTTGGGTGGGATTGGAGGAGGGTGAGTCTTCTCTGAGCGAGGAGTGAGGGGGGAGCGGATCCCTGGAGATAATGGACCTGAAGAGGGCGACCTTCCCCCCGGAGGAGATGCTGCTATATTACGGTAGTCTGTTCCAAATGGAGAGCTACTGACCGGTGCCAACTTGACTCCAGCCTGCTGGCTGGTGAAGCGGGACAGCACCTGGGTGACGGTGTTTCGGGCCAGCTGTTTGGCTGTGCTGTGCTCTGGTGGAGGAGGGGTGGATGAGGTGGTGGGGGAGAGGTCTCTGGGGGAGAGGGGCCCACCCTGCTGCTGCTCCAGTTCCGCCTGGCTTTGGAACTTGTGCCTGGCAGCCTGGAATCTCTGATTGACTCCAGCCTGGTAAGAAGACTGGTGGAAGCCTGGACTTCCCAGACGCTTGGCCAGAACTGGAGAGGAAATGGGGGAAGAGGAGAGGGAGGATGACGCTGTGCTGGAGGGGGAGTGAGGATGAGGATGAGCAGGGAATTGCAAAGGTGTTCCAACTCCAGTTTCAACTCCATTTTCTGCTCCTCTTCCTTCCTGCGATGAGCTTGTGTCTTTATGAGTGTGAAGGCCATTGACCTTTGGCAGTGGGGTGGATTTTGGGGTCACTGTAACCTTTCCATCCAGCTCGGTCTGGACAGCGGTGGACACCATCTTCTTGGGATGTGGCTTGTTTGCCTCCATCACTGCCTCCTTCACCTCTTCTTTACATCCTTGAGATTCAGTCAGTCTCTTCCTCAGTTCTTCCACCTGTTTCTGGAGCTGCTTGCTCTTTTCCTCCTCTGCTTCCAGCCTGGCTTTTATTTGCTGTCTCTCCGCATCATACTCAGCCTGCTGCCTCTCTGACCTAGCTTCCAGCTGGGCTGCCCTACTCTTTTCACCCTCGAGGACTTCCTGGAGCTTCTCCAGTGCACTCGTCTCCTCCTGCAGTAACGCGCGGAGGTGCAAGGTCTTCTGAGCCTCCTCCTGAGCCTGGCTGCTGGCCTTCTGGAGCTCCACCGTCAGATTGGAGGAGAGCTGCTGCTGCTCCGACAGTGACTCCTCCACCTTGTTCACCACCTGTGCCTGTTCCTTCTCCAGTCTCAGCACCGTGGTGTGCTCTGCCTCCAACTAGAGAAAGAACCAGAGAAATGCATCAGAGCGAGGCGTTCTTTCTATAGTTGACCACAAGGTGGCAAAATAGCTAATTTTTCATTAAAATGTTAAACAAGACAGACCTTGCACTTTATTCTACTGTTTGCCTAATATATGCACCATGTTGGCTGAAAATTAAATATGTTACCTAAAAAAGCCTATGTTAAAAATGTTAATAATTGTATCATAAAAGAAATGAAGAAAAGGGTGAAATATATGTTTGCTGAACATCAGATAAGACATTAAAAGGTACTCTTGTTCATGGCTCATCTGACAAGGGAATTATTTGCTTGCATGGCATGTTTATGGAAGGTTCTGTTTGCTGCGAGGTCATTAGAGGGTGACAGGGCTGTTTTTATGGGGGGGTTATGGGTATTAAGAGGAAATGAGAGGTAGTAAAATTGTATGTGTAAATGGGCACTTTGCAAAAGGAAGAAAGGAAGAAAAAGAGAAAAGCACCACAGGCACGAAAGCCACAGGAAGACACTCTGGGAGCTTTTCTTACATAAGGCCCCTGTAGTAGTCTGTTATGTGCTCACAGTGTGTGTGCACCAGCTGACTTCGCATTAGACGTGGACATCCATTATCTCAGATTTCCTGAGGCCATAAAGCCCTATGGCTGCTGGACAACTAAACAATGGCCTCTTCCTCATCTGTTTCCCTTGGAACAGATTTGTGCTTGTGCATACTGTAAGTGTGCCCCTGTGTGTGTGTAGGTCTTTCATTTAAAAGGGCTGAGCCCTCTCCTCCCTACTGGGTTACGCCGTGGAGCTAAACTGGTTCTTGTCTCCTCAATCACTGGGTTTTAAATCACAACTCGAACAATGAAAACCGAGACTGTGCAGACAGGAGAGGGAAAGGAAAAGGAAGCAGATCCATCAAATGTACTCATCGTTCACAAGTGAGCACTTTTTTATGTTAAAGACAAGTTGAATATGGAGCACAGACACACACAGAGGTGAGTCACACCTGCTGCAGCAGTTTGTCTCTCTCTGTCTGCAGCATGACGACAAAATCAGCTCGCCGTGCAGAGTCCTGGGCATGACGTTGCTTCTCCTTTTCCAGATCAGACATCACCTGTCAAAGATACAGCCAAATTAAAAACTATGGTGTCACATGGAGTCGGGCTTGCTTACAAGGGCTAAAGAGATAGAATTTGATAGAATTCACACAACAGCAACACGGCTTATTTTGGTGAGCCGGGAGGTTAAACGTGTCAGCAAAACAACAGAAACACATCATTTTCCTGTTGAATGTATGAGTTGTGTGGTGGTGAAAGACAAGGATGTTCCCTTTAGGATCCCCCCTTATGAAGAACTGAAGATCACACACTGATAATACAGTTTTGATTGTGTTGTGTTGCTGTGATACACTCCATATCACCCCTTTAAGCTCTGGGTGCTGCTGCTACTTGTCTGCTTCATTGGCCTGAGCCTAGTCAGTAAAAACATGGGAACTAAAAGATTCAAACCGAGTAAATACTTATTTAATGAGTGTGAGTGCCATTGTGATAACCCTTCTTGCAAAAGTGATGTGATAACCGGGTGAGCTGACTGCATAGTGTGGACCACCTACCCGCCTGTGCCTGCTCTCAGCCGCAGCCAGCTGTCCCATCATCCTCTCTTGCATCCTCTTGCAGTGAGTCATGACCAGTTTGAGCACAGCCAGAGGGTTTGGGCCCTCCGCTCGGCCCTGCAGGTGCGTGTGAGGTTGAGAAAGCGTGTGCTGGCGCTCCGTGGCCTCGTTGTCCCGCTGCAGAGCCAGGAAGGGATCGCTGAGGTTGTATTGTCCATAGCGCTCCTGGACAAAAGCATCTCTGTGCCGGGCCTTAGAGAAACACACATATCATGTCAATGTAATAACAAAAGGAGCACACAGATGTTCCGTCCTGACTGAAGAGAATCCAGGGTGTTTAGGAAATTATTTTCAGTGAGTAGTTTTGACGGGATGAGGATTCCTTTCAAACGCTGCTTCACAGCACACTATTATGAAGCTTTGCTGCCCCTGCCAGTAAAAGTAAAAGACGTCAGCAACAACCATTTAGGTTCACATGCCCATTCTTATCATCTGTATGTGTTTGGGAGATCTTTGCTCCTCAGAACAGGCACAAGCAGATGGCTTTTCCCATCAACCCAAACACAAAGAGGTGAGGCACGGCTGTCCAACCCCCCACAAAGGGCAGATGTTAACTCTTCCCTGGGGATGCAAGGGTAAAGACTGGGCCATTAAATGCTTGTCTCACACACACACACGCTCAAATTGGTTTTAATGAGAGGACACATTATCACTAAATTACAATACATTTGTTTTAATATCAAAAGTAAATCAGAAGGTATGAAACTTTACAGCCCACTGAGCTGAGTGTACTGTAACTGACATGTTTCAGGCTCATTAGAGTGAAACATGATAGGCCTTTGCTGACCTCACTACTGGTCAGAGTCATCAGGGGGTCTCATTAGTAGGTTTGAGTTGTAGAGGCATTCAGGGTCAGCCCGGAGACCAAGTGGCGCAAGCTCATTCAACAAGGGTTTACTCCACATGCCTTCAGGACACCCGTCTCCGCCTTCTCATGGAGTCCTCATCAGACACCCCATCCTCCAGCCCCCGTCATCCCCCTGCACAACCTCACATATCACTGCATTCCTGTGCTGGTTCATCACTGTTTTAAAGACAAATCCATCATTCTGCTTCTATGTTTCCAATACCTTCCTCTAACAGACTGTGGTACACTGCAAAACACACACACACGCACACACCACACAAACGCACAAAACCAAGAGGGTTCAGTAGAGGCGCTTTATTTGAGGCATTTTCTCTGGCTGAACAAAGAATGTGACCCTTATTGAGGAGATTACAGAACTTACACAAAGACTTCAGTCTTATTTATTGTCTCCAGGTCTGTGAGTGAGAACGGGTATGAGCATATGTGGAGAATGTTTTTACCTCTTTTTGCTTTTCTAGAGAACTTGAATGTGTGTGGAAATGATTGTGTATTTTTGTGTGGTTGTGTCAGCAGTTGGAGTAGAGATATAAAGCTTCTCTTTTTAGCTGGGGACAAAAATGCAGTTTGCCCAGTTAAATAACTCTTTAAACAGACCATTAGGGGCTGAGCTCTTCATGTATGTGTGTGTGTAGAGGCCCAAGACCAGAATCTGCTCTCTCTCTCTCTCATGTTTTTTTGTCAGGATAGTTCTGATCATAATGACAGGGTGTGCTTTCCTTTATGAGAGGGCACTACGAGCGAACCCTGTCAGTTGAAAAGCTCTCTTTCCTGCCCAGCTGCTGATGACAAATGTTACTTATAGCAAGTTGTGGAAAAGAATACATCACATGCAAACCATTTCCAAGTGTATTTTGGGAATTTTCCTTTTTTTTTTTTACTATCTGAAATGGATGTGCTGGAGCATGTTTCCCTCAAATACAATCCTGCTTTAACAAGGTGTGAGAGACAACTGATAGCTTTCACCTGGAAAGCTTGTCTGACAGGCAGTTACCTACAGCCTCAGGGAACAAACATGGCCTCTGTGAGCCGAGCAGAGCCACAGAGTACAGCTTCTTTAGCGAGCCTCTTTAATGAGTGTCATACAATGAACTCAGCAGCGAGCACAGACAAAATCACAGCTCTGAATGGTACTGAGTGCAAATATCCGATTACAAAGGTACAATAACTCCTCAGTTTGTCTCTGGATATGGTCTACAGTGTGTATCTTACCTTTAATAAACGTTGTAAAATCACTGTCTTCCTCTTACATGCCAGTTGTAAAAAGGTCTGTCTGTATGAATTTTAGTGTGGTTTTAGCACTGGAAACATAGTTTGCTGGTACACTGGTGCTTGGGGCTGATGACCCTCTAAACCAGTGACAGAAAATGACTGAAACATTCCCTTTATCTAACATTTTAAATACAGGCCAGATTGGAAAATCGTCTTAAATTTAAGGCTGCTCTTAGTTACTTAATACTGGACAATGACCTCTGACACTTGAATTGTACTTATAATTCACATATAAAACATTCTCCTGTACAG
The DNA here is from genome assembly GCA_013363375.1 of Menidia beryllina. NCBI lineage: Eukaryota > Metazoa > Chordata > Actinopteri > Atheriniformes > Atherinopsidae > Menidia > Menidia beryllina. Next base: position 8,119,783 of record JABUIW010000028.1, on the reverse strand, counting down.
ACATTTTTATACTGCAATTGTTTTGTGCAAAAAGTTCATGCTAAATTTTGACATACTGAATGTAAGAGGAATTATGGCTTCAAATATTAAACATCTTTCAGAACATCAAATTAAATGGTTGCCTTTATACGGCAACAACAAGTTGTTGATCTTTTTTTTTAAGTAACCACGTAACAGCTAACTTAGCAGCACTAAATAGATTAATCAAAGCACCGATAGGATTATACAATTAATTATATTTTATCTTCATTTGAAGTTTTTGCGACAAGCGATTATGGAGATTTTGTTTCCTGTTAAGGTTTGAAGCTCTCATTTTTGTCTCGTCTTTCCAGTGCAACGTTTCATTTGTTTAGTTCAGCTGGAATTTATATGATGTATTTAAGGTGTTCTGAGGAATAATATTTTATTGCAGTGAATTTGTTAAGTCAAACTTTCACACAATAACTGACTGTATTGAGCTGACACTTTCAGCTGCTCTTTATTTTTGGGGTGAATATTTGGAAATGGAGTTAAATTTAATTAATTATGAAATCCCTCTGAGCTGATGTGGACATCATCTAAGTCTCTGTCATGCTTCAACAATTTGGCTGTTGGCTGTGATTTCAAATTCAAACGGAAAGGTTATGTTGTTATGGTTGAGTCAAGCACAGTTGCCAGGACTGCTTTCAGAGACTGGATGGTGTTAAAACTGTCAGTGTGACGGTTCTGAGTAAATACAGCTGTTCTGACTCTGTGAGAGGCCATACTTGTTTAATTTCAAGGCATCGGCTAAAATATAAGAAAAGGGAAGAACAAAAACATTTTCAAATTTGAGAAATATTAATTCAGGGATGAAATAAATATGAACATTATTTTTGAAGATTTACTAGGATTGAGCTGCCACTAAAATGAATTTGCACGTCAATACAGTAATCATGTGTACACAACAGCGCTAAGTTAGCCTGAACTCATTTTCCTTTTCACTTTCATCAGTGAGAGCAGTACGGGTTAGTTTGTCCTAATAATATTAATCGATAAGCTGCCATCAATAGCAGAAAGTAGGTTTCAATGTCAACAGCTGCTTTAAACATTGTATCAGCTCTAAAACTAGCGAGGGATGCTGCCAAGACCATAGGAAATAATACAATCCTTTCCAAGTCCAAAAGTTACCATGGAATGTTTTACTTGAATAAGGTACTTGCATTTGAAACAGGTTCTCAGCTTCCAAATGAAACAAAAGAGACAGAGAGGAGCAGATTAGATTTTAGGACTTAACTTTAAGAAGTGTAACGAGGTGTGTACTTAAAGCTCAAGTCATGTCAGCCAAACCCTCCACCCACACATTAACCACAGACTGCACCGAGATAACAGAAAAAAATGCAAAGTAATGTTTAACTGCTAACAATGTTATCATCAGCGGTCAGTAATGAAACACAGAAGCAGGTACTCTCACCCTTTGGCCAGAGACTGCTTTCATAAAGGGATAAGAGGTGGGATCATTGAATGGAACAAGGAGGTAATTTGGCATGGCTTGAGAATGAGTCAAAATTAATCCAACAGGCCAACTAGTTTGTACCTGAACATGAAAAAACGTTGGAATGGCTGTTGCCTTTATTCAGTGGGGATCTTGAACTCATTATTTCAATCTTTTTGTTACAGGAAAATACTCTCCACTGTAGAGCAAACAGCGGGGAAGGGTCGTGATATATACCCACCCACATCAGCCTGAGTCTAGATATAAGATAAGTTATCGTAAAAATGCTTAACATAGACAACAGAATTCAGTCTACGTTGCTCCAGTTCACTAGCCGTAGCTGTGAATGTTGTGTTCACACAAAATACTTTGACTTCATCTGGACATCACAGACCAAAATGCACTTTAACATCATTATTATAAGCCCTATTTTATTTAAAAGGCCAACTTCTTAGTAGTTGGAGCTCTTTTCTACGTCCGTATTTCCACAACATATCCTGATAACATATCCAAATTTGGTGGGGACTCTAGAGTAGTAAAAGCGTACATGCTCTTATCTGAACAGCACACACTTGCCACAGCCCTATTGTTTTAGGAGTCAGGAAAACACATCAGCCTGCAAAAATAGACAAAACATTTTATCATCATAGGACATGACATCATATGAATAACAAAAAAGGTCCTGCTGAGAGTGAAAACAACCTTTTGAACACACAGATCTTATCATGTAGGTAAGTAAAAATAGCAAAGTCGTTTCACACACAGAAACATTTGTGATTTAGACAATAATCATCGTTAATTAGATGTTTAGAATCCGTGGATCAAAGATCTCATTCTATTTTGAGGTCACAGACGATTTCACCAGTTTGTTTACAATGGTGTTCACTGGTTTGCTCAGTCAGTCCAATGTGAAGAGAAAAATCATAGAGGGCCCAAAAAATGTACGTCAAATGGATTGGTTCCCATACCTCTAACTGACTATTGAGTTACAAAGAGCTTCCTCTATACTGGATCAAAATAGCATTACCTCCATATAGATAAAGACGTTTGTCAGCTCATAAGATTTGCCACACCTCTTGGAATACAATAGGTGCCTGTTGTAAGTTCTAAGGAATGCTCCCTCTGGTAAAACTGCTAACTTAACTGTGCTATGACAACTAGAAACAATACAGCTGAGAATCTGCAGACATGTCTTAGTTCTGTCTCATTCTGAATGTGAGACAACACTGAAACTGTTTCAAGTCTTCTGTGTAGTTTTCCCTGAACAATCTACAGATATTTTAAGTACTTGCTGCTGTGATGAGAACATCTTCCAAGGGAAATAAAACTTTAGAGCTTCTTTTTAAATCACACACAGCACACACAGTGTTCGGGTCACACACTGGTTAGATACAAACATTGATGTTGTAGCTCGAGGCATGAAATGGGGAAAGATGTTATAGCAGGACTTCCTGGGTGAAAAACACAGCTCAATACGGGATGCATTAACCTACTATTGAGCCCTGACACCCCCCTCTTCACACAATCTGCCCTAGCATTGACCATTGAGTAATTTTCTGTGCAGGCCCCCAGCGGGAACAAAGGAAGTCAGTGATTTCAGCCTACAACATTGCACATCCTCTTCCCAAGAATCACTACAGTAAGTGGCTCAGCAGAGACCACCAAAATATCTGAGTGTGTGTGTGTGTGTGTGTGCACGTGGGTGGGTGGGCAGGCAGACAGGACATGGGTCATATCTGAACATGAAAGACCCCCTATAATGGGGATGTGTTCACAGAGTACTGGCAACAAGGCAAGCGTACATGAATGCATTTGTCCTAAGGGGATGATTGGGTGTGTTCTTGGAATTTTACTCAAATTTTGGCTGCTACAGATCCGCGTTGTGTGGTGTAGTTGGTATGGCTTTCATTCAAACCCCGGCACTGAAATTTTCATGTGAATAAAGCCTTGCTAGCTTTTTAGATAAACTCTTTGTGGAGGCTTATCTGTTACAGTGAGATAGTCCTGGTTGGCACTATCACAGGCCCACATTCACTACTTCAGACAATGAGTCAAGCATTGGAGGCCTTAGAATTCTCATCCATGCTTGGGACAGCTGCAGTCGTCATGAGTGTGAAAAGCAGCCAGTGGCATGGAGGGAGCTAATTGGAATAGACACACACAGAAAAGCGTTGTTGTTGAGGAACAGCTATGATTATTCACTTGAATGTGAGCGAACAAGCCACACATAGAAAAAAGGGGGACTGAAGGTACAAGTAAAAGCCATCTAACTGTAGATATTTGCAAGGTTGTTGCTGAGTAAGGTTTGAGGTGTTGCTCACGATGCGCACTTTAGTGAGGGAAGCTGGGTAAAATGACAGCATTCCCAGATTGTCTCAGATTGTCGCATAGACCCTCACAGTAAGCACAACGTGAATGGAAATGCATCCATACTCAGTCTCACAGCCTGTGTCTCACATTCCAATCACAGCTGGATACTGGCAAAACAGCTCTGGTAAGGTTTTAAAGTATGCACTTGAGAAAATATGCTGCACGGGGTCACCTGCTTTGACTCTTCTTAAGCAGAAAGCCGGCTTTCATGTAACAAAAACCAAGGAAAATACTAATTAAGGGACAAGAAACATCTAAGACATCTTTGAACTGTTCGTTTGAAGTACCCATAACATGCTCATATCCACATTTGAACAATGCCAGAGACTGGTGTGACCAGTAATAATACTGTCGCTCTGTACAAATAAAAGGCCTCGGAAACCAGAATGACCCCCACACCATTGTCTTCACAAGCTCTGTTTCCTAACGTTCCTGTTTACACATCCCCTCCCAGTTTGCTCACATTCTTTTAGGTAGTGTAATGCTACGAGTAATCCATTGGAGTACCAAAAAGTGCAATTGTTGTTATGTAGTAAAAACAAGACCGAATATTGTATCCTATTATTAGCATACAAAAACTATGGGTATGTTTTTAATAAGCATGACTGTTGAGTCCATTGGGGATTTGTTGTTTCAAACTCACCCTGACAGCATGAATGACTACATCCTGGGCCTCAAGTTCTCCCTCCAGTATACTGAGGAGAGTCAGCAACTCTGCTCTGCTCAGAGCCTCCACATTCATCTTCTCTACCTGAAATGAAAAAGATAGGAAATAGATAATAAACAAAGCAAACAAACATAGCGTTAAACCAGAATACTCTTATGTGTGAAGAAATTAGGAAATATGGGGCTTAAGTATTAGTTTGTGGTAAATAGAAAGGACTTCTTTATGTTTAATTTGAGTGAGTGATACAGAGGTGACATTCAGTGGTACTTAGGGTCCCATCTGTGGCCTCACTAGATTGTGTGCAGGGTTATAAACAGGAACTATTAGCATATCTGCACATTAAGCAGCAAAGGGGCTGAGGACATCGGTCTGCTCTGTTCAGCCCCAAATTTCCATTTCTCCAAATCCCAAAACAATGGCTTGAGTAAATTTGATTGTTTGAAGCCTTTCTCGTCAAACTTTTGATGTCTAAGCCCTCCTGCACTTGAATCCACTTTATTTTGGGATTCATCAGCAAGGATCCATGCGGTCACAGGGGCCAGACAAAATACATCTCTCCAAGCTGACATCATCAGTAGAGTTGTGAGTAAGACGAAGCGCTCGTGAAAAATTCCTGCTTTTAACTCAAGCACCGAGGTGACGTCCATTCCGCAGATTAAGGCTTCTGAGTGTTGACCATGTGTTTGACAAGGCATGAGTGCAATTCGTGACGTAAGATAACAGACTCAAAATAATGAGCTTGTTGCTAACACCCTGTGGTGTTTGATAAAATGATGGGCTGCCAGAATAAGCTTCATGACACAGCGTTTCACCAGAAACTGCCGGACTTCCAAACACAACACCTGGGGCAATGACAATGATAACAACTGCCAGTCAAATGTGTTTAAAAAAAAGCCACGGCCAGAAGAAATAACTTTAACTCCTGTTATATCTATTAATTCATCTAAGTATATTTTGGTCTTTGTAAAGAAATTTCTCTAATCTGCTTCCTCTTTTAGGTTTTGTCTATATTGAAAGCAACTGCATCTGTCCTAATTTTCAACAAGTCTGTCCTTTATTTCTAGCTGCCACAGAGGTTATGAGTGTTTACTTTCTTACAGAAATGTTCTAGAACATTCTCGATGTCTCTAAAATTCCTGGTTGCATTCTGTGGCTCACCACACATTCACAGCAAAGCAACAGAGTGTGAATCAGTAGTTACAATAATTATTGGCTAATAACTTGTCACATGTATTATGAGCATGGCTCTCCATCTTAGCAAACCACATTTACTCTGATATTAGTGCAGGGTTAGAGTGCATTTTAGCTTTTGGCCAAAGCCCATGTATGTCACTGGATATCCAGGCTTATAAGTCATCTACCATGGAAAATCATTCCTGCATTCCAAGGATACCCACACCATGGGGATCATCACTCAGGGGTAGACTGCTGAAAACTCGCTTTGAAGCTTCATACTTGTATGTGGTAATGTTGTGGTTTTGCTGTGCGACCACTGATAGATGAAACAAGTGCCAGCCAATATAAAGTTCTAGATGATTTGGCCATGATAACTTATGTTTAAGAAAATAAGCAAAAAACAGTTCTTGGTTCAGTAATAGAAGTCAGTATAGAATGCAATACAAAATACGTAACTGATAAGCTTTATCAGAGGTCTCTGTGTGTTCACCTGCTAGCATCATGAGACTCAGTTCTATCAACAAAAGATGGCAAATAATTGCAGGTGTACTGTTTTTTTTTTTTTTTTTGTTTGAAGCATGGAAAGATCTCCTCTGATGATAAAAGAGTGGTCAGTGTGTTCAATGCAGCACATGATTGCAGTGCTTGCTAAGGATCCACCTGCCTTCTTGGGCCTTTGTCTGACACATGGCACTATCATTATTTTTGGGAATATTCTCTTCAACTGCTAACTGTCAAAGACCTGGCGAAAATATCACATTAGCTATCATGAATGGATTGCCTTTCGTGATAATGGTATAATCAATACTGCATCACTTTTGGTGAAGTACTCACACCCATTAGCCTGGAACTGAACTCATCCTACAACCTGGATTCACTGCAGTTTTTCTCAATTCATTCAACATAAAATGATTTATTGCTTCACATTATATTACATTACATTAGTTTACCGTACAAAAAAGTCCAGATTTAGTGAAAGACCTAAATCTATGTTTACTTTGGTTATTTTCACGAATAAGCAACTTCAAACTTGAGATATGTATTTAGAAAAACCTGTAAAATAACTCGCAGCGGACCGTGAGAACATACCTTCATGCGTTGCAGTCTGGTGGCATTAATTGTTCTCTAAACCCAAAAATGAGACTCCACAACACCATGAATCAAAGCAGTCCACTGTCAGAGGCGCTCCTGCTCTCTGGCGACCGTGAACAACAGACGCTCAATGACGAAGCGCGCAGCCAATCAGAGAAGCGTAGTGCAACATGTTGGCCAATAGCCGCCGGATCTGACGCTAGGGGGAGGAGATAAGGGCGTTCCCGGTCTGTGGGATAAACCTCTTTGTTTAAGACGTCCAACCTTGTATTTTCTGCCCATTCTTGTGAAATGGGACGAACTGTCGAGTTTTTTTTTAAATTTTTAGATACGCTATTGATGTTAAACGTGTCCTGATGGGCGGGTTCAGTTTATGTGAATTGATGTCTGCATCTGCAGTGAAGTTTTCAAGTCAGGAAGACACAAGAAAGCAGTGAAATAATGCAAAAAGTGTCTAATTTGACTAGTCTTGAAATAATCCGTAGATCAAAATTTGAAACAAAAATGAAACACATCGTGGATGGGTGATCTTGCGTCTCGTGGTGTTTCAACTCCCCTCTCTGGCCAAATGGCAGTATCACAAGTTCGTGCGACCGGGCGGAGATTAATCCTTATAACCCCATCCTCTTTTAGGAAAGCTCAAAGTCCTACCTGTTCAACAACTCCTGTCCACCCATTTTGATTTGAAATACATTGCTTTACTTCAACGGATTCCCAAAGCATCTTTAACAGCCCTGAGGACAGACTCCTTTCTGCTAAATACATAAACATAACATAACAAATTTCCCATTATCCTTTTCTGTTATCCATTTCCTACATAGATATATTTACATTTATGCTCTGAAAAATCACACTCATTGGCTACTTCTTCATTTAGATATGGTTTCATTGAGGTAATTATGGAAATAAGACTATCAGTTGTGGGATGGGTGATCACATGGCCAAAGCCATACCTGCCATGTGAGTTGGTAGACAAAAAAATATACATTCAGCTTTGATGGGGGAAGGTTTCCTGTTGCCTATGCCTGGGTCGGCTGATAACAATTTATTTTTCTCATTTGTTGTCCTTTTCTCCTTTGACCTTGTGTGAATGTATCAATATCAACACTAAGGGTGTGTGCATGAAGTGCCAAAAATTCTGTTACTGCCTGTCTGTCTGTCTGCGACACCACGCTGAATGGAATGGCATCATTTGATTTGCCAGGGGTCCAGATCAAGTTTTGTAAAGATCAAGCAGAAGCAGAATATGAAGAGCTCAGAAATTTAGGTTGCCAGAAAGTTTTAACAACGCAACCATTTGTGCTCTGACAATGGTTTCCTCTTCTTTTTCTGATGCTGTCTTCAACATATGGGGAAATTCAGAGGACTATAGTGGCAGCTGGATTGTGGGTGTGTCCTCCAGATGTTGTCTGGTAGGAAGTGATTGACCTGCTAATGAAGTCTGGTCTCCTCCTATCAGCTGTCCACCTCTGAGACATTTTCTGACATTGAAATGGCCACCTGCTCGTCTGTCCAGATAACAACGGACCTAACTTTTAATAAGGCAAATGACATATTGCATAACTGTCATTCATACACGCAAATATAGATGAGTGTTCCACATCTATCATTCCTTTAACAAGTATATTCATACTTGGGCCTATGAGCATGTGGTTACCTTGCCTTAGGTTTTATAGCAAGGGAAACTGTGTTTCAGTGTTTTTTCTTTGTCATGGTGAGTCATGCAAGTATAAAGGTACTCACCGTCGCCACTGGACAAAATAGAAGAGACACTTAAACAGCAGCACAAATAGGAGGTCTATGGTGTGTGTGAAAGAAAAGGTTTTGGTAGAACGTTTTGCCTTAATTATATCATTTTTTTCACATATCTAGTCAATGCAACACACAAGGTTATTGCCAGCAGAGGTCAGTACAGGGAAATGAAAGGTTGTCAATGCTTTGACATACCTTTAGCAACTAACCTTTCCTGCTTTTTAAAGGTCATATCATATGATAGCTTTCTATCATCTCAATTGACTCCCATTCTCTAGGTATCCCAATTTTTTGAGATAGGAATTGATGAGACACATTTCTTGTCTGTGTTCTTTGGCTTATTGGTGTGCAGTGTTTTTCTGTCCCCTGAACCTTTTGTCCACTATTCTTAGTCCTCTGAGAGGTTGTCCAAATGCTCGTCACTGACCGCTGTTTCACAGGACAAACTACATAGAAAGTGTCGAGTCACTGTTAGCATTATCAGGCTGGTGTAATAAGCATCAGTGCAGAAAGATGTACAATGACCTCCACCCAAGGGAGCTCTGTAACATTGGGACTGTGTCCCAAATGAGCGACTGCAAAGTCACACACCTGCATCACTGTACCGACAAGCTACGCAGTTTGGAACAGAATGTCTGAAGCATTCAACCCAGCTCCTGGTTCCTGTATACTGTGTCTCCACATTCAAAACTGACACTGAATTTTTACTATATAATAAGAAAGGATAATATGTAACATATTTGGTAACCAGTATCAGTGAGTCACAGCCACATATTCGAGCTACCTGTTGTGATCAACACATCGAAATACAACACACTCGCGCGCACACAGTACAGTCAAAGGGAGATTTATGGTCTTTTAATAATTTCTAAATTGCCTGTCATTATCTCTGTAAGATTTCATTGATTACAGACACTGTCACACAGCAGTTCTGGGATTGGGAGTGTTAATGTTTTATGGGTTAGAGGGTTAGAACGACTGAGAGTTCATTGTGATGCTTCATGTCAAACACACTGGATCAGCGGTAAGTTCAGAAAGAGCAGAAAGAGCAATGAAACTGGCAATCTCCATTGTAACGATGAGGATTTCATCATTGTCATTAGGTGCGTTCTCTAAAAGGCTCAATTCATTCAATTCACATGCAACTACAGGTGGAGATGTTTTCAGGGGGACACAGAGCCAGTTAATCATGATTACTCTTGGTTTTATGTTTTTCATCTTGGTTTTCTGTTACGTGCTTTTTTAGTTTTGGGGCGTGAGGTCATACCTAACATTGTCTTCGTGGTTAATTAAGCTTTATGACTATAGTGATTTTCACATGTAACGAACGTTGAAAAGCAATCTGTTTGCATTACACATTACCTATGCAGAAGGCAAATCCAGTCTTCTCAAAAACAAAATTCAGATTCAAGTGGAAGATGGAGAAACAAGGATATTGATAGCACGGACAGCGAGCATAGGACACTTAAGATTATAAAAAGAAGGGCCATAACAACAACAGGGTATCTCATGTACTAGAAATGGTTCATAATAGTGTGCAGACTTTAGGTTTGGCAGTAGTAGTTTCCCAACATCCCTCTCCTGTATATACTTTTTGCCCATTATGAGTACATAATAAATAAAGATGAAAAAAACTGTGCAGAGAATATCCTCTGATCTTACATGCCATGGGATTTGTCAGTCTGCAGGCACCAGATGGTGCAATGGGCTTTGTTTTGTTAGGGAAGAACTCCACTCTGAGCAGTGAATTTCTTTCAGATTTTCCCCACAGAAAACAGTACATGAATTCTTAGTGATAAACCTTTTCAATTTTAATAATTTTGTCTTATATTAGACAAATATTTCAAACATCGATGCTGTGTGTTGTTTTTCATTTCCAAAACAGTTTGGTTTAACTCTAAAACCATTGGATTTATAAAAATGACACTTATATTAGATACAATCTACAAATAAAATCGAAAATAAACAAAATCCATGACAAACAAAAGAAGAAAATCATTTGACACTCATCCATATTAGCAAAATAAGACATTGTCATTGTTTAGTCACTGCATTTGTCATCTTTATATCAGGCTGTACAAAGTTTTAGAAGGCTTTGGTTGCGACTCCTGGTGGCACTGACAGCTGAGCAGTATTTGGCTGTGCCTGTTGAAACCAAATCTTTTAAGTGAGTGCTTTTAGATTTAGTGAACAATTTGACCCAGCTAGATGGGCACTCTTTGTCTGTATAGTCTGGAGACAAAACAAACAAAAAACGTAAACAGGGATACCGTAACGTATGAAGTTATAAAGATAGTATCAAAGTTTAAATTTGTTTATAAGGAAATTCTACAACGTGATGTTACAGTATGAGCTGCCACAGTCTGGCATCATCATGGCTGATGCATCTGCACAATGCTGAACAACCATGTGCACGTTTCAGAGGCACAACAGCCATAATGAAAACTATTTCATTTTACACTCCTAAAGTAATAAAGGGTTATAATACCACAACTTCAGTCCTTTGCTTTGAAAGTTCTACTACTCAAATTTATTAAACCCATAAAACTCATCTCAGTTAATCACTAATCCCTTCATGCCTTAAAATGGCTTAGATGTACACTGGCCTCATTCAGTATGCGCAGATTTGTGAATATGTAAATTGAAACCCATCCTCTATCCCAAGTGCTTGCCTGTAACTGTGCTCTTCAGACACTGTATCAGTGCATGGGAGTACAACATTGAAACTGCATTTATTCAGAGGTGCATGTTCAACCCTTAGACCAACTGTGAGGAAGAAGACAAGAGGGAACAAATTTACTTATTTTGCCTGCAAGTCAATGAATCACAGCTGTAATATATAATGTATCCACTGCTTTCTGCTGCTCTACATCAAAAGATGTAATGGCAATAAGCACAAATTTCTAGCTTGACGACCACATCAAACAGCTCATAATGTTTTGCCAGGGCTCCAAAAGCCTGGTTTCCACCCATCCGCTGAAGTTTCAGGATGGCTGGAACTAGGTTTGTTATGTATGAATCCTTGAGTATTTTTCAGCCTCAGTGGTGTGCTGCAGTTCCAGTGCAGAAATACTTTTCCAATGATGCTGATGCTTGTTTTCCTCACAGGACTTCTTCTTGGATTTAAAAACTACTGTATGATTAAGAAAAATAGCCTGATTAAAAGCTAAATTTATGTTTATATTTATGCTAGAAGTGGTGCTGTAATTATTTGGACCCCATGGATTTTTAATAGTTTTTTAATAAAACTCTGTCACATCTGCAATGTCCTGTAACAATCAGAAATGTATAAATGGTGTAAGTGGGCATGCCTGCGGAGGAGGCCACCATCAGTGTCAAAGCTTCTGACCTTCCTTTCCCATCAGTTACAGAGAAAGTGACATAAAATACCAAATGTATTTCTGTGTCCATCTCTGATCCTATCCCACTGTCTCTTAGTCCCACCGTGCCACAGTGTGGTGGCTTATTAAGATGTACAAGAAGACACAGCTGTCACGCTGAAAGCCCCCGACTGTGTGGGAGTCATTCTGACACTGATCCTAGTTTGGGTTTTTCAGAAATGTAAACCCGTGGAAATGGCTGGCATCACTCAGGGAAACACAAGTCATGTGTTCTCATTCTGTTTCCTGGAAAAAATATCTGACTGTGAACTTGAATGAATCTATGAAGGATTTCCTTTCACTTTTTACTCATACCCACTGATCCCCCCAAAAAATAACAGCAAAGGTCCTTAAACCCGCATTTGTTGGATTATGACTCCTTTTTTTGTGCTAATTCTTTATGGATTTACTAAAAGTCTCATGATTCTGTTTTCTCTCTTCTTTAATATTGCAATCAGAGAACAGCAAACACAGCAGATAAGAAGAAACGCAACCCATCAAGGCTGACCTTGTCAGTTTCTCATATTACAGTCAATTTCATTTGTCAAAGTGTGTGACAGGAATTGATCACTTCAGTGGAACCTGGGTAACTCAACTTACACTGCATCAGAGCAGGGAAGGTCGTAGTTACGGTTATAGTGTTATAAATGTCTCACAAGATGGTGATGTTTAGAATTAAAACAACTTTTCCTTAATATATTCTTCAGTTTACATACTGTTCAGTCTTTAGAGTAATCAACATGCACCCAGTTGGTATTTCATGAATGACCAAAAACTGTGTGTAGCAATGGTGGAAGAAAATGGATGAGGGAAGAAACAAAGCCAGCTTTATGCTACACTTAAGGATTTCTTGCATTTTGGCTATTTGACCAAATTCACTTCAATTTTACCTCTTAAGGAACTTGTATAAATCAATAGTTTTTTACAGTGTTTTCAAGCCATTCTAATTTTTTGACCTCTCAAATTGTATCAATTCACCCTCTAGTCCATCTCTCTCCATTTGTCTTCTAATTTTCATGACAATTCTTCATTTTCATGACAAAAAATAACTTCCAAGGATTTTCTTTTCCAAATATAGTACCTTTCCTTCAGAAAGTCTCTAATTTTTAGAAGAAACTAGGACATTATGACACACACACACACCAATGCTTCTTGACCAATGCCAGAAGTAGAATAATTTTTTCATTCCCCAGCCCATCAGAGTTGTGATGGAGTCACGCTGCTCTTGAGTCACGCTGCCTCCCATGTTGACCCACATATCATTACTGTTGTCATTACAGAAGGGACACATGCAGCAGCGCTACACAAACTGAACATGGAAACAGACGTGCTTGTGCTTTCATTTCAAACAGATATCAATGATGGAAATAGTGAAAAAGTAGTAGTGAAACATTCTGCACTGATGGCTTCATCTTTGATGATAGCAGTGAACAGAGGAACCCGTTTATGGCAAAATTCACCAGATAGTGAATGTTTGCTTGTGAGTCTTACCCTGCTCCACTGCTTTTTTCCTTTTGTTTGCCCGACAGATATGTGTGTGTTGTTAGTTGAGTCTTCATATGGTTTATTTATTTATTCAGTCATTTATTTTTTGGGTAGGTGGGGGATGGGGGTAAGGGGGTTGGTTGTGTGTATTGTTATAGCAGTTCACTTTGACTTACATTTGCAAATGTAATGCTCCTCTGTTCAAAACACTGATGCAATCTCTGATGTGTGTGGCTATCTGTCGGGTATGAAGCCATGTTGTTGACTTATTTATGCTACTCTGTCATTGCTCTGCTGCCTGTTAGAATAACCCAAGGTGTGGGAGAACGCAAGAATAAATAATTTAAGGATCCAACACCATCCACTCGTTTGCAATAAAAAGGCAACAATGAGCTGAAATAAAAACCCACTAAATCCAGAAATGAATTGTTTGCCCAGAGATGATGCAGTTATGGTCCAAGATATACATATCAGCAAATTAAAGCAATATAATTTGACTTCTTCTCATTATCAATCTTTTAACATAAGATTATCTATGGTACCTATGGGCTATATATAAAACTACAGCCACCAGCTGCAAAAAAACAGGCTGACTCGACTCTATGTAAGATGTACATCCAGGTATCAGTGCAGGACAAAACCTTACATACAGCATATAGATTATTTTAATCTACAGATTATAACAATAAAACATTATGTGCTAATGGAGGCTAGAAGACGCCTGTAAGCAAATTGTATTAACTTTTGGAAATCTTTCCAAAATGCAAAACTGCAGGTTTTAAGCTGCTGACATGGAGGTTGTGTCAAACAAGCTTTACTCTTTGTCCCACATATTTATGTCTTTCTGAGTAAAATTGTAAAGAATGTACTTATCATTTGTAGTGAAAACTGTCTTTCAAACTATTAATGAAAATGCATAGGAATATCTGTATTTACCTAATTAAATCAGCATAGATTGAAATCAAAGTGGTGATAATGATTTAGGGCTCTCAAAAAGGAATATTTCTGAAAAGAGTTTCGGCTTAGCATCTGTACAAAAGGTAACTGTTAGTGGAACAAGAAAAAAAGACAAAAAATATGCAATTAAAGAGAATTCAGCTGCGTTTTTTTGTCTTTTAAAGGAGTCTGAGTTTACCGTAAGTAGAAACTTGTCTTTGCAGGAAAAAGTTCAAATCATTTTTGGTAAACATAACTGGAGAAGTCAGAGGCGTGTCAAATCATCCCAAAAGCGTATAATTATTTAAATGGATTGAAACATTTGAAAAAAACATTTTTTTAAGTTGCTCTGAAATTTTGACAGCCAACCTTTACACTTACAAGCACTGTATCAGTTCATTTGTATGCTACAGCTGCATCACATGGATAACTTTATTTCAGTTCATTTTAAAATACTGGCAGCAGTGGAACAGTAACACACAATGAATGTCAATTTTACACATTTCTTTTGCCTTGCTTTAATAGGAGAAATGTTCAAGCTGGGTTTTGTATCAATGCACCTTTTTATGGTGTCTCAGCTCTGTGTACAGTCCAGCCACACTCTTCCCCTTTTCTCACTGCTCTTATGTTTATTCTCAATCTACAGACATCACCTTGGACACATGCAGCTTTTTATCTTTCATACAGTAAAAAGATGAATGATTACACCGCCTGCTGATTAGCACATCCCTATCGTACGAAGCGCATGCAGCGTGTATATCCCTGAGCGTTTCAGTACGTTCAAGACATCTCTGCATGAGGTGTTGCAAAAATAATGTTGCAGGCTCTGATCTGCTCATCGTGGATGTCAATAAATAAGATCAAAGGATGGTTTCCTTAATATAAATATCACTCACTTGCAGCTCAGGGCTGAGACTGTTCCTTTGTGACCAGAATGAACTACAGTATATGCAGATATCCTCAAGGACTCACTGCAATTTTAATGTTGTGAAACAATCCTCATTTTGACATTTATCTGACAGTGAGTTTATGTCTTTCTTATGTTTTCTTGTCTAAAATATAGAAAAGGGAGCAAAGTACATTTTCACAAGGTATGTTTTTGATGATATGATATGTTTATGTTTTCAAAGAGGTCAATTTAGAATACATTTTTTTGGGGAAAATAGTAAAATAAGCAATATATCTGCTGTTCCTACTAATGATCAGGACAGATAAGAGGAGAATGTGCACAGAAAGGTGCACAAACGTAAAACCAGGAAGATCTGCCCATGGACATATTTTTTTAAGAGAAAGAGAAATTGTTGTCTGACTGGAATGGAAAGGGCACCCCACAACAATGTGAGTCCAGTGACTGCACGAGGATGTTTCTTCATATCATTTTATCCAACATGAGAGAGAAAGAAAAGGGAAAATTGCAGATCCCAAAGTATAGATTGTTATTCTGTGTCACTCTCATCTCTCCATGACCAAATCTATTTCCTCAGAGGAGCCCGGAAAAGCTTTTACATGGTGCTCGAAAATGCACAGCACAAAAGAGACAGTCATGCTGTGATCGAAGGTCATGCTATAAAGTGTCATGTGGAGAGCTAAGCCTTTGTAAGGCGCTCTCAGCCCACTGCTCCACCATGCAGACCTTTCCACCTTCCAGCTCTTTTTCCGTCCCACTGTAGAGCTTTAAGGCAGCCACATGGCTGGAACTACAGTAGCCCAAACTGGAACTACTCCATCTTCATGTGATTTCAGAAAAAGATGGTTTTATTGTAAAGAAAAAAAAGGACAAAAAAAGGCTTTATTAAGACAGTTGCTGAAATTTCCTAGAAATACTTATCTCAACAAGTTGTTATTGCTAGCAATACAAGTATACGATCAAAGAACAGTTTAAGGCGGCTCCTGTTTCTTTTGTTTTTTTTAAGTAGGTCTACTTTATATTCATACTAATAGCATGAATGGTTGTTTGTCTCATTAGTTTCTATGTGACCCTGTGATGGACCTGTACAGGCTGTCCCCTGCCTCTCGTCCAATGACACCAGGGATTTGCTGCAGCCCTCCTCCACAACCACCCAATTAGCAATAAGTAGTATGCAAAATGGATGGATGGTTATTCACACTAACAACGAAAAAACTAAGACAATTGTGATGAAAACATAACTTTCTTTTGAGCTATTCAAAATTGTTTTCAGTTCTGTTTGAATCAATGTTCAGATCAATGTATAGCAGTGTCTGTACATTGATAGTCTGGTTAAAGACAAATGTGCTTTTGTTTTTTTTGTCTGTTGTGTTGTTGTCACTTTTTGCTTTATTGCACTGATCAAAAGAATATCAATACTGCACACCTCATACATATTGAAGTTAGTTTTCCTACATGGCATCCAACACTTTCCCAAAAGCCCTGTAGGTACATCATCTAAGACAAAGAAGCTACTGTCTTTTTGTTGCCCCTTTTGAACTAATCAGCATAGTAGTCAGAGCAGACTGGGCTTCTCATGACTGGGGCTGTAAATAGATTGGAGACAAAAAAGGTTGTTTTATGATGGAGAGAAACTGAAAGTCTGGCATTAGTTGCCAATATGAAAAGGGATGTGCAAGAAATATTCCTATTGCCAGAAGCAAAAAATCTAAACCTGTAAAGGAATAAGCTTTAGATTAGAGATCAAATCAGAATAGTTTGTGTAGCAAAACAGACGGCATGTTTCAAGTTTCAAAGAGAAGCACCCGGGCTTAATGCTTTACCTCAAACACGCTTACATAATCTTTCAGGAAAAGGTGAAACTCTTGGGAAATCACTGCAGGCAAACATAAGAGGAAAAGGCATTCAAACTGGTCCAACAAAGGCAATCAACCAAATGTTGGCATCTGCACTGATATTTCATATCGACAGTCTGATGGAGCCCTCTCATTTTTTCATTATGGAGAAAAGCCAAGAAGAGCTGAAACATATAGGAAAAGAAATTACAATGAACAAAAATTTAAAATAAATATAAGAGAATTTAGAACTCTAATGTTTAATGGAATGAGTACTGCTATCTACTTATGCTTTCAGTCTTTCACCCTTCAGTTTTTAAGTCTTGTCCTTCAAGAAGCTCTTCAAATCTTTATTTTTATAGTAGTGTATCCCGGCTCTTGTAACAAACTAATCACAAATTATACTCCACCTACTAATGTTGGAGCTATTTGTAGCAGTTAACTGCCAATTGTTCTTTGAAATTGGACATGTTCCTTTTACAATGCTTTAGATAAAAGCATCCACTGAATCTATGAATAAAATGTAAGGGTTATCTATAATTAGTTGAGCAAAAAATCCTTGAAATACACATCACAGTTTTTATTTAGATTGACATAACTATTAGTGGGTTTGTCTTGATGTTTCATATATTCCTAGTTCTTACAGATTGTTATGATGGCTGTGGCTGAGCAGGGTGTTTGAGGGAACTGCAAAACTCCCAAATAACAAATCGCTGGCAAGTTAAACCCTGGGTTTTACCGAAACTGAATTTCCCACAATGAGATTAATAAAGTATCTATTCTATTCTATTCTATGCCCCGAGTTTGATCTTATTTAATCTAGTAAGAAATTAAGGCCATTGACTTATGTATCACACTCTCATCTTAAGACAGGTATATACGAGCTATCTAATTTTTCCAAACAACTAGAAGTTCAAATCATGTCACACATACTTTTCTTTAGAACGGGAGGATAAAACTTATTTGCTCTTGGTTTTCACTTTGTAATTAGAAAATTGTCCACCACTAGATACTGTATTAGGACATGCAGTAAGTTGCATGTTCATGAAGAACAACAAGCAAAATGTATACACTTTATTGATGTTATAAATGGAATTTGAGTGAGTATTTTTTTTCCTTTTTATGTGATGGACAAAGCTGGCTTTGCTGTTTGTTCTGTTATATAGTAATTTTGGCAAAGACAGGGTCAGGATCAGCACTAACACAGGTCAGTGTATATACAGGGTTATGTGGTTTGTGGCTCAAAACTGGAGCCTTTAGGCTGTCTGTCTGTGGTATGTTGACCAAAAAACAGTCAGTAAGTTCATCAAATTGTGAGAAGATGGCGTTATATGTCTCCTTTAAGCTCACAGCAATCACTCAAAGTTTTCATTAGACCATCAATTTCATCAGAGACCAATTAATCAGTAAAAAAGAACTCAGTAATTTCTTTCGAGCTGTTTGTGAGTAATTAGCTAAATGGTGAGTGTAAACTTTGGCTGCAACTTTGGCTGTATTGCAAAACTAGAATTTAACCTGAAGCTCTAGTTTGTCAGCATTGCCTCAGAGTTGTCACAGTAACTATTGTTTTTTTTGTAATTACTATATAGATCAAGATCTCCTTCAGAGAGACAGATCTATCTTGTAAAGAACACTAGACACGGGTTCATTACGTATTAAAAGAAGAGGCAGAAGGCCTCAGAAGCTTGTTAATGTTTATATCAACAAAACTCCAAAAACATATCTATTTTCTGTCATGTTTGGGGCTGTTTGCAGTAGCATTAGTCAGTGATTAGACATGATGACAGTGTCACAACGGCCACCGCATCTAACAGTAAATCAAACACCATGCTTCATCAAGCTAATGGGCACATGGCGTGTGCTGCTTAAGTCAGGGGCCATTCACTTTCTCTCATGGAGAGAAGAAACAGCACATAGAAGGTGAAGAGCACAGAGGGATCCAACCTGTTAGCTGCTTCATCTGTGCTGCAGCAACACAATCACACGGTCCTGATCGAGATTCTGATGACCTGTCTCTTCTAATCCAGCACGGTCCCAGAGCCTTCTGCTAATGTAAAATTTGCAAGCAGCGGATGCCTGTGACTCCGTCAATCTACCTCGGATTTGGCTTGTTTGTCTATGTGAAGTGTCCGTGACTCTGTGTATGAGGAAGATGACAGCTGTGTCATAATCAAATCAACAACGTTATGTGTGGATGGAGAAAATTGCCACAGCATTTCCATGTTTAATTCATTTTAGGAAATGTTAATTGTGGTCTGATGGTGTAATGGTGGAAAGAAAAGCAGGGAAAGTGACTGTAGGTTTACAAGCGTTTGAATTGTTTTGTTTTATTTGATTGTTCTTTAAATGCTCGACTCTGCTCCATTACCCTCTGCCTGGAAATTACGCACACGTTGAACCCCTGAAAGGGCAAAATTGAAAGGGAGGTGACATATTGTTGACAGAATGTATTTTGTCTCATTCCTCAAATGTGCTACATCGTGATATAGAGAATCTTTGTAAGAAAAGCCTTTACTTTAAAAAATGAGGCTTTTAAGGCATTTATGGAGCTTTGTAGAAGACAGCATGTTGGCTCTTTGCAGATAACTGTAGAGCTAAATATCTCAGGTAAGGAATAATCAGGTTAGAGAGACATTTAAACACATAATATACAGTGTCTTCTGTAAAACAGTAAACATGCTTTTAGAGAATAATGCGACCAAGTGAATTTCGAAGCTTATATCCCCCAGCTCTGTATGGTTGATGATATCATTTTTTGCATACTGGAGGATTTGCCTCCATGGTGCTCTCAGAGAGGGCTGAGTAATACTCATACAGATAACAAGCATTCACAAGTAGGAAAGGGAAAATCTTTTGTTCAGTCGAATTTCCCTACAAACATTACCACAGTGAGTCTAAGGTTTATTTCTATAAATGATGATAATAATGCACAATTACGGATCACACTCTGTAAAGTAATGAATTCAGACAGTGACCTCTGGCAGTTACCAGTCTCATATTTGACTCATATTTCTGCATCCAAAAACTTTTAATAGCTTTAATGTCTCATAGGATGGCGAATATATAGAATATGAGAGAAGAGACTCGCCCATACATGTAATCTCCAGAAATTCTTTTTTTATTTTTTTACTGCAGTACCCGTTTGTTCTCATCTCATTTTCACAAAGACACTTACAAACGTTTCCTTTTCTCGCTTACCAGGGAAAATCTCTGCTACCCACACAGTCAGTGAGGACAAGACATAAAGCCTCTCAAACAAAAAAAGCCTGACTTTGCTTTTAGCATTACTTTTGGAATGTGCGATTACAAGCATACAGGTTAGTCAACAGTTTTATTTTTTATAATTTTGATTTTCATTTCTGCACCCTTGCACGTTAGGATTACTGTCAATACAGCAATCCCTCAGTTAGCCCCTTTGTAGGAAGAGTAATTGAAGTAGTAAATTGTTGTGGGCCTCTTGATTGATGCTTCAGGGATTTGAGCACAGGATTTGCAAAGAAAAGCTGAACGAAGAGATTAGATACTAGATAAAACACTTAACAGTCAATCGTATTGCCTACTTCAAAATGAAACAGAATGTTTCTGACCTCTGTAGTATTTAGATGGTGAAAGAAGCAGCGAAAGGAAAAGTACCTTATTGTCTTAGCTTGTACTAATTTCTCCAGTTTGCTTGTATCTTCAAATTCACTCCAGAACATTAAGATTGCAATCCCGTGTTCTAAAGGTCTGCATAAAAAACGGAAATTATACTGTGGTACTGTTCTAATGGAAATAAAAAATAAAATGTTTGAAAAACAGAATGAAAAGTTTGGTGAGAGCTGACAGAAAATTGCCGAACTTCATTTTACAAAGTTAATTTTTTCATCACATAAACTCTAGATGACACTTTTTGTAACACTGCAAATCCAAGCTCTTCTTCACTGTGAATAAGCCACCCTAGCAGCTAATTGGGTGTGCTTGGTGGCTCTAACTTGCAGTTGGAGGTGTGAATCATTTTTCTGTTTTGACAGATTAAATGAGAACGTACCTGTTTACAACACCTGCCAGTTTATGATTTCAACTTGTGAAAGGCAGCTGAGCTTGAAAATCGAGCATGATACCATTGATGTAAGACTCCCTCTGTCAATCCACTGAGGGGGATAAATAAAAGGTGTTTCTAAATTTAGTTCTGACATAGAATTAGTGTGACGTTTTATAGTAGAAGGCAATGGCCTGGTGGTTACTAAGCAACTGGTGCTAGGCAACCTTGTTGGTAAGCATTGATTGTGCTATAGGGGAAGTTGGGGGCTGATTGAAGATGGAGTGTCCTCAAGGCTATCTGCTTTGAGTAATCTGGGTGTTTGCAGTCACTTTCCAGGGAAAATTGGTAGGATGTGACAGGCTAGGATTGCAAGGCGAGCTCCTAATAGTTGTTTTCCACGGATATCTGATAAGAGCATCTCTGACAGAAAAAAGCTCTCCAAACAGCGATGAGAGTGGTGTTCTGTTAGAATGAGCACCTTTGTCATTATCTGTGGCGTTATATACACATCATCCATCACTGATTAATTCCTTAAGTGGATATTGGCTGCATTGTATACTAGTGACAGAGTGAAGCTTCAATGATGAGTGTCTGTTGCAGCACATCTGTTGCATCTAAAGAAATGTGGAATGGTTCTGGAACAGTATAGTTATATTCATGAATTATATAAAGCAGGAAAGGTCAGTTTTATTCCAATTAAAAAATAATATTTCTGCACAAAGTTCAGACATAGAACAAGTTGACTTAGCATGAATTATGTCCATCTACAGAATATAAATATTCTTTCTGTTAGCTTTTGTATAAATGCCTTTGGGGCAACCTTGATATGAATGACGGCTGGCAACAGAAAAAGGCCAATAGCACACCACCTGGATACCACCTGTTATTCTTTAAGTGGTTAAATATGAACAGGCTCCCATCCCGGGGGTTTGTAGGGTTTTGGATGTCACCTTTGATCAGAACTGTTCTCCATTCATCACAGAGTGGAAAAACAGACACAAAGTCAAAGAAAGAAGATTTATGGCGATTTATGTGTCTGACAGAATTTAAAATGGTGTATTTTAGATGGCAAATGGAAAATAGATGGCATGCGATCAGAAAAAACGATGCAAAAGTATAGAGAAGGTAGAAAATATGGTATTTGATTTTGTCAGAAGTGTTTGATGCGAACATGAGAGCAGTAAATCAGTCACCCTATGTATGATACTCTGACCACAAATACTAATTACAGTGAGATGAGCTTTTCATCCTCTGCGAAAAAGGTTGTTTCAAGTATTGCAGTTGACCCTTAGCCAGCAGATTTAGGAACTTAAGCATCTGGCTATTGTGCAACACAGGGGTCATTTTTGTTTGAGGTATCAGGGAACAGTGGCATATTTTTTGCAGGGCACTCTTTATCACCTAAAGACAACATACGAGTACATACTCCAATGCTGAACGCTCATTTTTCCAATTCATTGCTCAATCTGTCTACTGCTTTGGAGAAAATTGACACATTCATTTATTTATCATTGGACAGTTTACACTGAAGTTTTTCTACGGTCATGATCCAGACCTGTGAGACTGTGCGCTGACTGATCTATTTTAATTTCCTCTGTGCCACCGTTGGGTCACATTTTGGGATTTTAATGAAAGATCTTGACAAGTGCTGGATGCATTATAACTTCAGCTTTTCTAATACCCTTTTCAAGATAAAGTGCAACTCAATGTGACCTACATAACAAAACATGTAAATAAAAAAGATATAGACACCAAGTAAAGCAATTTACAAATAATGAAGAATGTATATGTAATATTGCAAATTGCCCATAGGAGTGATTGTGCGTGGTTGTTTGTTCTTGTGTGTCTATGTGTGTGGCCCTGTGATGGACTGGCGAACCTTCTTGGGTCGCCCGTTGACTACTGGGATAGGCTCCAGTCCCCCCCCCCCCGCGACACCATTGGGGAATAAGCGGTTAGAAAAATGGATGAATGGATTTCATTTCCTCAAATATTAAGAATTCATATTTGCAGCGTAAATTGCCTCACCCATTATATGAGGTTTCCTTTATTCCAGAAGAACAAAAATAAATAAAAAATAACTTTGAACATTCAGTTAAAATGTGTTTCTACTGTTTTCCATACACAGCTGTAAGTGTTTATCATAAGGTCATGATGCTTGTTGCAAATCATAACAGAATGCTATCAGTCCTGGTTAAAGCAATGTGAGAATTGCTCATTTTCTTGCCTGAGAGAACCACTTTGCATTCACTCTGTTAAAATTGCTCACTTTGAATGATCCACAACAAAATCACCAGAAAGAAATCGTGAGCATGTAGCGCATCTTACAAATGCCATGAAAGAGTTGTTTTTATTTCATTTTATTTCAAACAAGTAAAAATGTGCTTTAACAGACAATGAAATGTAATTATCAGTGCTCATGATTTTACTCATGTCTTGTGCTGCTTTTGAGTTAACAACTTCTGATATGTTGAACAGGTATGATTAGTTGCAAAACTTTCTGTGACCCAATCGGCAGAACATCAACACATGAAAGAGGAAACGTATGTACAAACCAAATCTTTCTACTCTCAACTGTGAGCATAAAATTAAAATAGTGAGGTAAATGTATATGTCAGTGTATTTGTAGATCCTACATACAATGCATGTGTGGAGGAGGATCATCCTAGCTATCTAGTGAATGCCAATTGTTTATGATTTGCAGTCTCAGACAAGACAGATGAGGTGGGATTGCTGGATCACAGTGGTGTAATATATCCCTCCCTAGACATGTGATTGTGCGTCCTCACACACACACACTCAAAAGGAGATAAACTGATTTAAAGTTGAAGCTTTCCTGCGCGATCATATTTCTTCCTTATCTAAGCTTAAGGGCAAATTTAGGCTTTGCCTCCTTGATGACCTAAATGGATCAAAGGCATGCTTCTGACAGTGGCATCGCTGGGAGAGTGACTGACCTTTAATTGTAACATGTCATATCCAAACATAGTAATATTTTACAATGGCTTTGTTATGTCCTTTTTAATACAGTGATAAGATAATTTACCTGATTTAACACATATACAAAAAGGGTGTTTTTGTCACAGAGCAATCTGGACTCTAATCTTGCTCCACAAATAAATTTGATTAGTTTTGTATTGCTTGTTTGTTTTGTAAAGTATGTTGTTACTTGGATATATTTAGCGCACGTAAAGTGTATATATGATCACCTACTCAGAGATTATTCTATTTTGATGGCTAATATCTTCATTAGTATTCGGTAATGAGTTTTACTTTGACGTCAGTGATCACTGTGTCAGAGAACCTGTCACATTTTTCAAACGGGGGCTTCTCATTTTGGAACAGGGTTCTTCTTCTGCCCTTCATTTCACATTTAATTATCTATCATCTCTCAAGATAGCAGCACACACATGCACAGACCAAGGTTTGATGCACCCCATGTTCACTGCATTGTACTGTATGACCTTCATGGCATTTTGTAAAGACTCACACCCAGAAGAGGCTCAATGAATCAGAGACAAAAGTTTTATCTTATGTGAGTAATCAAGGCAGTTTATTAGTAACCTTCATCCTCCTGAGTTTTAAGTTAAAGTGCTTGGACATAAACATTATGTATTGGATAATTATGTGCCACAAGCAGCCCCTTCAAGTGCTTTTTATTGTCCTTGACAAAGATTACTGTATTGTGTTGATGACATACTGATTGTGCTCACACCTTTCCTCCCCTGACAGATTTTGTCTAGACATCATCAGAAAATGAAGCCGGGAACTTGTATCAGCTGTACCCATCTTTTTATATTTGGTGAACCTATCACATTCTTATTGCCTCCTGACCTGGTATTTTCTATCAGGAATCAATCTCTGTCTCAAGTTTAAAGGTTTACAACATGTCCAGGGTAGAAAGATTCAAGCTTTCAATGCCTCTGTGGAAAGCTTGAAAGAATGCCTGATTCTTAAACAGCTGATATAATACAAACAAGATTTGTTAAACAGTTGGTGAACAGTTTAAATATCAATGATTTTCAGTTTATGCAACTATATAAACTTGTAAATAAGAGAAATTTGCTCCACAGATGGACATGAAAATGTTTGAAGTTGTTTACATATACGGCTGAATGTGTAACTGGATCTTTGTGGAAAATTTTGGCCAACATTTCAATGGTAAGTTTAGTGAATCAGTAAACTTAATAGTTCTAAAAGACAATACTTTTATTTGATTGTAAAGCATGGGTCATAAATGCAAAATTAGATGCATTTTAGTTTCACATTGTGTTTTATTTGTTGACTGTACCTTTGCTTCTTTATGTAATGTGTGGAGCCCTGCTGGATAACTTCTGAGAAAAGCCTCAGCACGATGTGATTCCTTGAAACAAGGATTTCAATTCATCAAATTAATGTTGTTTTTGTCTTCCTAGTTATTGCCTAAAGTGTTTTATTCATGTTGGCACAGGGGATATTTTCTAACCAGTGCTGACTGAGCACACTGGTACTAATCTGCACCGTAGTGGGTGCTGTTCACTGTGTCACTGATGACTGATTAATGATTAAAGAACATAACCAACACATATTTCTTTGTTTATTTCAGGCAAAGAGTGTGTGGGCATAAATCTTTATCCACATCACATACTGTCTGTTGAAATTGACTTTTGTTGGCTGGTAAAGTAAGTAACAAAATACATGTGTGCAATGTGCAGACATGGAGGAACTGGGCCAAGGGTGGCCTAATAAGGGTCCAAAAATATTATATAATCTTTGGCAGTCCTGATATGCTGACGTGTACTGTGTATTACTGCTGAAGGTTTCCACACATTTCTCCTACAACGCTGCATAAAATAGCCCTGACCACTTTGTTTTGTAAGTCAACATGGTATGCTAAAGAAAAGAAAAGCATGGAAGGAAAAACAAAAGTGTTTGACAAGTGTGAAGAATGTCATCAAAATGAGGACAAGAAAGAAAAAGAATGTTACAAAGGAGAGGAGAACAAAGGAAGAATTCACAGAGGAGAGTAAATTATGTAAGAAAGCAATAAAAACCAAGAAATAAAGATTGAACAGGTAATTTTGACACAGCAATGTCAATAAGTCTGAATTTCAGACTGATTATGCCTTAATATTTGGTTGTTTTGAGCTTCTACAAACCCTATCTTTTTCATTACCCCCGCAAAGTGATTTGATAGCTTTCTAAACCCAATCATTTAAAAGCAAATTGTTTTCAGTGAAAGTTGAGTTCTTAAAGTGACCGGAGCTAATTTGCTGAGTAGTAGGCAGTACCAACAGTTACAGTACATTATAGTGCCAACCTTCAAAAAAGCTTGTAAAAATTTTATATACTTACCACTAAGTTTGAAGTGCTCTTGAAGACTAGTAACGCTTGATTTTCATATTCAGTGTCCTATTGTTAGTGCCCTAGCAGTCCTAATTTTCCTTCAAATTGTAGGTCGTTATTACCCTTGCTCTTTTGTTTCTTTCCTAGTGTCAGACTTCAGCATAAGCAGTCCGACAGGTTCAGTGTTAACAACAGCTACATCCTGCAGACTGAGTTCATTATTCAGGTGCCAAAATGAATTTTCATTGATTTTTAAAGTCTGACTCTTGAGTTTTCTCAAGTTTCTCCTGGAAGCAGAAACTTTACACATTAGGAAGCCTGCTTTGTGCGTCTTTTGAAATGTGATACTAAAGTAAAACGTAGGAAGGAACAGACACTATTAAAGACATATGAATTACCAAGTGCTAGTGCTGTGAATATTAAATATGATGGTGAAAATTATCATGCAGAAAATACTGTGCATTTGGGATCCCACATTTACCATCAAACCAGGTGTATTAGACCCTAACCTGTGTACATTTAGTCTTTTAGGTCTTATATATATATATATATATATATATATATATATATAGTGTGTATTGCTATGAAGAGATTGATGCTTAAAAATGTAGTTCATTTCCATATTTCTGTACAGGATTTTTACAGGTAAATAGGAAGTGTTAATCCGTTGTTTAACTTAAACGGCAGCCTGTTGCACATCTGATCACATCCTGTGCCCTTTTAAAAGCAGCCAGGGTTTCAGATGACAGTGATTCCAAGGATGTGTCTCGTAAGCTTTTGGCTGACCATCTGATCAGAAACTGAGACTCTGATGTTAATGAGATATCCATTCAATGGGGTAGATTTAGATCCTTACCAGTGTCGGTTCCTTGTAATGCAATAGGCTGCAGAGCTGTGGTGTAGATTAGCTCCAATTTGGACACCTGGACGCATTTGACTGTCCACCTGCATTACATATACACATTCAAACAGAACTTACTTTCCCAATTTTCACAAGACACACGAAAATTGGGGAACTTTTACTCAATTGATCTCATCTCCTCATTATGGAGCACATAGACATAATGATGCACACACTTATTGTACACAGGGACACACATGGAAACATAAACAGCCTTAGTCCAGACTTCAAAGCAGTGAGAGGCAGCCCCACTGGTCTTGTTAAGCAACAGAACACAAGCTGTCAAATAAAACATTTAAAAATCTAGGTTACTGGCACACATGAATATCTTATGCAGCTCTTTTTATGTGGGAGAGTGACACAGTGATTTGAAGAGGGGCAGAGATGTTCTACGCCTCTGCACAGCCTAACCTGATTTCCCTTCCCTGATGCATATTCAAAAACAGATATCTCATTTTTGCTCCATTTTCTGTGTTACCGTATTGTTTGCTGGAATGAATATACATATAGTCTTGTGCCCAGAGGACATTGTAGCAGTTGTCCATCAGAGCCAGCTGCTCAAAATACGCCCTTGTTAAGAACTCATCCTTGATCTTAATGGAAAAAGGAGATTTAAATTGGCACTGCGGCTGCACTCAATTAGTCATCCAGCCAGGAAACAGTTGCTAACAACCCTGTAGGCAGACTTAAAATGGTAATGTTATTTACCTGGCAATCAATCATTTGCAAGTGCAACCAGGGCTGGTCTGTTAAAGCTGATCTTACCTCCAAACATCCACCAACATCAGTCGATGCTGGGAGTGAATGTGGGATTTTTGTTATAGTATAAGATTAGATATCCAACGAACCCTTGCATTTGAGATACAGATATGATTTTCTTGCCATTTTGTATGTTATAAGCCTTTCCATCCAGGCACTGTGCAGTAGGTTGCTTTTATCTGATAGTCAAAGGATTCAAAGAGAAGATTGGGGTCACACATGCAAAATAAGATGCACTTACATGGTCACATGGGATTAAGTTCAAATCTGGAAGCAAAGATGTTTTCAGCCCAATACCCAAATCAAATTAATCCAACATCAAGTTATCAGAATAAAGCACATTATGTAATGATTTAAGCACAGAGGTTATTTGTTTTGGATTGTTAGCAGTGGGGTAAGTACTTGTGTTTGTTGTAGTGCCATCTTATTTACAGACCATTAACAATGCAACCGAAATGTTGCTCAGTAACAGTTACGGCTATCTACTGACTGCTACACAGTAGCAACTGATCTCATCCATCCATCAATTTCTCAATCCCTTTCTCCAACCAGGGTCACTGTAAAGATTGGCTTTACTCATACAAACCAAAGTAGCTCAGGACTAGCATTAAAACTAAACTATCAGAAATGCTCAGTGGAACCTAAGGAAATATCTGTGACACATTTCTTAAAATGAACTTTCAGTTTATGTTTCATGTATTGTGCATCATAGAATGAATATATGATTAGCTTTTTTCATATATTGTTCTTATAAATACCCGATCATAAAAGTTTCATTTTGTTCAAACTTATCTTGTATCTGGTTTCTCTGTTGTATGCTTTACATACAACTTTCAGACAAAAGTTATCCAAATTTTATAAGATTCATCTATATTTTTTCCGTAAGGGATTTAGTGTTGGTATCTGAAATTTTTCCTTTTCATATCTACTATATGCGGTTCACTGGATAATTTTCTAGCCCCCATAATTCCTCTTTAAGGAAAAATGTGTCTGGGCTTTGTGTCTGGGATCAAATTTGCTGAAAGAGCTATAACAGAAACTTCAGTCTGGTGCAAAAAAGACTTCTGGAAGTTATTGACTTCGCTGTGCTTTCATCTTCATGGACCAAACAAACTTTTGACAAAGAGTGGGTGAGGTAGGCTATCCTTTAATGTAATGTATATTACCTTCTCTTTGATCAATGAGGATGGGGGTGTAAGTATTGAAGCTCTTTATTCGTGGTAATGTACTAATACAGGTCTTGACATTTAAGGGAAAACAACATGCGTGTTTAAAATGACATGCATGGATGGATGTTGTATGTGTGTATCATAGTACAACATAATAAGCCATTGACAGACATATCACCCAGGATAATTGATTCTACACAAGTGCTACACGTTATCATGCCTCCTGCATAACTCATCACTGTTCTGTGCATTTGAAGTCATTGAGCGTGTCCTTTGTCTTTTGCTGTCCATCGGCTAGATTTTCAATGCATCAATGTCAGCCACCTTCCCTATCGGCTTCTGATTTATGAATCCTGTTCTGGTCTGTCATTACTGACTCCAGAAGGGAGCATTGATGAACCAATATGTCGAGTCTGTCACCAGGAGAATCGCCACATGTCCACAAACATGAATATTCTTTTGACAACCTGTAGCCTGAAGCATCAGAGATGATACAAGCAGTTACATTACACACAACTAGAAATTCAGGGTTATTTTATCTTTCTGTTAGATGTCCATCCATCAAATAATTCAATGGAAAGATTTCTATGTTGTCATTGCTGTCTCAATCTATCATTGCATTTACACAGCATGTGCTAGTGTAATTTCTACTTTTAGGATTATGATAGCTAGGATTCAGGATATAAATAGATTTTCCCTATCACTCCGTATGAGGCTTTCTTTCCAAACATTTCCACATAAAGCTTTCTCTAGCAGCTGCAGATCTAAATCATCATCATCATTGTCCCCAGAGCAATAAGCATTAGGACAAAAGGGCAACCTGAACTCTAAAAATATGGCCAGCCCCATCAGTCTCTGGTGCTTCTTTAATAACACGAACTCAGGGTGTGATACAGTGTAATTATCCTGAGCAGAGGCTTCGGGGCAGGGCTCTAGATGGCACACAGTATGGGTCATGTTTAGATAAGGACAACCCACAAGGCTCTCTTCAAAGACTTAGTCTATTTAATCTATCTTTCTGTATTCTGCCAATCTATCAATCTGGTTATATAGATAGCTACTTATCATTTTCTATCATCAGTGACACCACATCAATCTAAGCATCATTTTGAGAGATTGGCCTTATATTGACTGTTCGTAATTGTTTCCATCTTATCATGCATCCGAAGGCCACCTGGAGTGAGAACCAAGACCACACCTGTCCTGGAAAACTGGTGAAATATTTAGCAAGCCACCAAACATTGGCGAGGATGGAGAGAGAGAGATAGATTCTGCCGTCATCCCATGGTCCTGCATTTGCATGCAATCACACCGGTACTGAAACCTTCACATTCACATGCACATTTGTCTGTCACCACTTGAATACACTGAAACCCCTTAATGTCCTTCTTTCTCCCAGGCTGGTATCAACTGTCTTTCAGAGATAATGTCTCAGATGTTTCCATACTTCTCCTTGTCCCCATGCATTCACCACACTGTAGCAGACACAATACCTGGGAGGATCGGACCGGTGATATCAGGGCTCCTCTATTCAGCCTCTGTTTACCTCTCAGAGACACAATAATGTGTAACCCTATGCCCACACACACACATACCTCAGCCTCGGTCCTCCACCGTTTTCAACAACCTCAAAGACCGAATTGCTATTCATCTGGTGGCTTAGGCCTGCTTTTAATTTTCAACCAACCCACATACCACCAATGGAGTGGGGGAGGTGGTGTAATTGATCTGTCAAATCGAGCATGCTGGAGAGCTGCATTTGGAAATCAGATGAACCTTCTTAGTTGTTCGTGGCACCCAGGCCCTTGATCAGAAATCAGGCCAGCTATTATCTGGAGCAGCTGAGATACTATTGCAACATCATGTTGTGTTCCTGACAGACGAGTCGAGTGGAGTCTTTGCTTTCTTTAAGAGCAGAACCTCTGAAGAAGCAGGATGTGCTGCCAGAGAGAGCTTCATCTGTCAATGGTAGACAGTGAGGAGGCTCAGTCAGAATCTACTTGTTTGTAATTCCATAAAGCTGATTCATAAATTTGCTGTCAGAAAGCAGTCTGGCACTTCCACTGCTACACTGTGAATACTGTGCTTAGATACAGGTGTAATATTACTCTTGTATGCACCTTAGGTCCTCCCATACCTTCGAAGGAAAATATATAGTAAGTAGTTGCTCTCAATATTGGAAATTTAAACAATGCATTAAACAGGAAAATTTTACATTAACCAACATTCACTTTTTGTGCCACACAAGCATGTGTTTTTATGACTGTATTGGTTCTATTTCACATTCCTGACTTTCACATTTTACATTCCTGACTGTTTATGTACCTAAGTGTTAAAACAGGTTACAACGGTTACAGGACATGAAATGTAGTTACTGTTGGCAACAGAGGAGAATTTACAGTGAGTCATGGTCACACTCCCATTCTCAAAAACAAACATTGTGCTTCATAAAATCCCCAAATCACTGTTATTGTTTCATCATACAATTTGGCGAGAACATTTGAATTGCAGATATTTGCCATTATGGATTAATCCAAATGGTTTTCTGCAATCTGAGAGGACGAACAGTGCAGAAATTTAGATGGCTGTCATCACACTTCCTGAATACTAGGACACTCTGAGGCTATTAAATTAAATGTAGATCTTTAGATGACTGAGATAAACATAGCTGATATTTGGGACAGCTAATTGATTCTTTATCAGGTTCTTATCAGATGGCAGTGGCATTTAAGCTTCTTTTTCATCTCCTCCCATCTCTGCAGCTCAGCTTTATCTCACTCCTCATGCACTTCAAACCAGTGGCCCAGGATACACGTCCCTGGGCCACAGTTAATATTCAGATCATCCAATTTTCATGTGGGATTCAGCATCAAAGGGCCGCTTCATCGCTTGAACAGCTTTTTGAACAGATAAATACCCTTGGATATTCATGAGAAACTATTTTTGTCATAGATGATTTTGGAGTTAAACTGCCGAAAATAATCATTCACAGTGATGTGAATGAAAGCTATTGCATTTTTTTTCTACTACAACTTTTATCATTATTGTCATTGTTATTTCTAGTTCTTTTTCCTTCTGCTGTTCTTATTTACTTTGGTAAAACCTTATACGGGATCCTGGTCTAAAGTCTAAAGTCTAAATTCAACACGTTTAAGGATCTGAGAACATCCTGAGAACAACTCATCCTTTGAGAAAATGGTGAGTTGATACCCTTATTGAGTTAAAATACATATTTGTACTGTAACTCGCCCTGACTTTTTCCATTCACAAATATATCCTAGCCTTTCTGAGAAGGTTGACATATGAGATATGAGAGACACTTCTCTGATTTCAAACTTTAGAATATTCAAGCTAACATCCAGACATCAGCAAAAGCCTAAAAACTATAATGACGTGATTGTAAGGATATATGACTAGTGTACATTCCTTGTTCATATTATTTAAAAAGTCATATGTGATTCAGGGTCTAAGTCTCTCTAATGAATTATTCTGACACTTAAACCACATTTCATTTAGCTCTCAACTGACTTTAAGACCTTTGGGGATCAGTTGGAAATTAAATTGTGGCACCCTTCTTGTAATGCTTCCTGTCTTCTCGTACCAAGTAATATTTGGCCAGTGACTTTTTACCCTTATAGTCTTTCCAAAGAAAGTTCTGACTTGAAGTCCTTTGTGATACAATTTAAACCAAAGTTTCTTTTAAAAAATAAAATCTGTCCAAACGATGTCAATAAATGCTTTTTGACTGTTCAGTTACTTTTTGCTGCTTTCACCTACTGCAGTTGAATCACCATCCAACCAGGTGATTGGTATGAAAAGTATTAAAGTTAGGGCAGGTGCAGTCAGTTCTCATCATATTCTTGTGGAGAAAACACAACACATTTAATACCTTGAACATTTCTGTACATCTGTACACATAAGAAATGTAATTTCCAGAAACACCTCGGAGAATAAGATTTGGCACAAAAAAGAGGATCTTGCAACTTTGATGACTATAACAGTACAAGCGAGAGAATTGTGACATGACATCTGAAACTGCAGCCTTCATTCAGGGTGATAAAGTGATTTAATATCCAGTGTCTGGGTTGCGCTTCTCAGTGGTGCCAGGAACAATTACATACATCAATAAATGATAAATGCAGGAGCATAAGAGGGGATATTTCTCCACTGTGAAGTGTGATCCCAGTGCTGATGGATACTAGACTCTCACTCTGTGATAAGTTGAAAGTTAGAGATTTAGACGAATGGAAAACATTTGTCTGGGATAGAGATCAGGAAAAGGAGCACACAGCTGTGGCCCTTTTAACAACAGGAGCTACCCGAAGTGAACTTTAACTTGTGAATTAAAAATATGAGCAGAATATTCAGCACAAGAAACCCTGATGCATTCAAAATCACAATGTTTCAGCCTTGCTTGGTTTTATGGAGGGTGCAGAATGTCTGTGTGATAGCGTCGAGCTCACTTCAGCAATTAGCATGCTCACTCAACATAGCAGTAGCTCCAGTGAGGCAGAAATATGCCCTGTCACAGAATATTACTGTGTGAGGGACCAGAGAAAGAACATTGTTATTATCAACAATGCTTGAAAATTTGAAATGAAAAATGGTACAGTGTGTGTATATTTATGTACTGTTTCCCACATGACTGCATTACTAAATGGTGCTGCTTTGGTTCAGCAGTGACACCGGTAATTACTTTGGTGCAGGGTTAGATAAAAGACAAAAAGTAGCAATCATAGTAACAGCTTTAGGGCTGCATATTGATGGAACTTTATGAGGTTAATAATGGCCCACAAGATTTGTAGACTGCAATGAAAAAGTGTGCAGACAGAAAGTTTTCTACTTGTTAAAATGCTTGAATAATATCTTCAAATGGATTGAATTCATTGTAGTAAGAAAGAAAACCAAATAACCCAGTCATTGGGTTCACCTTTAAGCCTTAGATTAATGATAGTCTGAGAACACAGATCTTAAGAAGGGCTACAAAAAACTATCCAAATGACTACCAGATCAGAGGAAATTCTATACTGACTGAGTGTGACACCTCCGTGATTCCAGAACTTTTCCCCAGGTATTGGAACATAGAAGAAGCCGAGACAGATAAAACAAATTGAGGCAGAATTGATTAACATTTCAATCTGACATCAACCCAAAGCACTCTGCAAAGACAGCATAAGAGTGGCTTTCAGGAAAAAAAAGTCTGGAGCTGCACGATGCAGCTCATTTCTGCAGAGGGCTTAAATCAGCTGCACACTGATGGCTTCAATCAAACCCGATTAAATCAGGCCAGCCATTATCTGCAAAGAAAAGGGAGAGAAATTTCAGATGGAGAGGTAAGTCATTTTTTGGGACCATTCCCAAGATGTTGAAAAGCATAGGGTAGTTTAATGATGTAGTTAGTCTGAATTCTTGTTCCAACAGTGTGTCTTTGAAGTTCCCAGCAACCTGTTTTTGCTTTGTCATTGTGGCATAATGTCAACTATAACTTAAATATAATAAAAAAATATGCAAAACCCATTCTAAGATGCACCTAAAAATATTCTATTTGTTTGGTATGTTATATTGTTCAGTATAAGATGATGCCACCAGCGTACTGCCAGAAGACAATTGCTGATGTGATGGCCAACAGGTTTCCTTGACACATTTGAAACTGTGGTATTGCCACAGCATCGACTTTTTACATAAA
Source organism: Menidia beryllina (assembly GCA_013363375.1). Taxonomy (NCBI): domain Eukaryota; kingdom Metazoa; phylum Chordata; class Actinopteri; order Atheriniformes; family Atherinopsidae; genus Menidia; species Menidia beryllina. The sequence goes on along the minus strand of JABUIW010000028.1, from coordinate 8,084,869 downwards.
GGCTATAATGTTTGCCTTGATGTATAAAATACAGACCATTCTTCATCATTTCCACCAGCGTCATCTCTCTGAACTGCTCAGAACAATAGAGATGTTCAGCATTTTAACCCATAGCACATCTCAGTACATCTTGTCTCACAAAGTCTGCTGGTCATGGAGAGCTGGCAGCCACGCACTCCCTGTGTCCACAGTGCTCATTCTCATTCACAATCAAATGGTACAGAACAGGTGCTTTGTGTGCAGACACATACTCCCTTTTTTGTCCCACCAAGCAGTCATAACTGTAAGTCACATAACTCAATGGTCTCCTGTTGCTTTATCACCGGAGTGTGAGCCGTCATGGCTGACACTAGAAAATGAGACTTGATGTTCTTTAATAATTGATCAACCGTGCTTACTTCAGTAGAAATATAGCTGGAAGCTGGCAAAGTGATGAAAAACGTACTTTTGTACTCCTCAAAAGCTATAAATCAAACAGAGGACTGTCGTTTTGCTTTTATTGACCATTTTTCCCCTGTTTCATTAATTTTCAATGAGACTTTATTCACTTTAGAGCACGCTTGGGGAACCATACATTATTTTGTTTTGAACGATTCCATATTCAGTCACATGGGTTTCAGTACATATTAGTCATTTTTAAAGTCAGCTAGAGACACATGCAGCCCTACATTTCTCAAACTACTTGCAGGACTAACTTCCATTGTGCTCGTGTCAGATGTTGTATGGCAATTTTGTGTCATTTCCTAAGTGTGCAGATCGATTGAGAGATTGGTTGAGCTTTATGGGTATTTCATATAACGTGAATCACCATCACACAAAAGTGCCTGCCCCGCAGCTTTGTACTGCTGTTTCATTTACAAAACCATTCACACAGCACGTGTCAACTGAATATCTCCCTCATCACTTGCTAGTACTGCATTTTCTTATAATTTTTTTTCTCTTTCCCCATATGGAAGCAGCTGACTTGTAAGTTTACCAGCTCTTTTTAAAGCACTTCAATAACTTCCATAAGTAAAAATCACATCCTTTGTGGTAATGAGAGGACAGTTTTAACAGAAATATACCAAAAAATGTTATTCTAAAGTTGAAATTGGCTTGCTACAAAGGAAAATAGTATTCCATGTAAAGCTGAATTATACTTCCCCTCACCAAAACTGCCTTTTATTCCATTTCCGTGGTATGCATGTTTTTCTGATGATTGAGTTCTGATGATTACTGATTGAGACACAGTTTAAGAAAAGTGTATTTACTATAGTTTTACATAGTTTTCCCCTGAAAAGGCACTTAAAGTGCCACTCAAGTAATTATCATAACCCATAAGAACTCATCTTTGTTTCTAAAACTAGTACATTATGAAATGGTGGTCCATGAAAAGCAACCTTTACTTATTTTGAAAAGTTAATGCATGAGCCAACCTTATTTCTTATTCAATAAATAAACACCCATGATCACACTGATCTCTCATGTTTCCACGTCTCCTCACCTTATCTTCAGCCAGCAGAGAATCCAAGTAGAATTTGCCAGCACCCCATAAGCTGAAACGTATAGCTTCTGTCAGCTTCTCATTGATTTAGTACCTCACAGGAAATGCAAATAGCTGTCCAACCTCACCCAGTGAGCGATCTGTATTGTTTCTGCCAAACTTCTAATTAGAACATACTTGCTATCTAATCTCATCTGTTTGAGACTACAGGTGGTGCTCTGCACTCTCAATCTTATCATGTGATGGTTTATTTCAATCATGGCTTGTTCTATAACATAACAAAAATAAAAAACACTCAATACACAAAAAAGTAAAAGCCACACCAAAAGGTTGAATTAGTCTGCAGCAGTTCAATAAAAAAAGAGTCACATAGAGGAAAATATTCTCGAAATATGAACTAGAACATACAAGGACTGAAATAGGTTACCTCGAAAAAGGACCTTACAGAGTCAGCTGTAATAATCCACAGGTACGTGGCTGTACTCAATGCTCTTGTCCTTAGACTGCAAGTCAAATGCAAATTGAGTAATATTGCTTCATGCCCCAGAAGACACGTCCATCGCCTCCAGGTTTGGGGAAATCTTATGCAAATTCATCAAAAGCAGGAAAGAAGAAGAAAATGCTGTAGTTGGTCCAAAGACCGCCTGGCACTCAACGAGGACAACAGAATGTATCATGTGCACAATGTATAAAAGTACATAGGCTATAGTTCACACCCTGCTGTCCAACAGGGCAGCAAAGAGGCAGGGTTTGAAAAACAGTGATTTAAAAACAGCTGTTCCAAAAGTAAATACAACTAAAACGGAAAAACCCAAAGTTAGCAGCAGCCCAAAACTGATTTTCCCTCCAGATGTATGTATACAGATTGGAAATTCTTCCCTTATGAGAATCTCAGATCATTGCAGAGGTAATGTTACACCAAACCAAATACTACACAATACTAGACACAATCCTTTAAACAGTTCTTTGCACTATTCTTTGCATTAGCATACAGCTGTTTTCAGTTAGGAAAAATAGAAAATTCCCTGTTTTATGATGCTATCCAGCAAACAAGCAGATTCACTCAACAGTTTTCTGACTAATGCTCTCATTTGGCATTCACGAATCACCCTTTCTACTTTTGCAGCGTTGAAATAGAAAGACATGTTTTTGTTGCATGCGTGTCATTGCACACACCAGCTTCTACACACATACTCATTATATCACATTTACTATGCTGGAGGTTCATTTTAATTCAGTGATGGGATGATTGCATGAGATCATTTGGATTGTGCATGAATGTGCTGCTACAGGCCTAATTACTGTCATGACTGAGATTATGCACTTCGATATGTTTTGAAAAAACATATTTGATGTATGTTTTGTGCAAAAGTACACGGAGCAACATAAGACCAAACTGCTCTGGGGAGCAGATTCAAGAGGAAACTGATTCTGTGTGGATCATAATTTAATTTCCCCTCCGTATTAAAGGCAGTACTTGGAGAATGCAGTGATGGGCACCAACAAAGTTGTTTATATCCGAACAATTCAGATTTTATAAGCGGGCTTTATGTTGGTGAAAAAATGACTTTTTTTGGCTGTGACAGAATCACACAAGACCAATTGAAATCTGTAATCAAGCTGCACTCTGTTTAGCTCTAAATTCTGAAAACTTTATTCAAAATTCTATGAATTTTCAAACTGCCAAATGGCATTTGAGTCAATCTACCATTCTACCACTTCCCATGTGGTACTGTATAGTCTGAGGAAATATTAAGTATAAGTTGCGAGAATCTAAAATAAAAGTCATCTTAAGTCTATATCTCTTGCTTCGTGTATTTCAAAGAGAATACTCCCAACATGTGGCATGTACAGTCAAAAACCTTTACAGGGTAAAAGCCTGTGTGGATGTGTATAGGCTCTGAGATAAAAATGGTGCTCACTTTAATTCAATACCCTAAGCAAGCTTTGTTACCCCTGTGCCACGAAAAGCAAAGCAGCTTCATTATTTGACAGTATGCACTGTTTCAGTGTCACACACTGGGACACATTTTCCAATTTGCTTCATTTTTCAAACACACATATGAATTGCATTTCATTTATTTGTCATTCAGTGGAGGTGTACAAAGGCTTTGGCCTAACACAATAAACAGGAGAGAGAAGGGAGAAAATTCAATTTCACTTCTCTTATACCTGAACACTAGAGAAATGAGGGAGCACAACACAAAAGTGGTCTGATATGAAAAAGAAAAGTCACCCTGTGCTATTAGATTTTCCATGTTTGCTTGCATGTGAACTATAATACATGCAGAGGCATGGTAATAACAAACAGGGAAGAAGAGTGGAGAAGTGGATTACTGATTCTGGTAAAAGAAAAGATGAAGCCTCTATGAAAAAGGTGGATACTCTCAGGATTTTTTCTCTTTGTCGTATGGCATAATCAGCCTAACAAAAAAAAAAAAACTACAATGGGATATTTAATTTTGATATGGGCAGAATTAAAAAAAAAAAAATTTCAGCACCCTGTGAAACAACGATTGTTTTCTATGTAATGTCGTATTATTTACTGGATACCCCCAATCAAAGCCATTGCTTTTTTTCTACTGTATATAATTTGGAATGACACTGGAAATATTGGAAACCATACTGAGTTCAAAATGAAGATATTGCGGGCTGTTGCTTCTATTAACGGCCAGTCAGTTTCAGCTTTGAACAGGCATATTTTGATGTGTCATGTCCAACAGGCAAAAACAGGCATACAAACATGTAATATATGTCCTGTAATGAACTGTACATGGGAGGATTTCTGTTCCTAATCTGAAGAGAAATCTAAAGAGAAATCATCTATACTGTCACTACAGTATTAAAGCATTTTGAACAAAAACCATTGTATTTTAACAACCTTACTACCGAGACCTTACAATTCAGGATCCTTATTTCACAAGTCCAAAGTTAAACATTTATATAAACATTGGCAGCCCATCTAAAGCAATGTGTCTATCTAAGATGGATATGATATTTGAGATAGCTGCTATACTTGTAGGTCTGGCCAGAATAATGTAAGTTAGTTATAAGTTAGTTATCAAGAAATTCACCTATGAGTTTAGGGTGTGGTCAGGACATATAAGATCAGTCTTCAATTCAGATTCCCATATTTATGAAAATACTTTGGTAAACTTCTGTGATTGCCACACTTTTAAAAAATGTCATCAGTTCCAGCAGAACACTTAGTGACACGTTCCACTGGTGACAGGTGTCATTACTAACACATTTTGACTCAGGCAAATTTAGAAAATATATTAAAAGCATGATCCATTTGGATCATTGCCTGTGAACATCATTTCACAGTCACTCAACAGAAAAGCAGGGAGAGTAGAAAACAGTCCTCTGGAGAAAGCTTTAATAGGGGAGCCCACGGGTGCATGCAACACTGTATTTTTAAGGATACTGCAAGAAAAAATACAGCTTAAAAAACGTTTTAATGGCAAGACATACTAAACACCTTCTCTGAGACACATCAGATCCATCCATCCATTTTCTATACCACTTATTCCCAAAGGGGTCGCGGAAGGGCTGGAGCCTATCCAAGCAGGCAACGGCTGAGAGCTGGGGTACACCCTGGACAGGTCACCACTCCATCACAGGGCCACACACACACCCAATCAAGTCTCCTTAAACAGATGATTGAGACTTCCTGAATTAACTTATTCATTATTTTTTAGCAATACGTACACTCAAGGGAATCATGGATAATTCAGTTTGTATCATTCTTTGGGAATTAAAATATTATATATAACCTTTCTGAGGTTTATGGTCGAGACCAAACAGATTCACACACTGTGAGATCACTGGAATATAATTACACTATTCTGAATGCAACACCTCCTTCCAACACCCGAGGTTAATCTGTTTCTTTATCACAGGGAACACACACTGCTGTAATCAGTAAAGCCTACGGAAAAGATTGTTGTCATGCTGGCCACTTAGGAAGTGAGTAAGATTTACTATCTTTCTATTTCTGTTCGCCCACTATCTTGTTGAATATTAGGAAAAGTGTTTGCATCCTGATGCTGAGGTCCACAGATTGCCTTTGTCATTCATCCAGAGTTACACTGAGCCTCAGTGAAGCCATATCCTTCAAAATGAATGGTGTGTGGTGACAACCTCGTTTAACAGCAACCATCATCTGTAAATGAACAATTGGAGATTCTCAGTATTTTGATAACTATGGCAGAACTAGTGCATCATTCACATCAAGTGCTGTAATTTCCCCTCCTGGTATTCTCTCTGTCATTACTGGAGCCCCACTCGACCGTCATGATGTATTTCTGCAGTGAGAATCAGTTCCTCTCTCAGCTCAGATCTCTATTCCTAACTGGTCTTTTCACTTTAATATTCACCAAGCATTTTGAATATACCATGAGACTTGTGCTGCAGCTCGACTGCTCTAATTGCAGATATATAATGTTCCTCACAAGATTTATGATATATTAATCTGTTTGTCCAGAATGATTCATGAGTCTCAGAGTAAGGAGACATATGATTAGAGTTAATCATTTGTCATGGCTGCAGGAGACAGAATCCTTTAAACTACAGACATTTTATCAAAATAGCACTGATTGTAGATCACATCCACAACACTCTCAGTTTTAGTTCTTTGTGGAGCCTATTATGAGAAAATGACATCTGTGAAATATGTTCTGGTCTCTGTATTACTTTGATATAATTTTGCAGTTATTAAATTGAATGAAACCTGTGGAGTTTTCCTACTCGAGACCACAGGTACACTTAATGCCATAATCCCAGACACCACGACAGCACTCTTTTAAAAGCGTATTCCTTTCTACACAGGGAAGTGGGGTTGAATTACATAGAATGCTTTGAGTGATGCATGAAAGCAGAAATCTGTAAAATAGTTTAAGCTCAAACACACGTCGCACCACAGAACTGTGTACAATTGTTCAACTGCTCATTAAAGTCTATGTCTCATTACTGTCTTATCACTTATCTGTGTGAGACTTTGTGCATTTAGGCATAAACACAAGATCAAAGTGTTTTCTTGATTCTTTCTAGTGCTTAAATTCCACAGCCTATTTGTATATTTTTGAGTTTTGCAGGATTATAATAACACCATGTCACAAAACTAATAAAAATATGATTGCAATGAGGTGTAAAACCCATGCTTTCAGTGCATTGTTTACATTCTTTACGCTCTGTTTCTTTGTGCTTTAAACCATACAACACATGTACATTACATTATGTGTATGCTTGTCTGAACAAAATGCTTATATACTGTACGATAGCTGAGAAAAGGAAATCTCATATACATAGTAGCTAGCTATGAACAAACCCACATTGTTCAGTTTAGATTGTTTGTTTCCCAATTATATTAGCAATATTGACATTTTGCATAAATAAAAAGATGCAGAAGCTATTGCAGAACGTATATATATATATATATATATATATATATATATATATATATAAAGTTATATATAAAAAGTTATACACACTTCCAATTGAGGGATTTTTCTATGTTCAATACTTTGTCTCCTGCTTCACTTTACAAATTTTGCGGCTTTGTATCAATGCCACAGATCTTCCTTTGCCCCTGTTGGTCATATCCCATAATTCTTGCTGCCGCCTCTGCTGGAGGGTTTGTCCATGGAAATGATGCATGTGTTGTTTGTTAATGTCTCTAAAAAAAGATAGACAGTGCAGCTCTATTTTGGATCACAGGTTTCTTTTGCAGCAAGCTTGCTGCGACACCACTTAAAATTCACATTCTCTTGCAGTTCATATTGCATTTTAAAATATCCACCTCAACCTCAGAATCCATTGATCTATATAGCAGAAAAGGAAAAACACTACTACGCCCTGTTCTCTTCCATACTGTATTCAAGTTTACTTGTAGAGTATATATTTAATGCAGTGATAACAATATTAGATTTGCCTGACTGAACTTGACCTATGTTCTTCATCAACAGTTGGGTGAAACATTCAACATGAGATCAAATTTATTTTGAATGTTCTCTTCTTCAAGAGAGTTAATAATGGCCTTAAAACCCACACATTGATGAACATCTTGGTATTTTCCTAAATGCTATGGAACAAAAAATGATCAAATATCCTGCTTTATGGAGATGGCCACACTTGCTGATCAATTAATCAAATAAAACATATTAGAGATTAGGGGCATCTGGCTGTTACTTACCATCCGATTTCCTATGTAAAGAGTAAATGGTTTATCTTTTTTTAAGTCATTCTTAGTTTTTCTACAGGACATAATTGCGGTGTACTTTTTTCATTTGTTCAACAGATTGAAAAAAATTAGCTGCTGCTCAGGTTTTCCAAACAGTGTAGTTTGAAGTCAAAGGCTTTGCTCTGCCTTGGCAAATGTGTTTAGTCAGAGCGCTGTACGACTGGTATTATTGTGGTGAAATTTCCAGTTTACATTCCATGATCAGTTATTTGAGTTAGTCACAACACCGATGACTCCATCATCATTTATCACATCTTATTTTAATAATTTACGGTGGTCAAATTAGAATGTATGTATTGGCTGTGAATTAAACATGAGCTGTAATTTGAGCAGGAAATGGAGCCTGATTTGCCAAGGTATGTGGTGACATCCAAATGTAAGACCAAATGACTCACCAAAGCAGGTTTGAGAAATAGCTATAAAAACACATTAAATATGCATGTTGGTCAGGATATTATTAGATCACAGATGTTCTATTCAGTCCACACAAAGGTAACCCACTGTAACACACGAGAGATCCAGCACTCATATCAACCTTGCACAGTCAGTGTTGGTTTGCAAACTGCCCGAGGAAAATCTGTAGGAATATGAACACTGATGGGATGCGAAGGCGTATTTCTAAAAATTATTTATGGTCCTTTCAGCTTCAGTATGTTTGATCCTACAATTTCCCAACAGACTTAGTTAGTCATAGATTCTCTTTTGTTGGAGGAAAGGAATAACTAGTAAATATTGAATGCCAAAAGCATTTCGAGATTTTGAAATATCAGGCTAATTGTAACAAAAATAAATTAAGTGAAACAGGCAGTTTTACCCAAAGGATATGCTTCAACATTCCCAGCAGCGTGTTATTGATCTGAATGGTCCTCTCATCTGCTCTGTTTGTGTGAAAATGTGGGAAGTTCTCAATTTTTCTAACTATTCCTTGAATGAGGTTTGAACAAATTAAATAATTAGTTTTTCTTGTTTAATAAACCTATTTTTGATAGAAGGAGTTTCTTACTGCTTGAGGGTCTGTTGCCATTATGGCAACAGAGCTGTAAACGACACATGGTACATACCGGTGGTGGCTCTTTTAGTTTTACAAATGCAAATCAGACATTATAACCACCATGTGTTGTTTTCAGATTAACTAAGTCATGGTGGTTTTGTTCCAGACAGAGGTCTTAGATCATTTTATTCCTGAAAGGGGGGTGTTTTAGGATCCTCATGTAAGTGTCACTACTCTCATCCCTTTAACACAACTCACCATGCCAGGTATTGGTACTGAAGTGCTGGAAAGGAGTCTTGCTTTTGGAAATTGGCTACCAGGTTAAAGAAGAGCAGGTTTAAGAGGAAATGTGCTCATCCTCTAAATGATCCCATTCAAACGACAATTCACATTCACGTCTTTCTCCAGAGGTTTGGCATGCTCTGGCAGCTTTTGGGGTTTTAAGTGAGGTGACAGTTGGCATTTTGTCCACTTAAGGAGCAAGCTGCAGGTGTCAGGGCCACTGAGAGCAGTAGTGCCACAGCTAGCAGTAAACAGTGTTGGTGAGCAGCAGGATGTTGACCGTTATGAAGTTGAACAGCAGGCTTCAAGGCAATAGTGTCAGCGAGCCGCAAGATGGGAACAGCAGTGACAATGAGCAGATGGGTAAAGGTAGCATTGCCAGCAGCTGTGAACAGATTGCTCAATAGAGAGCAGGGGGAGTCCAAACTGGAGTTTTGGACACAAAGATCTCGCAGATGTAAATAGTATTTAACAAAAGGAGGATTTCACAGGAGTATTGTAAAGTGAAATAAGTGTGAGGTTGTAAAGTAGGATGTGAGATAGACATGGGTTGACACTGGTAGAGGCAGACAACATTCTGATAGGTGGGTAAGATATTTTGGAAAGGGAAAATGTAAATAATGATATTCTGAAAAAGCACTAGAAGACATTAATTGCTTGATGAAATTTATTAAGAAAAATCGGAAACAGTTCAACAGTAGTTCAGTAATATTGACGGGAGGAGATGGGTATGCAAGAGAGCCTCACCCAACATACGTAAGCTTATTTTCTTTCCTGCATTACTGACAGAGATGTTTAAAGTACTGGAGTAGAGGAGTGGAGTAGTAGTACAAGTACTATGTAAAAAATTTTACTTGAGTAAAAGTAGAAGTATTCTTTCAACTCCATACTTAAGTGGAAGTACGGAAGTACTCCATTTTTTTTGTACTTAAGTATTGCAATTAGAAGTATTTAAAAAATTGCTACTCAAGTATCGAAAGTACAAGTATAAGTAAAAGTACAAGTACTGTGTATATTAAAAGAAGGCAGTCAAAAGTGTGATAGATATTGTTATTTCAAGCGTGTGAAATGCCATACAGGTGTTTACAAAAACCAGAAAACTACATCTGCATTAGCAATCAACAGCACTTCATCTACTATTATTTATTATTCCAGAGTCAGAATCCTGAGCTGAGCCTTTATGCTAGCATGTAGCATACAGCTAGCCAGCTAGGTTAGCTTTAGCTAACGTCAGCTGCTACGTCCTGAGTGAGCAGGGAGAACTGAACAAGCGCTTATTTACTAATTTACTGTATATGTCATTGTATTTTTTAATTTACCTTGATATGCTTCTTCAGATTAGAGGGGGAATTTTTGAAGGCTATAATTAACAATCTTTCGGGAGGCTTTTTTTAATAGATCTTCAAATCGCCAATGAGGAGCCAGCTTTACAAACCGTGACAGAGCTATCTATCATTACGTTTACATTTCAGTAACGAGTAACGATTCAGCCCGTGAAAAATCGATCGGAGTAGAAGTATTGAAATAATAAAAAATATGTAGTGGAGTAAAAGTAAAAGTAGGGGAAAAATATCTGCTCCAATAAAGTACAGATACTGCATTTTGGTACTTAAGTACAGTACTTAAGTAGTTCTACTTCGTTACTGAACATCTCTGATTACTAAGAGTCATTTTACAGACAGACTGTAAACATGGATGTTTTAAATAAATAAGGTAGACACTAGACAGTTCAGAGAGGTGTGAGGCATGTGTGTCTGGGATGTTGTGCTTTGGTCATCAAGCATTTTTTTCATTCAAATCAGGCTGGGCCTACACCACCAGGATTACCTTTGGATCAAAATACTATCAATCCAGTAAGCCTATGAGCTTGCATAGAAATTATTTTTCTTTGTCATTCTTGACTCACCCTCTTTTTGATCAACTAAAATCTCTTACACCAGGTTATATTTAGAGCCAATATGTTAGGGTTTGCAAATATAGCAACTTAGATTCTACTGATCTTTTTATAGCTTAGCATAGAAAAGAGGTCATCTGTAAAACACAAATAGGGTTAAGGTATAAACCCTTTTTTTTCTTATGTCAAGATTTAAAATCTCCTTTAATGCCAAATGTCTGTTACAAACAGTTTAAATCCATCAACATGCCCAGCTCACCTTGTACTGTAAGGTTTAGCTTCTGTATCAGAGCAATCATTCCAGACAAGTATACTTACAAGAAGATCCTGTCAGTGAAGTGTAAACATAACTGTAACAGGTGGTGTATGGACAAAATTTGTAGTACAGTGGACCCACAGACTGTTGTGAAGTTCAACTCTTTAATAAGTCTCTGACAGGCAGGCAAACAGATCACAAACCAGCAAACAGGAACCAGGAAGGGAGAGGCTGAACTCTTGGTCAGGGACAGAAGGCTGGGTTAATTTACCAGGAGGCAGACGAGCAGGAGAATCAGCGACAGGCAAGTTTGTGAACTTGTTTTGAAACAATTTATTGTTGCAAAAACTGGTGATTCTGTAGACATGTAGCAGTGAGAGGGAATGACATCTTGTATTATTCAAAATAAGAATCATCCTTCATTGTTTGCGAGGGTGGCCAGCATCTTCCATTATTTGGAACAGTTTTTGCAGCATTCTTCCTGTAATCACCACTGGCTTTGGAGAATTTATACAGCAAGTGCTAGTCTTCTTTATCAGTTAATATTATTTTGAATAACTCTGCTGATGCTGCTTGTGGCCCAGCAAGTGGGTTGTGCTCTCTCCACACAGTTATCAAGGCTACACTGCAGACAGTGATGGACGTTCCTGACAGCCTTTATGTTAATGTCCAGCCCAGTCCTGCATCAAATCCGTGTTCTCTTTGACTATAAATAGCATTTGTTTTATTTATGGCTCTCTGTGTCATCTCCTTTTCCTTGTTTGGCAAAACAAGGTGACTGTCCCAATGTCATGTGCCCCGCAGACCCCTGTAGTCAGGCTGTTGTCCAACATCGATACACCCAATAATTGCAGAACGTTGTGAGTTTTTGCGAGATTACAGGACTTTGACTTGTACAGGAAGTCTACAGAGTGTAGAGAGACAGCAAGGAGCTTCTCAGATAACAATTGAGAATGAATTTGACAAAAAGCACTGAAGGGGAGTAGTAAAGTGTGAAGAGATGTTGTGAACTGCTGTGTTAAGATCATTGACTGGGGCACAGAGTTGACACTATAGAGATGTGGCAGGAAACATTGCTGACCTACAATATTTATACACTGGGTGGTTTCAGCCAAGGAATGCTCGATCCTTTTTACATGTTTTTCTGCATGAACTAGAGTGATTAGAGAAAATCAAAATAATGCATTTTTGCTCTATGGTAGAGTCTAAGGATTGCTGTTCTAATAAGAATGGAAGGAAAAGTTTAACTATTTCATTAGGATATAATATTTTTTAAAGTTAACATTAGGTTGAAAGAAATAGCTTTTTAACCCAAAGTTGACTGTACTATGTTGATTATGCTAGTTATGTCTAAAAGAATATTTCTCTTTGTTAATGCATAATACACAGCAGCTCCAAACTTAGTCTGAGTCTTCTAATAGGCATGCACTGCTTTCCTCCTGCATCAACTCTTCACTTGCGGTGAGGTTAAAACACAACTGCGTCTACTGCAGATCTACTCAGAGGAAACAGGGCAAAGCCCTACGCTCTGTTTGCTGGTGCCCTTTTTCACTTATTTACATTTTCACATGCCATTATATTTGAAATCAGTTGCTGATTCATGATGGTATTTTGAATGCAATTCTGTGGTGCAGCGGGTAATAATAATAAATACACCAGTCATCTGTAATCATGTTGGTAAATGCCACTTAATGAGCGGTTGGTACAGACTGCAAATGGACTCATTTCTTAATGTGAACTCCTGTGGTAAACACGAATCTGCGGTCAATGTCTGTGTAATGGTGTGTGTAATAACACACACACACATAAAGCTACATGTATAATGACATTATGGGTCAAAGAGAATTGTTAACAATGATGTAATGTCAGTAAAGCTGATGACTCCACCTACTAACATATTATGGATTGGGCTCACCTGACACTTACTCACAATGATTTAAGAATGACATTCTTTTTAGAAAAATGCTGTCATTTCATTTTTCCACATCCTTGAAAGCATCAAAATAAAAAATATTGTCAGTTATATTATGATAAACAGTTGTGCCACAGTGTTCATTGTAATATTCTTCCTTTTTTTGTTTTTTCATAGTTTAATTTTGCCATATTTTATTTACCTTGATTATTGAAATGTTTTGGCTTGACAGTATAATTGATTATTAAAAAACATTGAAGAGCTATGAAACATTGCAAAAATCTGTCTTACACATGTGCTTCTTTTTACTGCACTGTCAACCTACACAAGTACTACATCTGTAACTGTCTAGTGATCTAACAGACTATCCAATAATATATGTATATCTTATCAATATTACCCAAAGGTAATACGCATAAACAACATTCCAAAATTACATTTCATTATTTGGACCATTGTCTGCCACTGTGTGCTGATTTAGCTTGCTGGGATGGAATGCAAGAGTGTTTTAGTAGAAGTATGATTGTTTTAATAAAACAGGAAAAGAAAAGTCAGATTAATTGAGTGTTAGTTAATTCAGACATGTTTGCTTCGCAATTTGGATTCAGGTTGTGCAGACTGTTTCACTCCTTGCTTTTTTTGTGAAGGATTATACCCTCATAATAGATCATTTGTATCTAATAGAGTATAATACATAATCATGTCTATGCACAGGTATTCATATTGTCAGCTAAAACATCCCGTTAAAATAAATGTAGAGGATGTTAAATCCATGAAACAGAATAGAAAACACTTTTCAGTTATGGGAGGTTTAAGGAAAGATGGACAAATTTTGGTAAATAAAATAAACTATTTAAGCTCATCAGCTATGATGAGCTTGTTATTCTCACAGTTTATTCACGCAATAAATTACCTTTTCTGTCATTTAACCACAGAGGCAGAGTGCCTCCTACAAGTGAAACAGCCGCTGGCAACCCACATGCTCTTCAACAAATTTTCATTCTCTCGGAAATGTATGGACTGACAGTGTTACCCAGCAGCATGGGCTCTGCTTCAAGGATAACACTTAACTATTTTGAATTTGTCAATACTTTTGTGCATTTTTTTACTTGCTTTTGCAGCAGTGCTTTAGTAAACAAGCAGGGCCTCTGTAACTCCCGGTGCCCAACAGTATCCCCAGATTCATCTGCTCTGCTGCCACTTTTGTGTGCCGTACACGCTGAAGTTGCCACTAAGAGGCTGTGAGTAGGCAGCTATGGTTACATAAACATCTTTATCAGGAGTCCATTGTCTGTTTTTATATGATGAGAGCAATACACCGAATTTTGAATGTATGCTTTGCATACCACTGTAGATTCAAAGAAAATTTTATACATGAAGCTGTCTAGTTTCAAATCAAACAGTTTCCATAAACATGACTATTCTGGTTCTATGGACCAAAGATCTATCACCATTGATTGGACAGATTCAGGTAAATCTCCTCTAAAGCAATCTGCAGTGTCTTATATAAGGGCAAGCAGCACGATTCTCTTACACACTCTATCCTCTTAATGGTCCACAGGAGAATCCAATAATGGTGGATTATGTTTTCTGTGCATTTGGCTTCTTAATTCAAAAGAAATTCATTCTCTAAAAGCATGGGGAATTCCAGTGGAGCTGACAGGTAGGGATGTGTCTTTGTAAACTCCCAGAGGTGCACTACATCAGCTTATGTGTGGCACTCTGCATGCACAACTTGTTTGCTTTAACTCATCACTTATTTACATTACGTAGAATACAACAATATTGACATTATTATTTTTAGATGAGCTGCATAAATATTCCACTCTGTAAATGTGCTACAAAGTAAAGTAAGGTAGACGAGTCTCACACAAATCTTTCACCTTATTTAATTCTTTTAAATGTATTCTGTTTCTTCCTCACTACAAAAGAACAACTTCTTTTTATCTGCAGCAATCATTTTTCTGCACCAGTTCTGCTGCTTGTTTCTGAGCATTTCCTGATCTTGAGAAAGAAGTAATAAAAAAGTGGCTGTGTCAAGTCATCTATCACGTAGCTAATTTGCTTGTAATTTGTGAATGTGGAGCCAAAAGCTTGTATTATAAGCATGATGCATTCCCAGTTACTCTTATATAGCATTTTATAATTGAGAGTAATGTAAGAATCGTGGTATTGAGGCACTAATTGTCTGAGTTGGCACAAGAACAGCAAGACTTGTACTTGAAAAAACGACTATGTTTATGAGCGAAAAAGCCATCGAACTTGATTGAATGAGGAAGTCAAACTGAGGGAGCTGTCTAAGATACAAGCTGTGAAATAAATCAGATATCAAATAAACTGTTTAATTTCATATTGCAAAGTCTTTTAGCAGACTATGTGTTATGAGCAGATATTTTTTACTTTTAACTAAAAAATAAAAAATATACAAGAAAAAAAGACGACTTGGACGGATGTTCAAATAGACACATGATGGACCCAAAGCTGTGAACAAACTGGCTCATTGGCCCCAATTATATGAAATCATCACCAGCAGGAAATAGTAAATTGCTCTAAAGACTAATTTTTGATCCATTGAAATCTTGCTGCTATCAAGGTCTATGATTTATTTTAAAATGTCACTCTTAAACCACTAAATAAACATAGATAAAGATTATTTTCAACCATCACACTGATATTAAGCAACTGACACATTCCATATACTACAATAAATTAGCTTTTTAGATCAAATTGATATTGAGACATTGTGAGGTACAGATAATGAATTCAAAGTAAACTCACAGACAGACAGAAAGACAAACAATACAACTGTAAATTCATTATCGTAAATGATTGCAGGTCCAACCAACACCCACAACACTATCCAGAAAACAGATAAAACTAAATCACTGGTCCCCAGTTAATATCTTAACGCCGTTATAAACCATTTCAAATAATCAATTATGAGTTCATTGACTGTTAGTGTTGGTTCATTTCTGAGGCAAATCGCCCTCTCGCAGAACAACAGAACCTGGTGAGTAACGGGTCAAAATAATAAAAAAGTCAGTTAGCTCAAAGAATAACATTTAATTAAATCAGTATCACACATAATATTTTTTACTTGTTTTTTGAGTGTATGCATCTGTGCCAGAATTATAATGTTTGATCACATTCATTCATCCTCATTCATGTCAACAGAACTGGTATCACATGAACGGACTAGGATTATCACTAGGATTCACTGTGCAGATTTTCTTCTGCCAATGTTGCTTCCTGATCCAATTCAGCACACATTACCTTACACTTTTCATTCAAGTAAAAAGCTGTCTTTTGATTCAAACTCTCTAACACTCTGCTTTTGTCATTCATTCTTTTTGTCAAAACAAAAACTATATTATTTAATGTCTTGTATCCCCCTATTTTCCTATAATGTAAGCTTTTCATACTGACAGCTGACACTTTTGCCCCCTCATATGGATAAATAGCATCTCACATGAATCTGCTCTTTTCTGTCATACTCAGGCCCTTAGGCTAAAGCAAGTTTCATTCTTGTAAGACTCTTTTCGGCTCTCCGCGCCTTTCATTGCATCTCACTTCTTTTAAAAAGATGGAGAAAAAATATAGGCCGTTTTCTCCCAGTCTCATAACCCTTCCCCACAGTCATTCTTTTTGGGTCAAATATTTTCTCATGGTTGACAGTACTGGGGCAGCTGAGTGTTGTGAAACCTGGAACAAGCTGCATTGTGACAGATAGGACTCCCGCTTCCCTAATATCCAACCGCAGGCGCCACCAGCTCTGACTGTGCTTAATGGAAAACTTGTGTTTTGTCGGCAAACTGAACCCAAGTCTACTGAAAAAGAATGGATGCCCCTCACTACATTTGGAAAATCACGCCCACATGACATGCTTTGGACACAGCCCTCGGGAAATGATCAACATAACCACTAACTGACGGCTTTCTGCTAAATCAAAGTAAAAATGTACAAACTGTGAACTGATCGTTCTCTGGGGAGGACAGCACTTCAACTCAGGTGACAGTTTCCATAGTTAAAGCTGTAGCACACACAGGATATGAATTATGTAGTACCATATATTGAGTGTGGCTGAGAATTGTCGGTCAGTGACAGACCAAAATTAAGCAATGGGGAATCACTAAAAAACCTGTATAGTGTGTTCAGATGGAGATATATATCTAAATTTAATTCAAACTCATTTAAAATTTGTAAAAGTTGCCAGGAGTTTATTTAATAAATCCTCCTCAGTCACAGCTATATCAGTTAAATTAGTACATTTTGTTCCAAGAGAGCCCCAACTTAAGTGTTGCTCTCAAAGAGGGTTTTGATGAGGTTCATCCCAAGAGCATGACTCAAAAGCTCTTCATTAAAGCAACATAGGCTCATTTGGACTGCCGACATATTCAAATCAGATAACAGACTTTCATTCTTTTTGAAATCCCAAGAATCATCTAGGACTCACACCACACCCATGCTATAGTCATGCAATTAAATAAAATATTTGGGGAAATTAGGCATTTTCATTCCTGCAGAACTGCTGATTTCTTCGCCATGGTTCACATTTGCAATTCACAGCACAGACATTAATGTGAGACAGATTTGATTTAGATTTCCTGCAACAGCACAGATTTCCTGACCAAACAGGACTCAAAGTAATGAATAAATGGCAAATTCATGATTTTTATTTATTCCGACCATCATCTGTGATTCATGATGTGTCAGAATTTTTGTGTACTGTGTTATAAATCTGCTGTGCAATCAAGTTAAACCAGGCTTATAATGATGTCTACAACATATGCCATCAAAGTCATATTATGTTTATGGCTGTCCATGTTAACTTTCCTTACAACAAATACTTAACCATAAGTGGAGCCTACAAGAAAAAATTGTCAGTTTTGTTTGTGCTAACCAAGGAAGCCTGAGTTGATTCAACAAAATTAGTTAAACTCGGTTTCCCAATGATCTAAGGAAAAATATTTTAAGAGTAGGATGTTAAAGGAAGATTGGCTAAGATTAGAGAAATTACATCCATCGAAGGAGAAATAGAGATAAGATCATAGATTTTTTAAGATAATAGCTTTTTCTCTGACAGCTTCTTACGTCTCAGCTGCCTACAGAAAACAGTGAGAGGTCTTTGTAGCAATTCATCAGAGTCTTTCCTCGGTTTTTAGAAGAAAAATCAAGAAAAAAAGCACAGCAATGGAATGGGGACTAGAGAGATATTTTGCTCTTTTTCTTTCACCACATATTTATTGTTTAATATTTCAAGACCTATGATTGTCCAGGTTTGGGGATTTTGAGTGTCACCTGTTTTACTGGAGTATCATTAAACATTTCTGTTGACCAAAATGACATGGGTGGATTTTCATTTTTTTCATCTGTGTGAATAACCTTTCTGGACTGAGGTTGCCAAGGATGAGCAACGCATGTTTAATTAATGCAGGAAGCAACTATGCTACCGTTTTCAGGGGGAGACAGAGGCAGGCACCAATTACATAACTAGTGTTATAAGGTGCTCAAGTTTTAAACTTCAAAAGCAAACCCGGAAACCTTTGAACACAGACAAACAACTTCTAACTTTGCATAGGCGTTTAACAGTAAAAGTATATTTTAATGTTAAAAGTTGAACATTTTAAAAACAGCTTCAAAGATTATTGCATTTCATTTCTATAGAATTCTTGACAGACTTGGTAATGTCAGTTACTATCATATCTAATTAGTTTTAACAAGAATTCTACCTCAGCCAAGATATTCTAATCATATATAGTTAATTTATTCTTGGCATAGTTTTAGGGGTTTTGTTGGTGTGATGTATAACACATGTGTCAGGTGGTTATGAAATGTATTTATTATTATTATCAAGCTGATTAAAGATGACATTTAGGCATTATGCTGTACATTCTTGTGGATTATCAAATTATTATGTGGAAAGACCACACAGGCACTCTTAATGTAAATTACACAGTGTGATTATAATCATCTACTTATTCATGGAGTGCTTTAATAAAGCAGATAAATGACTGGCCTTAATCCAGTTAAATCTGAGGCGCTTTCTGAATCTAATCTTTGCTCTAAAATAAATTTTAGCCAAAGTAAAAATGTCACGTAGTTTGTCACAAAGCAGAATAAATTGAACTTTTGCATGAGACCTTGCTGTGGATGTTCTGCAGTGTGTGCACGTGTATTACGAGTGCACATCTGACACAGCCCTAGGTGTTCAATCTGCGGTGGTGTCACTCTGATGAGTTGGCTCCAGATGTCTTTCTGCAGGCCAGGATGTGCTGCATATGTGTCTGCATTTGAGTGTGTGGCTGTGCGTGTGTACCTTTCTCCCCAGAGCTTCACAGTGGGAGCACTGCCAGGGCAGAGGTCCATGTGTGATAGTGTGACGTAAGAGCACAGAGCTTTCAAAGACTTGAAGCAAAGCACTGTAATCTGAAAGGTCAGAAGTGTGTATGTGTGTAAGTCATCAAAGGTCTCACTTCAGTTTGGGAATTGTTTATTTTTTACAGGCCTATGATATATAAAGTAAGAATTTCTTTTGGCGAACAAAATAAACTTCAAAATATATCATGGTATATGATGAACCTCTTGGCAATATACCATTTAATAACTAAAATTTGAAGTTATTTAAAGATGGCCAAGGGTCTTTCGTCACCATAATACAGCTTAGACAGATCTTGATTATTTTGACATTTTGCATAATAACCATAATTATCTATCATTCAATGAGACGGGTGCCACACAGAGATGCAAATGTTCAAGAGGGAGCATTAAAAACTTTTTGGGGAATTATGTATCCTGTAAAATGATACAAGGAGAGAGCTGAATTCTGAGGTGTTCTTACACCATTTCTACCAAACAATAGCTAAACTCTTTTTTGCATAACACCTCATCAATATGCAAAACCTTTCTTTGCATGAAAGGCATCAAAAGTTTACCATGGATATCTGAATTACAGTGACATTAAAATAAATGTAAATACGTGAAGGCCACCACAAAATATCCATTTTTAATAAGGTTTGCTGTTCACTGTCTCACTGAAGCTTATTTACCTGATTCCACTTCAAGCCAACGGTTAATTTTTCTTGTTGTGCCCAATTCTTAGCAAAAATGACTGTTGATGGTGTCAGGTGGGTAGTCTCTTCACCCCTTTCAAAATTCAGACACACAAAAAAGTTGAATGGTTAAAAAACAACATTGAAAGATTTTTTATTGAGTGCCATCTGTTTGTTGTAGACTTCTTTAAGAGATTCTTTAGATCATTATTAATGTTTAATACTGGTTAATATGTCTTGTAAAAAGGCGGTCATCTGATGTAATTGAAACTGAACTTCTTCCAATCTCTCCTGTGTGAGATTGCATTTCCATCTGATGTAATTCCGTCTCATGTTACCATGTCCTTATCTGACTCTGGCGCACGATTACTTTACAGAATAACAATTTTCACCAGTGAGAAGGAAACGGAACCCGGCATTACAAATGAATGATTTGGTTAATTTACCTGGGGGGTTGGTAAGCACAGCTCTGACTGTATCAGACAATTATATCCTGGAGGAACATTGAGAAATATATTTGAATTCTCCAGGCTAAATCAGCTCTAATCTTATTATTATCTCTAAAATACAACTAACTATATTTAAAATGGAGATGCTTCTGGGAACATTGATACTTTAAGACCATAATCTTTCTGAAATCCATTAATTACAATGGAGTACTTATATATAGTTCACTCGAGTTAATCTTTGATAATAAAGCACCAAATCATGCTGTCTTTTATTTTAAATGGCCATTTGTTTGCCCCTATAAATTGTGATGAGTTTAATTTAATATAGACCCACAGACAACACCTAATTTGTCAGGGCTCATAAGTGTCAGGTTAAGCTCTCTGAGCTAAGAGGCAGGGGTGTAGTTTCTACATGATATACCATTTTAGTCTTTAGGTCAGTAAAACTGACAGGAATGCAGAGTCCACTTAAATGAAAAACATGTTTCTCAACTTTCAACCTGAACTTTGTCTACAATTAAAGCTTTCACTGTGGTAATGTCTCTGTGATCAGCACAGACAAGAATCTTTTTATTTCTATACGGCTTAGTGTGCCTCTTTATGTGGATTTCCTACCTCACTAAAGGGATCACAGGGGTTACCTCAAATTAAAAGGGGATGCATAGGGCCTTTACTCCACCGAGCCAGTAAATACTATAATTGCATGAGTACACCTTTAAGGCCTTGTGTTCACAAGCTAATGCTGCCAGCAAGCAGTTGTAGGTCTTGAATCAAATGACATATAACAGCAATGTTTGTGTACGTCCCATTTAATGGGAATTTATGGCTGTCATGTTGGCATGTGCGCTAACTCACACTCTGCCTTAGCATGACAGGTCTAGTGTATATCATCTTTTAAGGCTAACCACAAAAGAGCTTCTCATTGATCTGCATATAATTGTTGAGGTGCTGACTTTGGAAATATTTTTGCAGTCTTACTTATCGTTCTCTTTGTTGCTAACTTTTTTAAATAAAGAACTAAAAAAATATATATAAAAACCTGTACACAAACATATGAATCTATGCAGTACAACATAAATTGAATTTTCCTTTTCGTAGAATTGACAGTCTCATAAAAACTTTTTACATTTTAAAATACACACTAAGCAGATCGACCAAATCACATTGTCATTTGCATTCTGCAGAAGAAAGTGCCATGATTTCAAGCATTCACAATACATGTTCGATGTCAAATGGGCTCTTTTCCAATATGGAACCCATGACTTCGGGTTCTGTGTATTTTGGAGTGATGTATTGTATCTGTTGATTGGAGCCTATCCCAGCAGAAGGTGGTAATTCTAATCATAATTCTACAGTAGTAATTTTCAGTTTTTCAATAGATGACTGAAGCATATAACCTCTGATAGGGGTTGAGCCTCATGATAAGCTACAGACATGTAGATATTGGCCTAAATCCAATATTCAAGATAAAATATTGGCAAATCAACAGACACATTTCATTAAAGCCAGTCCATTGATAGTCCTTCCATCAGACTTTTGCAAAGATTGATCTTTCCGCATTTGGGGCTTCACTGAAGAAAATGATAAAAATTTTGAATTTTTTACAATATAGTTTCTAAATTATTAATAGATAATTCCTGGCAGCCAAGACAAATGTATATCTTTGATATGTTCTTAATCAATGACTGTTATTTGATGGGACACCAAAGGAATGTTAAGTTATGAATAACTAATTTTTGATAAATCATTTAGATTGAATATCTAATTAAATCTCTCCATCCCTGCTGGGAAATATACAATGATTTCACAATAAATTTAATGGTTAAAGGCATTGAGCTGAAAGACCTAGAGAAAACCTTCCAAGATCAGCAAGGATTATTTCAAATTTACTGAAGAGTGCACGTTGGAAAAGAAAAAGTTACAGCCACAGCAGACACTTTCATTAAACATTCATAAGACAGTGAACATGAATAAAAGATGCAGGATTGATGCACGGGTCAAGCAACTGGTAAATATGGGTGTAGCTGTGTCACAAGATGTAAATATTGTTAAGCCTGAGACCTTTTTACTGCTTTTCTCAAAGTGGGAGAAATACTTCTGCTGGCAGGGGGAAAAAACACCTTTCTCTGCAGGAGGAATCCTCCAAGTTTCTCTCTGCAAAAAGTCATTCATCATGCTTCCATCCAGTTCTGAATACCTCTAGAATCAAACGATGAGGCCATTACCTGTCATTTAGAGCCAGTGCCAGATAAATAGCTTTAAATGACAGACCATCAAGAATGCGGATGCCAAAAGTGCAACGCAAGAGAGGTTTATGAACCCTTTGTTTTTTTCATGAACTGTGTCAAACCTAACAATCTTAAATAACTGGTACACAAGCAGAAGTTTCCCTAAGTTCTCTGTTCCATAAAAGTAAACATGTCTTATCGTGCTGATATACAGTATAACCAACTATCCACTTTATTTGTGACAAACTTTTAGGGACGAGATGATCTGGTAAGTGTCTTATGATTGGTTCAAATTAATCTGATCTAATCCCTGGAGGTTTGATACTGACTTTAAAATGTTCTCTTTGTTTGCCTTATGCAGATATATAAAAAATAAAATAGAATAAAAATAGCTCCATACAGTCAAATAATCTGTCATCTGAAAAGGGATATGAACAGATTTTAGGTTGACACAGGGGTACGTACTCCTGTAAAAAACAAGTCAGTCCATAAATAGTTTTCTGGTGTTATTATACAACTGTCCCTGACAATCAAATTATGATGTACAATTATTAGCATTAATTTGGTCTACTTGCCATTGTATTGTGAAGGCACTTAATAATACATAAATAAAAACAAGAAAAAATTTTAAATCTTGAAGTTGTAACAACCTTTTTCTAAAAAATAAGTTTGGATAAATTCAGCAAAACATATTTATTAAGCAAATGGAGATGGTTGTTTAGTGAAGAGTGGAGAAACTGGATAAGCCTCCTTGCCTAAGAAATAAAAACAGGGGCAAAACTATAAAAGGATTACCTTTGGAAAAAGGGAATGCAGATAATGATGTATCTATGAAGTTTCTAAACTACTAAAACTAGTGTTGATGTGGCCCGTGAATAAGAAATTAGACTTGGATGTCCACTGGGTAGCTGAACGCTACCCCGCAGAGCTATCCAGGTGTGAACCCAAGGGAGGGTTGTCTCATTCATCATTAACTGCAGCTTTAGCTGAATGAAGGCACAGACTCCAGAGAGATAAAGGGAGGGTGAGACATTGCAGGAGTGGAAAGGTGACAGATGAAAGCAGAACTGGAAGACAATTTCTGTGGGTTTTTGAAAGCAGATAATGCCAAAAGAACATGATAAGTGGATGAACAAAAATCATAACTAATGAAAATCTTTGATCTTCTCTATTTCATCCATCGCATTCCAAAGAGATTTCCTACAATCACAGACTGTATGACAATAATTTGAACAAATGATGAAAAGGTGATTATGATATGTTTTGGTCTTATCATTACTGTCAGTACAAATGCTGTTTGATAAAAAGATAAACTGCTTAATGAATACGTCTATCCTACTATGAATAATAATAAATCCATATCCACAGGAGGTGGTATTTATTAGCTAAGATGAGATGCTTACAGTGAAACATCAGGCCGTCAATGGTCAGGTTGACCAATATTTCCATTTCAATTTGATGTATCGCTGTTGCAAAAAGATCCTGAGTGGGGCTGCCTACATGTCACAGTCGCAGCTGTAGCTCATGTTGCCAGAACACTTCCTCTTCATCTCACCCTGGCTCTTTCTAAGCCTCTCATTTTTTCCATGTCTCCCTCTGTTTTTATGCACAATTGACAAAATCGACAAACCACAACAGCTTCACTAAACAATAAATAAATAAATAAATCAGTCAATCGATAGCTGCCTACTATTGACTTCCAGTGAAATGTGAATTCAAAGCACATACAGTCTAAACTGTGTGTCGTTTGAGGACCTCATTAATTCCCAGATCCAAAGTGCCATGTTGATGACTGTCCAGAAAGCAGCTCTGTTTTGGCAGATCACTTTCATTATGGCTGGGTTTCCGCTCCATTTAGACCTGATGGATCAGTAGTAGTGCCAACGGCAAAGATGCTGAAGAAAACTATTTGCACAATATGTCACTTATGTAAACCGTATGAAAACCTCCATCCTGACAAGCTTACGGTAGCTATTCAGCACAACATGGAAAGTGCATTGACTTTGAACCTCGCCCTTGTACAAGAAAAGAACCTCCTCTCTTTGTGTTTGCATATAGACAGTATGTCCTTGCAGAAGAACACTGATACATTGTTTGTTAGAACCTTGGCTCTGATTTTAAAGGGGAAAGGCTGCATTTAAAGCAAACAAGCTAAATATTAATCTGCACCAAATTTTCTAATAAGAATATAATGCTCTGAGACTCTAATTGTGCGTCTCTTGCAGGCAATAATAATCTGTTTTTTTTGTTTTGTTTTTTTTTTCTCTTTATTGGAATGAGAGCTCCATGAAGACTAAATATAATTTGGAGAAATATAAGACATCCATAGCAAATATTTTGGTATCAGGACTTAAAAATAGAAAGAGAAAGAGGATCAGGTGAATTTAGTCATTTCTGTTACAGGGCAATGATACACAAGTAACCATAGGCACACACAAACAAATGTGGAAGCACCCAACACACACAGATTCACAAATATGCACACATGCACAATGTCCCTTGCAGATCAAGACCCATCTGTTTTGTTGCCAGTATCTTTGTAATTCTTTTCAAAATACATAAACTACTATTAGATCAGAGACTATTCAATTGCTCCAGGCATTTCTTTGTGAGATATCTACATTTTTAAAGAAGGATGGAATGGCGCACAGCTGTTCAAAGAGGAATGAACAACCTCCACACAGGTGAATCTGTGTGTCTGACTAAGGCTGGCTGACGCATCAGAATCATAGGCATAATGAGTGGAGGATAAGCTTTTGTGAATATCTTTCTTGGTCTGACAGTGTTGATCAATAGCTACATATGGCAAATTCTCGTTCGGCTCTGCCTGGTCTGCTGAGTCGCAGACAAAGGCTGACCATCAATTGCATTTCTTCACTTTAACTCTCTTCATAAAGAAATCTCCTGTCTGGCTTCTGAGGAACAGAAAAGTAAACAGGAAATAGTTGATTGATGTGAAGGTTTTGTTATTTTTGGCTGCACAACTTTACGATAGATTGCTGTGCTGTGAAGAGTCTGAAGGTGTGTGGATAAGTAATTGATTCAAATTTATATATCACACATATCATTTAGAGATTAATCCAACATAAATCCAACACATTGAGAGTGTTGTTGTATTTTTCATTCAAAGAATATTTCCCACAGTTGTTGACATTAAGCATTATCTTAATGGTACTTCCATCATTCAATTAATGTGCCAATGCACTGAATCAGCAAACACCATAAATCCAAGGATGCTTGGTGGGATGTTCAAACTGTTTTTGGGCCTGTCTGGTTTATGGTAATGAAGCATCCTTGGAGCAACACTTCTCTCTCTTTACAGGCTTTAGAACAGAAGTGCATTTTCAGCACAAAAAAACAGCAACAATGACAGCTCCACAAACCAAACCATAAGCTACATAGCAAATTATATTACTTCTCATTATAAATGCATTCATCTGCTTTGAAAATAGTCCAGTTCCATCCTCCCTGGGAAGCCCAAATCCCAGATAAGGCAGTCCCATCATTGTCAGGATCTTTTGATTCAAATGTTAACTTTTCTTTTATCAGTTCCTCTTTTGGTACATGTGAAATCCTATCTAATCAAAGAAGTAAAACATCTGTAAATGGCTTATGCTTTTAGCCAAGACTTTTTCTGTTTAATTTTATGTAAGACAAAATCTCCCTTTATTCATTTTTCAGACCAAAACGGGATTTGTTTCATTTTATTTATAAAAGGCAGTGGACTTGATCAATTATGGAACAGATTTTAACTGAGGCTTTTGTGCCTCTCAGAGAAATAAATAAAGGAATGAACTAAAGAAGATGGCCACTGTAAGAAACAAATGCAGAATGTTGGCTGTAACTGTTAACCGCTGGAACATTTAAGATACACTACTGTTCTTTTCACATTGTCAACTCAATTTGTTTGTTTTTTGTTTAGTAGTCAACTAAAGACTCAATTATATCCTGTTGTTATGATCAAATCTAGTTCAATCGATACTTTCATATAAGGGTTTTCCATTTTTGGTTTTTCCTTTTTGTTGTTGGAGAAGCTGATGAACATAGATGAGCAGACATCATTAGTACCTGAAGGAATCTTTACTCCACAAAAAGAGGTTTAGAGTAGTAAGATGAAAGGAAAATAAGGCAGCATAGAAGATTTTAAATAAATTCAGATTAATAAATATGACAGATGGTTTAATCTGTATCCTAAAGGTTATTTATCATGAATCCTTGGAGGGTGTTGTTATTATCTGTCCCTGAAGCACTCCATTCCTTATTGGATTAAATATAAGGTTCAAATTCGAGGCAAGACTGTGTGATGTGTGTGTGTCACTTAGACCTCTTTTGGGGAGTTTTCACTCACCCTATTTAATTTATCATTTTCAGTTCATTTTATTTTTAGGAGACATTATCTGTAGTTGTGATTTTTGGTCCCTGCAGATGATTTAGATATTTCTAACTTTTTAGCAATCCATTGAGCGCCAATCATTTCTTAAGATCGATATGTTCTGTTCATGCTGCACCTCTTTGTTGTAGATAATTCAAACAAACCAGAGAGAGAGCTTGAGAGTTGAGTATTTTTCTCTTTTTGGGGTGGGGAGCCCAAACATATAACTAATGCTTACGTTTTCTAAGTGTGACAGCCTGATTCTAATGTGCACAGATATGGTAAAGCAGGTTTGCTGTAGGATAATCACTTGATAAAAAGATCAGAATCAAGGCATGGGGTTAAGGACAGGAAATATATGTATGCACAAGAGAGGGACCCAAGGAGATGTACATAATAGATTAAGTAATTTGGCATCAATAAGGTGTTGAACAAAGTGCCTGTGGAGTAATTAGTTAAGCACCTCAATCACTTCGGACACAGACTATTAGAAGAAAATAATTTAAAACAGAAACTTTGCTCCAATATACCCCATACCTAAGGAAGATGCTTCTAATCCCCAATTAATCATGCTCTACGGTCTGATGGTTGGCTTGTTAAACATTGGAATTTGAGGTCACTACAGCTTCTAGAAAGTGTAGCATTATAAGAGCTTTCAAAAGCTATTTCATACAATACCAACAAGCAATATAGAATAAAGCCAGTATTCCCATTCCCCCACTGAACCACAGTGGCCTAGACACTCCTGAGACAGTGCTCAGCCAATCAGATGTCAGGCATGGCTGTAGATCGCTAGACAGAAAAATAGGTCACTGTCTATCTATCTATCTATCTATCTATCTATCTATCTATCTATCTATCT